>JAHYIQ010000001.1:9735000-10335000 GCA_030673865.1 Melipona bicolor
ACGAGACTCGACCAATTTTCCTTCTACCGACCGATCGAAGTCGTTTTTCTCCCAGTGCCGTAGATAACTTTCGAGGAAAAAAAGAAAAAAGACCGAAGAGGAAACGACAAAGGATAATGGCGACAGAAACGATCAACTGATCCATCGAAGGAACCTTCGAAGAAATTCCGCTGTTCCTTTGGGAACATCCCACGAGAAGGACTCGATTCGCTCTTCGAACTACGCTCTTGGTTTCTCCTTTCTTTCTCTTTATTTTGTCCTTCTTCCTTCTCTCTTTTTTTTTTTTTTTTTTTTTTTTTTCTTTCGAAGGAATCGTTTTCGAGAGAGCAAGCTCGAGTACGAAGAAAAAGGAACGGAAGAACACGAGCAAACTCCATTTTCTGTGTCAGGGTAAACCTTCCGAAAAAAAGGGGGTTCGAGCTTATTCACGGAACACAGACGATTGAACACACCTAGAAAACATTCTACGATCCATCCTGTATTTATACGTATATATATATGTACACACACACACACATATATATATATGTATGTATGTATATATATAATATGACGAACGTGCGAACCTTCTCTATTTTGTTAAAAAATGCGAAAAGCGACGGTGGCTTTTCGAAGAACGTCTCGTTTACGCGTCGACCACTAGAAGAAGAAGAAAGTGTGCAAGGAGATAAAAACAGAAATGAAACGGAAGAAGCCCCCACGAAGCACCGTGAAACTCACTTTGCCCTTTGCGCGTCCGGAAAAGATGCAGGACCAAAGTTTCCGGAACACCCGTTGCAATAGTTCGTTTCTTTTTTTTTTTTCACATTTGTCTTATTTTTTTTTTTTTTGACTTTTTTCTTTTTCTTTTTTTTGTTAACACATTCGTCGCTGATCCGCTTGACCAGCCTGGCAAAAAATGACCCGATCACCTTTAATAAATATACCGCGCTCGGTTTTCACCCCTTCTTCTTTTCCTGCTTTCTTATTTTTTTTTCTTCCTTCACCGTGTGCTTTTTGCGTTTTTATTTTTCGCTCCGCTTTTTTTCCTTCCTCGCTTTGAAGTGGAATTAATTACACATACTGTATATCATCTTGATGCTTGTGTGTCTGTGTACGTACGTGTGTGTTGTTTTCATTGCTCTCGTGTATTTAGTCACATATCTTTCTCCTCGCGTTCATTCTAATCTCTTTCTCTCGTTGTCATTCGCAAGCCCCATTCAATCTGGTTCGATCTCTCCCTGTTCCTTGCACGCGCACGTTACATTTTGTATTCTTGTTTTGTTTGTTGTTTTGTGATTTTTGTTTTGTTGTTGTTTCACTTTTAGTATCACTATAGAGTTATCGTAATTAAATATTTATACACCCATTGACAAACTAGCTACCACGTTTTTTTTTGTCGTTTAAATACAGTTCCATAGATATCAATTAATTTAATTAATTAATAGTTATTATAAGTTACGATAATTAATAATTAGAATAATCAAAACATGTACAGAAGATTATAGATTATCTCTTTCTTTCCCCACTGACCCATCATCACTTCTCCCTCTTCCATTAACCACTTTCTCTTCCTCTCTTAAACTCCCACCCTCTCGTCATTTTTTTTCTAGCCATCTCTGTATATTTACCCCCAACTCTTCTCCTCCCACTTCTTTCTTCTTATTATTTTATTTCTTTTTTTTTTTTGTAATTTTTTTTCCTTCTTTCGTTAAAGAAGATCGGTTCTTTTGTTTGTCGGTTTTTTTTTCCTCTTGATCCGCGAGTGACTCGCCTCGAAGTAACAACTCAAGGACTTTTATTTATTTTTTTTTTTCTTAGTATTTTCTATCCTGTCTCACCTCAAACTTTCTCTCTTTAACCTTTCTCACTAATCCTCTTTCTCTCTAATCTTCTCGCACGCAATCAGTCTCTTTCGTTCTCATTTTAATTCGCTGATCGACCTTTCTCTCTCTCTCTCTCTCTCTCTCTCTCTCTCCCTTTCTCCCGCCGATCTCACCCTCTCCCTTTCTCCACCGTTTTTTAATATTTTTTTTTTTTTTTAATTAGTTAGCTTAAGTATATAAATACCTTTCATCTTATTTTTTTTCTTTGTTTGTTTGTTTGTTTTGTTTCGTTAGTTAGGCCTACTGTGAGCTAGAGCTGCTTTCTGCTGTCGCGACAATTTCTCTCTCCTCCTTTCGCTCTGCGTTTTCCCCCATATCCCGCGCCGACTTTCGACGTCCCGGCAGCACATCGATCGGACTTTACTGCGTGCTCGCGAACGCGTAAAAATAATTTCATCTTCCCCCGATATATTACGGCGCCCCTGATATATATACGCTCCTTCCTCCCTATCACTCCCCTTTCCACCTTCTCTCACGCACACGCTCACTCATTCTTACGTTTCTCTCTCTCACTCGTTCATTCTCTCACACACTCTCTCTCTTTCTCTCTCTCTCTCGCTCTCTATCTATATATATATATCTTTTTTTTTCTTTGGTTTCGTGCTCGCTCCAGGGTCGAGTACACCGCCTTTCGCGATCAAAGGAAAACGCCACGGCCTGAAGAACTCGCGGAAACGATCGAAGCGGAACGAACGGGGCTGAGGGAAACAGGGACAAACCGGGAGGGGAGGGGAGGTGGTGAGATCGTCGACAAAGAGATGAAAAAGAAGTAATAGCCTCGTGAAACGCGCGTCGCTCCGTGAGCCGAGCGCCGATAACGAGGACACAACAGAAAAGCGCAAAGTGAATCGGCGGGACCGGTAATGGTTTCGTGATTCGAAAAGCAGGTGTACCGGACGCTTGGCGAGTAAGCCGCGAGGCTGACGAGACGATCGAAGCTCGAAAGCGCGGCACGGTGGTTGAAACGAGGAAAGAGTCGCTTCGTCGAGCGACGGGAGGGGGACCGAGAAGGAAAAAGAAAAAAAAAAAAAGAAAAAAAGGATCTGTATCGTTTACTTTCCATCCCTTGGCTGCTCTTGCCCAAGTGAAACGCGCGATGCTCGCCCGTTACTTAGTTACTCTATCCGCGAGTTTTTCCTCGATATTTCGTTCGCCCCTTCCGCCACTCCAGCGTCGCGTCAGTCCGCTAGAAAAAAGTTCGTTTCGAAAATTCGCGAATTGTCACTTGTTGCTTTTCCTAGAAAAGAAAAAACGATTCAAAAAGTCGGGAGCCTACTCTCGTTCCGGCCTCGTCGAGCCTCGCTTAGTTACAGAGCTCCGTTCTCCGGGTTTCGCATTTCACGTTCGCTCCACGAAGATTTCTCTCTCATCAGCCGGCCGGAGAACGATCGTCGTCCGTCGTTGAGTTTTCGAAACTCCAGTCGCGAACGGGACGACGAAACGAGAGCTCGGTGATCACACGCAGGCTCGATCGATTATCCTAATCGCAGGGGATTCAATCGATATAATCTCTAAACAGCTAGTTCTAACGCTCTTGTTCTTCTCCCAAGTCCACGAGAAAAACGATGTTTGCATTTGTTATCATTTCTGTGTGTGTGTGTGTGTTTTTCTTTTCTTTTCTTTTCTTTTCTTTTCTTCTCTCTCTTTTTTTTCGGGGGTCTCTAGTTTCCCTGGAAGTTTCAGGAGAGTATCATCGATCGCAGCCACGATCATTCGGAGCTAATTAACTTCGCCTAAAATCTCAGTCTCTGCGGTATTTAGTCGCTTCGGTACAAATTGGAAGAGGATTATTTACCCTTTATTATTATTCTTTTTTTTTTTTTAGATTTCTTAGATTTTTTACTTTGCTCTTTACTTAGGTTGCTTTTTGCTGCTTGATCGCGCGCCCCGTACACCGACGATCTTTCTTTTATCGTTTTGTTCGAAGAGGAGCAACGCAGCTACGGAATTGTTTGACGACTGACTGGAACCACGTGCGTGTTTAAACGACCGACAAAAATCCACCTCGATCTCTCGCGATCGATTATCCGTGGCACGTTCGACTCTATCGATCGAGAGTCCCTTCTCTTAGAGAAAGAAACTAGCTCTCTCTTGTGAGAAATTCAAGTATCCCACAAGGGAATTTCATTTTTTTTTTTTTTTGCTTTCGAAGAATTTTTAATCTCTCACAGTCGAAGCTCCCTAGATCGTTCCACCCTCCACCCTCTGCACGGGATGCAACACGACAGTGAGACGTGAAAAACGGAACAGCGAGTTGTTGGCTCGACGTTGTCGCGCGAACGAACCGATCTGACGATCGACGAGTGCGACAGCGACTATCGGGCGCCTCGGATACGTCCAATATGACGATGATGCACCCTTCCGGTGATAATGAATGCGAATTACAACGATCATCGATGACGAGAGAACACGAAGACGGTAACAAGAGACAACGATCTTTTCGATCGACGTCGAGTCGACGCTGAATCGACATTGCATCGATCGATCAACGCACCTTCAAAACGATCGACAAGCTGTCCAATGGAGACAGCATTGTGCGTTGTTTGAAACTGACAGTCACGTATTTCATCTCGCGAGATCATGCCCGGTGAAGAACATGCGAACATTTACCGATTCAATTACGACGTTTTTCATGTTACTCACCGGTTAGATCTCTCGAAGAAATGCGTGTTCGTCGTTAAGACGATGTAACAGATCTCCTAGTCGGAAACTCGTTGATCGATCATTATTCACGTCCCCTCAGAACTGTGGTTTCTTTTAGTTCTAACCTCTAGTTGAATAGACGATCGATCTAGTTGATAGATCCTTTCGATCCGAAGATGTTCAGGGATCGACGTGACTCACTGAATCAGAAACGCTTTGTGGTGATATTTGCACGTTCTTAGGGCTACTAAGAAGGGGTGTTGACAGTCTGTCGAATATAACACGAAGAATATACAGGATAGAAGAAATCGAAGAATCGAAGAAGAGGAAATGTCGAGAGAATTTCGTAGTGATCCAGAGGACGAATCGATAAACCATACCCCTCGATACCTTCGTGGGAACAAACCCCTTTTTTCTCTTCCCCGTACGATTAAAACGTACGAGAGAAGTACGAATGGACTAATTCTTACGCGTAATAATGTGGCTAACGATTAAATGTAAACGTCCTAATAAAGGTAATATTGTTCGTCCGTTGGTGAGATCGTCTAAAAGCCGCGGGATGCATCGACGAAACTTTCACCGTGTCACCTTCGGACCGATTTCAAAACGCTTTGTACGAAACGCGGGAATTTATTAAAAATTTATACAGATCGTTACAAGTTACAAATTTCTGTTTACAATGCAAGATCGCAAATCTGTCGAATGTATCCGAATTTCGCGCGTTGAGTAAAAATTAAGAATGCGAATATCGTTTCGGAATCGTCTTGGAGAAGGGTTCGCGCACTCATCGCGAGAACCCCTCAAAGCGTTCGGAATCAGTTCGAAAGCGATTCTTTCTTATCATCGAAAATGGGCACGTAGCGCGCCCCGTTATCGCGTAAACGTGTGTTTTATGTACGTGTGTACGTGTATGTGTCTGATACCGTATTCCCTCTTCCCCATCAATCACCGATAACAAACACTCATTATCATCGTCATCATCGTAGCGATATAACTAACAACGATTATTGAGACATAAATACAATATATATAATGTATATCTAACGTAATAATCGTATGGTAATATAATTTTATAGTTAAGTAGATTAGCGTGTTCCTCTCTCACTCTCGCTCCTTTCACATCTCTCTCTCTCTCTCTCTCTCTCTCTCAGCATTCTCTTTCTTTCCGTCTCTCATTCCATAGTTTCTTCTCTATCATCTTCACGTTCTTGCCTTCCTTGCTCGTTTTCTTTTTCTACTTTAGAAAGAACGGGACAGGGCTCGCGCGATTTTCACACCGCGTAGACGGAATCCACAGACGGTTTCATCCGTCGCCCCCGAGACGAGTATCTTCGTCGCGTTGTGCGTCTCTTCGACTCCTTCGAGTCTGTCTAGCATCGACAACCTCTACTGTACTGTGCGCTAAATTGAGCAGCTCCGGCCGATATTGCACTCTTTCACGAAGGGGAAAGACGGTGAAACACCCTTTGCTTCTCGCAACCATTGGGTTCACCAGATCTTCCTCGTTACTATGACATTTCAACATCACTGACATTTTCTCCCTTTTCTTTCGACATCCTTATCTATATAGACGATCGATGACGCGAGTCGTGCTTCATCTCCTTTCCCCTTGTCACCTGTTTCCGCCCCCTTCGACACGGTCTCAGGCTCACCGAGGGACTACGTTCTCTACGCCTATCGTTAGTAATGATTGGTGCTTTTTTTTCTTTTTTTTTTTTTTCTTTTTTTGTTTCACATTCCAACAAGCCTCTAATCATATAGTTTTATTGTTTCATTGGCGCAACATTGGGCAGTATATATAACCGAAATGCGCACGAGAGAGTATTTAAAGCTACTTGCACGACCGCCTCGTGGCATTTGTACTTTTATAACAATGAGTCTTCACCTTTCTTTCGAAGTATCACGAACCGCTTCCACTTTTTTTTCTTTTTTTGTTTTAATTTCTACGATCGTGGACGACGTCGGAACCTCTCGATATCGACCTTCACCTCTCGATACCTTACTCGACATTGCGATCGTTACGATCCGACTATCCGTCAACTGTTCGGTATTCAATGTTCTTCGCGTGCATAATTGCACCGCGAGTATCGATAGGTTTAGGATCAATGTTTTAACGCGTCGACCGACACGCGAACGTTGAGATCACAGACTGTTCGATGGGAAAGTAGCAGACGTTCGTGTGTCGGTTAACACGTTCGAAACCACTCTTCTTCTCACACACGCAGACACGGCTTAGGACACGGATTTCTCGTCGATTCCACGAGGTCGCCCACGATGGAACGAGGATAATTATAGAAATGTTACGAACCACGATCGACGAGCGTGCAGTAAATATCCAGCGAAACGTCGGTGTACGCTGCGCTCGGGCATGCTACGCATCGATTACATCAGTCTCTGTGAGCAACGAGGAATGTCAGGAAGTAGAAGAAGATATATATGTATATACATATATATATATATATATATTTCTTTTTTGTTTATCAGGATGGATAGAAAAAATGTAGATGTAAACCGTGGTTGTTGGGAAGCTGGTGGCAACTGAAACAAGTAATCGAAATAAAACAAACAACGTATTTGAACCAAACACAAATCAGTTTAATCTTTAAATAAAACATAATTTCTGTTATATAATAATTAAATAAATAAATAAATAATCGGTAGTAGTAGTAGTAATAATAGTAAGTAGTAGTAGCAGTGGTGGTAGTAATAGTAGTAGTAGTAGTAGTTATAGCAAGTAATTATAGCAGATGAGAGAAAGTAACGGTAATAGTAAGATGTGAAGTAAAGTGAGTAGGATGTTTTTTTTCTTCTGTAGTGTGGAACGGAAAATTAAGTAGATAGTAAAAGTGTTAAGATTTTACACGTAGTTATTAGACGAGAGACACAAAAAATATATATTATCATAATAATAGCAGTGATGGTAATAATAATAATAATAATAATAATAATAATAATAATAATAATAATAATAGTGGTGGTGGTGGTGGTGGTGATAATGGTGATGATGACGATGATGATGATAATAATAATGGCAATGATAATGGCAATAATAATAATAATATTATTAATAATAATAATAATAATAATAATAATAATAATAATAACCAGAATAATAAGCATAATTTTTATACGTGAGGAGAAGAAAAATTTATAGTCTCAATGTTAGGAAACATTGAAACTGTGATTACATACGATTCGTCCCCCGTTCAGACGACAATCAAAGTTTCCCCTTTCGAAATTGTCACGTCAGAAATTATTGTATATGTATATATATATATATGTATATGTATATAAATATACATGTATATACATAGTATCTTCTACACGTACCAGCTATACAGATTCTCTTGTTTCAGTTAAAGCCATTTCTTTTTTCTTCATTCCTTCACAGCAAGTCAAAGATCGGCGCAAGAAGCACCGAAAGAACGAGGGGCGAATCGTTTCAATCATTGAATCATTTTTCCTTCATCTCTGACGCCTGTAACGTACGTCACTACACGCAACGACGTCAATTTGCTTTTTTTTTTTTAGTTTGTCAGCTCAGTGGTGTATAATTTGCACTAATCATTGAGATCTTGTTTGCCCCGTGGACGCGTCGGTCGCGTCATCCAGCAGCCCACCCCCGCGATCGAAAGAACCGGAAGGTATGTACGCGTCGCACGCGACCGATCAATATTCACGAGTTTTTTTTTTCAAATAAATAATATAAAATCTAAACAGAAAGCATCAGCTGCTTGAGGTTCAAATTTCTTTTTTTGGTTATTTTTTTTTAGAGGGGGGGGAGTGGACAGGTGCATCATTGTCGCGCTCCTCTCTTCCAAGAGGGGAGCGTTCTCTCTTTCAAATGAACAGCCTGCTACTCGCTCCCAGACTAGACACAAAAAGGTACACATAAATAGGACAACATATATATGTGTGTATATATATATATATATATATATATATATGTATATATATATATGTATATATACATATGCTACGCTTTTTTTCTTTCGCATTTATACTAAACCTAGGAGCTTAAGAAATTTTCGCTTTACCCACAATTAAGTACTTACGATCCGTATTCGGTCGCGCTTGTCCCGGCCACTACTACAAAGTATGTATTTAAGAAAACGATCAAAAATCTTTGTATTCGATAATTTTCTTTTCTTCGTTTGAGAAAAAGAGTTAAGTTTTTCTTTCTTTTTTTTTTTTGGTTTTTCAGTGCATACACAATCCCATCCAGAGGAATTATTTTCACGGGCTAGCGCGGGCGAAAACGGCTTGCACGTCGTACCACCTAAAACGCGCCTTCTTAGAAACCGCTTGTCTGATTTGCTTATTAGTCTAAAGAGAAGAGTTTTCTCGTTTTTTTTTTGTATTTTTTCTTTTTTTTTTTTAAAGGTGGAAAGGTTCTTAACACGCGGCGCCGTTATTCTCTTATGCTCTGGCACCTCTTTGCACGTAGACTAGACACGTGTTTACCGACGATCCGGAATCATTTCTCGTCGATCGTCCTTCTCGACCATGTCCGTATCACATATTCGTGCACCGTCGCGAAGTGTTTCTTTCGTTCCAACCATCCGTGTCCCTTCTTCTTCAAAAGGAAGGGAACCACAGCAAGAAAAGACGCGTTCAACCTGCGTACCGTATGTATAAGTAAACCGTCTCTATGAAATATTTTGTACGTTGGACTTTTTTTTTTCTTTCAATATTTTCGTTAAAAAAGGGAAATCGAACGTTCGTGTTTATAAAAATCGGAGTACCTTCGTCGCGACGGGGAGGCAGAGGTTCTTTCTCTTTTCTTTTGTTCATTTTCTCCCCGTTGCAAACCGTGTTTCTGTATGTAAACGTGTCGATGTGTGTGTGTCTATGTGTGTGTGTGTGTGTGTGTGTGTTTTTCTGTTAAAAAGTTGGCTGACAAAGTTCTTCTAAAACGTCCAAATTGTGGACGGTGCACATTCGAGAGACACTAATACGCGATACTCGATAAAATCAGACTCTGCATTTAAGTAAGCATTTTGTACTAAGAAAACTAAGATCTTGTATCTTATACGTACATATTATCTATACGTAAGAAAAGAAAAAAACAAAAAAGAAAAGGAAAAAGAAAATTAGAAAAGAAAAAGAACGAGAAGGAAAAGAAAAACTGGACATTCTTTGGGTAATCGGCAGAGAAGTACAAGAGCTTGTGACTAGCAAAAGGATAAAAGTACAACGCGTTGCTGCGTTACATAAGTAAACGTGACGTAATCCCTCGGATCACTGTTGTGATGTTTCGATCTCTCGATCTGTCGCGACAATCACATCGTAGTGTATATAGCACGTAAGCCCTAAAATACCTTCTTAAATAGGTAATAATTATTATGCTTCGTCTTTTCACTTCTCATCGAACAATGTCTCGTCCTTAATTCAACTACGGATTAAGAAAGCTTAATTTTCTTTTTTTTTTCTTTTCTTTAAGTACGTTTAAACGTTCACTGGCTAAGTAGGAAAAAGAAAAAGGGGAATCGATCGTTCGCAAGTGAAACAATTAGCTTCACCGCTCTTTTCGTCGCTTTCCCGTGTTCTGAAAATCGAACGCGAGGCTTCTCTCCTCGTACGCGCATCCCGTTTCTCTTATATCCTCCGCCAGAGAGCGACTTGCCCCTTCGAATTTGATCGATTCATCGATCGTCCCCGTCCCGTCCTCGACCACGATCCGTCAATATTGTCTTGCAACGCCTTTCTGTTCTCTTTCTACTCACTTGTCTCTACACCATTCCTCTACAACCATTTACTACTACGCACTCTTTCCCGTCCTCCGTGTGTATGGGTCCATCGATCCTCTGGATCGAGTTCACAGATAGCCGATCTAATCGGGAAAACGCGAGGCGCCTGCCGGCTCCCCTCCGGTTGTCTCTCTATCAACGTGGGTTGTCGGTAATTCTAGAAAAAAAGTTCAATCAGGCCCTGCCTTTTTTTTATAAGTTTTGTTTTCACAGTCTCACAGCCTGACGTCGTCGTGACTCTTTGGTCTTTGGTTGACTCTTTGGTTCATGTCTCCTGTCGATTCCATCTCCGCGAGAAGCTTTCTCCTCTCTGTCTGTCAATTGCTACGGAAACTCGTAGTCACGTGGTCTGTGTGTTTTAATTCGCGCGCACATAACGCACACAAATCGGCGATATGTCGCGCGGGATTCGTCGTTACAGACAGTTCACTCTCTTTTCGTCTGATTTTTTTCTCTCTCTCGTGTGTGTTTCGTTGGTGATATCTCGGGGACGAAACGATACAGTCGCGAATCCCGCGAGACACGAGAGAGGACAGGACCTCGCGCTACCTTCTATCGTGGACGAACAACGGGAGAAAAAAAGAAAAATGAACGAGTGACCAAAGGGGGAGAGATAGGGAGAGTTAGGTGAAACTAAGGCGAAGGAAAGAAAGTGCGAAGCTTTCTCTTTGCCTTCCTCTTCGTTCTTGTGCATGGTATGTAATTAGGATAATCGGGCGAGCGACCGCGTATCACGACCTACCTCTCTCACCGTCTTCGCCCCAGTCTGTTTCTCCTCGTCCCTCCACATCCCTCTCCCTCTTAGCCACGCGCACCCACTGCATACGCATCCTACGGACACACGTATACACGCACATACACGCACGAGTATCTCATAGCATTCTCGCCTTTCTCTCTCTCTCTCTCTCTCTCTCTCTCTCTCTCTCTCTCTCTCTCTCTGATTTCTTTTTTGTTTTATCGTCTGCTGAAAAAATCGGTCGAGTGTTCTCTAGGGAGCTCAGCATCCTCTACATTAATCGGAAATGTGAATTCATCGCCGTGGTTCTCGAAGTCGTCTCTGCCTCATCGATACTTCTTCGATGGGATTGATAGATTCCTGATCATCGTTTCGTACGCGGACAGGTTGTAACCTTTAAACGGATGATTTTGCTGTTGTTGTAGCTGCTGCTGCTGCTGCTGCTGTTGCTGTTGCTGTTGTTGGTGTTGACGGTGGTTCTGATTGTTACGATGGTTCCCTCCGCAATCACGACTGTTCAAGGTGTTGATCACGGAATCGACGGGGAGATGGTGGTGGTCGATTTTCTTAGTGGAAGCATAGGCAGTCGCGAGCGCTTGGACGGTCGCGGGTGTGACCACAGCCGCAGCCGCAGCCGCGGCCGTAGCAGCAGCGGTCGCTGTCGCGGCGACCATTGTGCCTGCTACGGTCGTTGCACCAAGCGCTGTCTTGGCCGCGGCTGCCGCCACAGCCGGCGTTGCTGCTACTACCGTTTCTGCTGCCGCTGCTGCTGTTGCTGCTACTGCTGCTGCCTGATGATGGTGATCGTGGTGGTGTTGCTGATGCCGTTGCTTGTCGTCCTACGCCGCCTTGCTCTTGTTCGTTTTGAAGCTTACTTGAAGGACCCGGTTACCGAGCGTGTACCCGTTCAAGCTCTGGATGGCGACCACGGCCTCGTCATAGTTGGTCATCGTCACGAAACCAAAGCCTTTGCACTTGTTCGTCTGGAGGTCGCGAATCACTTTGACCGATTGGACGGCGCCGAACGGACCGAATAACTGCCACAGCACGTTCTCCTCGGTCTCTGGGGCGAGGTTGTAGACGAAGATGCACCAACCAGAACCGTTCATCGCGTTCCCGGGTAGCATCGAGTTCGCCAAGAGATCGCCTGCCAGCGGGCTGTACCTGAAACAATTCGGTTGATCATGTGAAAACGTACGCTCATCGACGAGCGCGGATGGTGCTCGTGCTTTTCTTTTCTTTTCTTTTCTTTTTTTCTTTCTTTTTTTGGTCTTTTTTACCTCGCGCTTTTTTACCACAAGGCAAGAAAAACGTTCTGCGTTTCGAGGGAGCAGCGCCATTGATCTCGTACGATCAAACTGAATCAGAACTGCTGTCACATTCTGTTATACGATGTAACGATGATAATAATAATAATTTACAAAAGGAATTCTGTTCGTCGGCGGCGCTACTCGACGCTGCTACCTTCTCTCGACATCCGCATCTATGTAAAAGAATCGCAGACGAGATATTTCTCTTGCTGGCGAATTTGATCGTGCGTACAAAGCCACAGTTTGCTAGTCTGTCAAACTCAAAGTGCCTCGAATAAACGCGACTCGACTGAAAGACTTCCTTCTGCGTTACCGCCGCAAAAAAAAAAAAAAAAAAAAAAAAAAAAACACGAACAAATTCAAGTCGTGCAAATGACATCTATATAAAAATCACTCGCGTTTATTCGACAAAAATCATCGTCGCACGGTGCTCGAAAAATTGCGTAAAAACGAGCCTGAACGAAAAAGAAGGCAACCGGCGTTGGGTGTGTCCGATCAATTATACCGGCGCGAAGAAAAAGAACCGCCACTTCCGGTTGAAATTAATTTCGAAACGAGACTCTCTTGACGGGATAAGTAATCGTTGCGTGAGGCTGCATGCAAACTCTACCGTTTAAAAAACGTTTTAAACAAACAAGGCGCGACCCGATACTCGTACGGAACTTTTAATTAGACAGAAGAAAATCAGGAGAGGCGGGGGCGAAGGTGGAACGAAGGGGTGAAAAAGCGGAATAAATCGTGAAAGAACATCGGGTGAAAATTCGCATGCGTCCACTCGTTAATCGGCATGCTGCAAAATTGCGCAACGCTGAATGCAGGATGAAAAACACATGGTTACGAGGCGGGACATATTTACAGAGAGATGTAAAAATGTAATCTACGTACCTACTTGACGTCACAAGCCGCGTTAAAACAGGGCACATCTCAGTGAGTATTCATTATAGGGCCGAGGTGACAGTAATTACGCGAGCATTCGTTACGAACGCTCGTTAGGAATCGCGTTTATTTTTATTTTTTTATTTTTTTATTTTTTTTTAAATATAATATACGCGTATGTACAACGCGTTTTCGTTGCTTAGGGTGGTTTTTTCTTTAACGACGCCTCGTATGAACCCCAAACTCGATTCATCGGTGTCTCTTGCTTTCCTTTCTCCATCTCCTCCTCTGTTCTTTTTTTTTTCAATTCATCTACATTCTATCTAGAGGATTATCTCTGTTTCAATTGATTGTTGCTAAATAAATCGGTTCTTCCGATATTGGTAATTGAACAGAAACTGAAACCGCTGATCAAGTTAGAGGTTCGACTGGATCAGATTGCCAGAATAGAGATGGCGAGACGTTCCTTCGTGAAAGAAGAATCCACGTTTTTTCATTCAATCAGCCGATATATGTACACTCGTTCAATGTTTCCGAGAATTTGCAGAAACGTTCGATCTTCGATCTATTTATATTTTTGTCCGAGGGAACAACGTCAAAGATTCTGACGTTGTTCGTGCAAGCAACAAACTGCAATTTATTTCAATCGACGATCGACCGTTTTCATTACTACGGAAGTCGACACATCGGTGCGTTGTTTTCTAACCATAGTCAAGTGCAATTTTCTTGCATTAGTCTGTGTGCCAACAAAATATACATATACCTATATATTTCTATATATACGTATATATATTTATAGTACACGTGAGTCCACGTGAATGCTCTTTCAGAGATCGTGCACCTAGCCTCGCTCTCAGCTCTACACCAACAATCCAGTATAAAACAACGATCCTCCGACAAATGTTGCTATAACTCTAGATTCTCATTGCTCTATTATATCAAGTATTATGTTATATTATATCATATCGGCTGGTACACAGCAACAAAGTGACAGTGATACTCTCCTGTATCGCTACGTCGTATTGCATTTATTGCAATTTTTTTGTCATCATTTTGTCTCTAATTACTGACAACTCGTCGTGCGCAAATCTAATCGTACATCCTTCCATTTATTCTCGATTTCAAAGAGGACGATCAACGAAAGACAGGACTGATCGTCGGCAGAGAGACCGAGAGAAGTCGTAGGTGCACGGTCTCGAGTCGAACACGACCGATGAAGGTAAAGAATCAAAGAAAAGAAACTGGTGAAAAAGGAGAAGAAAATGCGAGCCTGTCGAGGAACGTTGATTCGAGTCTCTATTTGCAATATCTTTCTTTGTTTTCTCTTAATATTCATCAACGCTTTAGGCATGGCGGTCTGTAGTCTCGCGAGAATCTTTTCAATCTGTTTTTACTCGTTTTTCGACGACGATTGAAAAATCGGTCGAAATCCGTCTGTACAGTCCTGGACTATAATATGTTATTTTCGTCAGGATACTATTTAGAAGCTTGAGAGCTAGCAGGTTTAAAAACAAAAAGGAAAAATAAAAATTCTACGGTCACTTCTCTAATCGATCGATAAATCAGAGTGAAACTTAGATTTGGCTCACGAAACTGAGAATAAATTTTAAAAACCTCCGACAAAACGTAGTGACGATTAGAAAAAACAAACCAGGTAATCGAAAAAAAGAGAGTAAAGGCAAGTTTTGCTTCTTCTTTTTTTTCTTTTTTTTTTTTTGTTTTTTTTCTTTTGCTTTTTTCTTTTGAGTATCAAAGGAAATGAGAAAAGTTATGAATTGAAGAGTTGTACACCCGAATCGATTCGCATTCTCGAGAAAGCGCTAAGGTATGCTCTGTGACGTTTGGTGGGTAGAGAAGCATTTGAGGGATAACAATTAAACGAAACGAGAAAGGCAACGAGAAGGAAGAGAAGAGAAGATAGAACAGCGTGAGACGGGGGGAAGGGGGGGTAAAGAGACAAAGGCCTTAAAAATTTCATATAAAATATAAAACGTTACCGCTCAAAAGGGACAATCGTAAAAGAAATGCATCTCCAATGATTCGCATCGATAATGATTCTCTCTTGGACTGCACGTTCGAAAGTTAATTAATTCTCCAAAATAAATTTGATGAATAACTGATAAATACCGCGAGTCAAGTGCAATTTGAATGAATTCAGTGACAATTCGTGAGGAACTAAATCGAAAGTCGAATGAAAAAAGGAAAAGGTTTCTGACCATATGAAATTTTTAACGCGGAGCGTGTGTGAAAAGGCAAAGAGAACGAAGCCACGCAAGAATAAAAATCAATCAATCGAAAAATGAAAAACCGGGAGGGAACGTAGTGGTAGTAACGAAAAAAATACTGACCTCTGTAAGCCTTTGTTAATGGCAAGCATGGCCTTGCCAGTGCTAAAACAAAACACAAAAAGAACAACGTAAGAAGAGAGATACTCCGGGAACGAGCCAATAAAGTCGGGATAAGAGTCAGTCGCTTCCTTGTGCTTCCATTTTATTTTTTTTCTTTCTTTCTTTTTTTTCGTCTTTTCTTTTCTTTTTCCTGTCACGGAACTACCATCTATGGTGCCTCTCCGTTTTCTTTTCTCATCGTGGATAACGCAACAGGCGGGGTAGGGCAGAAAGACAGATTAAGAAAAAGACAGAGAAAACAAAAGAGACGAAAAAGAAAGAGAGAGAGAGAGAGAGAGAGAGAGAGAAAGAGAGAGAAAGAGAGAGAAAAAAGAAAAATTATTTCCAAAGAAAATAAAATCTAGACCGGAGAATGGAGAACTTTTTTCCGAGGTGATGTTTCTCCCGTTTGCTCGAGAGGAGAGACAAGGAAGCGTAAAACCAAGGGCTGATGCAGCGACGCGGCGACGATCGGAAAGGAAACGAAAACATAGAAACGGAATAGAGGCAAGCGAAAAAGCGAAGCGCATTAATCTACTTTTTTTTTTTCTTTAATCTTTTTGTTCTTTTTTTAAACTAAGATACATCTCGAATCTTTGTACGTGTTCGATGCAATTGATCGAACCGTTTTACACGAGTCTTCCCGTTTATCAATCATCGTTATTTGCGTTCGACTGACATGGACATACAGACGGACCTGAAGCACGCTCAATATCCGGTTGTTAAACAAGCGACACAAGGGAAAGCCTTTATCGTCATCTTCGTTCGTTCGTTATGTATTATTACATCATGAATGATAATTTTAGTCGTCGTGACACGCGTTCGCAGAGGCACAGAAGCGCGGAACGAAGGGGAAAGACGAGAGAATTCTTTTTCGAGAATTGTTTTGTTCGCTATCGACGTTTCTCAACTCCATTTTTTACTTGAATTCGCCATCAGCCTCGCATCCACGGTAACGTTTATCCGAGGGCCACGAACGAGAAATTACTCGGGAATTTCGTGTTACATCGCCTCGTTTAGATCATACCATCCGTGCTAAAAGAATAAATAATCGTTTCGACGAGCCAGCTTACCGTGGATCGCGAAGACAAAAAACCAAGAAAACTTACAGAAATAACAGAACGTTTGTATGTGCCTTGCTCCTCCATATTTCCAGAGTGGTCAAGGATCAGTCTTCTGTCTCTGACGCGCGATCAATTACGATTCTTTTGAGTATTAATAGACTTATATCTAGGTAATTAGTAAATATTATATTTGGAGACCACCTTGTACCACTCGTTTGTTGGGAAAGGGAGATCGGGGAGAAAGTGTTGTCTGGAGGAATGGAATAAAAAAAAGATCCAAGTAATAGTAGAAATCAGGGAAATAATTGCTAGTGCTAATGATGTGGCAAAGAAAGGCCGAACGACGTTCTACCTACAACCACCAGTGATTTCAAGTATCGTAGGCTGATATCAAGCATCAGAGTAGTTTTCTTCACACACACGTTTCACTGTATGTCATCACTGAAATATTGATACCGAAACGTCGATTCTACGATCAATTGAAAGGTTTCAAACGAATGCTCGACTGCAGCATGCTTCGTTTCCTGGTTTGAAAAACGATTTCGCATATATAAAACATATAAAGTATAAGCTGTTATAATTATAATTAATATTGCTTGTAACGAGCAACAGTGTCGTAGTTACATTTTTTTTATTTGATACGGTAGAGCAATTTCCATCATTATTTCCATTGTTTTCATAACTATTCAGACAATAAAAATACAGAGCTGTTCGCGCATAAAATTGTTCAGGCAACGTCGTGGCGACCGTTCTTCGCAATGAAACGAAAAGAAACATGAACTGAAGTCTCGATGAGAAGTGTGCACCCAAGAGACGGGCAAAGATGAAACTCCGACCGCGGCGGAACATGCTTGCGCGTAAACGATCGTTCGAACTGAGTCCGAGACAAAAGAAGATTAAAAAAAAAAGATAAAAAAAAAAAAGAAATGACGAGACGAGGTAACAGATCGTATGGTAGATGAGGTGCATAAGGAGGAGCCTGCAGTGTATTTAGATACTTGAACGGTGAGTGCGTAAACAAAGAGGAAAATACAGGCAGCGAATCGATCGACCGATCATTTTTGCAAGTTCCCTTTATTCCAACCAACGACGATCTGATTCGAGTCTCGAACTCTCTCTCGACTCCTTGCCGATCGATCGATAGATCACGCCAAATATCCGCGTTCAGACTCTCTACTGAACGAGATACAAACGTAAGTAATGGAACGGAAAAGAGGTACTTAATCGGAGAGAGGAAATAAAACAGAATTGAACTGAATGGAAATGAAGAAGAAGAAGAAGAAGGAAAAGAAGAAGAAGAAGAAGAACTTAAGAAGAAAACAAGGTAGAAAATAAGAGAAGAAGAGTAAGAGTAAGAGAAAGAGAGAGAAAGAGAAAGAGAGATATTTTTGGGTAGAGCGAGTAGAGGCGAGTAGGTACCTGGATAGTGGCGACAGTGGAATGTACCTGAAGCGGCCGGTTGGATGGTGGATCGGGCCGCCATATCGTCGGGTCGCCTGCGGTGCCAGATAGGCCAACGGCGGTATCGCCTTGTTGTTGTTGCTCGGATTGTTGGCGAACTTGACGGTGATCGGCTCGGACGAGCCCTTCGGAATGGTACCGTTTAATTCTTGGATCGCCCTCTCGGCCTCGACCCGCTGGTCGAACCTTATGAAACCGACCCCTTTCGACAATCCTGTCGGTAATCGGTTCAAGTTATTCATTAGAGCCACCATCTTTCACGTCTTTGTTGAACGAATAGCGGATATCGAAGTGAGAAACTGTGGCAGATTCCTCGTTGACTGTTGAGTGACTACTTAATGTGTACGTGCGATTCTTGGTGTTGTGAGAGATCTCTCGATGGTCTACGATCTTCCAGCTAAACTGTTGCAACTAGATATAACAGGGGTAGAGAGTTTGCATTGCAATCGTTTTTGACGAAATGGAGATTATTCTCAGATAAAATCTTGAAGGAACAAAGGAGCAAATGGAAATTATTATTATTATTAAGGTAGCTTGGATCGTGATCTGTTATTATTTATGCGATGCAGTTTAATTGGAAAATCTTCAAACACCCAAGAAACGCAATGACAAATGATCCTTCTATGAAATCCATCATGAAGCTACAAATTGCAATTGTTTAGTAAAAAAAAAAAAAAATGTTTCAACGGTCCAATCCAATTCGTCGAAGAAAGTTGCCTTTGCATTAACGATTTCTTCTCGATTTCTAGTAAATCGATCGTCAATGCCAACGAACCTTCTTCTTGCACTTTCTACCCCGTGATCAACGACGAATACTGTGTAGAATGCAGTTATGTGCATTCGAACGAGTGGCTCGGTGCGCGCAAATTCGTTTCTTTACACCGATGTCGTGTGTTCTCGAGTGAGTCGATCATGTTTTACTCTTTGAAGCGATAGCCGCGAAGCTGAATGAGTTTGATAACGCGGCAAAAAGGGGTTAAGAAAGTGTAAGTAAGTGAGTGAGTGAGTGAGTGAGTGAGTGAGTGAGTGAGTGAGTATGTGTATGTCTGTGTGTGTGTGTGTGTATGTGTGTGTTTTCGTGTGCCACGTGGGTCGAGGGCACGGTCGCAAAAATCATAATCATAACGAACGACAAGAAGCGTAAAGAAACAAAAATGGCGCCCGGGAGAAAAATTCTGGTCCTGTAACTGTTGTCGTGGTCGCGCGAAAAAAAAAGCAGCCAATGAACAAATCAAAGAAAAAGTAAAACAAGATTGCAAAATTTAAAAAAAAAGAGCTCTTTTCTTTATTTATTTATTTATTTATTTTTTTTTTTGTTCGAAACAGTCAATCGTTCAATCCTCGCGAAACGTTAATTAATTTCTTACTTTTTACTGCTTGGTTTCTCTATTTTCTATTATTATCTAATTATTATCAAACAATTGATCTGATTTTTGATACTAGCGGCAGTATCGATTGTTTCGTGAGACGAACGAGGACCGAAGCATACGAGAGAAAAGAAAAAAAAGTAGAATAATAATAATAATAATAATAAATGAATAAAATATTGAAAAAAAAAAACGGCTGCTTTTGTTTGAGCTTGGACGTGATAAGGGAAAAGAAAAAAGAGTTGTATGAGTTACGTACCGGGCAAATAGTCTCCGCCGCCGGTCACAAACTGTCGTACTAAACAGAAACGGAAAAAATCATATCACGTTAAAAGTCAACTGGCAGCATACACGATTTGCTCGCCCCTGATTCGTCTAGGTGGAAGGATACGTAATAACGAATAAACCGGAAGAACAAAATAAGAACCGACGAGAATAGGAAAATGAAAAACGCACGAGAAAACAAAGTATACAATTGAGAGAAGACAAAAAGGGAGAACGCTTTTTTCTCGAAAAGTATTGAATCTTGTGATCTTGAAGTGATGAATTGAAATCAGAAAAAAAGGAGCAAATAAATAGAGCATGAGGTTTCAAATGGATTCAACACTAGACAAAGAGAAAAAAGACATTCAGCCTGGAATTGAATTTCGTTTTTCGCAATGACATTCACTCTTTCGTGATGTTAAATAATCAAAATAATCGGTGTCTGAAGAGAGAATAAAATAATATTGGTCGCAGTGAGATGAATAAGGGGCGAACGATCATTTTGATTAAAAATTTTACGCTATTCATTTCTTCGTCCTTAAGTATGCAGAGAAGTCTCGTTTTTGTTAAAAAAAGAAAAAGAAAAAAAAGAAAGAAATTAAGAAATGCAAAGAACAAAACAATACTCGAAGATGAACTGAAAAAATACAAGAAAAAAAAAAAGCGCAACAAGAATGAAAAAACAGAAATTGACGGGTTCGAATCGAGGATCGCTCTGTGGAACGAGTGTAATAAAAGCAAGCCAGGAACGAAGGAAGAAACAGAGGAAGGTTCCACGTACGATACGTATCCTAGCACCAGTGTCGCAACATAAATCAAATTATAAAACTCTGACAAAAGGATATCGAAAAATTAATGTGACGACATCAAAAAGAAAAAGAAAGAAACTAAAAGAAGGAACCACGAGGAGAAAAAAATAAATAAATAACGCGTCAATCGTGTAAACGATGGTAAAAAAAAAAAAAGAAATAAAAAAAGATGTATCGAAATGAAAAGTAACAATTCGGGGGAATTAACAACGGAAAATGCCAATATGGACACAAAAGAAATAATGTAACGGTACAGGGTTGGTTAGGCCATGAGGCTTGTGCGTGAAACTGGGGATGCAAATAGAATGCACTGCTAACAAAAAGGTAAGCTGAGAACGTAAATAACAATAACGAGCGAAAAAAAAAAAGATAAAAAAATATGGAATCATCAAAAACGAAAATTTGCGATCGTGTGTCCTCTCGAATGATCTCGAATACAAAGTGTCCTCTGTACGATTAAAAAGTATCTACAACGAAGATAAAAGTACATAACTAAGCAAACAAGAACAAAAAAAAAAAAGAAAAAAAAGAAAAAAAGGACGAGAAAAAAATACGAAAAAATTAGCAATCGTTAAATAGATTCGGAATGAAAGATACGTAAACGAGATCACGCAGCTCCGAGACGACATCGACCAACGAAAAGTGTGTTACAGCGTTTCTCGTTCGCTGTTTAAAACTTAAGTATTATTATTACTCGTCACTCGTTCACCATGATCGTGTTCGTTCTCGCTCTGATTGCAGGCGCACCGATCCACCCCACAATACGACTAGAACCCCATGGCCTACACTTTGTAATTCCTCATCAAATTGTTCGCCAAGCCTCCTAACGAAATCTTCTACGAACGGGCATGAGGAGTTTGACCCGCGCGGTTCCAATCTACTTTACTCTCCGAGCAAAGTGAAGGGTACGGCATTTTCCCCTAGAATTCCCGTATTCCATGGCCTTCCACAGGGCTCGTGATATTCTACTGGCCGATACGATCCTCGTCAATTCGATCGGTTAGTTAACAACTTACCGGTGATGTTGTCGCAAAGTATCCGCGACGTGATGATTCTGCCATATGGGCTGAACAAATTTTCCAGGTCTTGTTGCGTCATGTTCTTCGGCAAACCGCTCACGTACAGATTTGCGCCTTTGATCGCCTCGCTGCTCGGTCTCGCGTACGATACCTGCCAAGATGTACGCTCGTTAATTGCATTTGGATTTATACCGATCGATAAAATAGCGAGATAAGTTGAAATTAGAAAACTCCAGCTAAGCGTTCTAACTGACTCACGCAAGGAGATAGGATAGATATTCGATTTTCTTTTTCGAGTGGTTTAACATCATCTACGTGGTATGCAAACGGGAACAATTTTGACTGTTTTCGTAGAGTTAATAAATAGCAGATGCGATAATGTCTTTGAATTCACGCCAGCCTATTTCCATCGCAATACTGTCTAATATCATGTATAATCTAACTCGTGTAATATCAATAGTATCAAAACTTAGGTTCGACGGAACGATTCCAAATTGCAACTTCACACAGGAGGAAACACAGCGAGGAGCAGCAAAACGTTATTACAGATTAGATTTCTGAACTGTAGTTAATATATTTATAGCGAAACTACGTGTAAATACGTTAATAAAAAGGCTCTATTTCAGACTCGGATTAGGAAAGTATATATCGCGTATTTTGTGTATAAATAGCTAGTTGAAATCATTGAGAACTTTCAACTGGAATCTTTCGCGTGGGCTAAAGGATCAAATGCCAATCCGAAAGAATCCTAACAAATTGGCAACTCGACACGTCCAGCAATATTTAGAAACAACGAACCTTGATCGTTTTGTTTTGCAGACGAAGACCGTTGAGCGTGTTTATCGCCTTTTCAGCATCCTCAGGCCGGTGATAGTTAACAAAACCGTAACCTAAACTCTGACCTGTAACACAGGAAAAGTGGCAACACGTTAAACTTAAAAAAAAAAAAAAAAAAGAAAAAAAAAAAGACGAACCTCGCGTAAACTTCTCGTGCGATCACTAAAAGAACTACGGAGACGCGTGAGATCCGAAGGAACGCAGAGTTTACGAGCAGCAAACGTGTCCGTTCATTGAGTGGTGGAAACGGCTACGTGACAGAGCGAGACGGGTGTTTTTTTGAAAAACAGGAAACGCAGACGGCGCAATACGGCCCTGAGGGAACGCGGCGAGGTCGAATATAAAGCGGCGGAGACTCAAACCGAGCGACGCCCCCGCTACTCCGACGCTCGAAATAGCGTCGCGACGTCCACGCACGTGCTCTCCACTAACGCACGGAATTCAGAGACGCGAGTACGGCTGGCGAAATTACGCTGGATTACGCGCACTCGGACGTGCACGGTCAGTCGGTGCAGGGAAAATATTCGTCGGCGAAGATAAACGGAAACAGGGATATTGCGCAATAGTTCCTTTATTCGCGAACTTTCCCGGGCTACGGAAAAATCTAAAAATTCATCAAAAACTCGACTGTGTGATGTGATCGTTCTCTTCTTCTCGACGCGACTTTTTCGAAAGAAAGCGGAACAACCCCGACTGATCGTTTGGTACTACAAGAAAATATTGTATCAAAGTGATTTTACACAAGTGTTTGGCATCGCGATAAAATTCATTAATAAATCAACGATACGTGACTTTTTAAATTGCGAGATTTCCATTATTTAACACGTGGCTCTGATGACATCATAAATTACAAAGGTTTTCAAATGAGACTAGCACAAAATAAACAGGCGCAGGTGGACAGATGATGGCTCAACCAAGACTAAACACCGTTTCTCGATAACGCCTGGACATAGATAAACAAATGAACAGTGTAGAAAAACGTAGTTTCTTGCGTTCTTTTTTATCGTTGTCGACGATCGTTCGTATTATGCCGTGATAATAGGTTACCGTGAAAATTGTCACAACGTGCCATCAATCAAACTCGAGCAACTTTTTAACCTTCCCGGTAATATTCGTCCCGTTCCAAACGCGATAACGAACGCGCATAGAATGAAAGTTTAACTTACCGGTGAGTTTGTCGCGAATCAACTTGCAGCTTTCCACCTCGCCTATGCTCGAGAAGAGGGATCGAATCTCATCCTGTGTCATGCTCTGTGGCAAATAATTTACTATGAGATTCGTCTTGGATTCTTCCTGCGAGGCCTGCCCGAGGGTGGCTCCACCATTTTGTTGCACGACTGTGTCCATTCCGTTCGCCATCATTGCACTCTTCTACCGAGTCCTCTCTAACTACGTACGAAATCTGAAACAAGAAAGGGATACTTTTATCGTCGCGCGTAACGGATAGGTGAACGGTTTTTCTTTTTAGCCTCTATCTTGCGAAAATAATTTCGCTCTCCGTCTCTCTGTATTCTCTTGGATCAGCATCGACAATTGTCCGACGATACATTCTAAAATACACCTCTTTCTATGGTGCAATCGATCACCTTGTCGTTTATTTATCGCAAAGGGAAACAAGCGTGTTACTTGGGAACTCAAGAGACAGGGACGCTCAACCATTCGAAATGTTTCTCAAACATATTTTGTAAAATTGTAATAAATCCCTGACTTCGATATCGACGATTCGTGGCTTTGAATTTTGGCATGTTCTTTCCTTCTTCTTTTTTCTTCCCCCCCCCCTTTTTTTTTTTAAGTGAAATAACTGTTCGAATAACAATACGAACATCTCGCTAGAACGTCGAAGTTAGGTTATCGAAACGATCGTTCGATCGACGAGGAAGAACACAGGAAGAAACAGACAAGTATAAACACGGGCTGTCGTCGGAATTTTGAAGGACGTAAAAACGCCTGTTAATCAACACGCTGTACACGATGCACAAGCTCCTTACGGTACTGAGAACACAAGTTTGGAAAGGAAATCGGTTTTTGCTCATTTACAAGTATTTACACGGCAACAAAAACATTATCACCAGCGAAAACAAAACGTTATAAATGTTTCTCGATATGAGAATTACAAACACGATCGTCCAAATCGATTCGTTTACGTCCGAGGATTTTTTAAGTGTTTAGAAAAGTTTCTTTCTTTCTTTCTCTTTTTTTTTCTTTTTTTAGATGTAACAACACGCGAGGATCGTGTTATCTTGCTCGTTTCTAGATTAAATTAAAAGCAACTGGAAAAGACAAGGCGCGGCGACACGGTCACGGGCAACTTACAAAAATTCATCGTTCACGCAACTGGATGCTGACGTAATCTGACAATGACTTTCAAAACACAGCGGAAAAAGAACAGGCGAAGGTGGTGGTTGGTAGGGGCGAGGGGTAAGGTCCAATAGAAACGCGGATAATTTAAAGGGGGCGACGACCCCCCATTCTGGTTTAAAGGGCTCGCCCTCCCTCGTGCCTTCCCCTTCCGTCCTTCTAACCAAACCACCGTACTCGATGCGTTTACAGGGTGTCCAATATCAATCGGACTTCTACCATTCCCTTTTAAAATTTTACAAACTTTTCCTCCCGATTAAGTTCCTTTCAAATTTCCTTTCTCCTAACGTGACAAATGACACCTTGAAGAAAGAAAAAAGAAAAGAAAAGAATCGTTAATGCGGTAGTAATTTTTTCTAGCTCAAGGACCTCGACTTCACTGTCTGTTAATTCTCGTTCCAACGCACACGCGTAAAAAAAAAAAGGACTCGAGTAATTTTAATCAAGACACCCAGTATGTGGTAGCACACACGCCTCGAGCGAAAAGGACGGAAAGCGAGCGAAATAAAAGGAGAAGGAAAAAGAGAAAGAGAGAAAGGGGAATTATACGCGATGGCTGTAGGGTGCCAATGGTGTTCATGGTTAAGGCGAATACACACAGCTGCCACGACACATATATCAGGCCCGGCACGAGCTACCGGTGGTGTACATTTTAATTCTCTCTTTCCCTTCCCGTCTCTGTCAGTCGTCTAACGTAGTCATCAGCTGTCCTTAGGGTTACCCCACGCAGGGTGTGTCTCTCTGTGTCTCATGGCTGTGGTCACCCCAGTCGAACTGACCACGTTCTCTCTCTCATGAGATATCTTTTATTATACACGATAAATAGCTTTTATTATATGCGTCGAGCGTGCCGTGCTCAACGCGAGACATGGGAAAAAAAGAAACTGGAACGGCGACCGGCTGTTAATTCGAATTTTCTGTTCCGAACACGTGTGTTGAGAGCGTGTTGTAACTTTTCGTGTTGTTGTGGCGGCGATACTTCCCGGGGAACTTTCCAAAGGTTTCCAGCAACAAGAATTTCCTATTACCAGAACAGGGAACGGGATCCTCGAGGGAGGGAGAAGCCTAACTCAAGCATTCTACGAAATTTTAAATCGACACCTTCCTCCAGCTAGCGATCAACTTCTAATAAAAGAGGAGGATCCGTGTTTGAACATGATCCGTAGACTGTGTCACGTCCACTACGTAATCTACAGAACGAACTCTGTTTAAGAAAGTGACGACGGTATTCTTCAACAGATTGTTCGGTGGGCTTGATGGTGTTTACGAACGAGGCGAGAAAAACAAGCGCGCTCAGCAGTCGGAGAAAATGTCGGAGTTAGCAGTTATCGTAGCCCCGCATCTTCCGTAGTTATCGATCCACGGTTCTCCCCGTCTCTGTTACTCCGATGCTCGGCATCGCGATATTTTAGGACGGCACAATGGAAGCCGAGAGACCCCATTGTCGGACGAGAAGAACGCATCGGAAAAGTATCGTTCGCCGGTGACTTCGAAACGCGACTCCTGCGCCACCGTCATTATCCAACGACAATGGACGTTATGCATGGTTGCGTATTCGCGTATACGCACAGTACGCTGGGGTTGTCCGCAACACAATGCGGAAAGCCATCCCCTTTTCGCCAGGCCTTGAGCCTCGCACAAGTCGAACTTTGTCTACGACCGTCTCCCGCGTAATCGTTCCGTGACATACGATACACATTCGCACCTTGTGTCTTGTCCCTTCCAAGCCTTTCCTATCCTTTTTAATTTCAACTTGGAAAAATTTGAGTTTCCCAGATCGAATCTAATGTTGAAAGAAAGAGAAGAAACAATTTTTTGGAGTATTAGATGAAGTATATAACTAGTACGTAATTAGTAACTTAACGACTCCTAAAGTCTAAAGAACTGAAACCGGAAATCTCAAACTCTGTTAAACTGTTACTACATTGGAGCTATCGATCCGCATCACGATCGTGTCGTTCAATGTTGCGAAATTATAAATAATTCGCGTAACAGAACCGAACGAAAGAATCGAAGGATGAACTCAACGATAAAGGTTGTTCCCCAAGGGTGAAATATTCAGGGATTCCTTCAAAGGCAGTAGAAATTTCGAACGAAGGTGACGGCAGGTGAGTCTAGCCGGTGAGTGGGGAAGAGGAGGAGGGAGGGGGGAGTTAAAGTTCGATTTTCACGTACACTTGACAGATACGATCTTCGGCCGGTGGCCAGGTGGCCATGGCGACGGATCGTGAAAATCGCGTGGCCGGGACCGATCAATACGAGCGCGACTCCTCGGTCTCTGCCTCGCTGGTTCACCCCTCTCTCGCCCTTTCTCGCTTGCTCGCTCGCTCGCTCGCGAGTTCGGGAGCTGTCTCTCCCTCTTTCTCTCCTTTCTCTGGTGCGCGCACGAGACCCCTTCCTCTCTCGGTACAATTCCAAGGGAATCCCCTCCCGCATTCGCGTACGCCCCTTTCCGCGCGAGAAAACACATACGCATGTACGCACGCACGCACGCACGCACGCACGCACGCACGCACGCACACGCACGACACACGCAAAAATGCAGCAACTCTCGCCCTGCTGTCGTAAGGGAATACGTAGCAGAGCGGCTACCACGCAGCAGAGGAGAAAAGGGTAAAGGCAAGTGGCGATCGTGAGGACGATGGTGGGAGTGGAGCGGAGGAAGGGTTTGCGTGGAGAAAGAACGACGACGAAAGCACGCAGAAAGCAAAGGGTGAGAATGAGAATGTGCCACGAAACTCGCTAGGCACGTGCTCCGAAACTCCTAGCGGAGAGGGACAAGCTGCTCTACACGCAGCATCCAGCTTTCTTTCGTCGAGATGCTCGAGATTAAACAGAAATCGGTAGAAATCGGTAGAAATCGGTAGAAATCGGTAGAAATCGGGAAAATGGTAGGAAGAAAGCGGACCTTGACCCGAAGCTTACCTTTCCTCGCGAACTTCTCTCAGGAGATCCACCGATGCTTTTTATCGATGCACGCGAAAGCACACGACACACATGCACACAGAAGACACAGAGAACACTTTCCTTTCTTATCTGGAACTCTCCGCACTCTCCCTCCCTCGACGTATGCTCCCCCGTTTCTCTCTTCCGAAAGCTTTCTCTTTTCGATCGCACGCGAAACCGAGCAACGTGCAACTGGCCCGTGGCTACGCGGCTACTCTCGTGCTGCTGACCGTGGTGTGTATCGCGCCGGTCTTTGGTCTCCTCTCTGACTCTCTCTACGTGCACTTACTATCACGCTTTCGCACCGCCGCCCGGAACAGAAGGGGAAATCAATGAAAGAAAAGTACGACGCGAGCGCTCGTAAATCGGCATTTATGCTTGCTTCCTGGTCGACGGTCCCTCGGTTTTCACTTTGACGAAATACGTATGTACGTACGTAAGTATACGCGTACAGGTTTGTACACGAACGACTGTGCCGAGAATTACTGTCGCGTTCGTCGGGAAACAAGAATCCACCAAATTTTCGTATTTGCCGATCGTAAAAAAGAAAACAAGGGATTATACGGTGTGTAAACGTAAGTGTGTATGTGCGCGCACGTACGTGTAAAGAATAGAATATACGGTGTATAAGTGTGTGTATGCGTGTGTGTATGTGTGTGCGTGTGTGCGTGCGTGTGTGTCCGTGTGTGTGTGTGTGTGTGTATGTGTGAGTGTATAATGTAGAGGGTCACGCGAGACTAGAAATTAAAGCGTTAAACACTATACTAAGGAAACGGAAATAACGATACAACACGGGCGGAGGCTGCCTAAACTCTGGACGCAGCAGTCGCGTTCAGGCGGCTTGCACAGCTCAGCGAGCTCGTTCGGCCGTGTTCGGGCTGGCTCGTTCGCGATCGCGCACCCTCGCGGCTAAGCTCGTCACCAACCCGCTGCAAACCCCTCGTTGTATTACGTGTATCTCCTCCTACCGACGTAGCGCGTACGCTGCGAGGGGTTGCCGATCGAACTAATAAGAGACGTATGCGCGTTCTTAAATAAACTGTGACCTCCCATCGTCGATCGAACTAACTCCCCTGATCCCTTCGAACATCCTTATCCCCCCCCCCCTCTCCTCCATCTCTCGTCGAGTTTTGACAAATTTCGAATTTCCACGTAATTCCATTGTAACTCGACGTTTGAATTATTCGCAGGCGTTGAAAAGCTTCAAACCTTGGGGCACGGTTTGCCCCCGAACGGATCGCAATCTCGGAGAGTCGAGCAACTCTCGTCATGATTTTTTCTGATTTTTTCTGATTTTTTCTGATTTTTTTCGCCGCACGGCTCGAGAGTAACTACCTGTCACGTTGTTTCGATCGCGTCCCGTTGACAAGAGAGTCGACAACGTTACGACGGTTTGCGTACAATGTTTCAGTATCCCCTCGAGATGTTTGCAGGGGTTTGTTCGTTAGGAAATGTTTGCAACATGGCTCCCCGACATTACCAGGCAGAAGGTACACCGCCCTCCGCAACCTCCCTCTCGCTGCTTGCATCACCCCTTGCATCAGATCATGACCACCCCTTCACGGTTTTTGACCCCCGTCGTCTCGGTACGCTATCGCGTCGATACAAGAGTCCTTTTATCCCTTACCCGAGGCCGCACTCGATCGGTAGTGAACTCGAAACCATGAATTACATCGTCGAAACTCACTGATGGCTATTTGCCAAAGACCATGAAATTGAATCTTTCGAGGAGAGAACCGACAAAAAAAATTTGCGCTCCAAAGAGAGAAAAAAACAGAAAGAAAAGAAAATGCCGCAACTTGACAATGAACGAGATGAAGAATCTCAAGGATAAAGAAGTACTCGTGAAACCTTCTGCCTGATTATATCACTCCAATCGTTTTCCTTCGATTCATCGATCGTCATTTCTTATATATACGCCTTCTGCTCGATCTATTTAAAGATTTACTTATTTCTGATATTGTGGTCGTTCCTTCTGCCACGAACAATTTCTCAATTTCGCGCGAGCGAGCGGCCACGAACGGGCGGGAGAGCAGCGAAGAAGAATCCCTGACCTTACCCTGGCTTTATCTCGCGCTAAGATCGTGAGAGGCCAGTCTCGAAAATGACAGTGGGCCAAAATTATGCGGCGCTGACGAAACAAGCAAGACCCGAGCAACACTTGGCGGTCGTGCCAATAACCGCGCGGATTCGTGTTTTCAGAATTTCGTTTCCGTTATATTACGTCATCGAGCGAAACGGATCAAACTATTTTGCGGGAACTTCCTGGACGAAACGAAATCTGCGCGAACGTATCCCCGCCTTGAAATCATCTTTAAAATTACCACGCGATCGAAACTTAACAGCGTGGCACGCGAAGAATTTCTAATTGCTCGACGTTCTTTCTATAAAAGTCCAAGAGGCCACTGCACTTTGCAGTCAATTGGAAACCGAATCGGAGGATTCGAGTTACGTTAATCGTCGAATGCTCCAAAAGCAAGAGTAATCGGTGCTCCAACTGAAATTAAAAATACATCTACGTACAAACATTATAAAAACATACGCGATGGAAATACACGGAAAAGTATATTTTAATCTTTCGTCACACATTGATAAGTTAATCATCGATATAACTCCGATTTTCCGATCTAACTAGGAGTACCCAAAAGATTTACCTTCTGCAACTTTTATAAGACCAGAACTTCATTAAGACCGACCTTTTCATTCTAATCGCTGTCGAGAATCACTCCTCATACCTCTTTAATCTTGAGAATCAAAGAAACGATCTTTTCGATTGACTTCCTGCTTTCGTTAGGCACGAACGATTGACCAGGTTCTTTGCATATTACGTACATGACCGGACATTAACGTTAACGAAAGATAGAGAAGGAGGGAGTGCAAGTCGCAATTGTTTAGCCGCATGAGAAAAAGGGGAACGAAAACTGGGACCGGGGCACGGGACTTGCAACAGATGCGAAACGGTATGTAGAAAAAAAGAGAGAGAGAGAGAGAGAGAGAAAATAGGGACACGTAGTGGACGCATATGCGAACGTGTTCCATTATGCTCGGTGGCTTTAAAACCGGCCACACGGTGCGACAGGAAGTTGTCACCGCATTACCGTTGGAATTATGAAAGTTTGCCGGCCTCTGATCGCCTTAGCGACAACGAACGGTGAAACAATATTCTGACCGTCGAACCGAGAGGGTATATCGAGAGTCTTTTCCCGATCGTTCGTATATAAAATTTCGACTCGGGTCGACTGGTACTTTTCGAACATTTTCAGAGAAGAAAACGTGCAGCAAACGCGAACGTGCAGCTTTGCAGCTTTCACGGGAAATTTACTATCCTCCTGGGTGAGAAATTAAAACGATGAAGGTACGTGAATCGTGAATCATTCGCGGCTAGGCGATTGACAAACGTGAATCGAACAACCCTCTTTCTTTTTCGTTCCAGCTGTCGAAGCGACGTTTTTGGGGTTTGGCCCCACCTTCGTCATCGATCCGCTAACACGACCGTGCACGGTTATAATTCCACGCAGCACCGCCAGCCACGCTAGCAATAATTCCGTCCGTGAAGTTTCTCCAGGGTCACTGAACCCCCAGTGAGATTCGTCGATAATCCACCAACTCTCCTATTCCTCGACCTATAGGCATCCTTACGAATTCACCTCGAACAGTTCGAGACGTGACGAAAACAATTGGAGCCAGCCAGCGAGGCCAATTCGTCGTAAAGAGCAAAACGTTAAACGTTGGCAAAAATAGTTCCCTAAATACAAAGTTAAATATACGAGGGGGATAAATAATTACGAGGGACGTATAAATAATTCCGTACGAGCAGGAGAACGTTTCACCTTTGGCATAGTCGATGGATATATTCCGCGTCAGAGGGTCGAACGTTGGTATTATCGTTGGAAACGATAGAAGAGGGATGACAATTTTAACGAGCATATGCACGAAACAGACGAGGCGGCCCCACCCAGGGAAACAGAGGCCGAATGTGGTGAATCGATCAAGCGGGCATGTAATCGCCGTGCTAATTAAGGTGCGATCGATCGATTCGTTCTTCCCTGTGGTCGCGCGTCAGCCTTGCCTCTCCTCCAGTCGTCGTGTCCACGCAATTGTGTGCGCCGATCCGTGATCGCTTCTCTCTCACGAGGCAATGATCGTATCACCGAGTATCCAGGGAAACCCTACGACTATCCTCGAAGTCCACAAAAAGTGATTACATAACGAAAACAAATGCTCGTGAAGAGAAAAAGGAGCGTTCGATCGTAGCCGGATGATCAAGAAATATTTTTCGTCTACGATGGAACAACGTCGTGCTGATCAAAGAAAGGAGAAAGCTGTCGACGCCTATCTACCGTCACCAATTTCAGCGTCGTTGATGTTATAAACAGAGGAACGGAAATCAAACGACGGTGGTTGAAATGAAATTTCTGAGGCTCCGTTTCGGAGATTCTTCAAAGATAGAAACAAGCGACATCAAACGAGACAGGACAGAGAATTTTCACGGTACCTCACAAAGTTAAAACGAAATTAAACTTGGAAGATCCACGACGATTACCTCCGCCCTCCATCTTTCCATCGTTTTTGTCCTCGTTAGAAGGATTAGCACGGCTCTCTTTAAACTCGAACGAAGTTTCGATGGATTGCCGGTACGTGGGTACACGCATCCGCAGGGGTGACGTCGGCCAGGATGCTCGCCGTTGTCAACGTTAATACCGTATAAATCTCGGGAAGGGGGGGATGACGCGTGTGTGCGCGCGTACGGTGCAATCATATTACGTATGATGGACGAAGAGTCGCGGATGGAACGGAGGAAAATCGAGAGAAAAAGAATGACGAATGGACGGAGGGAGAAGAGACGGGAGAAACAAGGTGAGACAGAGAGGTAGAGAAGCTCCATTGATTGGTCGGTGGCACGGTGGAACGTTGCAGTTGCCCTGGGGGTATATGAACCCCGGCGCGGCTTTCTCTCTCTTTCTCCCCCACCCCTCTTCTCTCTCTCTCTCTCTCTCTCTCTCTCTCTCTCTCTCTCCCTTCCTTTGCCCCTCCTCTCTCTCTCTCTTTGCTTCTCACTCTTCCACCCTCCTTCCTATATAGTTTACCCTCGCTACGATTTTACCCCACGGCAAAACGCAGGCGCGTCACATGGACCCAGAAACGATCAATACGAGCTTCCCCAACTAGACCTAGGTCTCTCTCCTACTCGCCGCTTTTCTATCCTTCTTTCACATTCATTCCGCTTTATCATCCTCCTACTAGGCCCGCAATCCTTGGCCAATCTTTGATATCGCGCTGTTCACTTGAGAGTTTTCGTAGGAAAATCTCTGAATCTGAGAAGAATTCGGCATTATTGTCGTACGATGCTGATGCTAAATGTTTTTCTTTATCTCTTATGTTCTTTCCTACTTCACTCGATACGTCTGTTCTTCATCGCGTTGGAAGAAATCTCGTGGTATGGAAATGAAATAGCTTCACTAGTACGAAACGAGCGAAACGGCGAAATTTCAGTCTCTCTCTGCCACAGAGAGGCGAAACGGAAATCGTTACGGTGAAACATAGGAGAACGGAAGGAAGCGATACTTTAACATCATATTCTGTGAAAACGTTCATTGGCACACTATCTAACACCCCTTTATCCCTCTCACGCACCATTGTGATCGAGGCCATCGCGGACGGAAGCGTCCCTCTCGAGACTTCCTGCTTGTCCTCGACGAGGACCCGCAGTGCCAGTTGCTCCATCCTGGATCTGCTTGATCCTTCATGCACACTCTCGCCGTTTTCCATCATCTTGTTACCGAACAGATTCGACATATTCGATCGACCGTGTTCCTCTCTCATTTTTTTTTTTTTTTCGTTTCTCGTCTTTCTTTTTTCCTCGTTTAATATATGTGTATATATATATTTTTTTCTTTCGATTCTTTTTTTTTTTTAATCGTTTGCTCTTTCGCCGGTTGCTCCGCAAGTAGGAAGAAGGATTCAAACTGAAAATTGGCCGGAGAACCGTGGGTTTGGAGGCTGCACTCGCGTTCTCCTGGCCACGTTGCTTTCGGCTGCCACGCCCAAACTTCTCTAGACCGCGGCGATACTGCGCCGTAGAAAAATGCCAACTGTTACACGCCGATACTTTCACCGTATTTCACGGATAGAAATACTTTTTAGATCGTGTTCATCGTAACTGAGAATTCACTTCCAATATCAATCGATCGATATACGATGGATCGTTTTTTCTTTTCTTTTTTTTTTTTTTTTTTTCTTTCAAATTTTTCCACTTCAAGCCCGGCCGATTCTTTCTCTAGTAGAGTGATATGATAAATTTGAAATCAATTTGAATCGAATTGAAATGAATTTAAAACGAATTGAGAACGAAAATTTGAAATACGTTTTTACGAAGCAATGTGGTGGGAGAAAGCAACATCCTTGTGATCAGCCAAGAGAACGCGAGAAAAACAAGTTCGATAAATGATCATAGCTGCCGGAAGGATCCTTCGATTGGTCCTGTATAAAGGATGCTCCGGCAAAGGGGGTTACAAACATATATTATAATGATCGGCACCTGACTGCGCGCTACCAAAACACATAGATCGATATACATAGAGATCGGTAATAATGTTTGCAATTATAACAACGGTAATAATAACAACAATAATAACAAGATAAGAATAGAACGATAATAATAATTCGAACGTCAGAATCACAGAAGCAACAAAAGTAAAGAAACAAATGAACATACCGGTTAACGATGAAAATCAGTGGTTGGAGGATGCCGATATCTGGGCGTAGAACGAAACGACGGTGGGTTAATGTTATTTTTTTTTTTTTTTCGTTTTTATTATTAGTTCTTTTTTTTTAAATGGAGAATTATCTTTGCCTTTTTATATATATATATATATATATATATATTATCTATATCGCTAGATTTTCATTTCGTTGTTATTTCGTAAACGATGCTCGTTCTTTAGTTTAACTTTAGCTTTTTAAACGATGCGACGTGTGCGTATTTCGTTTTCCCGTTTCTTTCTCTTGTTTGTTCGTTTTGTTTGTCGTTTTCTGAACCGTGCCCGTGTTTTTACGCGTTTTTAATTTTTTTCGATTTTTAAACGATCGAGTTTGCCAAATCACGACGACGAATTAGGAGTCCTTCTCGAGGTATCTCTCTTGCACTATCCTCGATCGACAACGGCGCATTACAGTCTATATTTTGTTAAAACAATCTCACGTACGTGTAACACTTGATCTCTTAATGTATCGGCGAAACGAAAGAGAAAAAAAAAGGGGGACGAAGAAAATCGCGGAACACACCCTCCGAGTGTCTCTCCTTCACTCCCACCGGCCAACACTATATTATCCTCTCTCCCTCTATCTCCGTGCGTTTCCCTTTTTTTCCTTTTCCACGGTGCTTCTTCTCTCGATTAAAGGATCTTCCGGACGACGATTCCTGCTTTCTGTACTTTTAAACACCAACCTCGTCAACGACACTGAATTATCTTCGTGGAGAACCGGCGACGTGTGTCTTATCCTTGTAGTTTCAATTATCTTTCTTTCTTTCGCTTCTCTCTTTTTCTCTCTCTCTCTCTCTCTCTCTTTCTCTTTTTCTAAACAAAGTTAGAAAGGGAATCGCGTGCGCGTCGATCGAGATCAATCTTCGAGAAGCTGGCCGTTCCAGGGGGCGAGGGGAGGAGAACAAGGATCCGGGAAGGGCGGTTGAAATGGACGAACGAAATCATAAGATCCCCGACGAAGACGCACGTGATGAAATGTGTGCTGACGAAATTTCTTCCTTCGTTAACCGATCGATTATCTCGTATTTGTTTGTAGCTCGATTTTTCTTTTCTTTTTCTCTTTTTTTTCTTTTTTCTTTTTTTTTTTTTTGGTTTTGTTTTGTTTTCTATTAATTAGTGTTGCTGTTTGTTGTTGTTGGCCGTAGACTGTACGATTTTTCTTCCTCTCTTCTATCTCTCACTTTCTCTCGTGTGTTTGATTTTTTCTTTTGTTTGTTTAAACCCGAAGTCGAAGTTGTGCGTGAACACACACGGTTTTTCGATTAGTTTTCTCGTTGACACGTGGGCGGGAGAAAGCAAGAATGATTGATCGGTATATATATGTATATATATACACGGTGAGAACGGTTCTATATGTACCAACGATACGAACGTATTGTCGAATTAAAGGGTCAGAAATGAAGATATACAAGCAAATAGTAAGAATGTTGCGGGTATAACGGTGTCTACAACGCAATGCCTTTATGTGGTGCGGTAACTAAACTGACGGAGCCAGGCTCTGCCGCCAATCGCTGCACCCTCTGCTGCCTGCTACCACCACCGCCCCCAATGCTACTAGTTCTGCCTAGACTAGAGGGGTGGGAGCTACGAGGAGGATAAAGGTCGAAGGAAACAATCAAGGAAAACTCGTTGGGTAGAGGAGGATCGACGAGCATGGCGGTATGTACGCAGGCGCCGAAAAGAGGCAATGACTGCACCCTCTCCCTGGATCACCACTGCTGCAATATCTCGCGGCACGCCACCTCTCGATGGAGGGGTTGCGATGGCGGCGAACATGGCCAAGAGAAACGGAGGAAGCTGAAGCTTCAGAGAAAAGGAAGGTGAAGTCACAGATGAAGTGAAAGAACGACCGAGAACGGAGGAAAGAAAGAACGTACGCAGGCGCCGAATCGAAGTTCCGGAAGGCAATGACTGCGTCTTCCGGAAGAAATGGTTCGAGAGTTCGCCGAACGCGGTTCGAAATATGGAAACCGGGCCACGGTGAGTGGCGAGAAGGAAACGGTGACAAACCGAGGCTAAAGACGGCACGGGATCTACGCAGGCGTCGAGTGACGACGAGGTAATACTCGATTCGAAATCGTCGTGACGTTAGCTCGTTTGGCGTGAGGAATTGCAGGGATGTAACTACGACGGGGATGTATATGCGTCAGACAAAATCACGAGGGAGAGACAGAGAGAGAGAGCAATAATTCTTTCTGAAAATAATCACGCATCCTCTCTGTATATAATATTTGAACGAAAGCACGAATAAATAAAAAAATTTTAAAAGAAGTTTCTGAAGAATTAAAGAGCCGCGTGCATCGAATAAAAATCAAAGGGGGATTGCTCCGTAAAATCTCTGGACATGTTTTTAGATGAATAAAGAGCACAAAAGAAAGAGAAGGAAAATGAAATTGAGGGTAGTTGCGAGACACGCAGGCGCTGAAGAAGGGGTCGTGAACAATGGCTGCTCTCTCTCTCTCTCTCTCTCTCTCTCTGGAGATCCTCTGGACCTTGCAACCACCGATACTGATTGAAAGAACGCTGGAAGAGACAGAAAGGAAGAACGAAGGGTAGACAAAAAGTTGTTGGTGGATAGCCGATCGATCGAACGATGGTCGGGGTAACGAAGATTTTGGATGGAGAAGAGAATCCTCCACCCTAAAATAATAGGGCATAGTTTGCATACAGGTGGCAGAAGAACGCGGTAAAAGGTTGGAATCAGGGGAAAGCAACCGCCGCCAGCTAGATGGCCCGGAAAAAGGTGTTAATTGCGAACTCAAGTGGAGACGGACGGTGCTCTTACAGACAGGGTCGCCACAAAAAGATTCGAGGATCGTTGTTTCAACGACATCTACCAAAAAAAAAAAAAGAACAGTTTCTGAGGAGAGAATTATGAAAGAACATTTATAAATAGTAATAAACGGTAGAGACGTGGACGTGATTGCAGTCGACGGATAATAAATTCGACGTAGAAATATATTTGAATATTTCGTCGGAGAAGTTGGTCTCGCTGTAGCGCTCCAAGGGACGGGGGTTAAATTCGAGGGGAAGAAGGAAAAATGGCTAGACGTGCGGGGGAGTGCACGTGCGCAAGCGCTGTGCTCGAGGGTCGGAGAAGAGGGGTGGAAATTCAGGCTCCGCGAACAAGAGAAAGAAAGGAGCGGAGTGGAGCTTGAAAAGGGGAAACGAGCATAGGAGAGAGGGTTGGCAGTCCGTGCAGAGCTCGAAAACGCAGGCGCCACGTTGAAAATGGAAACCGTCCTCCCAGAGTTGACCTCCCTCTTGTGCGAGAGAGCTTTTCGACCGTGCGAATGCGGCCAAATTTCGCCGTACCTTTGCCACATAGTTCACCAACATCCCCCTACCTTAACCTTCCCTCTATCCACCCTCTCCCTCCCATTTAACATGCACGGATATTCACCAAATTTTCCAGAAAGTTAAACTCGATATTCGAAATCCGACGATTCGTCCAGTTCGTTTTTTTCTCCCTCGCTCGTTAGATATAATCGTTTTAACTTTTCGACTTCTATTACCCTCCCTGTCCCCTTTCTCCCTATCCCTCGTTACCTCTCCTTTTTTTTTTCCTCTTTTTCGTTGTAAGCACAAGATATTAGAGGCTTCGAATTGAATCAAGAGCTCCCCCCCCCCTTTTTTGTGGGAACCCTAGCTACTTGGAGGAAGTGCATTCATCACGGAATATTGTAACGCTACCCCTAGCGGAATCTTGAGAGCACACGTGCTGCATAAATGGATCCACGTGCCTCGGGCATCGGTTAATCACACAATATGACGGTGTAACGATAATGAAACGTTAACAAAGAAAAAATCGAGTTACACGTTTTTCATCGAAACTTTTGTTATTAAAAAATAAAGAACCCTACTACTGCTCCCTTTATCCCTTTATAAAGACAGATATACGGAAATTTTTTAACAAAATCCCTGTCGGCATAGAAACAAGAACGTTGACTGCATAATTTACAAACGTCTTCCTCTTTAACACGTACATAAATGAATAAAATCCTAATGTGCACCTGATTGACGATTATCTTATCTATGATCGATTTCAAACAAGCAACGTATATCGACCGATAGGAAAGAGAAGTACGCACACGAGCCGGCGTGAATATCATTTCCACGTTGCGTTGCGCGAATGGCGTGGTAGTCAATGTTAACGAACGTTCGCTAATGACTTGGCTCTCTGGAATTACGAACGCGAATCGATCATCGCGGCGGAAATAATTGGTTTGCTCGTTGCCGCCTGTTACATACGCAACGCGAGATACAAGATACGCGGATGAAAAAGTCGCATTAAGAAAAGAGCTGCCCAGGAGGGGTCGAAAGAAAGCACAAACGGGGCGAGGCGTGGAGGGGTAGAGGGAAGAGACGAAAAAATGAGGGGATGATAATCTAATGGTAAATAGCATGCATACGAGGAGAGACACGAGCAACGGCGTAAGCTGCGATAATCCATTCCATCACCCTCCTCCCACCCCCTCTACCCCCAACCGCCCCGTATACATAGATCTCTAAAGAGGAAACGTGAATATAAATTTCGAATTTGATTTCATTTAAATTCCAACATTCAGATTTCCTGCTCTTTAGATTTCAAAAATCATCGCACAAAAGGCTTCTGTCAATTGAAATAGCTGTCACAGTATCAAGGCATTTCAACGTTGCGGTTATCTCTGCTCGCGCGAAACAAAAGATAACGTTCCATCGGTGTCATAATTTCAGGCACTAAATCCAGCGTGATAATAGGAAAATTGAAATTATCCGTTAAAATATAGTCTGGCTGGTCGATGAAAATGAGGATATAAAAAAAAAAAAGAAAGCAGCCAGACAGGGAAGAAGGAGGTGGCAGCAGCACCGCGTAAATCCCGAATCCCGTCTCGGACAATTTATAACGCTCCTCCTCTTTGTCCCAAACTTCCGTTTGTTGAGTATCCTGGGAACAGGCAGTACCTAGTCCAATTGCCCCCTCTTGCTACGCCACTGGGCGTGGGGTGGCAAGAGGAGAGCTCGGTGCCCAACGGCACAGGGGTTTCGAATATCGATCTCTCGCGTTCTCCTAGTCATTCCACTCTCTCTCGTACACTTCCACCGAGCCTCTCTTTCTCCTCGTTTCTCTCCCTCCACGTTGCACAGAGCTCACCACGGCTGCGAACAACTCCGGGGAACAGGGAGGGACGAGGGTGAAGGAAGGGTTCACCAGGAAGTCCCAGCCAAAGCCCAGGAGCGGAGGACATTCACCAGCCGAACAAACACACGTACACGATCGTGCACCTACCATCGATGCGAATCTTGCCCGGACTGCGGCTCTCCGATCTTCGAATTCCCAACTCTTTACGCTCCCGATTCTCTCCATTCGATGATCGATAGATACGACTCTATCCAAATTTCAAAATGCATCTGGTTACCTTTAGAATGTTCTAGATGTTCCTAGTACACATAACGCTCCCTTTACGGAGTATTTGCTCATCCCAAATATCACGAGAGGACGAGTTTGTATGCTTTCACAAGTTACAACCACTTTTCGTCCCTTAATGCAGTCGTTTCTTTTTTTTATTAAAGTCAGGGGAGAGAGAGATGCTTCGAAAATTCGATGATCCCCTCTTAGAACATGAAATTCCACCAAACCATTCCGTCAAGCCATTTTGAAACCACTTTCGGGTAATTTTACACAAATTTTACCGTTATTATGGATCGATCTAGCGAAAGTAGCAGTAGTTCGTAGGATGAAAAGTTTTCAAGAATATTCCTGGGAATTATGCGGATTATATCGATTAATGGACACAACATAGTTAACATAGTTACGAAATGCTGGTGCGTGGAGAATTATTCGGGAAAGTATCTTTTCAGAGGTAGCTGCAAGTTTTCATAACTTGACAGCATCCCCCCCTTCTGCGGTGGCGCGTCGCATTTGCATCCGCTCATCCGAGAGTCTGGCCAAAGATAATAAATATGCGTGACTTAAGCTCGTTTTGCATGCTGCTCCGCTGGAACGGGTTGCGTGGACCCGGAAACGAGGCTGCACACGTGCAGTGGAGGCTACGTCCGTGCGCATCCCCCATAGCCTGATAATCGAGCCAGGATAATGTATGCGGATTACGTAGCTCCCGGTGGCATATCAAGCGCGTGCCAGGCTCGTTATTTCGAAATTGCGAATTTTCCGCTTTATAAAGGACGGAATTAGTCATCGTTCGAGTATCCTATGCAGCTCGCGCACGTCTCAAACACGCGCCTGAGAAATGTTTTCCCACTCGGGAAACATGTTACTACACACCGGGCACGAAGAAAAAAAGAACAAACGTTCTTCTCGCGCAAATATTTACCACAATGAATGAACGAACGGTCGATCTTCCTGCTATAGGTTGATGGATTATGTTTCAGGGGGGTGTGGGAGGATAAAATCTGCTTTTATCCAACCGAAATACAATACCACGTGTTACAACGTCCGTTCTGATTTTCAGAACGTATCCTGCCCTGTACGACCGCCTTGTTAAACTCTAGTGTCAGTCCTATGAACTTTCGTCGCAGCAATATACATATCTACGATACCATGTACCAAGGGACAGTCACGCGAGACGTAGGAAGCGTCGTGGCCGAAAAAACGAGAAAAGAAACGGCAGCGGATACGGAGACACGTATCGATTCAACAAACCAAGGAAACCAACGCGTGAATCCGCCACTAGTGTCGTCCAGTCGGCGAGAAATCGAGCCTCGTGTGGACCAGTTTGGGACAAGTCAAACCCTGCTCTCGAGATATGTCCGACGCCGAGGGAACTGGTACGTACTATGCCCTTCCTATCCGTCTTCGGGAATTGTTCGTAACAAGCTGGAAACCGTTCCGTGACTGAAACGCGAGCAAGTAACACGTGCCACATCGTCTATCTGCGTGATATCGCACCTTCACACGAGAGCGGATCGTTTCGTCTATGAAACGTTCTATATCTCGACATCGTTTCCCGATAGATCACCTGTGATCCGTCAAGTCGATCGAATCCACGAGTCGAGGAGCAGTCACGCGAGGACCAACGCGAGCTCGATGCTTATTGCACTTTGACATTTGGTAGGTGTTTCTCTTCCTCGGTTCGTGATATAGAGACGCCAGAGGAACGATTTTTCGATCGGTTTTCCTCGTGCAAAGGGTGGTTTTTCCCTTTGTGATTCAAAGCTGCCACGTCCTTCCCTGTTCCAAGCCACTCTAGTCGCCTTTTTTTTTTCATTCTCTCTTCGTCTTCCAAACTTCCGTTTTCACGGAATAACGAATGAAATAGGAGGGACCACCTTTTATTTCGTACAATTTAGATCGTGATCCGGGAGAAGCGTGTCGAGGAGAAAGGATGTAACGATCGAGGTTGCTTTTCCTTCTTTTCTCTCGGAAGAGAGAAAGTCGGAACTGTTGAAGATCCAGTGTGGGTTCAGCGGTGCATATTATAGTGTGTCTTTTCCCTCTTCATCCACCCTTGCCGTTCTTTTGATTGTTCCGTGCCTTCTCTGTCCAGCCTCTTTGTCCCACTTTTAATTGCTCTTCCAAACCGTCAGCTCCAGAGCATCCTCAAACTCTCTTTTCCCTCCAATTTCCCAGGAATTTTCTCTCCTTTTTTTCCTTCCTCTTGTTTCCACGACCGTAATCGCGGCGAGGTAACACGCCGCGGACATTTGTCCAAGCGAATTGTAAAAAGCTTCCCAGACGTGAAAGGTTATCCAGTCGCGGATAAGCTGGTTGCCACGCTAATGTCAAACTATCAATCTGCATTATCGCAATCCCAGCCATTTGGGGAGAAAAAAATGTCAAGCGCTAAACTTTCAAGTTTAAAACGCTGAACGATAAGATTTCGTACGACATTTTACGCCTTCTCTTGAATCGAATCGAACGAGAAAACGAGTCACTGTCGGTCACTACCATTGACTGGCTACGCAAAGTTCACGAGACTCGCAGTATAGCGGTAGCCAGCTTTTGCGTCAATTGATGAATGATTGATAAGAGAATTGCGCAATCCCAATGAAAAACCACTATAGCCCAACCGACCGAGTCTCATTCCCTTCTTTTTTTTCTTCGTTTTCATTCCTCCCAGGCTATAGGCGCGCAAGTTTTAGCCTGTAGATGTGTCATTTACGGGCATCGTACGAACCGCATGGAAATAGATATCGAACAATCCTGATTTAGAAATCCGCACGCGACACGCTATGTTACCCCTCAGGCAAAGAATAATGCATGGTAGGAACGAAGGAGCTAAACTTCAGACACCACGACGTCGTTTGGCGAAGACGTGACGTGGACATTACTACCTCTACTTCTTCCTTCTTCGTGCACACGCCACGTGGATCTCACCAGCCCTAATGCTATCTCCTCGCTGTCGGCTTGAATCTTCCATTGTTAATGCGTAATGCGCGAGACGTGTTACGAAACTATCAAACAACTAGTCCTCAAAGGATAATCGAACCCCGCAGAATCAAAATTTGAAGATCATTTACATTCGATTCACTTTGGACTATCTGACAAATACCGTGACTTTAACTTTGGTTGCAATTTCAGTTTTTATACAAGGACTGTAGAAACGCATGAAAACGTTTCGTATATATACGATAGATGAACCACGACCTCCGCACGGTGAAATCAGTTCATCGCTCAACTTCTAATTCCAGTGTTTCGTGACCACGAGCAACAGCTCTTTCATCCATCATCACCATCACCACCACCACCTTCATTCCTTCCCACGAACGCGAGATTACAAAAGGATACGAGATTGGTTTTAAAAAGAGACGGCATCAACGAACCGAATTCACCGAGCAACGAAAATACATTATCGATGGACCTAACCACTCTTCATTTAGATCTCGATCAACACGATCACTTCTCGTGACCGCAAACAACTTTGGCCGTTTCGTTAAAGCCCACACTGTCGATCTCCGTGGGATCTCTGACGCGTGGCAGCCACGCGAATTCCCGCCAATCTTGCTCGATTGAACCGCGCGAAATCACGAACCCAGGCCACACGAGAGATTCCTCGCACGAGAACCGACACGAGAATTAACCGTAACGTGCTGATCCTACGGCACGATCGGTGTTCCAGCCTTTAACCATGTAGGTGGTAACACCCACTGTAAAAGCTAGTCAGACCTGGAGGAAAGTCAGTCTGTTCCCGCGTCTTCTGCCTGATAGATCAACGCGTTCCCTCTCTTTCAGGATGGAGGGTCGAGACCCGTTGGAGCACACCAGTCTCTATCAAAGAGCTGGTCCGATATCGTTTCTTTTCTTTGTCTATATTTCGAACCGATTAATTCCACCGCTGTAATTGCACTTTTCCGAACGAAACGCAAACATATTGAAAGATTCAAAGAGAATTCTCATTGCGCAGAGAGCGAAGACAGCGATACAGAAGGAGGGCTGGGAAACGTGAACAAGATGATCATCCGTCCACCCGGTCACAGTGGGAAAGCAAAGAAAGGGCACATCTGCTTCGATGCCTCGTTCGAAACTGGCAACCTGGGCAGGGTGGATCTCATCTCCGAATTCGAGTACGATCTGTTCATCAGACCTGACACCTGCAATCCACGGCTCCGTTTGTGGTTCAACTTCACCGTGGATAACGTGAAGACGGATCAACGAGTGGTCTTCAACATAGTCAACATATCCAAGAGCGCGAATCTATTTCGGAATGGGCTGACGCCTTTGGTAAAGAGCAGCAGTAGGTCAAAGTGGCAAAGGATTCCAAGAGAGCAAGTGAGTTGATGGTCAATTAAATTAACCAACACTGAAGAATACTTCACGAAGGTGTATAAACTTTCTTCTAGGTGTTTTATTACAAATCGGCGCAGCACCAAAATCATTACGTTCTCAGCTTCGCATTTTCCTTCGACCGTGAAGAAGACGTTTACCAGTTTGCCTTGACGTATCCGTACTCGTACAGCCGCTACCTGGCACATCTGGATAACCTCTGTACCAGATTAACGTGCACCAAGAGAGAAACCTTAGCCACGTCGATACAAAAGAGAAAAGTCGAATTGGTCACTATAACTTCGAATCTGGAAGACGTTCAAGATCGCGCGAGAAGGGTGGTCGTTGTTCTTGCCAGGATACATCCAGGCGAATCACCCTCTTCCTTCGTTTGCCAAGGACTAATGGACTTTCTGGTCAGTTCCCACCCCATTGCCCAAGTGTTGAGGAGTTACGTCGTTTTCAAGATAGTGCCGATGCTAAACCCTGACGGCGTTTTTCTTGGCAATTACAGGTAAATAGAGAATCCTCTGCCAAATGAGAAACAAACGAGCGACAGAATGTGACGGTTCTCTTGTTGAAGATCCACGCTGATGGGAGCGGATTTGAATCGTTCGTGGAACAAGATCTCTGAATGGCTTCATCCTGCTCTGGTAGCGATAAAACCGATGCTGAAGAATCTCGACAAGAGTTCTCGTACACCGTTAGACTGTGTACTTGATTTGCATGCTCACACCAATGCTACAGGACTCTTCGTTTATGGGAACACGTACGACGACGTGTACAGGTACTCCTAACCATTTCTTTCTCTTTTTTTTCTTTCCCTTCAAAGAAATTTCGCTTGAGAAATTCAATTTTCTCATTTTCAAATGACACTATCTAACCAATGGCTGCCAGCCTCTCAGGTACGAGAGACACATCGTGTTACCAAAGTTGTTGGCGCAACACGCCGAAGACTATGAAATAGGGAACACGATGTACAATCAGGATCCTCACAAGGCTGGTACCGCGCGTCGTTATCTGTGCTCCATTCTCAAGGAACAAGTAAACTGCTACAGCATCGAAGTGTCGATGTACGGATATAATAGGAAATCGATGCCTGGAGTATTCCCGTACACCGAGGAAGGATGTATCCTTTGATATCTTGCATTTGTTTCCCGCAAATTATATTCCATTTGTGTACGAGCAAGTTTATTGTCTCAATTTTTCAACTGTGTCTGTTTCCGAAATTCTTGCAAATGAATTTTTGATTCAAAGAATAATCTATAAAATTTCAAACGAAAATTCAGTTGATCCGATAATCCGTTCGCTTACTTCGTCTCGTTTTATACTTTTCAAAGAAAATTAAGCAAAATATCAGTGAATGATTTACACCACGATGAATTAAAACGTGAGCTTCGCGGTTTACGTGCCAATCGATCATCCGGTACTTAACGTATCGTTACCCTGTAGTGCCGATAAATCAACTATCTTGATTACTCAATTAAACCGCAGATTACAGATTAGGCCGCAATCTGGCCCGTGTCTTCCTAGAATATTACAAATTAATGGGCATTATCCCCGCCGGTCTTCCTGATCAACCATCCACCAAACGAACACGACAGTCGCGACCGCGACACCGAGTTCTTCGAGAACCTAGACCGAAGACCTCGCGGAAACCTGCCCCTATACATCTGGCCAGTATACACGAGTAATTCTAGTCACATTATTTTCGCTATTTGTTGTAAATATTCATACGTTTCTTTCTTAATTTGCTAACATCTTCAGAAAACTATCAAACTCTTCTTGATAGAAATGAACTGTGTAAAATCTGTTCTACAAGTTAACAGTTGTGAGAATTTAAGAATCACGATTTTGAATGAGAAAGAGCAAATTGAACGATGAAATACACATAGTTGTGATCGGCAGGTACTTTCAAGAGGAGACAGAGATGGCCGCGAGCGGTGGTTACCGATCGATGAGCGGCACGCGGATGAGCCAGCTTCGCGGGACCGGAACTGGAAGTGGAACGGGCGTCGGCGGGTGCAGGAACCGGAGCTACAGGTTCCGGAGCCCCGGGGCACCGCTCGACAGGGTGCAGGCCCTGTCCAGACATCCCGCCGAGCCGAGGCTCACCATTATCGATTTCAATCAGCTGACAAGGGGCGGTTTGGAACTGGCTACCAGCAAGAACAGGGCAAAGGTCGCTCGAAAAGCCACGAAGTCGAACAGATAGCGATCTCTTTAGCTTCGCGGCGTCGTCTTATCAGTAATCGGCAGGTAAAATAAAATCTTTAAAGAATGTTCGAACTTTCGTTTTGATTCCACTTATTGTCAGTAAACGTAATTTGCAAGATTTGGATTCTTCGTATGATTGTATAAAAAATTGTTCGAACAGTGCAGCAAATTAAAAATTTGAAGTATACGTAAACTTTCATAAAATTCATAGAATCGACGAAAAGAGAGAACAACGATGTAACGTAACTATATGTAATCTGGATCCGATGTCGATCATATTTGTTTCGTAGAAAAGCTTCTTTACACGATTGTATAAATTAATAATTGTCTCGACGTATACATGAAATTGATGAATCGTATGCATGCCAAACCTTTTTGATACTAACGACGCAAGTCAGCGATTTGAGTGCGCCGTATCATAAAGGGTTGATTTATAGGGCTGTTACGTTCTTTTGTTCCCACACGCGCGCCACTTTCTTTACATATTTCTTAGAATGCTCGCCGTTTCGTTCGCTGAAAACGATTTCTATAAACGCGTGTTCGCGTTTTCTCGATTTAATACGATAACTTAGAATTACAACAATAAAACAAGACATGTAAATGCTAAGGAGAAAGAAAATAAAATGCATGCACAATCCTTTTTAGCATCTGTTATATTAATTGAATAAAAACATAACCCCCGAACGAGAAACATTCTCTGTCCATCGTGTTCGCGCAATCTCCCGCGTTTAAGAGTGAGAATTCATCTCACGAAGAATGATAAAGATTCTTTACATCGCTGTGATAAAACGGATAAACGAAATCGGACAAAACGGTAATCTCGTCCAAGGGTTTTTCCACAGCCACCCCATTCACATCGAGGAGCTTCGTGGAAAGTTCTTCGCGAGAAGAAGAAAAATAATGTGAAAGCTGTCGCTTTCACAGGTCACATAATAGAGATTTGTTGCACGTACCTGAATGCAAGAATTACGTTTCCTAAAACTCAAGCAACCCGCGGGCTTGTTGCACGCGTATTGGATGGACAGAAGACGCAGGTACTACGGGGACTGGTACACTTGGTCAGATACGGACCTAAAGATACGCTAGCTGATCGCGACTGTATCCGTGCATTGAGCATACGATAAACAGGAGAACTGGTGATTATCGAGCGTGCGACTTCTCGATCACAATGAACCAATAAACGGATGATTTATGTTTTTCTCTTGCGTGTACGTTTCTTTCTTTCCTTTTATCTATCTTTTCTTCCCTTTTCTATACGTGACCAAATTATTCAAAATACGTTATCTGTGTAACGCGCTCGCGCACGCTCCTGTATACTCGTGTACGTGTATGTATGCAGGTGTGTATGCGTGATGAGAGTTGGCGTGATTACGTACACATACCTCGCACGTATACCACTGGTGTACGAACGTGTCGCGTACGACTTTTTTTTTTTTTTTTTGGATATTATTATATACGTATGTGTATGTATGTCTGTACGTAACCGCACGTGTGTGTGTGTATTTATATATGTGTGTATGTGTCTGTGTGTGAGTACCAACGTGTCAATCAATCGGAACTGAAGAATGAACTAAAACGGAAAGAAATGAAACTATAGCGAAAGAAGGGAGCAGACAAGCGGCCAGTAGCTCTTCTACTCCTGGGCTCGAGACGGAACTGGCCCGTGGGCCGTTCCGCTCAACGCCGCCTCGACTTTTCTCCCTCTACTACCTCCCCAGCCAACCCATCCCTCAAACTTCCCCGTTGCAACCCCCTCGAATACCCTAGCTTCGTTCCAACCCCCTCTGCATCCCTAATCTAGTATCCAGCGCGACCACCGAGCCGCCCGGTACTTCGGGGTTGGATGATACTAGGGCGGTGGTCGTTGAACCAAGTATATAGACGAGCTGTCTGCGTCGTACCGGTTGCGCATAGGCACCTCTTCTTCTCCTTCTCTATCCCTCTATTCCATCTCTCCCCTTCTGCTGTTCCAACTTGCTTTCGCACCCCCAGCTCGCAATTTGCATTTCTCTATCTCTTCCATGATTCTCTCCTTCTCTTTCCATTATTTTCCCCTCTTGCTCTTCCGTTTCTCTTGTTACTTCAATCCCTGTCCAGCATATTCCCCCTCCCCTCGCCCCTCTTCCTTTTTCGTTTATCTTTCCCCCACGATTCACCAGCTTTTATTTCCCTTTTTATTATTTTTCACGATTTTTTCAATTTCTTTTCAATTTCATTTTTAACATCTTTGTCCTCTTCCTTCGTCCTTTCCCGCTTCATCCGGTATATAGTTACATATCTTCGAGAGCTTTCCCTCGCCCCCTTATCTCGCTCGTTTTCTCATCTTTCATTCGTGTCCCGTTTGCCTCTCATTCTCTCTCCCGACCGACGCGTATGTTCAAACGTTTTGGTAAAGCTAGGCTACATACTTCTACAAAACGCGAATACAAACATGCGAACGGCGATCACGAAGCATGTATGTAATAACGAAGTGAATTTGGAAATCGTATGCTAGGATTAGAGAAATTCTATGTAGAGAACAGATCTCTAGTTTTTATCGATCATGCCGTTTTTTAATAATCACAATTAATCATAACATCACTGAAAAGTACTCTACTTCTCAACTAGAAAATATCTAAATGAAATTTGGATTTCAATTAGTAATAGATCTGTTTAGATTTCAGTCAAAAAGATTCTTTAAATTAAATTTCAATAGAGAAACCTCGATCCATGTTATAATTATACTCAAAAAAGATTATAGAAATATGATCATCAAATTTTGGAATTAATTTTTATTATAAAAAACGAGTAAAATTTTTGCAGTAAATAAAAAAATATATCTAAATATAGTTATAGCACTTTGTTAGACTTATGAAAGGTAAAAGGATCGAGGGTTACCCTTTATCTGACAGTGTAAAGCCGAATTTCCACGAAATCACGCGAATAGGCACGACATAGGCGAAAACCGATCCCGATTGCCCAAGCTTAACCTTCCACAGATATTTCTACATTGCAAAAATCTTACTATTTTATAAAAAAATCATTCTCCATAAAAAATTTTGAAAAATTACAGAACAAATCTTGCATATATGCATGTGTACATATATGCATCATAAATATAAACGATTAATTCGGATAACCTATCTACATACTTTGTGCATACTTTATGTAATCAATAGGAAGAATGAATTGTAATTAATCAAAATTGTAAAAATAAATCGGCTTATTGTTACTCTTTAACATTCAAACAACTAAGAATGACATTATTATCAATAAATTATCGTTACACATTTCAATAAAATGACTGTTGCACTTTTCAGTGACGATAGCTGATTCTTGCTTATTGTGCAAATAAAAATGATTCAATTGAATATCAATTATTTAATGGCAAATGAAGTTAGAACATATGTAGTATTTATATGAAATTCTTCTACGTATGTAAACTTACCGAATACAGCTACGCTGTGCATTTTCTTGAAGATGAAATTATCTTCGCTGATGTATAAATAGATCAATAATTTTAACACTTTTGTTGATTTTAACACTTGTTTGATTCTGTCCGATAGATACCGATAGATTCTACTATAATACATTGATACATTGATACGTTGAATTTTTTAATACATAGTTTGAGGTTATATTTTGTAGAGCTATGTACACAGAGCTATATATATAATGATTCTAATAATGGAAATAAAATTTATATTTAAATTAAAGAAATATCTTGAATACATCTGTGTTTTATATCCGTTTGATAAAAATAGTTGTCAAAAGTTTCGAAGGACGATAGTATGTGAATACAATGACATTATTGATGTCTATTTTGTCTAAAACTGTCTTAACTCCCTCAATTTCATTTAATATTTATTTAATTGAATAAAATAAGAAAGTTTTCTATACTTTTCGACATCTTTGATGATATCTATATGTATATACAAAACCTAATTACTATACGATGTAAAATAACGTATACTAAAGATGTTACATCTGATGGAATCACTGAAAGAACTTCGCCGCGATAAAAAGAAGAATAAAAAGTGCTATTTTATGTATATATGCTTTATCGAAAGCATGTCTATAACAAAAAGGAATAAATCAACTTGGCTTTGTTCATAATTTCAATTTATTCGCACAGAACACATTACTCACTTTCAATTTCAACATCTCAACGCGGGAAACTGACACACTGACGCCATCTTGCGTTCTTCTTGGAAAAAATTTCCTGTTTGGAAAATTTGAATTTATTTTGCTTATAATATATACAAAATTATCCTTTTAAATATATAAGTTTTTATAAATCTAAATGATATAGTAATGGTATTTATTTATATGTAAAGCAGGTTTCACATTATTTTGATTATGCAATATTTTCATGGAAATTGTTACAATTTAATCGATTAATTTGTATGCACAAAACGTAATGGACGACTATGACTTCAATGAATGCAATTTTGATACAAAACGATAATTTATAATATTAGAGCTATTTGATTTGAATTGTGTATATAATAAAATTGGACAAAGGCAGAAATTTAACAAAAATCTGAGACAAAATTTTTCTTTGACGAAATAAAAGTTTAACGATATCGAACGAGTGCGCCATCTGAAAAATATTTCTAGACTAAAACATATTTCTTGATCCACGTAATGGACGTTCGTCTTCCACAGACAACGCCATATTGTATGAGAGAAGCAGGAATTGGAGCCACGCCATTGTGAACGCTAGTCGTCGACTGTTTGCATAAATAACGGGTAAAGTAAGTAAGAAAACAAAATTTTTACAAATTTGCAACAGCATAAAGCTCATTTGATTAGAAATTTCGTTTTATTCCAGAAGATCTACCATAACATTTAACAATGCTTATTAATCAACATCACGATGTTTTACTCGCCGTTATGAATTGAAATTCTCAGTCCGATATTTTTGCTTTACGTTATTTATTATCTTTTTTCTACTTAATTTTATTCCTTCGAATAAAATTATTTTATTATTGATCAATACATGTCTCTTCGTCATTATATTTTTTAATAATACAGATAGGTAGAAAATTTTGAACGAAATCTGTCACTTTAATTTAAAATGATTGCACAAAACACGTTATTATTCTGTTAAAAATAAATTTTTCAAACTAGAATACATTACTAAAAATATATTGAAATTCTCCTAAATAGTCTTATGTACAAAATCTATATGTCAGACGTATTAAAGTTCACATTAGCTATAGTTATACTTCTTCAATGAAATTACTTTGTTTCTGTTTAAGATGACACTGTGTTATGTATTTTATTATATATAAAACCATATAAAGCAATAGGTGTTAATTTAATAAAGTGCTTTTCTCACTGCTTTAATTTAATTTTAAATGCTTATTAGCTGTCATTTTTTAATTTAGTGGGATACCATTACAAAGTAATTCTTGAATCAATTTATTACTTGACAAATATTAGTAATAATCAGTAAATAATTAGAAATATAATAACAAAATATCTGGCTGTTTCAGGAATTACTTAAATGCATGGACAACATGTACAGTAATAATATCGACCCTTGGGAGCCAGGGTATGGACCTGAAAGAAGGGGACATAATTCAGATTATGATTATCGTAATGATTATGGAAGTAGTAGGTCACCAGATTATGGAGAACATCGTGACAATGACCATCGTGACAGGGATCATCGTAGTCCAGAATACAGAAATCATCGAGGCCGAGACAGAGATCGTGAAAGAGATCGCTCAAGAGACAGAAGAGATCGAAGCAGAGATGACAGAGATCGTAGCTACAGAGACAGAGAGGATCGTTACGGAAGACAAAGGGATAGAGACTCTGTAGAAAGAGACAGAGATCGGGATCGTGATCGCGATAGAGATAGAGACCGTTCTAGAAGAGACAGAGATAGGGATAGAGATCGTGATCGTAGAGGGAAACGGGAGGAAAGAGATCGGGATCGCGATGATGATCATAGCCGAGAAAGTATGGATTTTGAGCATGACCATGGACGTACTTATGGTTCGTCCATGGAAGGCATTCACTACAAATCTCAATCTCCAAACAACACCATAATGATTCGCGGGCTTGCTCAACACATTACAGAAAATGACGTAGGTTGTCAACTTAGCGGCCCAACATAATTGGCCACTCGTGAGCCAGCATTTGCAAGCATGCATCACTGTTATCATTATGATGTGTGTATCACAGGTGCGGCAAGACATCCTCAACTGCGGTCTCATGCCCAAGGACATCAGGCTGATTCGTAAAAAGGATACAGGTAACTATCATTATTTTTGCAAATTCACTTTCCCTGAACCTAATGTGCGAATTAGTGAATTGCTTTTTATCTCAGCAAGTTGCATTAGATTTGTGTAGCATAAGTAATTGTTGCATTTTTAATGATCATTTAAAAAAAATTGTTTGAAGCTTTTAATACATGTAGTACAAAACATATCATTTGATCACAAAGTGATTTTCTAGCTAGTTAATTTCAAGAAAATGCCATCACAACGTATATATGATTTGTCATTATATACTGATTTTGACTCTGTTTAGAGTAGAGTAAGGCTATGAGTGTGTGTACATAGATATAAAATAAAAACGTGAGTGTGTGTATACATGCAATGTGATGGTGGCATTGTCTTTAAGGTCAACTAATGAGAAAATCATAAGATCAATAATTAATTAAAAAGATATCAAACAATTTTTTATTACATTGTACAAACATCTATATTAGTATTATGTCGGTACCAATCATGCATACCCCAAAATTGTTCAAAATGAATATCAATCATTAATTAATTTACTAATCTTGGAATCAGGTAAGTTTATAACAAGAACAGAACTTATTACATAGGAAGAATATTTTGAGGGAAATCAGATCATCATTATTCATCTTACAAGGGTGATGTGAAAATCTTTAGTCTGTAAAATCTGATATAGTTGAAATATGAATCTACCAACCAATTTTATATAGTTATTCTAGTCCCAAATTGTTATATTCTATTGTATGCAGTGCATATAATAGAATATCCGATTCTTACAAAATATCAGTTTTATTTTTTCCAACGTTGTTTATACTAATAAGAATTGTATAAAATAGAGAAGGGGAAGTATTTTCTATACAATGTCTATTATCTTTTCTTTGATCTTCATGGTAGTGAAAATAAAGATATAAATGGAGGCTAGAAGATTTGGGTAGGTCTGGCATTAAAGTAAACTTTTCGCGTAAAGATACCAAAGAAAAATCGTCTGTCACCCGTGTAGAATTCATTCTGCTGAGCTGTAGGCAAATGGAAATGAAAGCAAGCGACGAAGCGAAGAAAATACTTCGTTCGAAAGTCAGTCTGTCAATGGTTGGTGCTGTGATTGCCTGCCCTCTCAGAGTAGAGACTCCCAGGCAAAACGTGGATTAACTTTGGATATGTGTGTATTTGCTCTGTATAGGTGCTTCGCGAGGTTTTGCATTCGTCGAGTTTAACGCGACTCAGGAGGCCGCACGGTGGATGGAGATGAAACAGGTAGAAAGAAGTTCAGTCCAGATACCCAACCGATGCGTTGTACGCGTGCCACCGACGCCCCGTGGCGGCAAGGCACGGTAACGCAGCCCCTTGGCCTTCCCCATGGCCATGGCTGTGCACCTATCAAAGGCTACTTCAATCTACCGTACCTAATTATTTATCTAGGAGTCCCCACATACTTTGCAGACTTTTCTTATAACTCGCTCGCAATTCCGTCTATTGGATTATAAAAAGTTACATTATATCGGAAGGTCGCGACGCGTGCTTTTTACCTATCCTCTATCTATCATAAAAGTTTGTGGACTAACAATGAAGATCGGAGGAGGGTCATTCCAATCGTCTTATACATGCAATGCATATATATTATATCCGGCATGTCAGTTCATTTGTATACAAATCACATTTTGGCTACGTTCATAATATTACAAAATGCTTTTCTTTTACTTTATTATATTATTTAAGTCTGCTTTTACCATTTTAAACTTTATTCCCTCGATGCAATTATTTATTGACCAAGCATTTTAAAAGAATGACAATTTTTATGCACGATATTTTTCTTATTCACGTGTAAATTTGTATGCAAGCAAATCATTGTATGTTTGCTTGTTACCACAAATTCGATTTTTCTAATAGAAAAAATAAATTTTCGCGCATGTACAAATATACATATAGTCGGTCCGCAAGTCGTGTGGAATGGCCCACGTTATAAAACTACATTTTCTTTATTATTCGTTCGAGACGGAAAGCTATGAAGTAGAAAAAAAAATATCTAATTTCGTCACCCAAGAAGAAAGTTTACGGGATAAACAGCTGCTTTGGGAGGATGTTGAACGGGATAACACTGAAATTCTCTGTTTCAGGGAGTACTGATGCTGCAGGACCAATATCGTGCCTTGATGCAGTACAGTATACCGAAAGATTGCCATGTAGATAAACCACCAGCAAAAAATACACAAGATTGGCATTGTGTTAAGGTAAATCCATTTATATGATTTTATTATTCATTTACTGTAAAACATTGTGTTACACACTGTTATCTTTCCAATTTACAGTGTGGTGCACATAATTTCAAGAGACGGGAAACATGTTTCAAGTGTTCTGCTTCTCGAGCAGAGAGCGAAGAAGGTGGAGAGGGTAGTGATGAAATTAGTCCTCATCCTACAAACACTGTTCTACTTCGTGGATTGGACGTATTGACCACTGAAGATTCGGTCTTACAGGCAATGAAAAATCTTTCATCAATGCCAATACGTAGCATTCGCATTGGACGCGATTCTCTCACAAATACATCGAGAGGTGTATGCTACTTAGAAATGGGCAACGTGGTTGATGCCATGTATTTACATACGGCCCTCACAAAACAGGGATTGGTAGTAGATGGTAGAAAAGTGGAAATTACTTATTGCAAACTTCATCAAATAAATAATACCAATACGTGGAAAGGAAATGACAACCAACCACAACGGTATACTTTGGATGATGTTGCTCAATTGGCAGAGTATAGTGCCAATTTGTACGCTAAAACACCTGCACAAAAAGCTCACTACCTTCAGTATTATACACAATATTACCAGAATCAAATAATGCAGGGATCTGCAATTACTTTGCCATCTTTAAACCAGACTGATCGAGTGAACGCAGCTGCAGCTGTAGCACAGTCTGCAATACAACAATTACAGGCGTCTAGAAAATTAGGGGATTCTGAAGAAATGAAAAATAGACCAACACCAACGGCACCAACTAGTACTGCTTTAGCAAGTGGAAGAGTACCCGCGCATGGCAGCGATGGTAAAATATATTGTAAGTTTTGACTAACATAACTCTAGATTACTTTATTCTAAAATGACTTCTTTACAGCTGTACCAGATGTTAGCACTTATCATTATGATGAATCATCAGGTTATTATTACGATCCAAGTACGGGATTGTATTATGATCCTAATTCGCAATACTATTATAATAGTCATACGCAACAATTCTTATATTGGGATGCTGAATCTTTTTCATATCAACCAGCAAAGGTAATTAGAATTTAGAATTTATTATTAATATCAAAATTTTGCATCTTTAGTTATTAAAAATTTTGTATATGCAGACTGCTACAACCGTAACGCAGGCAACAGGAACGACTTCGAGTGGAACCACAATAACAGCTACAGCAAGTAGTACAGATTCAACAAACACAATTACTAATCAAGCAACAACTTCATCAGTTACCACCGCGACTCAAGAAACGTCGAAAGAGGATGAAGCTAAGAAGAAAGACAGCAAACAAGATAAAGTAAAAGTAGCAAAGAAAATTGCAAAAGATATGGAACGTTGGGCAAAAACCTTGAACCAAAAGAAAGAGAACGCAAAGAGTAATTGGAATTCTGAATTCGCTGGCGGTGATGGCAATCAAGGTGTTGGAAGCGGAGCTGCAGATGCAGGATACGCTATTTTGGAGAAGAAATCTCTTGCAAATTCTTATCACGAAGATGAAGATCAAAGTGGAAATAATGGCTTGGTTGCTGCCTATGGTGGTGGTAGTGATACGGAAGAAGAAATAGAGGATGTACAGCAAGAAGAAAGGCAACATACAGACTGGAGTAAATTAGCATGCTTGTTGTGTAAACGACAATTTCCAAGTAAAGAAGCATTACTTCGACATCAGCAGTTATCTGATCTTCATAAACAAAATTTGGAAAATTGGTATCAAGTACGTGGTTTAGATCCAAATGATCCACAACAAAGGAACAACAAATATCGTGACCGCGCTAAAGAAAGAAGAGCAAAATATGGTGAGCCAGAACCTCCACAACCTAATAAACTTAAAGAAAAATATTTAAAAACTAGAGTTGAAGAAATATCAGTATCTTATGAAGAACCAACAAGAGCTGGTATTGGTTCAGATAATGTTGGTAATAAACTTTTACAAAAAATGGGGTGGAGTGAAGGAATGGGTCTTGGTAAGTCAAACCAAGGTAGGACGAGTATCATTGAAGCTGAGAGAAGAGTTCCTACAGCTGGATTGGGAGCAAAATCGTCATCGTATAGTGCTTTACCGGGGGACACATATAAAGATTGCGTAAAGAAAATGATGTACGCGCGTTATCAAGAATTATCTGATACATAATACATAGAACATCAATGAAAATAGATTTTATATATAAATAAGTACTTGTACTCAATTTTTCATAGATAAATAGGTATATAATATGCGTATCATCTGAATAATATGCTTGTAACATACTGGTTATTTAAGCGTGATAATTCATTCTTGGGAATATATGGCTTTTTTTTACTATTTTTTCCTCTTTTTTTGATTTTTACATTTTAGGATTTTTAGGAGACAATATGAATTAGCTATTTTTGTTATTATACATTGTCTTTGAATCATAATGTTATTAATCTAACGTGTTGAGAAATAAAAATGCTCTCAACTTTATCTGCGTGATCTATTTGAAATTTATAATACAACATGTAATAATATGTGCTCGTTAATTTAACAAAAATTAGATATTTAAGGAAGTACATATCCAAGAATGTATCACAAATACCAGTAACAAAATAACATTCACACACTTACTAAGTAATTTCCGTCTAACAATATGTGCACAATATAGTTCTCGTTTAAAAGGGAAATACATACATTGAAGCATTATGAAATATCTAGAATTAATTTATATTATTTCTTTTGAATTTCATAATGTTTCTTTGAATAAAAATTAACATTCTTATGCTCCAGTGCAACTAAACCATCATTGATGTATATCGTGTATTTATTATATTATATTGATTTACATTAAATTTCATAATTCTTTTATAATGTAATTGTCAATTTCATTGTACGTGTGTATATATATATATATATATATATACATATATATATATAGAAAGCACTTTCTATATGTACACAGTATATATAGAGAGAAAGATTATATATTTATACTCGTACATCTATATATCAATTTTTCTGTTTATTACGATTTATTCTGTATTTTTGGGAATCATACAATTTTCACTATACATACACATTTCTACAGTCACTCGTACACTTTAATCTTTTTTATTACATATGCTAAACCCATGTAACAAATAATAGGTTAAAAGATGAAAATAAAAGTATACGCGGCATTATTGCTTGCTCCTACTCATTTTTTTCAATAATTGATATATTTTATTTTCGTTTTATTTGTTTCCTGTTTCTTAAAACTGAAGTTTTAACATTCGAAACAATATATTTTTTTTTATATCTTATATATAACTCTAATCTAATTCATCAATTTGACGCAAGACTCTTCTAAAGTAAAACTATATTACTTTTTTAAAGAAATTTGCAGTTTTATTTTTTCTCTTCTTAAATTTTTAAAACATATAGACATTAATATATTGTATTTACACTTACACAAGTGAAATATTTTTTAATGATTCAAAATTTTTAATTCAATCGCACTATATATAAGTTCTAAATTTTTTTTACATTTCAATATACATTTATCACATTGTCAATATTAAAAAGTCAAATGAGACTAGTATGAGCTCAAAACTATTTAAAATATCCATTACGAAAATTACATTTTCGTGTAGGATTAGAAATTTGTTGGAACTTAACGTATCTTATATTTTCATTGACTTCAATATCAGAAGTAACTAACCTTATTTTAACCATAATAATGGCATATTTGTTTCTTTTTAGTTAATATAAATAAAATACTAAAAAATGTAGAGAGTATTATTCAATTAAATGATATATTAAAAAAAGATTTACATAATTACACTAATATTTTGACATGTAAGTATTACTAAAGGAACAAATCACAATCTGTTTATATAAACGATTTTTGTACTATTAAATCTGCGTTTGCTTAAAGTAGCAAACTGTAAAGTGACATTACTTCAAACAGGAACATAATTAAAAAATATATTTATATTGGTTTTTTAAATATATTATATAATATTTAAAAAATAAATTATTAATAAAAGTTTTAAATCTACCAGAATTTTAATATCATGTTAAACGATATTATCGTTTTTTGTTTCTCAAAATTGCACTGGTTTTCTTTAATTATATTATTATATTTGGTTTGACACAACAGAATATCAAAAGAACTATATTCTTCGATTTGTACAGAATTATATGAACAGAATTATGAAAACATAAAAATGATATATGTACACTTAAAAAAAGTAAATAGTTAGAATTACTTTAAATAAAATTATGCATAATTAAAATAACTTTATGAATTACTAACTAAATTATTACTAAAATTAATTTCAGTTCTTTAAGGCAAAAATAAATTATATGATTAATGAATTAAAGTGCAGTGAACAGAAAGTCGAAAATATTGAAACTAAACGTCTGCTAAAATCCAAGAATATAGTGGCCTTAATTGATGATTTAAAACTCTGTATTCTAAATTACTAATTCCATCAGTATCATACCTTTTAGCACTATTCTCAAGATTTTCAAATCGAGCACTGCTTGGAGGTTCTTTGTTGTGTATTAACATGTAATACTGAGCAATGTCAGGTCCAAAACGTGTAACCTGAAATTTAGTTTTAATGTAAAAACTAATTTAATAATATTCTATGATGTTACCACTAATAACAATCAACATACTTGAAGACCTTTTGATTGTAAACGACTATAAAAATCATCATCTTCTCCACCCCATCCATAGAAAACGTTAGAAAATCCATTAACTCTTTCAAATTGTTTACGAGTTAATGCAATTGCTCCACCAAATAAACCACTATATGGCAAGTTGTAACGGAATGTATTTACACTTGAACTCATATGTCTGGGCATTTTAGTACAAGCATAAATGTTGTCAGGATTCTGGGGTATTAAATCTATATCTTGAAAAATGAAGCAGTGAAAATCATTCACTTTGGTTGCTTCCGCATATCCAACATTGAAAAGTTTAGCACGATTAAACTCACGCACTGGACTTTGTTCTATGACAAATATTCTATAATCAAGGTTTTGAGCTTGCAGAAAAGGATGAATATAATTCATAAAAATAGTGAGCTGAGTTTGGCGATTTCTATATGGTAAAATAATGGCCACATTGAAAAGAGGATGACAATTTAATGGTTTCCATTGCCCCCCAGGTAATATACCCAGACGCCGTGCCATTGCCACAGGATGTTCTCGAGGATGCTCCTCAGGATAAAGCAAGTGAGAAGATCTTCGGGGATTGATTGTAATCGTGCACGAATTATCCCTCGCTGGATAAGATCTTTCCATTTCATCGTAAATATCTTCCGTTTTTATAAAAGTGTAATGTGAAGGAAATCTTGCCGGATGTAAGCAATAACCCAAAATCAAAATCGTAATGATAGTGTACGACAATCCTCGTGCATAGTCATAAAAAAAGGCAACAAAGATCTTCGAAATATTAACAATACTTCTCATCCTAACCTTTGTTTCAACTTTCAATCGGTACTGCATTCAAACAGGTGCGCTATGTTTCTCCTTCATATTACTTCATTTATTAGTTTCGTTGTTATATTTAATATAGTTCAAAATATCATTTTATAATTTAAATATAAGACTTAGAATTAAATAATATCAATATAAATGTTTTTCGAGTATTATAATATGACAGTTAGTTTTGAGGGAGAAGGAACAACTACAACGCACGCTTGCGCCATATGTACCTCTTCTGTCAAATGTAAAATCACAAACGAAGTATGTGTAGAATAAATTTTATAGTTGATTCTTTCCTGTAATCCATGTTTCGGAGGTCAGTAGTTTAACTAATTAAGATTTTCTCATAGTTACTAGTTTTATTATTTTCTGAGCTGAATACAATAGCATACATATTTAGAAAAACAAAGAGCACTCTCTTATACAATAAAGAAAGTAACAACATTTACTTGCACCGTTTCACCGCTACGTGGCGTTTCAGTATCTATAATCGATTAAAATTTCATTTATAAAGATACTAATTAAGGGAATTGTGTAATTTGTAATCATTTGCATTTTCTTAAACATTTCTTCAGAAATTATGGCGTATCTGAGAGATGCAGTAACTTAAAGTTAGTAAAAAATCTGCAATTTTTGCTGCAGTGCTAAGATTGCAGTAAGTTGTCATATAAATAATAAAATAAAAGCATGAAAGTACATGAAAAATCTTAAATAGTACTTAAATTAATGTAAAATATATAAAAGTTTAGAAATTTTATTCAATAGAATCAAAGAGTTACTTGATCTCGCAAATTATATTAGAAATTTTTATCGAAATTATTCACATGTACATGTTAAAAGTATGTACAATAAATTTGACATACAATTTTGAATATGAATGTTTATTCAATCTACTAGTTAATAATTATTATATGTTCCAATATTATGTATATACAATTTACATACAATTTATGTTATGCCGAATTTATGAACTTTTACCTATGTAACATAAAGAATAGAATTCAAGGCAGATTCTATGATTACATTACATATCGCATACAAAATCCGATCCAGATTTACTAAATAAATACTTTAGTTAAAAATATAGTATTTTTAACTTTAAAAACAGACATTGCTTTTGCTTAAATTTTAATTAAAGGAATACAATATTACTTAATCTTGCAAAGCATACATCAAGCTAAATAAATAGATTAACAAATAAATGAATATATCAGAAAATATGCTGATGCTGTGATAAACGTGTACAGAAATTTGTATCGAATATTTTTATTAAGCACAAATCTGATTATAATTGTAAGTTATACAATTTCGTATTTGAATTATTGATTTCCGTGTCATAGAGTGTTGTACAACTCTTATGTCTTGTACAGCATCTTTTTATAATAACTAAAAATTATTAACATTACAAAGACATTTTACGGCCTTCAATGGATATATCTACAGCTCTCCTAGTTGCTTTTATTCTTTTACTATCCATGTAGTTTTTCATGTGCCTTTCAAATCTATTCATTTGTTTCTTAGTGCTCTGTAACATTACATTACTTACATATTTTAAAATATTAAATTAATAATATAATGAAATAAGAAATAAGAATTATACTTACTCTGCTAATATCAACATCAGACTTCCAATCAGGTCTTATAACATAATCTTTATTAGAAGGTCTAGGAACTCTAGCTCTTCCAACCCAACCCGGATCCCCAGGTCTCAATGATCTAAAAAGAATTGATTTTGTTATCCACTAAAACTAATTATTTTCATATTGGGAGTTTGAAAAATTCATACTTAGCATCTCCTTTTAAGGCTTTATTAATATCTTGCGATTTTTGAGAAGAACTGCCATCATCTGTTTTTCTTCGTTTCTGTGGTGTTTGTTCTAAATCTCTTTGCATTCTTTCTTCTTTTGATAACGCTTTAAAATCTGCTGATAAATTAAAGATAGGTCTTGCCCATTCATTAATTAATTTCCCCGCTCGTTCTTTATTTTCTTTTGTTTCTTTAGGATGCTTATAGAGATACATTACAGCTTTGCCAATACCAGATTGTTTTAAAGAAGCTTGGTCGATTCGTGGAAACTATAACAATGATTTTGAAATATTAAATTATTTTATAGATAAATACAGATATATCAATGATTAAAGCATAAACTTACTTCCCACAGAAGCTTCAAAAGACTATCCCGAATTTTTAAAGATGGTAAAGACCGATCAGGCATTGGTGCCAACCAATCTGTCAAAACTGACAATACATTATGCTCCAAAAAAGCCAACTGAAGATCATGTTTTTTAAGTTGTGATAACACTTTGGGTAACATTGCAATTTTATTAGTAGCTGGTCTGTTTTGTTGATTTAATTTTCTATCTTCTTCTGATGCGGTTTTCATATCAGATAATAATTGAGCTATGATATCATCATTATCATTAATTATATCAATATCCTTCCTCTTGCGTCTTCGTGATTGTTCTTCTTTCTTACGAGCCAACATACGATCGAAATCCGACAATGTATCATCACTGAAAATTAGTATATTTATCATTAATCTCAAATTATAATTAAGTGCAGAATTTCTTAATTAAAATACTTTTTAAATTAATCATCATTATAATTTTTAATTTATTATTTTTAACATTATATTTTTTAATTTATTGCTACTCACAGATATCTGCTACTCCTGATAAGCATGCATTAAACATTACATTTATTAAATTTATATTATATACGTAATTTCTCAAATATAAAATCTAATTCACTTACAATCCTGTATCTGCGATCACTCCATCGTCAGAATCTTCGTTTTCTTGTTGCTCGTTGGCTACACTATTCACTTCAAATTGTTTATTCTCCCCTTCTTCTTCACCTTCCTCTTCTTGTTCACTTTTTTCAATTTTCAATTTCGTCACTTCATCATCTGCTTCATTTTCCGAATCTGTTATTTCATGTTTTAATTTTTTTGTCGCTTTAACATCGTCCTCTTCTTCCTCAGAGTCGGACAAAACTCTATTTCTTTTTCTAACAGCACTTTCTGAATCTTCACTTCGACTTCTTGATCTTTTAGACTTTGATGCTGAACGAGATCTTGATCTTGATTTAGATCGGGACGAGTGTCTAGATCTGGCAGCTGATACTGATCTCGATCGTGAACGTGATGGTGAACGCGATCTTGAATGTGATCTTGATGGCGAACCTGAAACGGACCTTGAGCGGGATTTTGACTTTGATGGGGATCTCGATTTCGATCGTGATCCAGAATGCGATCTAGAAATAGATGCTTTTGAGCTGGAACGAGATCGAGATTTAGTCGACCTAGAATTAGATCTTGATCGAGAATGGGAACTTTTCCTTGAAGCTGGAGATTGTGATCCTTTACGTGATCCAGACACTGATCTTGAATTTGATCTTGATTTCGATCTTGACATTGACTTTCTTGAACCAGATCGCGAACGTGATCTAGATTTTGATGCATGCCTCGAACCTGATGGTGTCCTTGACTTTGAACGTGATACTTGATTAGGTTCGGCTGAAGGTGATCTAGATACGGATCCTTTTAAAGATGCTCTAGGTGATTGCTTCCTTGATCCAGAGTCTGATTTGGACCGTGATCGTGATCGTGAACGAGATTTACGTTCTGGAGACCTTGTAAGAGATTTCGAACGTGTACTGATGTGTGAATTAGGGGAATCTTTCCTTGATATATCTATCGATTGAGATTTTGATCTCGAACGCGATCGAGAATTTCTAACAGGCGATGGCGAATGTTTCCCTTCCAAAGATGGAGAAGGTGATGTTTTCTTTTCACAAGATATAGATCTACTGCGTGACTTTCGATTCGGACTATTTGACGGCGATCGTGATTTTGGAGAATTTGATCGAGATCTAATAGCTGCTTTCGGAGACCCAGAAGGGGAACAGGATGGTGATTGCGAATGCGCTTTATACAATGAAGGTGATCTGGAACAGGAACGGGAATTCACTTTTGGGGAAGAAGACAGCGGATTGCTACGTTTAGTCGAGGTTGATCTAGATCTGGATCTGGATCTAGATCGCGAATTTTCCCGCGATGCTAAATCAAGACTTTTCCTAGATTCTTCCAAAGAAGAACTCCTTGATCTTGACAGAGATTTTGCCGAACGTATTGAACGTGGCGATTCACTTTGAATAACTTTTCCATCAATTTCTGGTGACGGGGATTTAGAAGATGATCTAGAATTACTTCTTCTTTCAACAGATTTTGAACTAGATCTAGATGATCTTTCATTTTTAACAGATGCTGGTGAGGTTGAACGGTTTCTTGAGGGCGAACGTGAAGGCGATCTTGAAGGTGATCTAGAATATGATTTTCTAGAATTAGCATTAGAAATCACAGAAGCTGGTGATCTCGGTTGTCCAGGTGATGACTGATTGGACCTAAAGGAAAATTTTTAATTTCAATTATCGCATGCTACGAGTAATATATTTTTAAATGATTTAAACAGGTATGATTTTCTAACCGTGGGGAACGACTGACAGAATTTGATTTAGATCTACTTCTATCAGATCTTTGAGAACTCACTGATGGACTTCTGGACTTTTCACGTTCATCTTCGGATTCACTTCTTTCTTCTGCAATAAATGACCACTATATTAAGACTACATGCAATATTTCTAACCTCGTACGCACATTAGAAAAATGGTTTAATTTTAGTAACATGAACTATAATTTAGATTATAATTTTTGTCTTTTAGTAGTAATCTTTTCTTTCAATCATATTTAGAAAAATCTGTGCAATTCAACTTACCTTTGCGATTCATTGCACTTATATACAAATAAAAATGTACACTTTCTCAATAAAGTATTATTAAATACTTTTTTTCTAAAACAATAACACGTATTTTTGTATAAAGGTCCTGCTAAATTACAAAATAACTTCTTTTTCTTAGCAATAAATCGGAATTGTCGAACATATTCACGAAATACATTAAAATAATGTAAGAAACAAAGAAAATTTAAGATACGCGTAATTGGTGATTTAGTTTTGACTTTTTGATCAATTTTGTCAGGTTAGGTATTGAGAATTAACCAATCGCTATACTTCTTAAATCAAATATAACCTTACTAGTGCAGAATATCTCTAGAATCGTTCTGTATGTTCTATCAGGAATTTGAAAAAAGAGTAGACAGGATATTCCTTATGGTAATTTCTGCCATTATTTACCGACATCTGTATTACATGATTTCTTTGCAAATATGTACAAATACTTTCGACCAATAAATGTCCTTATACTTATGAATAAATTGAATCTATTTAAAACGACCAATCAGATCCATATTTCTGTCATTCGTTTCTTTTTTTCAACTCTACATTATACATTGACAATTTTATTATGAAACCATTAAAATGTTGTTTATCAATGATGAATAATTTTTATTACATTAAATATATGTATATAAATAAATATATTAATTATATTAAAACAGATATATGTACGTATATATACATTATTGAAAAAGATAGTAATAAGCAGGATTGATTTATAGATTGAAATTTAATTGTACTCAATCTCAAACAAATGAAAACATCATTCAAGTATAAAATCTGATAAAATTTCAACACGACACTCCTTTCTATTATATGTATACCTCATGGATTGGTCGAAGTTGACCGAAGATTGCCGAGTTTCGTCGAATGTGTTTAAAGAACAATATGGCGGCCGTGGCAAAGTTTTCGCCGCCCGTATGAGAAATTAGCATTCATCAAGTTTGAACAGTTTACGATAAACGTTAATCGTCCGGTAATTTTATTTGAATTACATAGTTGAGACCGCGGGTGAAAATTCGTTGGTGTCGTAGCACGTCGAGACAGCCCAATGCAGGTCGCGCGCAATTCTTGTAACTCAAATCATGACTTCGATGCTATCCAGCTTTAACCCGCCTATCGTTAAGCGATTGTTGGGTTGGAAAAAAGCGGAAGGAGAAGACAAATGGAGTGAGAAAGCTGTTAAAAGTCTAGTTAAGAAGTTAAAAAAGTCCACCGGCCTCGACGAACTCGAGAAGGCCATTACTACGCAAAGTTGCAACACCAAGTGCATTACTATACCGAGGTACGCTTACTTTATATACTTTTGCGTGCGGATAAATATTACAATCGATGGAATTTATATTTCCTTTTTTATTATTGTTCACTTGTTTTTCATATATTTCGTGATACATACGATGTCAGCTCAAGGATTTCGAGTATTGGATTTATTTGTATCGTCTGTACTGAAACTCACGAAGAAATAGAAAGCGTTCGCGTGTGCTTTGCCGTTCATATTTACGTATCATGTATTCATACGTGTAATGTCACATCGTATATCCATTGACAGTTTTTTCTTTTTTACTGCCAGTATAAACGAAAAATGATTATCTAATCTTTCTAATGGATTTATCATTCGGCATTTTAACAATCCGTGTATACGCTTTTATAATTGCATTATGCCATTTATGTTTCTTCTGCAGTATCATAATTTCAATTGCGATTGCGACTAGCATACGCACAGATGTATGACGTTTATTGGTCCTTGCACAATGTTAAGCTTTAAGCTTTGAGGAGTTAAACCTCTAAATTTCTTCAAGATCGAGTTCATGTAATTTGGCATGTATTCGGTATTTGTAAACTTTAAGGTAAACAAAATTTCAGAAACTTTCCCGTTTTCAATTACATTATATCGGTTGCTAATATTTTTCCAGAAATTCTAACACGTGTCATTCTTTCAGAGAGATTCGCTTTTCCCATTGTCAGATCTAAAATTGCACGAGTGCTTACTTACGAATACGTTCCATTTTCATATACTAGAGAATTCATTTAGCACTTTATAATGTTTTTTTTTTTTTTTCAAATAAAAATTTGAGAAAGATTTTTCTCAGCCAAGTGTGTCGAAGATTTCTAATCTATCTTTACGGATCGCAAGTAATCGTTACGTGTATACGTAATATATTAATTATCATGTATATAATCAATTTGACATATTACTCATGTTATTATACACGGTTACTTATTTGTTTATTTTTTGTAGGTACGATACGATACGATAGATCGTGCGATAATTGTACGTGCCGATTATACATCGTTATCTTAGTAGTAGTTATGTAATAATATTAACGAAGATACGATCTCAAGCAAATGAGTAGAGGGAACCATGTGCAATGTTGTTCGTTGCGAAAAATAATGCAAATGGGATTTTTTCGGCAGTCTTTCCCTTCTCTGTTCCCAATCAAAATAAGCAACGACGAACGCATGCAGCATCCGTTCCGATTGAAAATGTACGCTCTGAATGAAACTCACGTGTGAGTCACGTTGCTGTTCGGGATTCCTCCCTTCACGCGAGAATTTCCTTTGTCGCTATAATCGTCTTAGTTTTCGTTTAATAATCAATGCATCAGGACCGATATTTTCGTTTCTTGCAAGCGGATGTGCTTCAAATATGATAATAACACGTATTATGCATTTTAGCGAAGATTGCTTACCGTGACAGGATTAGATGGTTGCCGCTAATGATGGATGATGATAATTAGAACTGTTCTACAACGCGATACTTACTTACGATACTTTTCTGACATAATAATTTTTTTTTTTTCTATCGCTTGTTAACATTTATTGGATTACGTATTGGATACTGTATAAATATCGATAATCCCATCAGGATATAGGCTGATTCTAGATAGCCTGCGTGCATAAATCGCATATCGAAATCGATTGTAGCTGAACGCGCAGCTCGTAACAACTTTATTAATAGTAATCCTAGCCACGTTGTCGCGCGTTCAAGGATATTCGGAGAAGAGAGGGAAAGTCTGTCATCGAGAAAGGCAGATCCTTTTGTAACTCGAACGAAACACGTTTGCTTGGTGGTGATTCGCATCGGTTTGCATTACGTTTCCCGTTTCCCGACGACGCGACGCGTCGCGTCAGAGAATCTCTCTCTCTCTCTCTCTCTCTCTCTCGCACTTTTTCGATCGATCGCGATCGCACACGGCACGATTGCACGATATGCGCCCGGAAATTCGACTTCACTCCGTTATCTGACTCTCCGTAGCGACGTCGCGCCTTGATTAAATAACCATCTACCTGGAGAATACTCAGTCATTAACTAATGTTTGATTTCGTGCCGCGATTTGCGCGCGCGGGCGCGCTTACAACGCGCAGTTCCTATTCGAGAAAATTATATTCTTGCTTGTTGCGCTTATACGCCGAGTTGTTTCTCCACGTTACCGGTATATTCCTCTGCTTTTGTCCTGACTGCAGAGGTATAGTAGATCAGTAGATTGGTCAATATCACGTTTTTTTATGCGGATATAAATTTTCACGTTGCGAGATATTTGTCTATCTATATTGGTAATTATTCCTCCGTAGGTAATTATTCTATCTGTTTGAAATTGTTGGATAATAAATGTAGTTCTGATAGCTAGAATTCGTCTAATGATAGTTTATCAGCTTTTTCGTTCGCATCCCAATATGCCGCGAATTCCGTTTAATTCCGACTTCGCACGTTTAAACAAAAAGAAGCAGAATTTCATTCTTTCTCATCTGTTTGAGAAAACAAGACCTTCGTTCGTTTCTTTTTCGAAGCGTTCAATATCATTTTCGATGTATCAATCGCTCCGCTTCGTTCTTCCAGATCGAAACATCCCGTTCATGTTACGGAGTCGCACACATTATCGAGAATATACCTTCTTCTCGGTACCTAGGTTAATCATTGTTTACGTAACACAATCGATACAGCGGAGGGGTATTTATGTAGAAAATGAATGACACAGATTTCACAGCAGCTGATTTTTTTTCGTCGAAAGAAAAGCGTGACTTACGGGAGGAATTACGTAAGTTCGTACGTATTGCGACCGTGTCTCGATTCGCGCCGGATCACGTTCGTCGAACGTACTTGTAAAACCTGCGAATATCTGGGACGTGATAATTTTTCGGCCGACCTTGCGGCATAACTGAGATTTAAATAAAGCACACTCGCTCTCGAAATGCATAGAAAATATGTGGAAAAGTGGAAATCGTTTCGTGAACTAACACGCAAATGCGTTTCGTTTTTAGAAGCATTCCGGTTATCCTTGTGTACTCGCTGTTGCCCCCAAGAAATGGAATCGGAGTGGCTTCGTTCGAGATGATACAACTTATCAAAACATTTACTTTTTCTCGTTTCGTTGCATCGTAAGCAGTATTTTGTTGATCGGATAGTAGTTCCGTCGCGTGTTTGAAATAATTCGAGAAAACGATAAGCCGCATTTTGTTTGATAATCGAGCGCAGGAAGCTGGTTTGTTCGTCGGCCAGTTTGTTCTGTTTTCGCTAAGCGAAAACCTTTAACGTTTCGGAGTACTCTCGGCGTTCTTGGAAGGGAGGCGATTCTCCGTGATGCGTCGTGAATTTGTTTTTGTTCGAATGCCTAAAAAGGCACAAGGTAGAAAAATGGTGGATCACGCAGGATCTGTTTTGTCTGCGTTTCCGATGTCTTTCCATGCTCGCGTGAGCCGATGCGTGCGTAAGTGGAGGAAAGATGAGAGAAGATGAGAGAAGATGAGAGAAGAAAGAGGCCTATATACCGCGCAGCCAGCGCGAATAAGTGTACAGCTCACGTACCGTCTGTTTTCTTTCCTTTCTTCCTTTTAAAAAACGTGGGAGCCCGCACTCCGTCTGGTTGACCGTGCCATCGACGATTAAACCCGATTAAGTCGCGCCTCTCGTTTGATGCATACGTGGAAAGAATTTCACGGCGAACGCGACTCTCTGTCCTCGAGCCAGGCAATGGTGCGTCAGCAAGATGACTGAAATTGCAGAACGAACGAGACCTTGCGGATCGCCACGTTCTCCTTGTTCGCCGATGGGCAATTTTTGGTATTTCGTCTAGCCGCGATTCTCGCGTTTCTCGAGAAACGTGTCCCACGTTTTCGTTCGTGGCGCGATCGACTCGCCTTCGTCGGACAATCGCACATGAACGAACGCGGTGATTTCAGGACGGCGGCGATGTTGTGTCATTTAATGGAATTACACTTTGAATAATGCAACGCACACGAGCGAACGATCCGGGTATTGAAAATGTAAAGAATCCGGCGGTAAAAATCTCGCAGCGGTAACACGGCGACTCCGGCGACTTTTGTTTTCCTAATAGTAGAATCGCACGCTCGTGTGCATTGCATCATTAAAAATATAATACTCCTGCGGAGTCGCATACCGTCGTATATACTGCTGCGAAATCGCGACGACTCGTCGCATCGCTCTTGCATTTTTTAACGAAGCAACGAGCCGTGCGCGAGAGCGTGTGCCGCTGTTATTGAAAATGTGAAATTGCATCGCCGCAAAATTGCTACCACGGTTGCTTGCCACGGTTCCCTCCACGCCCGAGCGTATCCCACTTTCTATCCGATTGCCTCTCTTGCTTCTGTCAACTCTCTCGTTCGCGAGAATTTTCGAGAAGCAGTCCCACAGATCTTGTAAATCGGCGGTAGCTATCGGTCGATCGAAGGATTGGTTCATCGACGTATCGACAAGGAGCCGCGATACGCGGCGGGGCTCGTCTACGGCCACCTTTCAAAACGGTCGATAAAAGGCGCGCGCGCGTCACTACGAATGGATCGTCGAAACATTCGAGTTACTCGATATTACCAGAGAGAATCGACGATATTGTTGTCCGTATATATACATATATACATTGTCGTTACGTAACAACTTGGTAAAATAGACGGGGCCGATTGTGTGTATACTGGCGATTTCATAGAAAACGAATACCTGTTTTCTCTCTCTCTCTCTCGAATCATGAAGATTGTCTACGGTGATTTCACTTTTCTACTTTCGTATCCATCGTGGTACAAGCTGCCACGCGGGGTTCCGAGTGATTTGTATTTTCCGAAGAACGCAAATCACGTCGCGGACGCATGTGGAAAGACGCGCATTCCGCGCGGCCGTTAAACGTGTTAAAAATCGTCTCGAACGATTGAATTGCGTTCCGTTCGAGTGTTTCGTTTATTTGTTGTCGAGGCGATGGTGAGGTCATCGTTGTTGAAACGCGAGGCTTCGCTCCGTTGGCATTTTCCATCCGCGAAGCCGCGATTTGGTATTTTCCGAAGCCACGCTTTCCCCGATGCTCGCTGGATAAAGCTCGGCCGGGGGGCCGGTGGATAACGCTTAACGCGCGAATTCAGGCCTGAAATTGAGATCGAGATCGCGCAGGAAACTACCATATAAATTCCGTGCGAGCGTTTCTGAATTATTATGTAACGAAGAGTAGTGTCGAGCGATTCCAATTGAGGGTCACACGCACGTAGACTGTACATAACGAACGCATAGATAGGCAGAGAAAGCGAACGAGAGGGAGAGATGAAGATGGAAATGACACGGCAGAAAGAAGAGATTCAAAAATCGTTGCATCAGAACGATTTGATAGCCATTTTCTTACACGTTACAACGAGATATGTATTTGCGTACTAACAATAACTCTTATTCGAAGATTGGAGCTAAACTTTGAATTTTTATCACAGACACGGGAGATTTTTTTTTTTTTTTTTGTTAAACTGAACGATGAATATGTAACTCGATAAACGGATTAATCGCACAAGCGTTTTTTAAAAATTTTCGTTCGACGGATCGCACAGGATCGTAAATGGAGTAAAATTGCGCGTAAATTACTTCCGCGAGCATCGTTTATCTCGTTTTCCTTCATTCGTTGGCTGGTTGGATTCTTCCGTTTCCGGTCCTCTTGCCGGTCATCTCCCCGGGAGCCGATCGGAGATCGAAAGAAAAAGCGACGATCGTGGCGATCGAGGGATCGTGCTGGTCAATTCGTTCGGCGAGTTACCCCCGTCAAGAGAGAAACACTGCGCCGAATGTACAGGCAGCAGAAGTTTCTTTTTGTCGGTAGGCGCCACCGCTTCCGGCGCGGCAGACGCGAATACAGGAGTCTAGAGCGAAAAAGAGAGAGCAAAGGAAGCGAGAGGAAGTTGGCCGGTGGAAGTGTATATGTATACATTAAAGCGGGAGTTTTACGACGCGGCCGAGCGTCGAGTTCTCGCGGCCGGCTTAAACTCCGATATTTCGGATGACGTTACCACCTTCTTCACGGCGCGGTCAATGACAATAAACGTTTGACAACGTTGAGGTGATACGCGATTTTCCGCTTCCGATAAATCGAGTTGCGCGATTTTGCGCAAAATTTGGAGTTGATACGATTCGCGAAAACGATCCGATCGTAGGCCCGTTCGTAAGTTTCGGGAAGACGAGGCTGAAGCGAGCGTGGTAGCTGGTCGATTTTTAGACCTCCTTTTATTTCTGTTTCTGGACCGAAAGGCCTAGCCCAGGCGGTGTCGGCGACAACGGTGTCCAAGGTGTACGCGGCAAAGGTTTACCGCACGTGATCTATTGCCGACTTTGGCGCTGGCCAGATCTGCAGTCGCACCACGAACTAAGGGCAATCGAGCATTGCGAGTACGCGTTCACGCAGAAACGGGACGAAGTTTGCATCAACCCGTACCACTATCAACGAATACAAACACCAGGTACGTAAAGTGGATGACAGATTTCGGAACAGGATCCTCAGGCTTACGTTCCTACAATTCACCGTGTAACTTTGAGGATTATCACGTGCGTGTACATATGTATATGCTCGTTTGAATCGTTATTGCTTGCTACCAACAAGTAAGCTTTCTGTCCTAAAAAGTTCTCATCACGGTGATGATGAAGTGAAGCATCGCGTGATTATACCAGCGGTATGAAATTTTACAGTTTTGCCAGCCATTCTCGTACCACGGCACAACTTAGCCGGGGACGAGTCCGTCCTGTACAACACCTCTATCGAGGAGCTCAGTGTCAGCGTGCCAGAGAACACGAACTTCCACGCGACCTTAAATCATCACCACAATCAACAGAGTATACCGCAATCTCCGCAGCAGCAGCAGCAGCAGCAGCAGCAGCAGCAGCAGCAGCAACAGCAACAGCAACAGCAACAGCAACAGCAGCAGCAGCAACAACAACAACAACAACAGCAACAACAACAACAGCAACAACAGCAGCAGCAGCAACAACAGCAACAACCACCGAATAATCCGTATCAAGGAATACAGGTTGGTCGACGAAGGAACGATTTTTATCCTTCTTGTTTACAAGTAAACAAAACTTTTTTGATGTTCTAGAGTATGCAGGCGACGAGTCCGGCTAGCGTTGGAAGTCTAGGAAGCGTTCAGGGTTCGCCCCATCCGGCGCCTGGATCCATGGATCCTCCTGCCGATACTCCGCCTCCGGGATATATAAGCGAAGACGGTGATAACATGGATCATAACGACAACATGTCCTTGTCACGCTTGTCTCCCAGTCCCGTCGACGCACAACCAGTTATGTATTGCGAGCCGGCATTTTGGTGAGTAGTCCTCGCGTAAAGTTTGTTCAGGACGATCGAAAGTTTGTTCAGAACTATCTTCAACGTCTGATTTTTCTCATCTTTGGTTTTTTCACAAGGTGTTCGATAAGTTACTACGAACTGAATACGAGAGTAGGCGAGACGTTTCACGCGTCGCAACCGAGCATAACAGTCGATGGATTCACCGATCCTAGTAACTCCGAACGTTTCTGTTTGGGCTTATTGTCGAACGTCAATCGTAACACCGTTGTTGAACAAACGAGACGACATATCGGGAAAGGAGCTAGATTATACTACATCGGCGGTGAGGTGTTCGCCGAATGCTTATCCGATTCGAGCATATTTGTGCAAAGTCCTAATTGTAATCAACGTTACGGTTGGCATCCTGCCACTGTTTGTAAAATACCACCCGGTAGGTATAGCTGTGTATTTATTGTTTTTCATGTGTTATTTTGATCTTGATCGAAACCAAAGCTTTCATGGAACTTTTCTTATTTGATTCTTTCCTCAGGTTGTAATTTGAAGATCTTCAATAACCAAGAATTTGCCGCATTGTTGTCGCAATCAGTTTCGCAAGGATTCGAAGCAGTGTACCAGTTGACTCGAATGTGTACGATCAGAATGAGTTTCGTAAAAGGTTGGGGTGCAGCGTACCGTCGTCAAACCGTTACGTCAACCCCATGTTGGATCGAATTGCATTTAAATGGGCCGTTACAATGGCTCGACAGAGTACTCACGCAAATGGGATCGCCGCGTTTACCCTGTTCCTCGATGTCGTAAGGTTTTATCTTTCTCTCCTTGCCGGATGTGGAAAACAAGAACTGACTCGTGCGCTGTCATCGTCGTCGGCGTTGTGTAAATTAGTTTTTCTTATCGCCGATTGATTGTTTTTATCCAAATTCTTTGCAACCGATCACGGCGATGAACGGTGCAAAAAGGAAAAGATACTATTACGATTTTTACAAAGCGTGTACGTGTCTCCTCGTTTGAAAAGTGCACGAGATCGATGTTCGGTGTTCGGTGTGCCAGAGGAACGTTCGATTGGACGAATGAAAACAAAACTGGCGATGGTTAGCTGTGAGAACACTCGAGTGCTTGAATCGCGACGTTTCGTTCTACGAAAAGAAGGAAAGGACGATGTGCGGGCAAAAGAGTGCGTATGAAACCAGTTGGCGCGCAATTATCACCAGTACAGAAAATCAATTTCCTGACAAACTGAGACATTACAATCGAGAATACTGAATAACGAAATAAGTAGATATTATCGACTCATCGCACTAACGTGTGGGTATAGTGCTTTACGATCCAGGGTTACGAATCCGATTTTAACTGAATTAATAGGGCGAAAACAAGCGCGACTCTGTGTGTGCATGTGTGTATATACGTATACATATGCACGTACGTCCGTATCCATACATGTAGGTGCATATGTATATTTATATCATGTCAAAAGAAAAGCTCAGTCTTTACATATTTTTATCGCTTGTTAAGTCAACGCACTTCAGTCGTACAGTATACGTCAGCCCTTACAAAGTAATACATAATATGTACGTTCACGCGGTTTATAGTCTGGTGAGAAGAATTTCTATAGGACGGGTGTAAACATGTATACCCATTGAAAAGTTTCTAACAGCACTGGTCTATTCGGAGTCTTTGTCAGTGTTTTTCCTACGAATAAAGCGTTAAAAAAGACACCTAAAGTCTATTTCTCTTATACGATAATGATACGGAATGATTACAGTGTTCAATATGTACGTAACTATTTACACGTTTCGTTAACGTTACTACATCCTCGGATGGACAAGAATATTCAAATATTCTCACAATGGATCGCATCAGGACGGACAGTTATGTTTCTACGTATTCGAAGGTTTTACGAACGGTTAGTTTTTAGTCAGTTTAGGGGAATTATTCGTAACGCGAACATAATGCGAGCGACGTTTTAACAGACATTTTTGGCCCGAAATTGAAAATGTTATTGTATATTAAGGTGTCTTACCTTGAATAATTGATATACTTATCGAGAATAAGCGCAATATTTCTTAACGTTGATAGAAGTATTGATCGCATCAAGTCTGTGGTAGACAGAAATATTTACTTGATATCGTATGGAGAATCAGAAGATTATATACGTATACTTACTATCGAGCGTCTAAAACTTTATGCGCCACATAGCAGACGTTAAAATGCACATTTTGGTGTTCAGTGTAGCGAACCACTTGTTAGTTGAAAATCATTGCAGAAATGTTTGGTTCATTGTATATGATCGTGAACGATACTTCTTCTTTTTTTCTTAATGACGGAAATGATATTTTCTTATGAAAAAAGGCCTGAATTGCATTGGCTGCAACTAATGACGCGAGTCTGTTGATACTCTTGTTTATAAGTGTGGGCATCAAAATTTGGTAGCCTACGAGCCGCCCGGGACCATCCAGTTTGAGCAGCCGCGGATTTTCGTCACACATCTGTGCTTCGATGCGTCATTATACGGATACCTCTCCGCCTATAGTTTGCACAACCTCGTCTTGCGGAGCAACAACCTGAGCATGATATGAGACGAGATCTTTTGCGCGAGAGAAAATGTCTTTTCAGACATATGCACACATCCGTTGCTAGCGTCACTCTGATCGCATATAGATCTTGCTCATCCACAATACTTAGCGAAGACAGTGTCTTTAGTCAGGTCCTGCTTAATACGTAGATGCACAATCTTCTGAAATTTTACAAGGTATGATTAGAAAGTTCGGCGATTTTGTCCATAAATATTTTATTGTTAGTCGCTGAAATTAATTCCCATTGGAATCTTCTCTTCCAGTTCAAAAGCCATCTGATATATCAAAACTGGAATTGAATTTAGTGTTTTCGTTGATTTGTCAATGATTTTTTCCTTCTGCTTAAGATAGGGTAAAAGGAAAAAGTTTGTCAAAGTTGAGCGGAAATAAATTTTGGGCCAAAAATTCTTAGATAAGAAGTGTTGTATTTAGCCTTACATTATTATGTCATAATGTAACAGCCGTGCTTTTCTATGCACAGTTATGTTGAGAAGATCTTGTGCAATTTCTTTTCAGTTTTTCTTTTATCCTGCTGATTGACACTACTTTGCTGTCAATTCCAATTGATTTGGTACGAACCGTATTTTGAGTTCTTTTATTGTGATTCATTGATCTTTTTTGCACGAATCAAATCCCTGAACTTCTTGATCACACCTTGTATGTGATATTGACGAACATAGGAAAAGCGCATACAGTTTTCGAGCGATACAAAAAGCACGATGAAATGGAAATTTGTAAGCATAAGGAAACCTTGATCATGAAGAAAGAATGCAAGAAAATAATGGTCTGGCCTTGAATGTGAGATGCTTTTAGATATATTGATCATATTTGTTTGTATACTATTTTAAATTTATTTATTTACAAATTACGTTTTAGAAACGTGTATATTAAAAAATTTCTATTTTATTGCAGATTTTATAGAATATTTCATATTCGAGACTATCAGAAACGAAAAGGGAATACAATTTTTGAAATCTTCGACGTCTTTCACGTAGAACGTATGAACAAAATGAAATAACGAAGTTACGTATTTTATTGTATTACGAGATATATATTAATATCCATGTACGGATAGTTTTTGCTCCAAGTGCATGGATTCAGTTATCATTTTCTTCTTTTTTTAAGGAATAAATTTTTAAAGATAATCTATATACGACTTCTATGGAGTCTTTATGTACGATGGGGGCCAATTGTACGCACAGAAATGAGATCTCAATAAGAATGTGAAGTCTTATGAGGAATCGGTTCCTTTTTATATATTTTTTGCCAGTGCCGTTACTTTTGAAGTGGCGAACAGCTGGTTTAATTATTAATTTCTAATAAAATATAAAAATGTATAAATTATATCAAGTAAAGGGAAACAGTCGTTTCGACGAAGGATTATGCGCTAAGCTTTTAATCACTTTTATGAAAAGGCGAGTGATTCATGACCCATTATAATGTTTTTTATGAATCGATCAACGTCTGTTGTTCGTATCGTGCAGCTGATCATTTTTTAATATCCCATGTCTCTTTTCTAACATTTTTTTTTAATTTTTTTTTTACTGTTTACAGACCGACCTTTTGTACATCGTTAGATCAAGAGATACGAACGTGACGACGACGATTCATGAATTTACCAATTAGAAATTTTTACCGAATCAATACCATGTTCCAACGATCGTGTTACTTTACCAAACGATTAGAAGAATATCGAAGGGAGGACGAGTTTGGGCAATAGCTGTGGAAAAAGATAGTCCAAAAAAAAAAAACAAGCTTCTAAGCGATATAGTTTTATTGATTCTTAGATAGTGTTATAATTGTATAACGTAGTGACACGTATACGTTGGTTTCTCTTTTATGAGGATATTACCTGCTTCTAATGAACATGCATATCCGATGCTTCATTCGTGAGGAAAAATCGATACTATCGTAAAAAGTTATTACATGTCACAAAAAAATCGTATACAGACCTCGTGAAAGTTGAACGCGATATCGTCGGGCAGCTCGAATAATCGAATAGTTATAGAAATAAGAATGAAAACAGTTGTTAACTGGTGGTATAAAATGCAAACCTCCTTGGACTTGTGCTAATTGGTACTGTCTCGCATAAGAAAAAAATTGGAATTACTTAACGATTACTTGCCTCTTTGCCAAACTGCCATTACTGTACTAATTAAGAAAACATAAACAGGGGAACCGAAGAACTCTTGCCTTTCTTCGTTGTCCTCGATCTCCTATTCGTTCGTTTTACGTTAGCATAAGATCAAAATGAATCTACACTTCATGACGAAAAGATAGCACACCTGTGAACACACTGTCATTTCTTACATGTACATACAAATGCAATACAATATAAATTAAAAATGTGTATTTAAGCGAAATGAGCTCAAATACATTACATGTATGTATTATATTCGTTTTTTCTTCTATTTAAAAGGCAATAATTTTTCATTCAACTTTTTATGCTACGTAATAAATAAAGTAATAAATAATAAACAATTATATATATATATATATATATATATATATATATATATATAATTACAATTGAAATGAATCAATTCACTACGTCTAAATTTAAGAAAGCATTAAATAAACCAGGCGTGCCATCTTTCTGTCGCAGAGTATAGTAGAGGCGAAGAAAGAGACAGACCACTGAAAAATGCGTTTAATTCGCCAAAGTATACTAAGTATAGCAATTGCCAAAGTTTTTTTTGTAAGTATAAGAATGTCGAACCAATTAATTAACAGTAATCGCGATTTAAACGCGCACAAATTGTTAAATTATTTGCGCTATCGCTTTTCTTTTTCATCGCAAATTTCCAATTGTTACCATTGTTAATCGCGTCTCATTGTTACGTTTTTTCTTCTTTTTTAATTCTAAGTATATTTAGTGTCTTGACCTGCCGAACAATCGAGCGGTCCGACGATTTTATGAATTTTTAATTTTATGGCTGGTTATATATTTTGTGTGTTAATAACCACATGCACACAAAGGGAAGGATCGACTAACGTATGACTTTTACAAATCAGATATTTTTTTACATATTAGAAAGATGTGACATTTTTTTGTGTGCGATGTATTTAATGACGATTATTATTGTCGATGTTTTCCTGGTGTGCATGGAAATCTTTTATGAGACTATAAGATAAAATTGTGAGCTCGAAATAAACGAGTGCGGGAGTATAGATGTGAGAAGAAATGTCGGGTGTGAGATTGTATGATAATTATAAATAAATGTACACATTAAGTCTAATAAACATGGTTCTGTCGCTTTTTTTTATTACTTCATAGCTGCCACGGTGTTGAAGAAGCTACGAAGTTTAATCTATCCGTAAGTAAGAAGTAACATTTTATTTAAAATATTTGCGCGTCTAGGAATATCGTAAATTTTAGTGCAGTTATAGGAACATAAAATTGGGATTGAGGAAAACACAGATCTATTAATAAATATTCACTAACAACTTTGTGTGGCGAAAAATTTGTATCATTTGACTACGAAAAAGTGGATACAATCTAAAGTATACAATGTGCTTAGATTACTTAGTCATCAACGTTCCTGACTAAGTAGCAGCAACAATCGCAATAAAACTTCAGTTAAGTTGGTATTACACAAAACATTTGAAAAATCAGTTCTCACAAAGTCATCCCTCGAAGAGAGTCGAATCGCATTTATTTTTCTACGCATTTTGAAATATGTGAAACAAGCTTATATTTTAATTATATGGCACATTGATGTAATAAGTCAATAGCTTCGAAACAATTACTTTTACTGCTTAAGCAGAATTATATTATTGCACGTTTAGTACTTTTTATAATTATTTTCTGCTATTTTGGCTCGTTTTTCTTTTTAGGTTTGAAATATTTAAGCTGGAATTACACGCACGTTTAATGTAATTAACACATTTCATTAGAAAAAGTTGAATCTTTACAGGATATGAATCATGAAAGGATTCATGATACACACATTGGACATTTCAATTTGATACTAATATATATATTCGATACAAACTATCGCTCTAAATGATTATTCGATAAAATGCTCCTCTTGCCTACTCCTTTTTTCTTTCTCTGTCCCTCTTTTTCGAGTGTGTTGCTGCTGATCTTAATAACGGTGTTATAAACGAGTATCGTTTTTCGATGCCAACATTTTCTTGACAGAAAATATGCTCATAGATAGGCCAATAGTTGCAAGGATACATGCTGATGTAGTGACGTTGCGTTCGACTATATTCTTACGGAACACAGACGAGACGGGCTACAACAAAGAGTCAATTTCTTTTGTACAAGATCAAGATTGAAACGATTTGATTTTTCTAGAAGTGTTACGTATTATGTAATACTTGTCTTCAAGCAATCAAATGTAGTTTACCTGTTGTAATGATAATCTAAGAGCATAGAGGGTGGCAGGAGTCAGATACATCTTTAAGTCACAGCTACGTACTCTGAAAGAACGATAGAATAAATAAATTGTGTACTTTTTTACATAATTTATATATATATATATAATAAAAGACACATGTGTCAAATTTATAGACGAAATATATACGAAATTGAATCATATCCAAATTAGTTACAAATAATTTGAACTGCACTTTTGTAAACCATGCGTTTTCGCCATGATTGAAATTGATCCTTGCGTATTTAATCTCTGAAGAAGAGTGATGACGCCAATTTACAAAATCACACGTGAAATTACGTTGAAAGGCATTTTATTAATTTTCAAAATTATTCCACGTGATATATTATTAATCTCTATACATTGTTTATATTTCTTTAGATTTCCAACACAAAAGATGCGCAATAAATGCAGAATATATGTGAATGGTGCGAAGGTTGCATTGATGAGTGACAAATGCGTACGATTCATTAAAAAAATACTATTACGCACATTATTGTGATATCACTGTTTAACCTCTATAGTATGAATAACATTTACTGTGACTGAAGTTGCCCTACATTATTGAGGCACTATATAACGAAAGATCGATTTTTGTTAGTGGAAGTAAAGTTATATTACTGTGCGTCGTTACGCAGATATGGCTTGGCGCCGTCTACGATTGCATTTTCCTATATTTAAATATCTTTATATAATGATACACGATATTTTCAGCCAACAGAGAAACGCAATGAAATTTTGCTTCCTACAATTTAACACTTTGAAATGTGCACAAGTACACTAATTTTTCTTGGCCGATCTTCGCCAGTACGTTCCACATACAAGATAAAATATCATGTACAAATCAAGACAGAATGTCACGTAAACGCAGTTTATTTTTAAAACTTTATCAAAAAGTCGTAAGAGAAATAGAAAACGAAGCTTCGGTATTTAACTATAGTATGATTTATATAATGTTAATTTACATAATGCGAGTGTTATCAATTATATATATTCGATCTGTATCATGTTAATATTCCCATTTGAAACATTAAAAGATGGATTTCATAATACAAGAAAACCACGCACAACGTGTAACGTAAATTTGAACTACATTACATCTGCGGCACGCTTGTTACTCTATTTGCGCATGTTTCTGTATGAAAATAAAGAAGCAGAATGTTATAGAGAGATTGATCGTTGATCTCGTCTCATTCATTTTTATAAATGTAAAATCTAATTGAAATAAACGTAACGTTTTCGTTTATTTGTCTTATTTGTCTCCAGAAGAAATACCACGTGATAGTCATAACCTATAAGTTCACGGTAGAATGGTTTCCATTGAGATAAAAATAGAGCGATCGAACACAACGGTTTAAAAAACATGACGAAAACAAAGTTTTCTCATCAATTCTGAAACACCGTGTTGTTTTTATTAATTAAACTTCTGAAAGACGTAGCTTTTTGTGCGTTATCCGGTGTAAATTAATGGGGTGTAAGCGGCATGAAATTTTCTTGAACGTTCACTTACGTAATCGATACAACAATAGTGTTATCTGCGGTGAAAAAAAACTCTCGAGGTTGTACTTCAAGGTAAAAATATGTTCTAAACTCGGGTATCTACCGATGTTTGCGAAATTTTGCTGCTGAAAGAAATAACTCACCGATGATTCCACGATCCTTCGTTTCCAGTTGTTGCCTCTCCACTGTCGATTTTGTATTTCTAATTTCCGGCCATCGATTTCTGTTGCGCCATCTCTCAATGCTTCGACACACCTACCTTGCCGCTTCAACCACTTTCTGCGATTGCATTTCCAGAAGACGGTAAGGAGGCTATACATATTTACCATATGATGGTATTAATGACCGACTCCTTTCTAAATTGCTGCTTAGAGATGTCGCTATATTACACTTTTAGTCAAATAAATTAAAAACATTCTAGTACAATTATAATCCATAGGACGTTCTATTATTTTATGAGAAATCTTCTTACTCGCCAGGACAGATAAATCGGATAAATGTGATTGTGACTGCGAGAACAAAGGCCTTTGTTTAATGCTTACCTATCATTTTGTTGATTAAAACGTAAACTTCGTCAGAGAAAATAGTTTCTTAGTGACGCATCTCTTTATCTCGGATTCATTTCCGTGGGATGCCACAATATCCTTTGAAGTTGGCAGTATCGCCACACCTCGTTCGTGCAAAACTAAATTAACATTAAGAGAGAAACTATGACTCGTTGGGTGATATTCTTCTTCTGCGTTCAATTCCTCTCATCGGTGTTTAGCGAGTACAAAGATGCGGAAAGTCTTTGCGCGGCTCAACAGACTTGCAAAAATTGTCTGCAGACCTCGCAGTGTGTTTGGTGTTCTACACCGGTGATCGTCGTTTTTCAATTAATTGTTAAATCATTGACGAAACAATTTCAACAATTAGAAACGAATTTCTCTCTATTTAGCTTTCCGATCAGAACGTGAACGGTCCACTGGTTCGTTGTGTCACCAGAGAGAAATTTTCAAACGAAGGCAGTCACTGGTGTCGCACGTCAGACGTGATAGACGAAACGAGTCAAATGCTGTTGCTCGAAGATCGACCGTTGTCCTCGACGAAAGGCACAAGCCCGGTTCAGATTCAGCCTCAGAGAATCCGCTTGAAACTCAAACGAGGAAAGTCATTTTCTTCTTGGTATGAAAATTTCGTTCGTAATTGAGACGTAATTCTGGTTGAAATTCCCTCACAGGTGAGAAATACCGACTGATCTTAAAGTACAGCCAGGCAGAGGACTATCCGGTCGATCTGTATTATCTGATGGATCTGTCGGCATCTATGGAGGATTCTAGGAATCTGCTGTCAGAATTGGGTCGCGAATTGGCAGATGCTATGCGAAATTTGACTTCCAACTTTCGCCTAGGATTCGGCAGTTTTGTTGATAAAGTTGTGCTGCCCATGACTCTGACTCAACCGGACAAGTATACTGGACATTTGACGTTTGCGTTTCGTTTGCATCGTATACGCTTTCTCGATCCATAATTATTTTACAGGTTAAAGTCTCCGTGCACCTTGAAGTCCGGGAAACCGTGCGCACCGCCGTACGATTACAAGAATCAGATGCCTCTTAGCGAGAACATTGATCTTTTCAAGGTAACCGTTTCACGGTGTCGTTTGTTATTACGAGAGGTTAATTTCCAACTTCTCGATTGCTGACTGACGCATTCTGGGATAGACTCGCGTGCGAGAGGCACCGGTGTCTGGTAACTTGGACGCGCCCGAAGGTGGTCTCGATGCGATGATGCAAGCGATGGTTTGTACCAAGGAAATTGGTTGGCGACAGGATGCCCGACATCTTATCGTTTTCTCGACAGACGCCAGTTTTCATGTCGCTGGAGACGGCAGAGTACGTAAGGACGGAGATCTCTCTCTCTCTCTCTCTCTCTCTTTTGTTTTTCTTTTTCTTTTTGGTTCGTTCAGGGCGTTAAATATAATCAGCATTTCAGCTGGCAGGAATTATCGAACCCAACGACTGTCTTTGTCATTTAGACGAGAAGGGTTTTTACACGCACTCGCTTCTTCAAGATTATCCATCCGTATCTCAGGTATGCAATTTCCTATTCAATCGGTTGGTCGTTGGTAGGTAAAAAATTCATTTACAGTTTTGTTCTACGGTCGAACGTAGATTAACAGAATAGCTCGCGAGCACAACATGAACGTCATATTTGCGGTGAAAAGCGAGAGGAAAACGACGTATGAATTATTGAGTGGAAGTATCAGCGGTTCATCAGTCGAAACGTTGCAGAACAACTCTAAAGGCATAGTTAGTCTCATCAGAGGAGAATACGAGGTATGAATTTACGAGTTTGCACAACTCTGCTACATGTTTCATGGACGAATCGACTTGTTTAGAAACTGGTTAATTCCATAACGATGACGGACAATGCACCAAAAACGGTCGATGTAAAGTACTACTCCCGATGTTTGGAGAAGAACGGCGAATTAAAAGAACGACAAAAATGTGGAGGATTACGAGTGGGGAACGTCGTCGAATTTGAAGTAACGTTACAGGTATATGCGTAAATCGGACAAATTCGTAGAAAGAAGTTACACGCTGCGTTATTTCGTGTAATTTTGTCTCGCGAGCGTATGAAACGCTCTTGTTGATCGTAGGCGTCTGAATGTCCAACAAATCCCAATGAATGGCAGACAAGTATGCAGATAAAACCGAGGGGTATAAACGAGAGCTTGACGATCGAGCTGAGCATTATCTGTGATTGTCCCTGCGAACGTCCAGGGCATCCGGTAAGAACAACGATTTGAACGACGATTTTTTTCTCATTTCAATCTTTTCTCACGCGTTTCTGATGAAAATCTAGGGATACGTGGCAGCTTCGGACAATTGCAGAGGGAACGGTACTCTGGTTTGCGGTGTGTGTTCTTGCAACGAAAACTTTTACGGGAAGCAGTGTGAGTGCGAAGGAAACGAAGCCGGTGCCGAGAATGCGGCTGCTATGGCTGACTGCAGGCCTAACAACGAGACCGATGAAATTTGTAGCGGCCATGGCGACTGCAAGTGCGGTGTGTGTGATTGCGCGAAGCGTCCTAATCCGCAAGAAGTTTTTTATGGGAAATATTGCGAGTGCGATAACTTTTCTTGCAAACGTAGCGAAGGATTGGTAAGCAAACCTATGATCAACTACATGATCATACAAACTCGGCTAAGGTGTTGTACATAGGATGGATGACGGAAAACAAAAAATGGTTTTCAAAAGAAAATGCTTTGTTTAATCGCTAGCGGTTATCGAGAGACTATTCAACTCGCAAGAAAAACGACAGTTAATATAGGAATTACACGTATCTAATTCTTGTCATCGGTTACAGATGGAATGATTATATTCGCGTATCATAAACTTACTTCGCAATCGTTTATTCGTATAGCTGGCCAGGTAATTTCTATTTTAAAGAAACCTGTACAGTGTCTTTCAGATAGACGGCAGATAAATTATATGCATTTGTGTGTATTCTATTATTTCTTTCTGACGATGTTGCGTTTAAGGTTTGCGGCGGCCGAGGCAAGTGTGAATGCGGTACTTGCAATTGCTTGCCAGGATGGGGCGGTGAAACGTGCAATTGCAAAGAAACGAACAGCACATGCATACCGAGCAACAGCGAAACCATGGAGATTTGCAGCGGACGCGGTGACTGCATTTGCGGTAGCTGTCATTGTCACGAAAAGGACAACATCCGATACTCTGGACAGTATTGCGAAGAGTGTCCCGTAGGTCTTCTTGATGACACATAAATATTCACTAAGCGTACACCAGCCGTGGACATGCATTTTCTCGTTTTCAGGTATGTCCTGGACAACGATGCGAAGAATTGAAGAATTGCGTCGAATGTGTGGCCTACGGGACCGGGCCTTTGGCTGAAAATGGAAAATGCGACGCATGTCTGCATCAAATAGACATCGTAAGACAGTGTTCTGTCGTAAAAACACGTTCAAACGTTTCATAGAATAGTTAGTTTACGTTCTTGTAATTTTCAACGAAATAGGTAGATAAAATCGTAGAGAATCCCGAGGAGGATCGAAAGACTGGAGCTCGTATTTGTCGAACTCCGGGGGACGCCGGATGCACATTTGTGTTCAAGTACGAATATTACAGAGGTGGCAATAGGGGAGATATTAAGATACTCAAGATCCTCGCTGAAAAAGAGAGGATATGTCCCACGCCTATCAACGTTCTCGGTAAGCGCATTAAATATAACGTTTAGTATTATAAATACAATATTTGGTAACAAGTTGTGTATTTCAGGAGTGGCTATAGGATTGATAATTAGCACGGTAATTATCGGATCCCTGATTCTTCTCATTTGGAAAATACTAACGACGATCCACGATAAACGAGAATACGCGAAATTCGAGCGAGAACGAGCTCTGGCCAAGTGGGACAAGGTAAACGATATTAATTCTTTGTTTCGACGTATCTCGTCGATAAATTGATTTCATTAATGAGAATGAATCGTTCGTTTTCAGGGCGACAATCCGCTTTACAAAAAAGCCACCTCGACATTCAGCAATCCAACGTACAACGAGAATTCGAGGGATTAGATGAAATTCACTTTTGCGCGAAATATCTCGGCGGGAACTCGATTGTATCGAGAGGTAGTCACTCCGATAGGTAGCGCCACCGTATAATCGAATCGAGAACGACGACGACGACGACGACGACGCCATGTTGGTTAATTGCTTGTGTAAGAAGACGATTTCCAATCGACGAAATCAACGCCTAGTGTTCCAATCCTGTGAAAAACAAACCTCTGCCTGCTTTTATTCCTGTATTCCTACCCAGTAAGTGACGATACATTCATATTTTCCTTACTTTTCTTCAAATATCCCCAGAATTTCGTATTTACTTTGCGTCGCGTCCCGTCGCAACGCGACGGCAACATGGTGGCACTTTTTAGCAGCAAAACTTTCGGTTTGCTCGGGAAATAATGCGCGAAACTAAATGACTCGCGATAAAAACGTATTAGGAAGTAAAACGAATGGGATCAAAATGGCTGGGAAAAGGAAAGTGGATAAATAATCGCTCGTAAATCAGTTTTAAATTTGATTCAGGGATTTCGCGTGGAGATGGGTCGTGGCCTTTCGACCGAATGTTTCGAATATCCCCTGGCCTCGTACTTTATTGCTCGCTATGCTCGAGGAAGGCAGCCTCGTAAGGTGCTCGTAAATTCGTCACCATAGTCGGCTTCTGCTGCAAAACCCTGCGGCGACCCGCTGTATTTCCCATCGGAAACCTAAAGCTCTACCCACATTGAGTCCGCCCCATACGACTTGATTACTCTCGTCCATTATCCCCGTGGTCCTCATTACGTTACAACGGCGCTTGTTTTACGGATAAAGACGTGTTGAGGAATGCCACGATATTTCCAACGTCCATTTTACCCTCTGTCGTCGTTATTACACGTTGACCATCGATTTCGGCAAATTTCGCGAAGCAAATTATTATGTCATTTTCACGTTCGGCGATTGATAAAAATATATCTATCAGTATCGTTGCTTCGTTGGCCTGATGCCTCTTATCTCGGTAAATTTCATCAGAAAATTGTTATCGTCTTGTAATATTTTACGACACGGTTACTCCGACTCTCAACCCCTTGCGCTGGCAACTAATTTACGGACCGTAACGAGTGACCAAACCGTGTAATTACTAATAATTCGTCGCTTTCTTTTTAAACTCGTGGCTGGAATAATATCACTGGATAGAAGTTACTAAGAAGTAATAAATTTATTATGTATTTTGCTGGGTTATATTTAAATATATTTAAAGCTGAGAAAATATTGCAATTTTGAAGTAAAAAATTCGCAACGTGCGTCATTCCAGCGCAAGAGATTAAGAGTGCATCTTTGCGCAAGTGAGATTGCGTAGAATGGTAATTATCGCGTTAACGCGACGTTCCAAGTTGGAAACGATTGGAATTTTAAATAATCGGGGGGGGGGGGGGGGGGACCGACGCATTCGTTGCGAGGCAACGATTCGGTCGCGTGATCGGGCCTTAAAGGATATCGCTATCTAAAAGCAGTCGAAGGAAAGGAGAGAATAGCGGAGCCGCATACTAAATCACTGCCGCACGTCCGTTTCTTTACATTGTACAGATTTTATTGATTATTTTACGGCCGGGAACATTGTAAATCTCTTCATCCTGTATCGGCGTCTCACCTCGGCTCGCCGTGAGATGCTCCCACCGGGTGCCCATGGCGCCAATTACGTGAGTCGAACGGTATTGTTGTCGTATTCGTTCTGATCTTCGTCAGCCTTCGTACCTCACGACGTATTCTCTATTAGCCAACTGACGATTACCTTTCGCGTCTGCCGCCGCGTCGTTCTTGACCAATCTTTTGGAATCTTAACGTACGTGGCAAGGGTTGGCTAGCATGTTGCGATAATTACGGAATTATCGAATTCCATGGAAGAACAAATAAAATATTTCTTCGTCTTTTAGGTACGTCTTCCTTGCAAATTTTGTTATCGGCGAGTCGGCCGAATAGAAAATACGGAAGATACGTTGTTTCTCATAAAATTATTTTTTGTTTGTGCCTTAATTCTTAATGTACATAAAATTTCGCGATGCGTGCGAAATTATTATACTATATAACGTCTCTCTGAAAATATAACAAATTTAAGTTGCGCGTGCCATTCTTGGTTTTTTACGGTTTAAGATTATTAGACTTCAGTCTTCCCAGAAGTTGTAGCGGGTATGATTGACAAAGTTTAACGGGTAATTAATTATATCGCGATGTTCGCAGAAGCGATATCTCATACGCATCGACCAGTTCCATTCGCTAATTTACATTTCCCGTGTGTGTTTATTAGCATCTCGGTTTCATGTAAAAAATTTCGGACGGTCGTTGCGGAGTTTGATATATGCCAGCGCGTATCGACGAGCGCCGGTCGGGTTTCGCCCGCGGAACAATGTTGTTCGTTTTCACGGTCGCTAATGGCCGCTGCCCGGTGCCTTAATTACAGCCAAATACGGTCCAATCAGCCCTCGGGGGCCGGCGATGTCGGCCCGTTTCGAGCTTTCGAGCCGGTATTGGCATATTGTCGGATTCAACCATTCGACTGGCTTTCATTTCTCTTCGTTGCGTCCATCCTGCGTTGGTGTTTTCGGAGCATTGGCCGAGATTACCTACAGCGTTGAAAGAAGGGATTTCACGCGTGACAAAATTTCATCTCGGAAAGACGGACTTTTTTAACACCGGAAATGTAAAACTCGCTTAAAACGTAAAACTCGCGTAAAATCGCAGATATTAAGATCAACTCTATTAATTCTACGAGACAGAAAAATGTTTCTGTCACACGATAAGATGGAAAATCGTTCGAATGTTTAAAGATGCATTCTCGCATTGCGAATACGTAAAGTTTCCACGAATAATCAAGCGCTGATCGTTCCGACATCTCTGGTAGTCCTTTAGCGTTAATGAGACTCGGATTGTTAGATTAACGAGTGAAACGAAAATGTTTGCCAGTATTTCGCGGCCGGTAGGACGTTGTTTATGACGCGCAGAGGAATTGTTGGTATCCCGGATGATTGGAAGGTTGATGGGCGCGGAATAAATTTCGAGCGATACCGTTGATCGTGGCGCGTCGTGGCGGTCAGAGCGGCCAACTGTTGGCCGATCGAGAACTGGTGAACGGAGGTGCACCACCTCTTCGCGTCCAGCGCAGGCCGAGGCTCGTTAGTGCGCGCCCGTAAATCAAGCCGCAGGGGTGCCAACCCGCTAATATTACCGGGGTTCCTCGAGGATAGGAGGAGCACGTTCGCGCCGCCGACGCGCACAGTAAACGTTCGATATATCTCATCGATAATGAGTTTGTTAAATGGATTAATATTCGACTCTCTCTCTCTCTCTCTCTCTCTCTATCTTTCCCTCCATTAGCCGTTTAAGCTATAAACCGATATTCAAACGGATCGTACGAAATAATTTCGGAATCCAAAGCCGACAAACCGAAAGCATTTTAAATAGTTTCTCCCTTTTGTTCGGGGGACGCCGATAGTTGATTCACGAACGATCGTTTTCACGTGGATCGAGCCCCGGTCGCTGTATAATCTCGCGATCGTTTTCGAGGGAAAAGATTCGAACGAACGAAAGGTTTCATTTAATGGGAAAAATCGTTCGTTGCTCGAGTTCTTGCCTTGGTTTACGATCTTCTGTTGCAAAATATTCTGCAAACGCACTATCGAACGTTGTATGAAACGCCGATATTCCGACGACTATAACGCGACCCCAATAAACGAGACGGCGAATTTTCTCGTACGTTTCGTATCGATTATCGAGGAATATATCGTCGTATTGGAATCTGGTGCGCTCCTGGAGGCTGGATAACTCGTATATACAGCCGGATAATTAATGGAGCCGGTAATGAGCTGATTATTATTAATAATATTTAGCCGAGGTTAAGCCGAGGCGACCCCGCCGTGCTGGAGCCCGGCTGCTCGTTAATTGAATCTGCCAATCATCGTAATGAGCGTCAGCGCCGGATCCGCTGTCCGTTCTTCGTTGTTGCTCTTTAGGGCCCTCGAGCTTGATGCTCGTTGCTTTTGAAAAACGAAACAAACGCGCCTTGCTCTCTTGCAACCCTATCCTAAGAAATGTGAGCAATTTTCTTCACCGACCGCCTTTCGTGAATTTGATCGATATTACGAATCCCGTCTAGAGGCCTCTCCGTAATTGTTGCTATTCGTTTACATTAATTACACCGCGCGCGCGAAACGAATTTTTAGTAGCCACGTACCGGGGTAAAACGCCGAGACTGAACCGTTCGTACGAAGACGGTTGCGAACTCGCCTCTCGTCCTTTTTTCTTCTCCTTCGTACTTTCGCAACGTGCAAGTCGAAAATGGCGTGTTCGTTTCAAGCGTCTCCTTTCTCTTCCTTCTCGTTCTCGTTCTTTTCTTTTTGGTAGAGTTGCTTTCGAAATTGTTTTCACGTTACGAGAGAGATAAAGTGGACGAAAGAGAAGTAGCGACGATAAATCGACGAGGGACAAACAAAGTTCCCTCTCCACTTCCAAGATAAAACGTTTGCCTTTTCGCTCCGACCGGAATCCTCGAGAGTGCGTTCTTATCCCTTCGTCGTTCGAAATCAGGATTTCCGGCAATTTCCGTGAAGCAGGATACTAATCGACTATGGAGAAGCGAGTGTCTGTCCCTCTTTTGTTCCAATACTGCGCGTACACAGTTTGAACAAAGGCATTTCGAAAGCACTAACGGAACGCACGGTAATCGTAGTTTACGTAATAACACACGTCGAGTAAAACGGATTAAGAGAATGAGAGAGAGAGAGAGAGAGAGAGAGAAAAAGGAAGGGAGAGCAGAGCAAAAAACGAAGATACACGGTAGAAGCGGTTTCGCGAAAACTCGTTTCTGTCGACGCCCGGTGGTAATTTCGTGTGTAGGAATTAATAGATTAGCGAAGAGCACGTTTCCTCTTAATTCCAGCCCATTACGGGTTCGGTTTCTTGGCGCAAGGCGGGTCTGGTCGATTATGGAAGATAGCCAAAATCACCGGTGGATCGCGGAATTAGATCGAATTACCCAGATGCGAGATGATCGCTCGTAACGTAATTTCTCGTAGAATGACGAGCAACTACGTCGTCTGCCACGGTAGTCTGCAGTTTTCACCTTATCCAGCCGTCTTCCTTTTCTTTTTTTTTTTTTTTTTTTTTTTTTTTTTTCTTTTCAATCGACGATACTTTCTTTTCCTCGTATTTCCATCCGTATTACGAATCCTCGACTTTGTTCCCTCGTTCGGGGAACTCGAACTTTTTTCCCCGGCTCTCGCGTGATTTCGCATAGATTTCAATTACGAACGAAATTAGAAGCGAATCGTGTTTCGCGAATATATCGGCGGCACGACTCCGGCTACCGAATGACGGGAGAAATTAATCAAAATAATCATCTCCGGGGCCCGGAGCGGCCAGCGGGGCCTGTCATTTACTCCCCTGGAACTCTTTTCCTCCCGTCCTGCCTTTGGATACCAGTGTGTATATGTGTGTGTGTGTGTGTGTGTGTGTGTGTGTGTGTGTGTGTGTGTATATATATTCCGGTAGCCAACCGAAACCTCCTTCAGCCTCTAGCCGGGAATCTAGAAGTCCACGATGAAGCCGGCCAATCCATTATTCCGAATCTCTCGAGCTAGAATTTTAAATCAACCTTCCGAGACGAGTGTCCGACCCCGGGGAAATCTCATTCCGAGGAAGATTTTCGACCAGGCCTGGAACGACGTTCGATTAACATTTACGCGCGGTTCCCCGCGCCCGTTTTAAGACAAACCTCTCGACCGGATGCAATTACCAAACCCATATATACGAGAGTGCGTCAGCGGCTCCTGCTGCGTATTTAAAACCAATCTCGGACCATGTACCGCAACATTTGCTCTCGATATTTATATCACACTTGCCCCGTTTACCCCGTTTAAATTTCGTCGGAATTCCCGAAAACGTGCCCGACGACGAAACCCCTTCGTTCGAGATCGAAACGATCATCATGGACGATTCGGATCGATCGTTCCTACCTTCGTACTCGGTCGTTACGCGAGATGTTCTCTGGACGAGGGAAACGGGGGGACGTGATTCGCGGAGACGAGAAGAAAAAGAGAGAGGCAGTTTGGGGAGAGAAAGGGGTGGGATTCGAGGGCGCAAAGTAACGCCATCGGACACGCGAATGAGAAACGGGACGGTGTTTCTCGTGGAGGTAGGAGGTCCAAAATGGGCCAATAACTTTGCAAGCTTATGTCCCTGAATATAAAGGGGACAGTGGTACTTTGCGGTGCACGATGTCACTCGGATATCCCTCGCGGCGGCACCCTTCCTATTATTCCTGCTCCCTCCGAACGTATCCTGATGCACGACCCTCGTTTTTATTCAAATGCACGTCCCTGCGAAGCGAGCGCGACGGCTCTCGCAAATTTGCCCGATGATTCACGATTCGCCGTTGCGTCCACGTCGCGGCCAAGCTCGTCGAAGATCGTCAATGTTCCGGCATTGCTCGTCACGAACGCGATACGTCGCGTTAACGTTGCCACGTTGCCTCCTCCGTTTGTTGTTTGCTTGTAGGCGATGTGTGACGGAATTCACGGTTGAAATCGACCCGAAAGAAAGAGTCCTCGTTAGGATCCGATCTCTGTGTGTGTAAGTCGCTAGAGAGAGAGAGAGCGGTGATCTCGATGGTTGTGGCACGCAGAGAGAGCAAAGATTCTTGGAGAACAGTCGCTACTCGCCGGTACTCGTCCACAGACACGCGGCACGTTGCCCGCGAGCTCCTGTGGCGCTCACCGGGTTTCGACACCCACACGCCGTGTCGCCTCACCAAACACATAAATAACGACAGTTTCGGGGACTCCGCGTCACCGTTCACCGTTCACTGTTCACCATTCACCATTCACCATTCACCGCACGCCGGCCATCTTCCACTCGCGGAGACGCGTATTCGTCTACCCCCTCTGTGCCCCGCGAGCCCTGTCGATCTTCAACGTCAGAAACGATCTTGAATCTATCTGCCGTTGGATTCGTGCGTTTGTGCGATAATACGAAATAACATAGCTGGAGTTACAAAGTTTGGAGTCGCAAAACGCCAAATCAACTGGAATCACACTTCGTCTTTCTATCAAGTCGGAGAGCACTGGCGAGAGTTGGACAGATGCTAGTTGCAAATTTCGTAAATCGAGCGATTCGATTGGAAAGTTTCAGAAGTTCCTCCCGACAATAGGCTGGTTAAAGCCGTTTTCTTAATCGCGTTGGCGGACGTTCGCACGCTGAGGCCTACGATTCGTATTTGACGTGTTCATTAGAGAAACTGAAGACTCTTGCGTTAATAGCTACGCTTGTCGAGAGTGCGAGGAACGTGTCAAAACGCGTAGGGATATTCCGCGACGCCTACGCGGCGTCTCGCGTGGCTGCGGGCATTAAATTAATCGCGCGTTCCGTTTGTCGAGAACCGCGGTCACAATCGTATACAACGGATACTATGTTGCCGCTGTCACGAAACTGACGTTCCGTATTTGCCGTGCTCGCCGAGCGGGCGAGTCTCGTGCGTACCTCGCTCTCGATTGGAGAACGCCTTCGCGATCGGCTCGCGACCGTATTTTCAGCGAGTCAGAAACGAGAGCGATCTCGAAAATGTCTCGTAGTTTTTCTAAATAGAAAAAAGAGAAAAGACGCCTCCGATCTCGATTAACGACGACGAGCTGTTGGAGGCAAGCGTTTCCACCGACTACTTTGTTCCCAGGAAAGAAAAGGTCGCGGTACGACGTGGCTCTCTCCGCTCACGAAAGAATTCTAATCTCCCGATTGGACGTGGGTCTTAATAACGAGTCTATCTTAATTAAATTAAAATTCTCATCCAGGCCCACCGCCGTCTGTTTCCAGGGCGTGTCCGAAGCGCTCGTTCGGAGCGAGCGGTGAGTTAGCGGTAAACCTGACCTCCGCGTCTCGCCGGCGTTTCGTCGGTATCTAACCAACGAACACGAAAAAACAGTTGTCGAAAAATCCTTCGAAAGCGTCCCCTCTCGCTCTGACGTGTGGCCACGCACGCACACACGGAACGAATTAATCTATCGCGAGGCAGAGGATTAATCGATGAATTTACTTTGTAGTTTCCACGCCTTTCGCTCCGCCGGCCGAAACGCCGGTTCCCCCCCTCTCTCTTCGGAGCATCCGCGGGGCATAATATTACCATTCTTTATTCTTTAACGATCGGCAGCCAGCCAAGTGTTTCACGGACGAAACTCGTCTCCGGTTCTTCTCCACCTCTCCTCCGTCGATTCTATTTCAATTTATTACGAAACCGGGTAATAAGGGGTTTTCCCGCGAGGAGTCGAGCAACACAGAGTGGAACGCACGACGACGCTAGGCGTCTCGATTCCGAGGCTCGACTCTGCCTCGAACGCGCCCTCATTTCGTATTCATAAAGTGGCGGGTTCCGAGGGGTCTTTTAATATTCGGAGAATACGAGGCTTCCTCGACTCGTCTTTCGACAGGGCCGGCACGACCCCGAGAGGAATCTTCGTCGACTAATTACCGTGAAATACGACTGATCGAGAAATTCGAATGACCCGACGTCGGTGCTGACGGTCGTAAATCCACCGACGTGTAATTCACGTTGCTTCGGCGCGACGTCGTCGAGTTGTCTCCAATCCCGTTGGCAATTGATACGCAGACGAGATGATCAGCGAATGATGGCGATTGACTTGGTTTGGGATTCTATTCCAAACAGAGAGAAAGATGGAAAGTGATGATGTTTCGCGCGAGACAGAGACTTCTCAGTTGAGACTCGGTCGCTCTTGATCGAGGAATCAAATCGCGCGTTAACGCTCCGCGGAGTGGAACGTAAAGGCGAAGCATCAATTACGTTGCAGCTCGTTTCGTTGGGACGTTCGGTTAAAATTTTCGAAAATCCTCGTCTCGTAATTGTTTATTGTGACCGAGGGTTCGGCTCGGGAACGAAGCGCCCCCCTGTGGCGCATCGCGAATGGGATCTAGAAGGACGAGAGGAGCGGAACGTGGGTTTCTCTCCTACCGTTAACATCCGACTTTACGACGCGTCTTGGTCGCACGAGGCGTGCACCTCGCGGGGCCTCGTACAAGCCCCCGTAATTTGATAATATAGGGTTATGGTGGCGCCAAGCTGGGCCGTTTAAATTCATAACATTGTTTATTCCTATTAGACCGACCTATTGGGTCCGTTCCGTGCGATATTTCATTTGAAAGCAAGGTCGTGTCGCGCGTGGACGCGCACTCTCACGTTGACTTGGTTCGTTCGGTCCCCGGGCATTTTATGCATCGGCCATTATTGCCGACGAATTTCCTCTTGCTCGTAGCCTGCGACGTTTCTCGAGTAAAATATTTGTTAATAATTCCGTGTCCCGGGTAAGCTTACGAGCGTAGTCGTTGGTTCGACTATCGACGAACGAGATTAGGCAGACACTTGCGCATTTCTGACTCCACCATGATCTGGCGTTCCCTTCGTCGTAATATTACTACGTACCGTGATAAACAGGTTTAGGTTTAAATTTGGAATTTTAATGTATCCAAAGTTAATTATCACGGCGTCGATGAAACGCTGGTAGGTGTACACGTATATGGCGTGTCATTGTTGCGGGAGTTGTTTCGATTCTAGAAGGATGATCAAACTGTTAGGTATTTCGAGCTATTTACGAGCACGGCGCGCTTTGAGTTCCTACGCTAGGACGAAACATTCTGCGTCCTTGTTGCGCCTGGCTGGCTGGCTGTCAGCGAGAACGTGAAATATCGTCCTGCCCAACTAGCATCCAATAATTAGTTTACTCCTCATTACGGTTGGCCCGCGTTATTAGGAGGGCAACGGGTTCCGCGCGCGGGATCGAGAGGGAGACGGAACAGGCCCGTGATGAAGAGCAACGGGCAGGAGGGAGAGCTCTAATTAACTGAACGTTTAAGGGTTACTCGACCGGTCGACTCGCGAGCCACGCCCGATCGGTTAACCAATTCCTTTCTTACCTGCTTTGTGCACCTTTCAGATACTCTGTGCCAATTCTGGCACACTATGTTTGACCAACCTGATGAACTTTATTTCTCGTTTTCCCCCCCCCTTCCGTGCACACCGAGTTGAAACTCTGTCTATTCTCGCAACAAAGAACAAACGTCCGAGTCGAAACTCTGTCGTTTCTCGACAAAGTTCGCAGCATTCGTTCGCAACGAAAAAGAGAAAGAAAGAGCTCGCGAGAAAAATGATCGAGGTAGCGAAAGAATGGGAGTAGAAGAGATCGCGAGCGCGCGAGGTTATCTTTGATCTTTGATCTTGGGTAAGAAGGGTTCGATCGAGAGGGCCTCCGAGCGTCCCTCGACGACGAACGGAGAACCGAGGAACGTGCGGGACGAGAGAAAGAGACGAGAGGAACGACCCGTAGGAGGTATGATGCGCGGGAGCCATCTCTGTTAATCATCGCGTAATTACCGCTCCAATTATCAGATACTGAGATACGAGCACGGTGGATCACGCAGGACCCGAGGAATCTGTTGGCTTCGCTCCGACGGGATCTGGTTTGCCTCGCCCGAAGTTGTTCGTCATTCCGAACGAGCGATCGACGTACGAGCGGGGCCCCGAACCATCTCCCCCCGGTTACCGCCGCGAGAAAGTGTCAATTACCGCTAGTCGGCGATTGATCACGCCGAGGGAATTAATCCCGGCGCCCGGTGATCCGAGAACGACGCGAAACGAATTTTAAGCGGCCGATCGCGGCGAAGTGACGACGACGACGACGACGACGACGTCGGTGAAAAGAGAAAAATAGACGGAGGCACGCTGGCACGAATTTTCGAAAAACGATTCGTTTCGAGTTCGGTTACTCGACGCGACGAGGCCGAATTTAGGGTTGAACAGGGGCGGGACAATACTTGTCCAGCGGCCGGTAGGTTGAACAGGGCGTTACCTGGCATTCCTTGGTAAATTAACTTAGCGGGCGGCTGCAGCGCGCCGCGCCGCGCCGCGCTGGCGAGCGGCGCGTCTCCCGCCAAATATTCATTTAAAAAGGTAAATGCAATTTTGCCGTTTTACGTGATTGAGATAATGCCCTCCGATTAACGGGCCATCTCTCCCTCCGGCTTCTTCCTTCGTTCTCCGCTCGGAGATCTTTTCTCCTCTCCTCCTCCTCCTCCGGCGAGAAAGCCCCTCGCGCCAACCCCCTTTTGTCTCGCTCGGCAACAGTACCCCGGTTGCCCATCCTGCCGGTAGCAAACGCGTCATTACCAAAATTCAGCCGGTCGTCCCACGAACATCAACGCGCCGTACGAGAGCGAGCGGTTCAATCTTCTCTCGCAGGTGTACGAATTTCGAATCTCGCGGTCGCGTTCGATTTTTTCCTTTTTTTTTTTTTTCTCTCGTGAGCTCCTTTTTCTTACATCTGGTACACGAAACAAAAGTAATATCGGTTAATATCGACGGATTAAAAAAAGGACGCGAGAGAGAGAGAGAGAGAGAGAGAGAGAGAGAGAGAGAGAGAGAGAGAGAGATTGGTCGTTGATTCTCGATCTCTCGTTCGGTGGCTAAAAGGGGCGAGATCCTCGCAAGGGAGAAAACGAACCGACGAGTAATTCGCGGTGGTCGTACATCATCACCCGGTGAACGGTTGTCCGCCTATTCGGTCGCTCCGTTTGGGCTTAAATCAAATTTACTAATTAACACCATTTACCAGGATCTATAGGCGAGGGACTCCGCGCTGTGCCCGACGTCCGTGACTCTCTAAGCTTCTTTTTGTTTCCTCTTCAACGTCGGTACGCGTTATTGATGATGCTCGTTAAAGAGCTCTCACGTGCCGGCGAGGGCAGTTCTTCTTCGTCCCCCGATACACCTTCCCCCCGTTTCTCGTCTCGAGCGTACACCGTTCCCCTTCGGGGTCCTGGTCTCGGACTCCTGTGTATGGCCGTGATCCATCCTCGTGCCACTCGACGTAGCTGCCGCGGGACATTAGTCATCGACAATCAAGATGAATTCACTCTTAAACAATGACGCTTAATTTCAAGAAGCCACCGATGAACAATCACCGAATTCCCGACCAGCTTCCCCCGCAAGCGCCCCCACACGCAATCTACGCTCTCTCTCTCCTCTCTCTCTCTCTCTCGTCACGTCGTTTCATCGTACGTCCCAAAGAGCCACGGTTCTCTCGCCAAGGAGAGGAAGAGGGCATCATCACCACCGGGATCACCTCCGCTAGCACGTCCGCTTCTCTCACGTTATTACCTCCGTACGAACACACCGTCGTCCGGGGTAGATTTATGGCGCGTCGCATTATCACGTAGGTAGGTAACGCGACACCGCAATTCCACTCGGCGGCACCGACGGGCAAACGGCGCAAATTACCATCGCGATTGCGGCTAACTCGCCCCTTTACGCTAATAACGCAACGCTACGCGGCGAATTGCAAACAAGGACACGGAACGCGAGATGCCGCTCGCGGGGCGAGCAATCTTTCCCACCGAGGGCGTAAACCGCAACCTCCTGGCCGCTACGGTCGTCCCGTCACCGAATTATTTATTCGTCCGGTCGATCGTCGCCGCTTCCGAACGTTTCCTCAAAGCCAACCCGCTATTTCGCTGTCTTAACAAATCACTCAACGAGTGTGCGAGTATCGAGTAATTTTCACGCGTTCTGAAGGACCTCCGATTTTTTTTTCCCCCGGAGATTCGATCGAGCACGAATCGAGCGTTGCTAGAATGAAGTTGCTAGGATGAAGAAGGTTTTTACGACCACGCGAGCGAGAGGTATTTTCTCACAGAGAATGCGTAAACCGCAAGCAATAACACGGACCACAGAGCTTTGCACGCCACGGTTCCTCGTTTGCGTACGACGAGCAACATTGTACGAACGTCTCGACGTCGAGATGTCAGTGTCCCTTTCGGGGAACGAAAGGGGTCGTTTAGGGTAATCGTGGGCGTTCGTTATTTATCAAGGGTGACGTGTACGCGCGTGAGCTTTATCGCGTGGACTCAGTGGGGTCACGTATCCACCGGGGCGATCGAACGCGGATACCACGAGACGATCGTGCGGAATTATATCATTATTCCTCGGTTCCAGCGGTGGCGCAGTCGTGCTCGTGGTCGTGCACCTGTCTTTTTTCAAATAAGGAAATAAATTAAGACGTAATGGGCTTAATAAGGCTCTGGCCGGATAGCATTCCGCGACCGTGCCAGTAACTAATGGCGGCGTTTGCGCGTTTTATACCATCTCGTCGGGGACTCGACGCGTGTTCCAAACGTTCGAATCGCCTTCTTTTCTTTTTCACCGAAATGCTCGTCCAATTTTTTTCAAAAGTGACGATAACCTATGGTCACTCGGCGACCTTTCAACACGGATCATTCCGTCCGGACGGATCGGAATTCCAGAATTTTATTAATCTCGAACGAGTGGTCTTGACACTGGCGATATTTAAGCTGACAATCACTTGTACAATTAACAATTACACTGTGTTTATTGATGAAAATTAGATCGTCAAATTAGAGATTTTTACACACGTTTCGCATCCTTCACGATTTTGTGGAATTTACAATCAGGTCTTCGGAGTTTTTTTTCCCCAAAAAAATAACAGTTGTCATGTCGCAAACTAGGTACGTACCAGAAGTATCTCGCAGGCAAGAAACGGGTTAGTTTCTAGAATACGAACGTCGAATTCGAGACCTGGAATCATTTCTGTACGTCTTAAAAGGTGCCAAGTTACATTTTCGCGTTAATATCCCGGATCACGGGAATCGTTTGATCGATGATCGATGCGACGCTTTATCGTCTGCCCGTTGGTGAAAGAACAAAGAATATCGGGAGAGGACGAGACGGCAGATCGCGAGATAACGTCGAGAATGCTTGCCGATGAATAAATTATCCCTCTTCCCTCTCGCGTTTATTTCCCTTTTCCTGTTGCGCGTCGACGTTAACGAGAAAATTTGCACAATGTGCGTAATATACACAGGGTATTACGCGCACCGTGTAGGTGAAAAAAAGAAAAAGAATGGCGGCGAGACGAGAGAGAGAGAGGCGAAGGCGAGAAGACGAGAGCAAAGGGAGTGGAGGACGAGAGAAAAGGAGAAGGGAAGTGGAAGCAGGAGCAGTGGAAGCAGAAGCAGCCACGGCCAAATATGATGTGGATCCGCTGCAGAAGACTGATACTGGATACCTCTGGGATACAGGAGGCCGTGCAGCGGTGTAAATGCAATCAAGAAGGCCTCAATTAGACCGTCACGCCGTACATCCCTCATCTCGGAGTCTCGCCGCTTCTTCTTCCTCCTCGCCGACCGTCGGTTTACGTCGTCGTCGTCGTCGTCCTCTTCTTCTTCTTCTTCTTCTCCTCCTCCTCCTCCTCCTTCTCCTCCTCCTCCTCTTTCTCATTCACCTCGTCTCCCCCTTGGTGGTTCTCGTTCTCGTTCTCCCCTTCTCTTTTATGCGCTTTACGTGCCTCTATTTCGTCGCTGGTACTTGCTCTTTCGAATCGAAAAAGAAGCAAGAGATCGCCACGATCTCGTGATCTCGGCGCTCCAGACTTCTTCTTACAATTAGCCGACGATCATCGAAAGCGTAACGGAAAGCTCGACACGTTACAGCTAATCGAATTACAAGACACGACGACACGATTGAAGGCGTAATTGAGGGAGAAACGATTACCGGTCGATTAGCTCCGGAACTCTTTGGCCGCGGACTCTGTCGTAAACCGTTCGGTTTCCCTATCGTTAGTCCCTATTAAAACGAACTATCACGGGGCGCAGGGGAGGTCTGCGAGATTTTAAGCAAGCTTTCGCAGAGGCTGGGATTAAGGGGCTGTTTAATCTGCATCCATCGCGATGATAGGTAACGTAGTCGGAGAATCATCAGTGGGGGCCTCCACGTTAACCGAGTTAGTTACAGCAGACCCTGCAATTAGGGATTGTTAACTGGATAAAACCTTACGCGTGCTCAGCGCGAGCAGACGCGGGGAAAAAAAAACGAGCAGCATTTTGGAAGATGAGAGGAGTAACGGCGGCTTTTTACCGCTTGCGCGGTTAAACGAAATTTATCCTACGAATTTCACAGAGACGAAAATAAAGAGCCGTTGATCTACTCGAGCAATTGGTCCTCGGTAGTTTCCAGTGTCTTCTCGTAAAATTGACTCTTTGGTGATCGATTTGATAAAAATTTGCATCGATGTAGTTACTATTTAAGGTTTCTAAATATCGCGTTATGGGATGAACAGATCGATAATTTATTAATCTTCGTTCGATATTTTCAAACTACCTTACCCATATAGTTGTTTCTCCGGCAGTCATCCACCAGTGGTGGACTTTTATCTAATAGAATCGTCAAAAATTTGTATCTTCGCGCATCTAGGTTAATTTCAAAGCTCTCGTCCGACGTTTTAGCGATACTTTAGAGATCCCTCGAGCGAAATTTGTCTACGATATCGTTGACAGTGTAGAACAAAGAGTTGCCTGCGGTATCGTTGACCGTGCACAGCTCCTTAGCAGCGGCTCTCGGAAATTGGTATCGAACAAATCACTGTTTCGAGAGCGCATTCTTTTCCAGCCGCTTCTAATGCTTCTTTTTCTTTTTTTCGGCGAATGTAGCCGGTTTGGAAGCCGGTTGCTACCGATCGCTAAATTCATTCCGATGTAGACAGTTATTAGGTGGCTAGAGCCGGTGTAAAACGTCGCTATAATGATCGGTTGCTAACTAACTGGCTTTCTCCACTATCCCTCGTCCGCGGCGTATAAGTATCTATGTGTGCATACATAGACCGATGCACTTAGGCCGTCGTACCCGCGGGCACCGTCCGATACTGTTTACACCGTAGTAATTTGCTAATGGTCAGGCCAACGCGATGAATTCGGGATCGAGTGGTTGCGTGGTCTGCATCTCGATCGCGCGGGGCTCTGCAACGGACCACGCGGCTCGATCGGGAACCTCGATCACCATCGGTGGACACGCCTCTGCTCGTTCTCGTCCGCCTCTTATCGTTCCCCGCGCTTATCGTTATCGAGCCGACATGTTTCATCGAAAATTGCCGAACGGTCGTAACGCAACGATGCAAGCTCAGTGACGATTGACATTCGGCAGTACGGCGCACCCGTCTCGCGAAAGGCAGGCACATGCGAGGTATATGCGAATTATCGCGCGTCCATTATGCGTTTAGTTCACCGATCAAGTTCACCGGGGCATGGGATATTTAACTTAACCCTGTGCAGGCACGCAAGTTCGATCAGAGCGTGATGCACTTAAGACCGCGTCGTCAGACTTGATCGGCGGATCGTTCTGTCGATAATCGTTCGATTTATCAGCCTCAAGATCGTTAGCACTCGGAGAGGGGGGACGCCAGGTATCCACGATGCCGCTAATTAACTGACGCGCATTAATGACTTTGGGACTCCATTAAACTATAAAATATTTAAATAACTCGTCGACGGGCGTGCCCGGGCGCGAATTACTTGTCATAAGTCTCTTCGCCAAGAGTTATAACAACCGTACATGTATGTGCTGTCCTTCCTCCTCGTTCGACGAAATCCTGTAAATTAAATACTTCTTACCGTGCGGCGAGCGTTTTCGTTGGATATCGATATTATATTGGATAATCGGTAGAAAGGGTTTGCAATGTAATAAAAAACGCCGTTCATTCTCTTTTCTTCTTCCGTTTCACCTTCCTCTAACCTGCTCTTTTTTTCTTTGCCTTTCTTTCTCCTTGTAGTGTTTTATTCGCGGCGGAAAGAGGAAGGTAAAAGGGTCAATGAAATTAAATATCATACAACGAACAGCTGACGTTCGTTTCGACTCGCGGAGAAAATGACGACGAGATATCGCTCGAACTTTCAGGATTGTTCCTTTTAGAAGGAACGCGTTGTTCCTCTGAAACGATTTTCGGAAATAAAAAAGAAAAAAAAGAATGATACTTCTGTGCGATAGGGAATAAACGTTTGCAAGATCTTTTTGCAAACCGTTAATTATTTACAGGCAACTTACACGCTAAGGTATGCTCGTTACGGTCGTAAAACTTATCGTGTGATATCGTTGAACATTGAAAAACATTAACGAACGCGTATATATAAATAGTACTGTCTCTTATCTAAAGCGTGTACGATGGCTGTGTAAAAGTAACGAAATTACCGCGCCGTGTCCTTGAACGGTTACAGTAATCTCGGTCGCGGCGAGCGGAAAGTAACTTACCTGTTAAAAATCTTTCAACTCACACTTCACATACGATCCGAAATATTTATTTCCTTCTCTGTTCTAAAAAAAAAAAAAAAAATGAAACATAATGATTTGCGTATTTCTAATAAAAATGTATTCGACAGCGAATTTCTTGCCGCGTATACAAGTATTCTTCTGGACGGACATCCTTCGATGATGTTTGCTTAAAAATAGTCGTGTAATCGCAAGTGGACGTTTTTTTTGATTCGCCAGCGCGACGAACGACTGTCGATTTCGATCGTTTCGAACGACTGTCGCTTTCGTTCAAACCTATCGAATCCGCGTTAAGTACAGTTTGCAGATATCGTGAAAATTGCAAGATGAACTGATCTGGTCGATCTTAAAAATTTATAGCCGCGGAGAGAACTTCCTGAGCTTTCACCAACGACAAAACGATAGATTTAAAAGACATGGTAATGTAAATACATACGTGTAAGCATATAATTCGAAACATCGTCCTACATCGTTACTGCAAATAATAACACGGTACTGTACACGAAGTGAAACATATTCGCTCGATCCTTCATTCGTTTTTCTCCGCAAAAGTCAGTATTCCGAATGACGTTAAAAGGAAGGTTGAAAAAACTCGTTTGTACATGGACAGGTATATCGTTCTTCCTCCAACGAACGACACCGTGTAAAAACTGTCGCTTGGCTGATCCATGACGTCACGATCCACGCTAAAGAGCAACGACAATTCTAACGTCCAATAAAAAAATCTAATCGACAAGTGTCCCAAACGGCCGTTTCGATTTGTCGTCGCGGACGTGACGTGTGTGAATCGTTGGTTTCGCGTTGTCGAGTTGTGCGTCTGACGAGGAAATCTGTCGCGCGAGGCGCCGAGTCTTCGAATCTGACTCCATGAGAGCCAACGATCGATTAAAACGACGAGGAACGTCCCGATCGGGATCCAAGATCGCGTTCTCAACTGGATGACCGTTCGACCATGCAATTCGAAACAGAGTCGGATCCACTGTCTCTAAGATTAGACATTACGTAACGAAGGCACAAGTGATCACAGAAAGAAGGGGATAGCTATTATCGTTCAACCTTCCTTCGCGTACGCGCAGTTGACAAGGTGGAAAAAGTGATCGATCACTTCGAAGCGAGTTCTTCTTTGGCTCGTATCTTGTACGAAACATACGAAAGCGCGGATTTAAGAAGCCGTACAGTTGCCATCGACCGATACGTCGTATTCGCATTAAGGTTCGTACGCGTACCTCCGGGGGGATGGAAATGGAGGGAGGGTAACAAACGAAAGAACTCTTCTCGCGTTTGCTTCATCGGCGACGTCAACGTAGTCGTCGAGATCATCGATGTCGAGTTTCGAGAGCGACGCTGCTTTCGTTTTCTGCCTCGCGGCTTCTTTGTTCTGGGTTCGAGAAGGCAACCGATTCGACGGGAATCGTTCTCGATCGACTTCGCGTCAGATTTTCGGATCGATTTAGAATTAGAATTCGCGTCGATCTAGAGGAGGCAGCCGCTGAGGGGAGCGTAGATTTTTAGCAGGCGGTTAGGTTCCTAGGACCGCGAATCTCTTCAGCTGATGAGATCTCCGTTCTTGCGAAGCATCTCGAGGTGTAGCTCGTACTCCCTGGCTTTGAGTCTGAGCGAGGCGATGCTGTTGGTCCGTCTGTCGATGTCGGGCAGTCCGACGGTGCCCGTGGGCGAGCCTTGGGGCGAGCTGACGGTCTGCGGTGGCGGCGGCGGCACCGGCGGCGGATGAGGCAGGCTGATCCCGGCCGCCGGTGGAGGCGGGGGCGGAGGTGGCGGCGAGTTGCGTATCAATTTCGGCCTCTGCGCCGCGGATATGTTCGCCAGGAGACTTTGAAAGGACGCGGCCGATGTGTACGGCAGAGGCATTCCAGGTGGTAGCAGCGGTGGCGGCGCGCGATGATAGGGATGAGCGGTGTAACTACCGGGAAGGACCGGTCCGTGACCCAGAGGTGGGTAACGAAACGCGTCGAAGGGTTTCCGCAGGGCAAACGTGCCCAGGTGGGCGAAAGGGTTCGGCAAGGTCGGCGCGACGACCGCCGACGGTGGTGGCGCACCTGATCCCAATCCGTACGGATTGTACGGATGCGCCTGAGGCCCGACCTTCTCCTGTTTCCGCCACTTTGCCCGCCGATTCTGAAACCAAACCTGCAACCAAACATGTTTTATTCTTTCACCTTTTCTCTCTTTCGTCTCGTTCTCCTCCTCCTCCTCCTCCTTAAATCTACCATTTAAACGCTAAGCCACGATAATGACGACTTCCCTCCGCTCGTTACGTTTCTTCTCCCTCTGGGAGAAGGGATCTGTACCTCTGCGTGCGTCTATTTTTGGACTATCGCGTCCGTTGTTTCGACCGTCGCGTTTCAAGGAAACGAGGAACCGAAGGACGAAGAACCGACTGAGGAATCGATTTCGAAGTTCCAGGGAAGCCTATTCATCCGATTCCGGGTCGGTGAGCGAATACTACCTCGTTCTCTGGAAGTTGTTCGGTTACCGTGGAAGCGCGAGTTCTGGCTAACGCGACGCGTTCTCCCTTTCCTTCAGGAAACTCACTGGTGTATCATTATTGCCGAAGACTTGGAAGGAAACCAAGCGATCTTTGTCCGTCCGTTCCTTTCTCTTTTTTCCTTCTCTACCCAATCCCTCGTATATCTCTCTCTCTCTCTCTTTGTCTCTTTTCAAAATTAACGAAATATCGGCCATCGTGAAACCGTTAGTCGGCACAACATTGTTGCCGCCCAAAACGAGTAAAGAATTCATCTAAATTCCCCCTACGTCGTACGAGACGATCCTTCGAGACGACCGGTGAACTTTCAGAAACGCCGAGCGGACGATCGCGAACGAAACGAACGTGGGTTCGTGATGCGTCGACCAACGGAGCGCATTCCATCGCGAAGGTTCCTCGAAGACTCGAGCTCTAATCAGTTCAACGGAAGCTCTCCTCCCTCGTCTTCCATGCTCGCAATCCCCTTCCTTTCTCAGGATCCTTTCTCCTTTCTTTCCTTTCCCCCCCTCACCCCTTCACCCCTTCGTTTCTTCAACAGACTTCAATTCCGCAGTCTCCTTTTCGGTTGTTGGATCGATTTCGTGCCGTGCCACGAAAACACGGATCCGCGTACAACACGGCGGACTTCACGTTGTCGTCGAGAAACCTCGCTGAAACGAGACGAACGGTTCCACTCGAACAAATTGCCTTCATATATCTCGTGACAGAGTATAATGACGGGAGACCGAGCTGGTTCAACAACCGCCGCCGTGCTTTGTCGTAAACATCTGCTCGTTTCTGGGAGGCGATAGATGCCCGAAAATATGTACGTACGTTTCGCAACGAGAACGCGGTTCAGCTTCGAGTGGGAGACTTTGGAAACTAATTTGTCTCGAAGGACAGTTTTACAGGCTCGGCGACACGCGACAAATTACCTCTCGACCATTTCTTTGCCAACTCGTTTCGGCTTCGATTTCTTAGCCTCGACATCGAGGGAATATCTCGTCTCACGGAGAGAGAGAGATCCTTCAGCGTGGATATTTTCATTCTCGGCGAGGAAATCAAAAGAACCGCCCGAAGATGTAGACACTCCCCGGTACAATCGGATGGGAGCAGCCCCGTCATTGCACAGTGTAGAATGGGATCGGTGGAAGGATATTTCGGGATGACTCTGCGATTCGGAAATCGATTCGGTCGATCGTTCGGACACGAGTCGAGTATTTTGTGACTCGTGAAATTATGAATCGATAGACTACTATACTAATCCCTTGTTTTTTTTTTTTTTTTTTTTGGTTCTTCGAAAGTTTCGATCTCTCACGTGATACTATCGTACCTGCTGATGAAACGAGTGGCAACTTCTGTTGAATGGCCAACTCTTCCCGTTGAATCCTCGACCGATCGAGCAAGGACGAAACCAAATAGCATTGTATCGGTCAAGTCAGGATAGGCCAGACTTAACGTGTGTATCGGTTCGAACGGTTACGCAATGAGAATCGGTGTGCTCGATCTTCGAAAGAAGAGACTACGAAAGTGGAATAGGAAGGAACGAACGAAACCGTGTGTGTTCCACGGGTGAATCGAACGATCGGGCAGACACGGTGGAACATGCAAAGTCGTTGCTAGATGTATGGAGAGTTAAAGGTGATGGGGGTATGGGGAAGGGGGGGTCGGGTGCCAGGACCCCCCACGGCGAGCAGGATTGCCCCCAGCAGGGAGCTAAACATCCGACTTGCGGCTTTTAAAACAAAACGCAACCACGATTCGCCGCCGGAACCTAGTCGTTTCGTGCTTAATCGTGCCGCATTAATTACGCGGACGCCGGCTACATTCTCTCTCTATCTCTCTGCCCCTTTCAACGATTCTCCTTCTGCCTCTACATCCCCTCGCCACCGCGGCACCGTGGCCACTTCCTCAAACGAAAAACCTTCCTGCTTAAATAATTGCAATTTACGATAGGCCAGGAATTAATACTCTCCGAGATATCTCCCGACGCGAGGGTACGAGAACGTAGATCAAAATTGCCGCGAGACACGGATGACGTGTGTTGGTTAAACAAACGTCGATCATAAATATGATACTTGGATTCAAGACGTTCGGAACTTGGAAATTATTGCGTGTAAAATTCACTTCAAACGAACCTTCTCGATCTGATTTTGGCCTTTGATCTCAGACAGTCGTCGATGTTTAATTAGCGAGAGAAGTGACAATCAATGTTAATTAGTGCAAATAAAAAGAGCGATAATTGAAAGTAAATAAAAACTGGTTCCAAGTGTTTCTTGTACTTTGTTTGTTCGAGAACGATTGAAATATGTGTTTCCAGCCAATTCTAAATGTTTGCGTAGATTTTACAAAGCTACTCGTTAGAGCGTACGAGTCGAGTGGTGTGAGTGTAAAGTATGCAATAAATTTAAATTTACATCTATCCAAGCGTTTTGATTCCAATTATGACTAAAGGAATAAAGTATCAGTCGTAGAAAATATATATATCTTTGTCAAAAAAACGTCGAGACGGTGTGAGCGTATATTTTTCGACTTTGAAAGCACTCCTCTCGACAAACGGAACGCGTGTGCGAGTTTTCGACGGATTCCTGAAAATGATTAGCACAGTTACAAAGTTCCACGATGCCGTGTCATTCACTTAATGGCCTCGCTCGTGGCGTGTGCTCGTATAATAACTCCAAACTCGGAATAAATCGTCGATCTGTGGCGGACGGCGACGTATTTGCAAGTATAATGAAAAAATGCCGAGCGTGGAGTTCTATGGCGCGAGAAAGACACGCGTAAACGCGCGTCCCACGTCCCCGAGGAAGGGGGGAAACGGAGCGCAGAGAGAAAAGAAGAGGCCGGGATGTAAGAAACGTACGAGCGGTTATGGGGAAGGACGAAACCGAGTAAATACCGAGAATAAATTAAACTAATTGAGCGAATTAGCCGGTTATTCGAGCATCAAACTTCTGCGGACGCGTTCTGCTTGCCAACGTGACGGTGTCACGCAGACGATTCGCTTTCCTCCCCTTCCGACATTACCTTCCCTTTCCTGTTGAGCTAGTTTGTCATTCAATAGTATTTTTATAAATATGTAGAAACATCTTATAAATACATTATGTGTGTTGCCTATATTGTAGCGAAACACGACTGTCGTACAAGTTGGTCAGCTTTGGTAAAAATATATGGAAATTGTAAGATATTTAATATTTTCCATTACACGTACATATGTTATATTACAATATACTACGATATTCACAGTGGGACCATTTATGCACATAAAGTGTTCTCAATGAATGTCTTTTGTTTTTATATACATTTTCAGATTGATTTCAAATTTTATATAATCATAATGTTCGTATCTCGTTACAGTGTTTTATGCAACACGCGTAATGTACAAACACTTGAGACACTGTTCTAATATTGGAATTATTGGGGAAATCAAGATCTGTTCATTAATCTGATCGAACTAATGTTATCAGCAAAATATTCACTCAAGTCACAAGTCGTTTCATCGGTGTTGAACGATTTTTATAAATAAATTTTTCGCAAAACGCAAAGCTACCCGAGTGTAGAAAAAAAATTCCAAGGTAGAAAAATTGTAAAAGTACTCGCGACTTGCAACTTGTCGGTTCGCTAATATCATTTTAGAATAGAAAGTTAAATGAGAAATTGACGTACGACTTACTAACCTGTATTCGTGCTTCCGTGAGACCGATCTTCATGGCTAATTCTTCCCTGGAAGCAGAAAGAAAAAAAAAAAGAAGAAGAAAGAAATTGCAAGGTTAGCGAATTGATATACAGTGCGCCCGCTGAATTACGAGCTGCGTATAAATTGTATACTTTTAAGAAAATTAAGACGTTAAATGCGTGCGCGAGATGGTGTCGTGAATGATAGCAGCAGAGAAACTGAGAAACCTCCGCAAGCAGCAATAATCATACGTTCTAATTAAGTTAATTGGAAGATATCAATTAATTGCATTACATCCTCCGACAAGCGTGTTTTTCAATTCGATTGCCATTCGCATAAATCAGCGCGACGGGTGTAACGCATTGTAGCACATCATTTTCATAATTATTCACTGCCGTTCCAGTAGATCGTATCACGATTCTTGCATACATATCTGGCAAAGCTATACACGTGCAATTCTGTTTGTCGACGATATTGCGCGTATCGTCGATTATTTATTGTAAATTAAATGACTATTAGCCGCCGCGAAGCGATCGCAGAACGCGAACTATTTTACGTAACGAAATCGCCAATATTTCCGCAATGAGGCGAACAACTATTTTTTGCTCCGCGATCTCTCTCTGTCTCCCTCTTTTTCCTCTGCAACACGATATTTTTTTTCCCCCTGGTCTCCTTTTTTTTCCCTTTGCTATCGATTCCTTGAACTCTATTACGCGATCATTATGCAAAAATCGCTGGATCGACGTAAGCATGTGTTACGCGGTCGTTCGAGCCGAGCCGAGCCGAGCCGAGCCGAGCCGAGCCGAGCCGAAACGAGGCGAGGCGAGGCGAGGCGAGGCGAGGCGAGGCGAGGCGAAATTCCGGAAGCCTTTCGTTTCTCGATTTCTAGGGTTTTTTAGCGGGCCCGAAAAGGATTGTCCGGCGATTATATCGGTGTCCGAGGCAAAAGCGATTCCCGCACGGCTGTCTCGCTAGACGGCCTCCGGGGTTTCTCATCTCGCACGCAAATTGCCCAGATGTTCCACGAAATCGCAAGGAAATCTCGGTGATTATATCGCGCACAGAAGCTGCTGCTACTGCCGCTGCTGCTCCGTCTTGCCTTTCGATCAGCTCCGCTTCAATTTCGTGTTTAGGCGCATTTGAGTACACGAACTTCGTTTCAGTTAGTGCCCGCGCGAAATTACAGGGGGTCTTCTCGGGCGAGCTCCCTGAAAATCGACTGCCCTGATTTATGCCATATTTATCGTTGCGCCTTTTCTCTTCACCCTCCCCATCCGATAAGGACATCGAAGCGTATTCGTTGAACAATTTTCGACGAAAGAAATAAACAAAGAAATGTCTGTTCCGATAGTGCGATCTAAAGCACAAAATTGCTAATTACGGGGAACACACAGCCTCCCGATTTTTGCCCGTGATCGATTTTCAAACGTACGCGTGATAGATGTATAAATCTGTCTCGGCAGAATCTCGGAGAACACTCGGAGATCCGAGCGAGCACCTTGGCCTGCCAGTAATAATAATTTAGCCTTTCCCTTTTTCTCCGCGGCACACTCACGAACGTCCTTCTGGATTTAATAAGATCACGAAATTTCGCGGTTAGACGGGCGTCCCTAATTACACCCGCCGTTCACTGCGACTCGGTTACCCTCGATTCGCGTATCGTTATTATTACGTGTCTCCCCCGCTGCCCCTTCTTCGATGTCCTTGCCACGGTGGGAAATGTGCTATTTGCCAGTTGCTAGTTGCCGTTTCTGCCAGCCATACGCGATTAGTCGCGAGGTTCGACTCAACTCGGCTTGCGCAACTTCTTTCACAAATCCTCCGCGCAATTTATCGCTCCGTGCAATTTTTTAACGAGCTCATCTATCTCCGCTCGCGCTCGCGCTCGCGCTCGCGCTTGCCCGATGACGTCGTCGGGCATATTTGTATCGTAAAACTGCTCGTTTCCTTCGAATCGCTCGCGTTAATAACGTTAGCGATCGTGCGAACCAGCACGCGTGTACGAAGTAAAGAGAGGAAGTAAAACGGTCTCGCGTTTCCTCACGAGATACAACGTTGATGCAACTCGGAGAACGGAACTCTTTGTTTCGCAACCGCGAAAAGACAGACGGAAAGCAAACGTTCACCGTCGAGAGGTAATCCGATTGATCCGATTAAACGCGTGGCTTTTCCGCAATCGTTCCCCCCTCCTTCCCTCCCCCCACTCGGACTCTCCATTCTGGTTCACTACTTTTTCTCCCCGCCCGGTGCCGTATTTTTCTCTCGATTAATACAAGCGTACGCGTAAATTTTTTTCCCAGCGAGACGCACAACGCAGAGTCCCGCTGAGAAAAAAATTTTCCTTCGTGTCGCTTGTCCGGTCTTGTTAGATTTCTTGTCGCGCCTCGTTGGAACTTATGTTTCTCTGCCGAGCGACTAATGAATAAACATATCTGACTGCAGAGAGAGAGAGAGAGAGAGAGAGAACACAGAGAACAACTAATGCGATCTATCGCCTGTTGCCTCGAATGATGAATTTTTTTGTTTTCTTTTTGTTGCCTCCGCGCTGGCGCATGTGTGCGAGCTTCGCCTTCGTATCCTCGTCTGTGGAACTTTTACGTGCGTTCGAACGAGAAGGAGAACGAAGGCGGCATACGCGATCAAGGCGAGGTAAGAAAAGGATGCGCGATGAATCTACAACGTTAAACAGACAGAGAGAAAGAGAGAATCGCACAAACGGCGTGGCGCGGCGATGTAGAAGCAAGAGGTTTAGCGCGCGAATAATTCGAGTAATTGCCGGACAATTACATTATCTAATTAACCTCAGAGGTCGATTCAGACAGCCGCTGTGTTTGTCGCAATCGTGGCGTAATCTCGATCGTTATTGTTCAACACGCAACACGGAATTGTCGTCATCCGCGATCGAACGATCCTCTCTCCTTCTCGCGGAAATTCAAATCGTCGAGATCAAAAAAATTCCCCTTTCGCGCTCCATTGGCAAATCGGACGTCGATCAAACGAGGCGACATCGGTTCGAGCGTTTCCAAACTGTGCATCTTGCGACGTGTTGAGCGCCGATCCTCGGTGCGGTTGCTACGTGAAAATAAGGCGCAGAACGTGCCAGATCCGTGTCGTGCAAAACGATAGGAAAGCTAGTAGCTACGAGGTAATATCCGTGCATAATGCGATGCAATCCATCTCCTCTCTAACGATCGGGTTGGTCAACGAACAACCCTTGGAATTTGCCATTAATCTCCGGTATAAATCATATACGTCTCGACTACTGCTAGAAACGTTGCGCTCGAAACGGCAATTACCGATGGAATGACACGGCATTACCGACCGTTTCGATGGCGCGGCTATGGTTGCTTTCCACGTGGAAAGCGTAGGACGGAAATTAATTTCCCGTAATCGTAATAAACAGAAACGGGGACGTTCCGAAAAATTAAAGCGTCGATCGTGGAACGTAAAACGATTAATGCGAAATTTACCGGGCGAGTCTTTCCCGTTCCCAGAGAGGCGACCGCGAGATCGCGTTAAAAAGAGAAGGGAAAGAGAGAAGGAGAGAGAGAGAGAGCGAAGGATCTGAAAAGTCGGTAGTCGGTCGTGTAGTAGGTAATGCGTGCGAAATGCGTGCGTAATACGTGCTTAACACGCGTATGCCGTGAAGAGCCAATTACCGATTGGCCACACTGTCGTCGATCGAATCGCGAACGAGTCTCTCGTTTCGAACGGTTTGACCGCGAATCGGTGGGAAGGAAGAAAGCGGGAAAGGGTTCGTTCGGTGGTAGGAAGGAAGCGGTTGGCAAAAAATTTGGTACCGCGAAAACGTCAGCGGGGAAAAAAGGATTAAGCGCAACGGGATCGTCCATTACCCTCGCCCCAACGAAACGAAACGAAACGAAACGAAACGAAACGAAACGAAACGGAACGAACGAGAGAGGCAGCAAAAATTAGAGAGAGCGTTCGACGCGCGTTGATTTTCGAGCGTGACGTCGCCGTCGTTCTAATAACCAGCCGATCACAACAGGGCCGCTAATCTCATTTGCCCGAGAAACGGATAACGGATCCGGCAGAAGCCGGCGGCATTTCTAATCGGGAGCATGACTCGTCGGTCGATTAATGACAGGAGAAGTTACAACCCCGGGACCGGGGTATAGTGGGAAAGGTTGGAAAGGTGGGACGAGGAGGAGGAGGAGGAGGTAGCCGTGGGGGCCACGAGAAGGACACAGAGAGGGATCGAAGAGGTAGCCAGAGGTCCATGGAAAGAAACTGGTTCCTGTTCCACGGATCACTGGAAACAATCATCCTTATTAAACTCCACCACCGACCCACCCCACCGATATAAAGGTATTCTTCGGAATGATTTACCGGGAACCGTGTTCTGCCCTCACCGAGAGACAGGTGGATCCTTCGAGGCTGCGTTTCCAGCCGACGATAAGCTTTGCGACCGCAAGCCGTGTCGTATATTCTCCCTCTCGTCTCGGACGACGTTCGTCCAGGCGTTTTGATGAAAAACAACGGGGAAAGAGGGTGGGGGAAAAAGTGAAAACCAACAGAGCAAGCTGTTCGGTCGAACGATTAGCCGAGGCACGGTAGCTCGAGCCACACGATTCTAATCTAAATTAGATCTTAAGAGCTCGTAAAAGTAACTGGCTTGCGTTTGAAGGCTTGCAACATCCCCGATGCGAGTATATATAGGTATTTCATCGTACGGATTTCTTTGACCTCGTCGATCGATCGAACGCGCCATTTTGTAAAACCACTCGAGGGCGCCACTCGAGGACCGCCACTTCCGTTCTTTCCATTTCTGAAACGGAAATTCGCGAAAGACCAAGTGGTTGACACAATCCTAAAACTGAATGGGAGGAATAGCGTCTCGATAGAACACTAATCGCACGCGTCTCTCCTCCGTAAAAGCGTCTAATGAATATGCATCGCGATCGAATCGAGGAGGCTGCTTTGCCTCCTTTCTCGGTCGGCTAGTCAATAAACCTAAGCGGCCATAAAATCCAATTAGTGCGAAATTAATACTCCAACACGGTATCGAGAAGGAGCGAAGGAGCAAGGAACGAGGAACGCGAGCGGTCAGGGTAGGGATTAATTTATATGAAAACGGCAAAAAGATACGGCACGACTCGACGCGAGGAGGAAATGATCACCGATTACGAAACGATGGATCACGCCGGCTGGATGGTGAAATTACGTACAAAAATCGATCGATTTCTTTATCGTGCCGCGCGATCTATTCGCCGGCGCGCTTCTCGGAAATTGCAGAATTAACCGTAACGCCGACCCGGTGTTTTCCGAGTAAAAGCGGAAAGTAAAAGCGGTCCGGTTCGTCGATCGGTGATGGAAGCAGGCAGCCACGGCACGGGTTTCACGTCGACGAGATGCCACGGACATTAAGGCTTTATCTCGAGACGCGAGTCTGGGCCTCGAACTTTTCGATAAGCCGGCCAGGCTCCGCTCGTCCCTCCCTGAGGACGACCATAAGAAGATACCATAAGAAGTCCTTGAGAGACTTTTTCTCGAAATTTTTACCGCTGCCAAAAACGTTCGCTCGAAACGTGTCGGCAACGTGTTACGGTTGCAACCTCGTCGTGCATCGACGCGCGTTTACGCGCCGAACGTTTCGAACTGCGAGTTTTAATTCGCGCAGCTACTCTGTCAATGGTACACCCGTAGCTTTATACCTGACTACGCCTCCTCTGCATATCCCCTCTACCTTCGTTAATTGCGAGCAACCCATACCGTGGCCGCAGGACTAGACCTATTACGAGCGATTACACCGCTATTAGTTACCTACCGGGTGTTCCACGCTACGAAAGAAGCTACGAAGAAAAAGGAGACGAGAGAAAAAGCTATCCAGATAGATTGCGCTACACCCCGTTGCCGGCACGTTACTTCACACACACACATACACACACACACGTGCGCGCGCGCGCGACTGGATTCAACAGCCAGGGAACTCTTAATAACGCAAAACCCCGTAGTTTCGACGCCGCGCAACAGAATTCACTCGGCGATCGATTAACGAAGGAAAGTCGATGATCGATGAGCGCGTGTACCTTGGATCGATAGATTCACTCTGACGAGTTTTCCGGGATTCCACTAACAACCTCGTCGATCATGCATCGTTGCGGGAATTAGGACTTTTTTTCTAGTGTCGCGTTTCGTCGGCTGCATCGTCTCAAGTTACTCGTTTCGCTCGTGGAGGCTGCGTCGGAGAGAAGAAAGATTCTCACGGGATAATTGAAGAGAGGAGAGGAATTTTATTAACAATTACGATCGGTTGGATATCGGTTTCGTGATATCGACGCCACGAGCAAGATACCCGAGTTTGTTTTATGACCACGTTCAAGGTCTACTTGTTACATTCCATCGTAAATTCCTTCGGCTATCCATGAAGAAGCAAAAAAAAAAAAAAGAAAAAAAAAGAAAAAAACGAAAAAAACGAATTTTCAAAATCGACGAGGATCGTAACTTTGCTTTAAAATTCAGTATTTGACAAGCGTCGGTGGAAAACTCACGGGAGCCGTTTGATGACACGAATATTATTTGGACAGAGAAACTAATAGAGCTCTGGCTCTACAACTTCCCATTTCCGTATCTTGATCCCGTTAGGGAAGCCTGACGAACGCGACTGGACACCTATCGTCTAGACATTCTGCGGAAGGGACACGGACTTCCTATCAGCGGCAAGCCGAGATATCGTGCAGTTACCGAAGAAGGATGACTCGGATAGGAAGCCAAGGGGATTTCATATTTTTTTCGACCTCGACCACAAGTATCGGCTAGATGATAATGCTTTCCGCATTTTTGCTACTCCGAAAGGACAACAGGCTTGTGTCTGCCACACTCGGGCTTACCTGGTGAACACGTCGGGATAATGAGTTCTCGAGAAAGCTTTCTCGAGTTCCTCCAGCTGAAAGCTGGTGAAGGTAGTCCTATATCTGCGTTGCTTCCTCTTCGGTGCAAAGTCATCGACCTCGGTCTCGCTTTCAGGGCTGGTCGGTGCTGCTCTGGGGTGGTTACTCTCCTCCTCGGCCCTCACTTCCTCCGTGGAGATTCCCATTTGAGCGGATTGGGGTGCCGTTGTGGTGGGTGGCGGTACCGATTGTTGGTGAGCTTGCTGGCTCGCCTGTTGCAGGCTCTGATTCACCTGACCCGAACTACTCGTGCTGCTCGCAGGACTTGTCTGCGGGACAGCTTGCTCACTGACGCTGCCGCTCCCTCCTCCTCCACCCCCTCCTCCACCTCCTCCTCCTCCTCCTCCTCCTCCTCCTCCTCCTCGTGTCGAATGATCTGCGATCAGAAAGTTGGACTTACTTTACACGCGGACTATCCTGTTTGTGTCTCCGATTAGCAGAGACACGTTCGATTTTCACACGCGATATCACACGTGAAAAAAAAACGACACACGAACGACAATTTGATTTAACGGGCGACAGAGCGTCGTAAAGTCAAACGGCCGTGTCGTCGTTATCAGCGCTTTAAACTGAATTCCCCGAGTGGATAGGGAAATCCTGTTGGTTTAGCTTCCGTTCGAGGCGAGCTTCTTACGGAGCCACTTCCAATTTCTTCGCTCGAGTCGTTAACGGACGCAACGGTATGCAGAAATCCGTAATGAAAATCGCAAGTGCTCGAACCATTCACTCAACTATCAATGTCAGCCGCTGTGCTGCTTCAATCAGCATACGTACGTAGTGACGCGCAGTACAGGACGTTTCAAGAATAAGTCGGGTGAAGAAGAAGCTCGGCGAACGAGCGATCGGCAGGCATAGATCGGCGCGTAGAGTTAGAAAGTGCCGCGTAATTAGAAAATACGATTGTCAAGGTGCCGATCGACGCTACTTCACGATGATCGTTCCCCGCTCGAGGCGGGTTGGTTATTTTTGAATCGGGTTATACGTACGACCACGCAGACCCGTAGAGACGGAGACACCGAGACGGAGGGATACGGAGAAGGACAGAGAGCTATCCGTTCCTTTCACCGACCTTGCTGCATTAATGATTCCTACAAGCCTACACTTCGGCACGTTCGACGGCTGTGAGTGATCATGTAACAGCGTTCGATTTGCTTGTAACGACCAGAATCATTTTCACGCGCGATCGATACTCGGACATACCAGCCGAAAGATCCTACCTCGTGCTTACATGCTGCTACTGATAATTCCCGTCCGCAATTTGCAGTGGTATTTTACCGCGGCGAACCGGTTCCCGGCCCTCTCCCCCCCCTAATAAATTTCGTCAAGTTCGTTTGCCGCTTAATTCCTCATTATTGAAATTTCGCTGCCCGAGCAAGATCGTTAGAAATTCGAGGGTCCCCGTGTTATTATCCGTAACCGCAGCGAAGCCACGATACAAAATTTATACAACGTTCTCCAGATATTTTCTGTTGATATTCAACCATTTCTGCAGCATCTTTCAGTATCTTTTAGATTTCTTTTTGAATGTTGTAACATCTGCAGTTAATTTTGTTAGATATTGCTAAATTCGTGGTTATACTGGTTAGTGAAAATTAACTTTTTAACAATTCTCGAACTCCAAATCGTAAAAGATTTGTTGCGTTTCATTCAGGTAAAAATATCATGCACCTGGCATACGTCAATCTTACACAGTTAGTAATACACGCATTGCAACTTCGTACGCGAATCGATAAAGTGGTTCGACACGACGTGGCCTGAACCCCGAAAGTCACGCGGTCAGTTGGCGAAAGAGGAGGGAAGACCGGAGCGGCTTTCCGCTGGCTTCAAGCAACTGTTTTTATTTGGGCCGATTTATCGGAAATGAGTTTATAATGCAGGTAGCCTGAGCGTAATGCGAACGATAAGCGAGATCTAAGGCTGGCAAACTCGTCTGCTTTTCATTTTTTATTGGCTTTCGCCGTAAACGTCGAATGCGCGTAACACATCGTGTTACGGCATGCTCGCGGATAGAGAAGGAGAGTGAGAGAGAGAGAGAGAGAGAGAGAAACGCGTATAGGTAGCCTTTTACACTATAATAGCATTAATGGGCCCGAAGCCGCACTTAATGCTCGTTCGTACGTTGGCCAGTTCGCTTCGTTATTAACTGAAAATTACCGAAACCGAAATCTAATTCGCGTAAACACTGTAATTTCACGGCGGGAGGAACAGGCGACTGTTCGTGGCTGGCGCGCAAACTCGAGATTCGCCAAGTCTCGAGAAAGAGAGAGAGATTCCGCACACCAGCTCCTTGCTGGAACTCCGTCGCAGTTTCCGTCAGCAGTCGAAACCTCGCTTTTGTTCACGTTTTTCCGATCTACTTTTCGAATCGTAAACGAAAACCGGCTTGACCGGCTTGACCGAGGAAATCCTTCATGCGACAGATAATTAAATCGGTCCGACGCTCCTATTAATTGACTCGTCGTTAATTCATCGTTCGCATGGCAAAGTACCGCGATGTTAATTTGTAACTAGCCGCGCGGCAGGCCGAGTCGCCGGATTCTTTTCGCAGCGTATCGCAGCGAATACTCGATTAGATGCGTCACGCTCGATTAGATGGAGTGATTTTCTAGAGAGCGGCTTGAAAATCTGCTAGTCATTTCTGTCATATTTACACGGCCGCTGCGAGCCTTGCACGTGTTCCCGAGAAACAGTCGGCCGGTACGTACGTACGTGTCGCGCGTGCGCGTGCCTGTGTGCACGCTCTCGCGGCCGGTACATTACGCGTTCCATCTACATACGATCGCGATTTATGGGCATACAAATTAGCGCGGCGTAATAAACTAATTAGCCGACTCATTGAGGCCGCGTGTGTTTCTTTATAGACGTGTCGTAATGGGCGAGCCAGTGCGACGGTGCAGCCGGAGTACGTCGGAACGATGATCTCTGCTACTAGCCAACCAGTCTCCACCAAAATGTTCCACCATTTTTCTATATAGCGCTTCTTTTACGTTTTTGCCAGAAAACGCCAGTCATTCGCGCGATATGAGAACCGTAACAAACGTAACGTAACGCACCACAAGTGAGTGAGTAAGTAAGAGGCGGTTTGCGAGTTTGAGAAATTTACCACGGAACAGGTGGTACCTGGCGGACGAAAAAGCGATAAAAAACTATTTTACAGCGTGCATAGGAAATCATCGTTATTCCGGGGGAGTGCGTTGACGCGTACGAATCATGGAATCGAGACGTCGTCGGTGTACCGCGACGACGCCCGTTACACCGCGATGGCAAGGTGGTTTTTGCATCGAATCATACTTGCAAATTCTCGCTAATAGACGCATCAATGCGTCCAGCGACAAGAACCGGCGACGCTCGGACGTGTTCGATTTCTCGGCACGATAATAACAAGCAATTACGAATTATCGGTGATCCTTTGTAGCCGCTGGCTGCTCACGCGATAGCGCCCCCCGATAACCGCTATTTACCTTCCGGATGCAGGTTACGCCCGCACATGCGTTTTAAGCTTTCCAGTTGAATTAATTAAGCCCGTATAACGCAGCCCGGGTAATTCGCTGCCAGTGGTAATTGCAACAATGAAGAGGTATCGCGCAATGAAGAAGTATTAAAAGATGTAAAAGGGGAGATGAGGCGAGGTAGCTCGAACGCGCGCGCTCGCTCGCTCGCTCGCTTCGATGCGAGGCGTGGCGAGGCGAGGCAAAGAGAATAAAGCCGGAGTCCCTGACTTGCGAGTAGAAGAACCGCTTCTATACGTATATTACCTCTCTACCTGTACTGCCTGCCTACCTACCAAACGTTGCACGCCGCGAGAATTATCTCGCACTCGATCGTAAGAAGTAATTAAGTTGGCAGCCAACGGAATTTTTCTTGTTTCTCTTCTCTGCTCGTTCGTCCAGCGCCCGAAGAGAAAAAAAGAGAGAGAGAGAGAGAGAGAGAGAGATTCTCCGAGTCGCGACGCGACGATAAACGACGCACGAATTCAACTACGATTCCCGATCCCGTTATACCGGCGATTATGCGCAACTGCGCCGTCAACACGCAAGACGGGACGTTCGGCGAGATCGTTAATGGATTGAATTTTCCCCAGTTAAACGTTCCCGAGGAGGACGTGCTTCACTGCATCACTGATACGCGCGTAACGAACCACGACAGCTGCAAACGTAATTTCTCGGTAGTTGGGAATTACCCGGCGATTCTTAATTAGCCTCGTTGCTCGATCTCAACGTGACGAATCGACTTCGCTTCGATTGCTCGCCGAGTTATTAAAAGGATGTTATTGGTACGAGTACTTACGCAAGAGCGTCGACTTGCGTTGCTTTTCATTTGACGAGACGCGGACGTATGGAAATACTTTGAGCAAGCAGCGCAGTTTTTTTCCGTAACGAAGGAAACTACGATCGCTTCTGTCGGGTAATAAAGCAAACGATAAACACGAGCGGAATCGTGTTCCAGTAAGACGGCCAAGACAATTATTTTCTAGTAATTAACTCCATCAGAGAGAAAGTGAACGATACGATTTTTTTATTTATCTGGGCGAGAATTAGGCGTGATGTTGCTTCGCTGTTGTGTTTCCAGTTGTAACAAAACGCGATCGCGCTTTGCGGGCGCACGCGATTCGTTCGCGCTCAGCCTTCCGTCAAATTGTAGGTAAGCGCGATCGTTGCAATATGCTACGATTAAAAAATTAACCGCCCGCCACCTCCACGTTCGCAGGTAAATCGTTTCGAGGTATAAATCCGACGAGGATAATTACGTGGCGCGTTGGTTAATTCCTGGAACCCGCGGTGGTGTTGCAATGCGCGTTGATCGCGCGTTTCGTTATTCCCGGCACCGATGAAAATCTCGCGACGGCACCGCTGTAATTTGCAAATTACTCCATTAGACGCCGAGTGAGTTGGCCCGTGAAATCAATTAACGATATAGAGAGATAGCGTTGAAATAATTTGTCGACGTCGGGGAAATTGGTGGATCATCGATCACTCAGAAATCAAAGGAGCCTCCCGTGCGCGAGTAAACGAGACAGAGAGGGAGAGATATCTTCTCGAATTGAGAAATAAACGCGTGTAGGTTACCGTTTCGTTCTGCTCGTATCTCGAGTCGAGAGGAGGACGTTGATGATTCTCATGGACGATGATCGGTACCTCTGTCCCTCGATCGGTCCTTCGACACACGCGTTTTGTTACAAATTACGCTCAACAGATTGAAACTACACGCACTTGACGCGACTCAACAGAGATGATCTTTGAACTCGGTACGCGAACGCAACTACATTGGTGTCCATCGGCTGCGTTCGAGAACGCGCGAGTGGTTCTGGATCGATCCGACGAACGCAACTTTCTTCGACGTCCATCTTGTGCCGATAACGATCTGCAAACGATCATTAAGCCGATCCTGAATGGTGCGTGGCACGCACGATAAATCACGCTGAGGCCACCAATGTGCAATTTACCAGTGCACTAACGCAATCGCGCGAGTCCTAATCTACATCTAAATACACAGCTGCCCCGTCATAAACTGTCGACAGCGCCTCTCAGCGTTTCTCACTGCGATCGGTTCACTGAACGTTCGAAGATGATTGCTTGCGGAGACGCGGATCACACGCGTTGCGTATATTTTCTACGAGTTGCAATATTCTCTACAGTCCGTCGACTACCAATTCCAATGATTATTTTCCTTGACCGCGGTTGTGTCGCGCGTTGCACAGGTTACACAGGTGGTATTGTCGTATTCGCGTGTATTAGTCTGCCGTCCTCGCGGCGGTTTTCCGAGAACAGACGCATCCTTGCTCGAACAAAGCGAGACCGGCGCGGTGCGCCGGGGCTGTCGACAACGGCGATGACGACCGCGATGACGGTGGCTAGGTGTTGTTCGTCGGTAAAGAACACGCAACGGTGCATTCGCCGGTTCTTTTTTTTCCTTTTCCTTCCTTCTTTTCCTCGCCGACGTAGTCACGGCCAGCAGATAGAACTTAAGCACAATTACAATTATTTACGGCAGTTAATTATCCGCAATGTCACCATTAATTACTAAATTGCAACGTTGCTGCGGTTCCCCAGTTGGCGTATCACGGTCTTCATGCGTGGAAAATTGCGCGCATACGAGCCGTTGAAAAAGTTTAATAGAAACCGATAATTACTTAGCCGCGCTGACGATAAATTTTCAAGCACCAGGCTAGAACGCTGGTAGCAACTCGAGTTGAGATCCCATATTACTTCGGTAATCGCAGCTGGCGCGTGACAGTATCCGACGAATAATTATCGCCGATTCCCCCTTTCGCGTTTCCAGTAGCGCGGTCCCCGCCACGAGTCGAGCGGAATTACGTTCGAAAAATTCGAGAGATCGGAATCGGAAGGTTTGGAAATTTGAAAACGATCGAGGAATTTGAAAAAAATTCGGAACTTTGAGAAACTGCTACGAAAATTTGAAGATCGGCGATCGAACGATCGGTCGATCTAAATCGAGTTAGCTCCCGAACAAATTATTCCGCCAATTACGAAATTATGTTGTCTCGTTTATCTTTTTTTAAGCATTATCTCCGCGACCTTGTTCGCCATTTTTGCCGTGTTATTTTCCACGAGAGTAAACATTTCGCGGTATTTGCGAGTGAAGGTAATCGTTACGATAGGTGTGTATGGCCAGCGGATCTGGTGGGAAGATAGCCAAGATAGGCGAAGAATGAAAAGAAAACGCGCGTGTGAAACAAAGACGAGTATAGGCAGTTGCGAAGAAGCGGGCGCGCAGTCTTGTTGATTAATGGCCGGTAATTATGTTTTTTTTGCCGTTCGTGTAATTGTTAATAATTGAACGTAATCGTAATGCCTTTTTAATCGCATTAGCTTGCGTGGTGGATTGCGCAACGGAAAAGCGAGGAAAAAAAGAAGAAGAAGAGGACGAAGACGAAGACGAAGAAGAAGAAGAAGAAGAAGAAGAAGAAAGAAAAAATCACCGACCGTGCGTTTGCAGCTACGAATATAGCCGCCAACACGCACATACGCACACGCACACGTACACGTACAGGCAACAACGATTGCCACGACGGGGACATTTTCTCCCATGGCGGAAGACCGTCATCGTTGTTGCCGTCCGGTTTTTTGACATCCGGAGAATTATAGCAGTTTATGATACAGGCGCTTAACTTATAGGCAGACTAGATACGGGCTCGCGAGTACGCGAGTAACCCGACGCGCATTAACTAACGAAGCCACCGTTTTTAAAAAGAGATAATGTTGCCATTCGGCGATGGCGTTCTCGTTTGTTGCCACGTTGAAAACCAGCGCGAAGGCAATATATATTATTATATAGTTCTGTGTGGCGGAAGTGCATTATTCGTCGTTGCGTTTTTTGTTCTCTACCGCGAGAGAGAGAGAGAGAGAGAGAGAGAGGGAGGAAGGGAGGGAGGGAGGTAGGGATAGAGGGATAGAGAGAATAATAACAGCGTTGCGGGACGATGCACGCGGGGCGCGAATAAAAGGACGGCTGCTTTGCATAATTGTTGAACCGTACGCCGACGGTGTAATCAAGAAATGAGGCAGCTTTTTGGAAGCGGCCTGGCAAATTTCACCTTGTAAGTTCGACGCCGCCTCTTCGCAGACCGATTAAATGGAACCGCACTTCTTCTCCTCTCCTCTCTCGTGCGAGTAGTAGCGCGGCCGCGAAAAAGAAATTGAAAACTTTATAACGCCGAGCGCGCAGCGGCGTTCGGACAGGCTGCGCGAACGTGTTCCCAGCCACGCTCGTGAAACCTTCGTTTCCATTTACTAATATTATGATACTTTTCGATCGTCCGGTAAAATCAATCCACTTTCGTACCCGATATTTCCCGTAATTAATACGAGCCCATAAATTATCGGACAACTACAGAGAGCCACTTCATTAAACGCCAGCCAGCGGTTGCGAGCGAACGCGAGCAAACGCGCTGCCGCTATTGCCCGGTAGAAACCCGGTGGAGGGAACGAGAAAGCGGTAATCAGGTTTTCTACCGGTTTTCCAAATCCACTTACGCATCGTTATGTCGTATACATCGTACGAACGTTGCTTCTTTTCGCCGCGAATGAAGTCGTTTGATTTATGTACGACGGTTAAGGGCCGATTACTCTACCTCCCCGATGTTTTATCTAGTCATCGATCATAGCCGCCGCGTGAGACTAGAACTCGCGGTCTATCGCGCGAGACAATCCGTTCTATCATCTTCTAACCCTATTTTCCGACGAGTCACGCTCGATCAACGACGAATCGAGTCTCTCGAAAACTTTCTGATCGCCAACCACTGAATAAAGTATCAAATACGAGGGAGTTGTACCTCCGCGAGGCGAGAGATGGCTAGTGAGGTGGCTTCTTCTCGCGGACTACCGGCACTTGCCATTGTTTTCGCCTTTCCAACGGAATTCTAATTAAGAAGATCGACAGATAGGCCTAGCGACCAGCGAGGCGAACAGCAGGGTTATTAGACTTTTTTTTTTTTCTTTTTTTTCTTTTTTTTTTTTGTTCCTTTCTTCCCTTGAACCGTTGCCGCGCTGTGGAAGCGCGGTGTCCCGGGGAAGGGAGAAGGGTGACGGAGGTCTGCAATTATTATTCAATTTCCGTAACTGCACCTATCTTAACCCGATGTCACAATCGCGCGAGCCCAGGCATATCGTGGCTCGTTGTTCGTGCGCATTTCGTGCACGTACGCCGCACTGCGCCGCACCGCGTCACTTTACGCTCAGCCTTTCCCTGTTCGACGAGCGTGTTGCGTGGTGGCAAACCGGTGGAAAAGAAGGAGTTGCCGAGGCGCGTTGCAGAGGGTCACAATTAAAGCGCATTAGTGCACCGGCCACACACTCGCGCCGGCAATTTTCGAGTCGCCGCAGCACCTTGACATTCTTAGCGCCGTTCCCTTTACGGCGAGCCAAGTCGGCTTCCAACTCGGTCTCCAAGTCGTTCCCGTTACCTCTTTCCTCGTTAACCGATATCGTTGCGTTATCAATATCGTTCGCCCCGTCTACTCTCTGTTACAGCATCGTCGTGCTTCCACGCTCTGTCTCGTAACGTAACGAAGGTTGTTCCAAGTCCTCTCACAAGTCACATTTTCCGTTTTCAATATCGTCCGCTCCGTCTACCTCTATTCATCCGTTCCCACGCTCTTCTTAACGAAGTTCCAAGTACTCTTAGCTCTTGGCTCATTGTCTATTTTCAATATCGTCCAGAGTCGAGTTGGTTTTTCACGTTTTACGATATTCACCGAGCGTGCGGAGCGCAGAGAAAATTGAAAATTGCGTCGGAACGGCAATTACGAAACACGACGTTCAGCTAAACGGACGCTCTAGCGAACGAGAAGAACGGCGCGCGATTGCAATCCCATCGACGTCGTGGAAACGATCCACGGAGATTGGCGATCGAAATTAACTCGCCCGTTAAGCGACGTGAAGCTATTGTCTGCGAGTTTCCAGATGCTCGGCTAGATTCAGGAAGCGGGTCGAGCACCGAGTGGCAATTGTGCGCGTACCGTCCTCGATAACGATCGTTGTCCGGGATCGTCGCATAGCCAGGACGGTTGGTGTTGGTGGTTGTCATCGTTTGCAGCGACATGCGTCCTTTTAATCGCGTTCCGAAAACCTGCCGAGCGCATCGAGGCGACAACCTGCATGACCCCTTGTATTCTACGCGAACACCCGCCGACACCCGAGGAACACAATTAGTCGGGGTAGCCGCGAATTGTCGCTAAGTGCAGGCAACGCGCAGGATATCCTCTATAGTCGTAAACGCTATATCCTCCGCTGTACACGCGTGTCTCTCCGCGTACGTACACGCGCCGGCGACTAGAGATACGGATAATTGCGACGCGAAAAATTCCTGGACCGGGAGCGAACGATTTATCGGGAAAATATTTTTCGGCAGAAAACTCTGCGGTGGTCCGTGCACGCACGCGCGTGGCGGTTGATCGTGATCCGTAGAAATCGGCTGGACGTAGCAAAAATTCTCCCAGGAGCAGAAGTTTCCGATTCCAATTCCACTCTCTCTCGGCCGCAGTTCCTTTTCTTTAATCTTCTCCCGCGGGCAACTTCTTCTCTCCTGCTTCGTGGAACCACGGGAGGATTAACCCGTCACAGATTCGGTGGAGGCCCAGGGACCAATTTAGCCCCTCTCTCTCTCTCTCTCGCTCTCGCTCTCTCTGTTCCTCTCGGTGTCTCTTTCCCCTCTTCTACTCGGGTTGAGAGAAGAGCCGCTCCGCCACGGGCTTTCAACGAACCCGGGTGTCGGGTTCTTGGAGTTTCACGGTGGTTTTCGTGGCGCTATCCTACTGCTATCTGGAGCCACGGTAATGTGCTTGCCTTGTCCCCGATTAATCCGAGTCCTCAGGACCACTCTCCGGCCGCAGATATGTGCACGTCCTTCGACAGTGGCGGTCAAAACGTCGCTTCGAATCTTTTTTTCGTAGCCGGCGACCGCTACACAGGAATTCGACGATGTTTCTCGTGTGCCACGGTACATCGGGACAATGTCGTTTTGCCGGCCGACGGGGACGAACTACTGATAGAGCGATAAGTTTTTCGAAGCCTAGTTGTATATACGACTCTCTTTCGTTCTTCGTTTCTGCTAATTGCTCGAGGTGGCCGGATTATCTCGGATTTTACGAGAGGAAACGCGTACGGCGGACGTAGGAAAAGGAAAGTATCAGGAAGGGATCGGCCGGTCGTCTGTAACACGGTAGTTTCTACGACGGAGGTCCCCGGGGGAGGATGACGCTTATGGGTGCCGGCTCTGCGTCCTGCGGTGTCGCGTCGTTCTCGTCCCACCTCGTCGGGATCATCGGATGTTATCTGTGACGTGGAATGTCGCCGTAGGTACGAAATACAAATAAGGTCTCGTGGTGTCCACACACTTCGAATTAGGATCGAGGACCTTCTCTAGATGTTATCTGAGATTGGCGCACGCTGCGGAGCCACGTGCCCGCACGCTCCGAGATCAGCTTGAGAAATTTGACTTTTCCCACCCGACTTTGACTCTTGATCGTGCAACTGGCGTGAACACATGAAAATGGCGTGTGATCAAGCGATCGGGGTCGATACGGATAACGCGTATTTAACTGGAGCGTCCATTTGTCAAAAGAGCTTTGCATCCGTGTAAAAACAAGTTTGCCGGGTTACGCCGGTGCGATGGAAATCTCGATCGGCGAACGCATAGCCGCGCGAGCAATTAGAGTAGAAGAAAGTTTAAAATCCGGTCGCGATGCATGATTCTCCGTATCTTGACATTCCACGGTGACTTCTGAGAATGCGATCGTTTAGCGGGCATATGGGAGCAATTCATCGAGACAACGCATTCCGCTGTCTAATCCGTTTAACATAAAGCCGCCGTCCTCGTACCGCCTCTTCTTTTTCTTCTGCTGCGCCGCTTTTTTCCCCCCCCCCTTCCCCACCGAGGAATCCGCGCGCGACGAGTCAATCCTCTCGAGGTCCCGGGGGAACGTTCCGTTCGCGACAGCAGAAACCACCACCCGATGGGTGGTCAACGAATTCTCCAGCTGCCCGGGGAACGAAACGATCGGCCGTATAACGAGTACGAACGAGCCTCGAAATCGAAAGGCTGTGTTTTCTAGCGGTCGTCGGAACGTGCCGCGAATCCTCTCCTTTCTCTCGCACGCTCATTTTTTTTCTCTTTTTTTTTCTTTTTTTCTTCTTCCGAAAGCCGACAGCCTTCTCGCTCCGCCGTTGTTCGCCGTCTGCGTTTCTCTCGTTTCGCTCGGTTTCTCTCTGTCACCACCTTTCGGTCGAAAACGAAAGAAAAAGAAACAAGCACAAGGTAGAGATCGCAATTTTCGCGAATGGACTCTTAAGGTCGCGGCTCTCCGCGGTGTAATGACAGTAATGATAATAATAAGACCATTTTTCGAATTACTCACCATACCTAGAGACTCTATCTCTTGCTACATCTTTCGCAACGTAGCCTCGCGCGCGCGAGCTTTACACGCTTTTACGGCTTATCGCAGTTTCACACTAGCGAGTGGTACTTTGTCCCCGACATTATTTTTCCATTCTGTCGTTGAACGCATCGGTGAACACCGTGTCGTTGTCGTTGTTGTCGGTCACCAAAGCAGTCCTCCCCGGCCGCGTTATTATATTCCATCGAGTTATTCCTCGGCTTCTTCGTATTATTCGAAGAAACCGCGCGCGCAATTTTGAGACGTTTCTCCTCTCTCTCTCTCTCTCTCTTTCTCTCGAGTCGTAAATACTCGATAGTAAATACTCGATCGAATCGACGTCCAACGTGGTTTTTGCCCCCCCGGTGCTCGAGCGACGGAAGCACTTAATGCATCATCTCTCGGCGACACTCGAGCACTGATTTCTTTCCCCGATCCGGGGGACTGCGAGTTCCCCGAGTGGGAAGAGGTCCATAAAAGTCCGCACAGGTGTTCGATCTGAACATGGCAACCTTCGAGGAATCGGCTAAAGTTTCTTCGTCCTTGTCGGAACCTTATAGGATGATGGAAGCCCCGCGCGCGCGCTCCAGCTATACGTATATACACCGATACAGAGGACCAAAGAGGCAAGAAAGCCTGGAAGATTATCGGGTTGCCGATCATCTCTGTTCTCTTCCGATACTGTTGCTCCCTGGTAGCTGCCGTTCGGTTCATGAATTAAAGAGGGAGGCGCGCGCCATCGGCGATGACACGCTGCCGTGGCTCGCGTTTCTTGCCGTGGCTTTCGTGCGCTCCGATTTCCACTTGGACGAGCGGCAAGATCGACCACGGCGTCGTTTTGCGGTAATTGTTCCATCGGCTGGAGCTCTCGATCGTCTTCCCATTGCCGTTGGTGCCATTAAGAGCTTTTCAGCCACGTCCCCCATCGCCGCTCTTGTCCCTCGTGTATTTTCTTTCGTTCTTCTCTCCTCCCTCCCTCTCTCTCTCTCTCTCTCTCTCTCTTCTTTAGATGGACCGTCCGCTTTTTGTCCACGAGCACACATCCCGATTGGTAGATCCCTCTGATGAAGACGTCCGCTCGACGAAACTCGCGATACCCGATTTAATCCGGTTATCCGCTCGGTAGAGAGATTGAAAGATCAAACCAAATATAAGATATTTTCGACTTTCGCCAAACTAATTTCGCCACGGAAACACGGTGACGTTGCCTTCCCCGTCGAGGGATGCACGAGAATACAGGCGGAAACGGCTCGGTAAATAGAAACGACATCTCGTCTCGTTACGCGTTGCAATTACTCGCGGAGAGAGAAGGGAACGTAAGGTTACTTACTTTTTCACTTTCGCCGCGCATCGGCCTGGTTATTTGCGAATCGCGCGTCACATCCGGCCAAAGTGTCGATCCGGCCGGCGTCGCTTCGTAAATTAATATGTTTATGACACCGCGCGCAGGAAACTGGCACGTGTGAATCGGCTCTCGGCCTCGGCCGGTTCGCGGCAACACCGTGTTTTCATCGATTCACCGGCCACGATTTATGCATTTACATATCCAGCATTAGAAATGATAATCTCGTTCGTTGCCCGTCAGGCATAGGCCGCGACACCGTTTTTACACCTTTTGATTTGCATGCGCCGATTCTATATTGGAACACTGTTGCCGAGATAATAAAATTAGCATACGTACGTTGCCAAAGAACGTTGCAAATAGCGATGTAACACACAACACGCGCGCGGAACGAGTCCGGCCCGAGGTTTTTCTTTGCCGCGGAACGGCCGTAACGAGTATGGAAACGAGCCGTTGGAAAACAATTTCTTCGAGTTTCCAAGTGTCGAGACGCGGCCGTTCCGCACCGCCGGATAAAACCCACGATATTAATTTCATCCCGGCTGGCTGACCGGCACTTTTTCCAAAGGGGCGTGTCCCCGGGTCCCATTAGCCGTAGGAAAACACCTGTACGATCGCTAGAACGTTGCTAACATTTAAACTCAATTAGCCACGAAATTTCATTTCCCTCGGCTCGGGTACGCGCGTCGTCGTCCTACGCACAGGCCGCGCACGCACGGCTGCATTCCACGAGAGCTCTACCACTAGCCGCGAAGCCAAAGCCAAAGAACAGAAAACGAATCGAACACATCTTGGAACACGGATGTTTGTTAATGGAAGGCTCGCAGCTGTCCGGGAGGAGGAAAGCTGCGCGATGAACCCTGACCTTCTCCTCCCCGATCCTGACTGACACTGACTTTACAATTAATAATATTAATTGTACACGCGGGCCTCTCTCGGATCGATACACTTTCGTCGGTTAATTAAACGTCAACGCCAAGGGGAAATTAATGCTTTGGCCGAAGAAAGAAAAAAAGAAGGAGGAAGAAGGGCGAAAGAGAGAAGAATGATAATCGCGTTAGTATTCACGAATACGTAGAATCGAAATTGAATTACGACGAGCTTACGGTGTGTTGAAGGAGTGACGGGGGATGTACGAAGAACGATAGAGTGGAAGACGCCGGTGAATAAAAAAAAAAAAAAAAAAAAAAAAAAAAAGAAGCGGGGGGAAGGGCGCGCGTATCGGTCTCCTCGCGGGCTGCGCGGCCCGGTACGATATGCAACGGTATGCGTGCAGGATTCGGTGCCCGAGGGCATACTTTTAATTTCGCGGGGCCCCATTACGAAAAGTGATATGCACCATTCGGAAATAAATAGCCAGCAGCGGACTCACGTGCTTTTTGTAATGAGCCGAAGCAAGTTGCGAGCCGGGGCAACGAGAGGGAGGGAGGATAGCGAGGAAAATGAGCGCAGGTATGGTGGCAGGTAGTGGTTATCTCTCGAGTGAGCTCCCAGTTAATGACAACCCCTGGATCCAAGATCCTCTGCCCTGCTGCCAAGCCTCTATCCCGTGTATATCAGCTGTCTCTACCTATTTCGCATCTTCTTACGACCGTGAGTTTCGTGATTTCGTTTCGCGATTCCGCGTTCGCCATCCCCCTCGTGTTTTCACCCCTTCGCCCCTGCTCTACACGCTTATCTAAATTCGCCTTAATACCTCCGATATCTCGCGCCGATATTACCGAGCTGCACTCCGGCGAGTTGCACTCACCCAGGAGATACAGGTATGACGCGTTCGGCGTAATTAAAAGTCAGCCACGACGCGTCTCTAGATTGCTGTCGCGGGCACAACGCGAGGGGGAGGGAGGGAAGCTTCCTCCTGGCGTCGATTGTAACGCGAAGAGAGGAAGCCTTGAATAACACGATTTTACGATGCCACGTAAAGAAATTTGTCGCGAGACAGCCGTTTGGTTTTTTTCTTACCTCTTTTTTTCCCCTGCCCCTCCCTCTCTTCTCGCGTCCTTCGCGAGCGCGATCGTCGCCGATAAAAATTCACGTCCGACTTCGCGCCGGTCGTTCGCAGGAAATTATGCAAAGTAATCGATAAAAGACAAACGTGTCGCTTAACGAACGCCGGATCGTGGTTATCGTCTAACGATGTTACCGGTGGGTACAACACCGTTCGAACGGCGCGATCGCCCGCGAACGACGATCGTTCGTTGACGACAGAAATCGATAATTTACGAATAAATACACAGCCGCTGTCGCGTTTCTTGCGCGACGTTCGGCTGTTAATTGCCCGGAATAGGGGTAGAGAACGCGCGTCGAGTTTGAATCGAATCGTGTTCCATCGAGCTGACGTAACGTTCATCATCGCTCGACGTTTACGCTTATGTGTTTTTACGTGCGTTCGTTGGCGAACAAAGATAGCGCCCGCATGTCCTCGCCAGTTTTTCCGCAGCTGGACTCGATGGACGGTTAACGAAACGGAACCAGCATCGCCGCCGATGGACACTGGCGAGGCCGGGCCGAGCCGAGCCGAGCCGAGCCGAGCCGAGCCGAGTCGAAGTCGAGCCAACCTTTTGCCGATCGGCTTCGCCTATAATAATTACCGCTCACCTGTATCTCTGCTATCCGTCTTTTTCCCTCGATATCATCGAAACAACATTCGTTTTTACCCATCATCGCTTTTTTACCCACTCGCTTTGTTTCTATTAAGAGGCACGTATGTGTGTGTGTGTGTATGTGTGTGTATGTTATAAACATATAAACAGTGTAATAAAAGCTCGCGCGATAGGCTTTCGCGGCCGCATCTGCGTCGCGCTTTTTCGCGCACCTTTCGCAGGAGAATCGTTTCGAAGGCCGGTTTACCGGCAATCGAAATATCCTTTGAATAAATTTGCACGCGATTAAGCGACGAACGGACTAGATCCAGATCGTCAGATCCAGAGACACGGCGCGAGATTACGCCAGAGGAAATTTATGTGCCATCGCGAGGAGAAACAACAAATTCGATCAGCTGACGTGTTTTTCTCTGTTTTTTTTCCCTCTCTTTTTCTTTTTTGTTTGTTCTTATTTCGAAACGAGTCGAGATCAAACTCTGAAAGCAAAGTCGATCAATCTTCTTCGAGGCGGAGGGCAAAAAAAGAGATCCGATTAATTATACAATCAGACGTTGTTAGTTTCGAAATTGGCAAGAAACGTCGCTGACGCCTCGCCTCGTTGTCGCTGCAATTATCCGCTGCACGTGGATTTAATTCATATTTGTTAAAATGTATCTCGTCCCGTCAGTCGTTGGTAAAATGTGTCGATAAAAATAAATCAGTCGCCGCGTCGGTTTTGAAGTTCCTTTCAATGAGCGTGCTGCCCGTATGAATAAACGAACGAGCCGATTATAATACGCCGGCGCGTTGAAGGCAAATAATAGCTCGTTGCATAATCGAATCTATATTTGTTCGGATCTCGTTCGGTGTCGCATCGACGTCTAGCCACCAGCCGCGCTCGATCTCGACCTCTCGAAGCACGCCCGATCCAACGCTCGATCCTCTGTTTGATCGTCGATAAATGGTTCACGGCGTTGATTGGGTGTTTCGACACGGACCCGGAGAGCTAAAGAAGAGGAAAGAGAAGAAACAAAAAAAAAAAAGAAAGAAAGAAAGAAACGAGAGGAGCGTATCTGTCCGTGGTTTATTTGTTGATTTCGCTCGGTTGGCTGACGCTGTCGGGGTCAATCCACTGTAATCGAGGAGGTGGTACCCGAGAGATTTACGAAGATGCACGCGATAATGAGTTCCTGTTAACGCTATCGACGTCTTGCCCGAGATACAAACGTGGCAACAATAATTGTTGCGGTCGATGCGGCGGGTACGCGCGAGGGAGAAAAACCCCGTGATCGTTCGAGCATGGAGAACAGCTTTATAGTGGCATGAATTATTTACTCTCCCGCTGGTTTTTCCATCGAGTTATTATCCCACTGTTAAGCCTCGAGAACGTGTAAAATTCTCGGCGAGTTTCGCGAACCGGCGAACACCGCGTTAATTAGAGCATAAACGTATTAAATTTGCCAGGCCGAGCGTACGCGAATTACGTGTAATGGTTGTTTAGCGGAAAGGGAACAGCTACGTTCCTCTTATTAGTACGATGTTAAAAATGATTTCGTACGTCGTCTTTTTTTGTACAAATCGGCGAAACGTTGCCTCTACGTGCATTTATACCGCACGAGTTGTAGCCATGAATAAGAGAAAAAAAAAGAAGTGAATGGACATATCCATATTTATACATGCACAACGAACGTTCAAGTCCTTACAAACTCGTGCAATATTCAATAGACGTCCTATATATATATATACACATGTATATTCACCGGTGATTTTTCTCCCTTTATAACAGACCAACCAATTTCATCTAAAAATGAAAAATTCTCTGTTTTTGCAGAAGACAAAGTCAGCAGACCGATCGAGTGTATCTTGACAAAAGATTCGACGAAATGACTGTAAAATAAATTTGACGAACGCAGGATGCGCAGAGTAGAAGGTGAGTAACGATAAAATTGTTACGACAGCTTATTAACAAACTAGCTTATAATTTGATAATTGAAATAATACAAACTGCAAACATATCTTGCTTTTTATACCGTGCTGTCGCCATATATCTTTAACAAGGGTAATAAAATTGCAATAATAATACAGCGAGTACTAACGCGAGTTTCGAACGCGTGTTCAATTATCGCGATTGTCAGATTATCGATCACCGCCAACGTTTCACTGCGACTTTGTTGCAACGAAACTTCGTCGCGCTGGCGATTCTTCTACGCCCTTAAACGGTGGTGGTCGCGTAGGGAACCGGAAGTGACGCACTCCGGGGTAAATGGCAGTTATCTACCTAGCCTGTAGTCAAGTTCGTCCTAACGCCAAGAGATAGAGAAAAGGAGAAGCGTGTATACCTGAATGTACCGAAAACTACTGAACAAAAATCCTCGCTGCGGAGTGGAAACCCAATGAATCAACCTCTCTCTTAAATAATAGGGCGGTCGACTAAGCCGTAAACTTTTTACAACCGTTGGTCGATCTTCTTTTTCCTTTTCCTCCCCACCCCCCGCTTGTTCTTCTGTTCCACTCCAGTTGCTTTATTTCTGTTCGTTTCCGGTCGTTTCCTCCGTCACACAGCGCGTCTTCCTCTTCCCCTCTTTCTCTGTCATTTTCTAAAAAGCGCGTTTCCACTGGAAATTCGATAATCCGCTGGATGGTAAACTCGCTCGTTAATGCAAATGTCGTTGGTTCGCCGGATTCTCGCGGCAGCATCCGCGCGACGCAGCATGTGATTACAAGCGAGGCTGTGCTACATTATCGTCACCGGTAATTGCCGCGAGTGAAGCATAATGATTATTATCGCCGGCCGATTAACGCGTCTGATTTCTGAACGATTTTATCGAGCTTGCAATTTGTATATTCAGACTCGTCGCCGTTTCGCGATTAATAAGCGAGCGCGGATTATCGGCTGCAACACCGGAGCTGGAGAAAAAGGAAGAAAGAAGAAGAGGAAAGAAGAAGAAGAAGAAGAAGAAGAAGAAATGCCTAGCTTTCCCCGGGCGTTCCGAGTCACGAGCTAGGCCGAGGGAAATCTTTCCTTGGGAAAAATGTTGTATCCCCGTTAACACGGTCAACGGTGGCTCGCGGGCAGAAATCACGCCTGGTAATTCGATTTCCCGGTGGATACCGCCGCGCTACCGTTTCAAACGAGTATCCAATTACCGGCGATCCCCGGGTAAATCAATCGGCGCAAAAAGCCATTTCGAGCAACGTCCGAATACGTTATCGAAATCGAGGCCCCGTCGGACTAATCTGCGGTATCCGCGATTTCGAAATCCCGATCTCCGTGCCGCTCCGTGCAAAAAGACAAAGTGGGATGCATGTAGTTGCGCTGGCATGTAGTGTTGGTGCACGCGCGCGCGCGCGCGCGCGTTGAGAAAGCTCGAGCGTAACATCGAGGTTCTCTCACGGTTTGCATGGTTATTTGCGGTTTGCAAAAAACGCCCGTTGCAAATCTCTTTAATTACCTCCGCACGCCGGTGCTTGCAAAAGGATTTCACGAGCTCTCGCGGTGGTAATTAACCAAATTTAACGCTCGCCCGCTCACCCGCTTCCTCCAGCGATCCTTGCGCAATCCGCGGATTCGCGATCGTCGTTGACAGTTTCGTGCACGATTGAAAGTATCTTTCTTTACGATTCTTTAACGGTGGAAGATGTGGTGTGCACGGTTTCTCGTTTCTCCGACTGTGGCGGTGGCCGGGGCACGGAATAGCGAGGGCACAATGCGAAACGATATCGCGGTAAACGCAGAAAGACAAGAGGCGATAAGCATAGTCGGCCGGAACGAGCGCGGCGATGTGGAGGAGGTGGCCACCGCACGAGGATCGGTAGGATGCTTTTAGCCAGCGCAGGGACAAGTTATTTATTGTTGCTATCTGCTCGTCCCGCGACAGCGAAAGAGCCCACCGGTTCGTGGTAGTGCAGGTAGGTACAGGAACCTCTCAATCCTTCTCTTATTAAAACCTGCCCTCGCTATCGGGCAACTTATACTTTAGTACTGGCCAGCAGTACAGTCACTCATAGAAGTTGTTTGGAACTCGACTGTCCCCCGGCTTTTGTGTTTATTCGCTTTTACTCTTGACGGAGTGAAGAAAATACGAAACGAAGGAAAGGAAGACCCTTTGGCACGCGATATCACAGAAGAGTGGAAAGATAATGTAGATGTCTTTTTGTCAAACCACGGTTAACCTAATGATGAATCAGAGTCAATCAAAGTTCACTGCCTAACCCAATATTTCTTTATCTTCAGCTCCAAAGTGCGCGTTAGGAACTCTGTTTTTTTTTCACCCGATGCGTCAAGCAGTACGTTCTGAAACTTTTTCCTCGTTATCACACGCGTCGACCTTCGTCGAAGACGAGGCCGTCTGAAAGCTTCGACCGCGGAAATTTACCTTTCGTCGAGACGAGGCGTGTGCCTGACGGCAGACCACCAGAGAGAAAATTGAATGTACGAGAGTGTACGACAGAGAGAAAGAGAGAGAGAGAGAGAGAGGAGCGAAATTTCAAAGGAAGAGGAAAAAAGGAGAAAGAAACGTTCTTCGAGAGACGAACGAGAATTCGGCGAGTTAAATGCGAAGACTATACGGCAAGAGCCATTACGCTAATGGGACGACCGAGCTGAGAAGGCTGGTCTCTATCAGCTCGCCGAAAGGACGACAGGAGGAGGATAGTAGAAGGGCAACGGGCCACAGGACGAAAGAGAACCGTGCGAACGAGAACCACTGTCGAGAGGAACGTGCCAAAGAACACGTCACTCATAATGTTACCGAAGGGCGAGCTAATCGCCGAGAAAAAGCCACAGCTCGGCTTATATCCGCGGCAAAATGCTTGCGCCACGGCTGTGTCGGAATTTTATTCGCAGTTCGTTTCCCCGCGGGAATTTTTCTTTCCGTCCACGGCTCATTACATCTTGCGGTTTTCCAATCTCGTTCGATCCCTTCGCGTTTCGAGGCCTGCGATTACTAATTCGCGACGCAGCGGTCCGTTTTCGACGAATTGTCACTCACTGCGCGGCGCGGCGCGCTGCGGTCGTTCTCGTAGTATCGCGCTGTTGGTTATCGTAGATTCGAGATCTGCGCGCGAGAGAGAAGAGGAAACAAAAAAGAGAGAACAAAAACAAAGTGCCGCGTGTACGTGTAATTTATTGCGCCTAGACGGAAATTGTCGCAGCCGTGGGATAACGATCACGCTAAGACTGTAATTGCCGCTTCTCGGAACAAGAAAGCGCGTTGCAAACGGATAACGAGTGTTTGCGAATGGGAGGCAATTAGGGAGGAAAGCGTTGTCTGGCCGAGAAGAGCCGACGGTGGAGGAACGCCTTTCTCTTTGCCCTGGATATTATATTATACGCGCTGATATGATTTACCATTCCGTCACGTCAGTCGATGAATGCCGCAACGCGAGTTGCGTGTTTGCGGAGTAACAATGCCTCGCTGAATCGAGTCGAGTTTTACGTAAGTAAACGGACGGAACGCCGAGTTCAGTTAGGGCCAAGCTGAGAGTCTGCTCGCGAACGAGAATCGCATCGATTAACCGACCATCGAAATGGAAAACGTCTCGTTGCGCGAGATAATTGGCGGGTCGCAGTTAAATAAATGGGCAGTTAGATCGTTGAAATATCGAGTCGTAAAGGCAAATGGTACAACTTTTACGGGGCAGGGTACATCGTAATAAACGCGGACGTAAAGTTTCATCGTCGCGTTTCCCGCGGTTGACGCTCCGCGATAAATTTCATTAGGACGTTTCGAAGTGATGAAAAAGGAGTAAAAGCGAAACGAGACCAGGAAGAAAGAAGAGAAGAAAATGCGACGAAGAAGCAAAGCAAAGGAGGAGGAGGAGACAAGCGCAACACCCAGGGAGTTTACCAACCTTGATGCGTCGACAGGGTTGTTCCGGTTGAGGCCGATCACCTCGATTAGCCTTTATCGAGCACTTTTGTTGTCGAACGAGATAGAGGCACTAGAGACTGGTCGCACAGCTGGTCGTAAACCGACGATTGACGTTCGACGTTCACGCACCTTGATGACGACGGCTCATCGGAGTCACGAACCGGAGAGAGTCACCGATGGATTTTGCCGATGTTGCGACGACGAGAGCGCGACGTGTGGTGTCCGCCGGTCCGAATGATCGTCGCTGAGCGGAAAGCATGGATGCGTACGGAAAACGAGGCGAACGGGGGAAAAAAAAAAAAAAAAAAAAAAAAAAGAAGCGAAGAAATAGGAAAAGATCGACGCGCACTGTGAAACTCGGCTTTGCTCGACTCGCTTGGAAGAAGCGAGAGGCGTACGCTGCGGCTGCGCGAACCGATGTGTGGGGCCGTTTCCTCGGTCGGATAGCTTGCTGGCTGGCAAGGTAACTTCCCCCACTGTCAAACGGTCGTTGCGTCGGTGCTGGTGCACGTCCACCTTGCCGCGGGGTCGTTGGGTGAACCAGTCGTTTTGAAACGCCCGCCTTCGTATCGCGACCCGCCTTGGCTCTGCTCGCGCAGCCAATCCTAAACCCGTGCACCGGCTCCAATCGACAACGTTCCATGGCTACGCCTTCTCCTCTCCTCTCTCTTCGCCTTTCTCTCTCTCTCTCTCTCTCTCTCTCGTGTTCTCCTCTTCCCGCCGTGCCTGCTCTTCACCATCTCCCCTGCAACTCGTTCCTCTCTTACCGCCGTGCTCGCGGACCGAATCTCGCCCAAAGGTAACACAGTCGCCAACCAAACGGAGATTACTCCGAGCTCCATTTAAAATGGCAACTCGACGACGCGTTTCCTCTTCCCCGTCGCTCCGACACGTTTCGAATACGCGCGCGTCGAAGAGAGAGAGAGAGAGAGAGCGAATTTCCCCTCGTCCATCGATGAGTGGCTCAACGGATGATTCGTTTTTCTCGATTTCAAAGTCAGTTCGTCTCCGCTCCCCATTGTCGGAGAGATTGGATCTCTGAAATCTTGATTTCGTACGATCTAGTTGATATCTGTGCTGTTCCGATCCAATGAGTATCTTTGCTCTGATAAATTGACTCATTAACAGCTACGTGGCAGATATCGCGTATCGGATACCGATCATCTCCGATGGAGGTGAAAGTTGCGATCCGAGCCGATCGTCGGTGCATATTGCTCGTTTGTTCCTCGCTCTATCATTAAACGATCGATTGGATCGATTTATCGACGATTCGCGTTATCGGAAGTATGTTCAAGAAAATTATTACATACGTTGTAGTTGTCCGATAAGTCAGAAGAAACACACGCTTCGGAGAAGTGTCGGAGCAGAGTTCGAAAACGAACGGAACGCGCGCACAGGCTTTGGAATGTCGAAGACCGTGGAATCGGCGTGGACCGCGATATCGATGACGCGGCGAAACGAGTTGTTGCCCGGCAAAGATCATTGACCGTTCTTGTCTCGATAATTACAGGTACCCCATGCGGCGAGCTTATCTTCAGTTTCACGGGGCACTCCTCCTCCGTCCGAGGAGAGCTCAGTCCGCTTATCCTCCTCGAAGGAGACTCGCGTATCTGATCTCGATGATCGATTGCTGCTACCGACTCTCGAAATTACATACGGTTAACCGCGCGGCTACAAATAATTATCTCCGGGCTACTTTCGTTCCTTCTGGCGATTCACGTGATCCATCCAAGCCCGGGGATTATTGAACGCATTATCACTTAATCTCTCGTTGCAAACAATAAATTATCGCGGTTGTTTGGCAAAAGAGAAGCGGAAATTGCGATTCGAATCAGCCGCGGGTTCCCCTCCGCTTGGCTCAATGATATTTTAATTAAAACCGGCGCGATTTCATTTCGCAATTTTGACAACCGCGCTGCGTCTTTCGACGTTCGGCGTGTAACCCGTTTTGCTAAATTGCAGCATCACGGGAAGCGGCGTCCCGATTGATACCGTACTGACACGTTGAACATGTTGTGCGTCGGTATTTCTGAATACGAGCGACTGATTTCGAGCATCGAAATCGATCGATCAACCGTTGTAATTTATTATAAAACCAGGGTACGCAATGAATGTACATTAACTGACCAAAAGTTTGGGTGCACGTCCTTTGTGCTTTGCTAGTGATTTCTTTGCCTAGAATATTTCAAAAAGAAAACCTGTCGTACATCTACACAAATTGATACACTTGTAACGAAGTATCAAATTAATCATTAAATACAATAAATGCAACAACACTCTACTCTCCAACGAATGTCAGATCAGACGAAAGAGTTTGGAGAATTTCACGGCGACAAATTGATAACTTTCCGAGTTAGACTGAGCAGTAGTTGCACAGCTAGCTTTGTCAAGGATCGCTTTGCTGCGTCTTTGGACACTTGTCAGTCCCCGAGTGAAAACTTAAAATTAAATCGAGGGATTTGCTTGTCGAAGGGGAGATATACATATTTGGGATCACGTATATTCGATGAGGCAAGTCTCACGGGTATCGTGCCGCGGCGTCGACGGACGATCATCGCCCATTGTGATCGTGTTTTCACGGTGTTGTTCTTGCCGTGTCTGGACACACAATGACTGAAAGGAAACGATTACGTCACGATGATGTCATTAGCAGCGACCACGCCCCCTACGGCGCTACCCCATTACGCCGAATCATCGACCGGATGAATCCTCCAGGTTGCTACATCTCTCTCTCTCTTTCTTTCTCTCTCTCTCCTCACGGACTCATCCGGCCGAGAATGGTTTCGAGGTGTAAGAAACTCCAAAGTTAATTCGAACTAGTGGACCTCCGAGCGCGAGCGCGTGGGTCGTTCGCCATTAACAGTGCTTAATTAAATAAGACTTTTTCTGACCAACAAAATCTGACTCGACTTTGCTCCAATTTCGTCCTTCGCGTAGGTAGGAAACTTTTCTGCAAAAACTCGAGAGCCTTAGAGCCCGCGTTGATATTTTGCGTATAATTTCACGGATATTTGCGCTTTCCTTCCTTCTTTCGAGTCAAATCGACTCGTGTGCTCTTCGTGTTGGAATTTCCTCGAAAGAGAGCAGGTCAGTCTCAACCGAGAAGGTATCCACGCTTGTTGAACGAAGGATCGAACGTGGCTGATATAGATACATCGAGCTACCAGAGGAGAAATCTCCTCGGTACGTTCCTCGGTACGATGAAAAAGAAGTTAGTAGCGAAAGAAGGAGCCGAGGATGACGTAGAAAATGAAAGAAGGGAGATCATTGGATCAGATCGGACGATCGATAAAGGGCCCGGCTAACAGTCATTAAGCCGACTATTGTGAGGTAGCAACACCCGTTTGATTGGTTAATCTACACCTTCGTCCTTTTTGAAACACCGTCGACAAAGGACAAAAGCCTTTGGATTTCGATCGCAGTCGTCCCGGAGCACAACCAATAATGACTTAGTGCGTTGTGGCATTAAACGAACCGCTCGTTTCGGATTTACCTCTTCGCTTGGCTTCTCGCTCGATTGTAAATCAGACCAGCCACTTCCTTTTCACCCGATTTTTCCTCTGGTTGGAACATTGAGTCTCGAATGACATAAATTTCAATGTATCTTTGGAATTGACTTGGTGTCAGAATTTGATTACTATTGAAACTACTTTTAAAAGTTAAGAGTTAAACGTTGCTTTTTATTACTAAAGTTTATTAAAATATCCTCTGTTCTCCGATTTTATTTTAATAGTAACAGGAAGGTTCTTAATTGCTCTGAAACGATAACGCGAAGAGAGACGTAGTAAACTCGGAGTGATTTTTCTCGAGAAATCTTCCTTGCTGTCTCTTCCTTACATCTCTTCGTAGCTCGCGCAGGTTTATTTTCACGAAAGGAAACGACTGCTTGATTTATCTCGAATCACCGATCCAACGAAGGACTTGCGGTCAGCTTTCGGCGAAAAAATCGCGGAGGAATCGGCGCGAACCTGCCCTGCGATCGAGCACCGAGGGTCTCGTTAAACAGCCGAAGGAAGTGCTCTGCGGTTTGCCGAAGAACGCGCCTCGCGTTCGAGCCTGTTTGTTTAGCAGGAAGAAGCATCGCGCGCAGCTGCCTCGTTCCTCTCCTCTTCTGTTTCTCCTTTGCTCTCCTCGGGGCTGTCAGAGGGACTAAAATCGCCAGGGACAATTCACGCGGTTGAACGTTTCGTTCGCGCACGAGTCAGAAGCTCGACGAGGACGCGGTCGCGAACAAACTCGGAAAGTAAGCAAATATAGTTGAAATATAGTTCATGAAGAATCCGGGAGGTGAGACGAACGTCTAACGTAATCGACGAGGCACGTCGCGAGCGGGGAGACGCGGTTAATAGAGGAGTAAACGTGACGTTGAACCAGCGGCCGATTGTCAAATTATCGATAATATCGCTAAACCAACAAGATCATGCCGGCCGGTGTCCGCGAGGCTGATGCGAATCGAGGAACGAAACCGCAGAGTGCAGATTACGCGCGGGCCGATCGCGCGTCCGCAGCGGTCGAGAAAATATATAATATACAACGGCGAACCTTCCACACACGCGCTCCTTTGAACTTTCATTGGACTAACAGCCCACCTGCATGATCCCTCCGCACGCACACCATTCTCTCTCTCTCTCTCTCTTTCTCTCTCTCTTGTTCTTGTTCTCCGGGTGGTGAACGTGCAATCCGCTGTTTAACCGTATCGCTGGGCGTTCAGCGCCGGCGATATAATACTCGGCTGGTCGATAGAACTGTCTGCTTGTGGTCAAACCGTTTCTAGAGGCGCAAGATGCGATTACGCTCGATTTTCGACGATCATCGCGTCCCGGCGTCGGGCATGATAACGTACCGAGAGCTGTCCAATGGAAAATGCAAATTGATGGGCGTGTTCCCGATCCCGCGGGTAATGACGATACCCGGGCGATGTGCGTGGCAGGCTAATACCGCGGCGCGTATCCCTCCGCGAAATGCGTGTTACGAAGTGTCGATAACGCTTCGTATAATGCGGAGAAATGATACGCTGGACAGGGAATCTCTTACTTTTTTACTACTATCTCTCTCTCTCTCTCTCTCTTGTGGCGTCGAGAGACTCGATGGGACGATTCAATAAAACCAGCGATCAGTTGGTGCGAGTTTTTTTTTTTCGTCGCTTCGCGCGCGCGAGTGAGAATTATCTCGTGGTTGTTTTTCCTCGTCGAAGATTCGCGCGCGATCGTAAGATCGGTAAGCGAAACGGGGCACGAAAAAAAAATTGGACGAGGTCTAGACGAGGGGCGATTAGATCGGACGAATCCGGGCGTAGCATCTGAAAGGACGATCCAATCTCATTCTACTCGGTGGTTCCCTTTCGGTTCTTCTTTCGCCGCGTGCTCCGGCCGGATTACCCCAACCTCGAGTAACCTTTCCTCCATTCTCCGCCGGTTCTGTGATTGCCCGAGATCGTACTCCAACTTCTCCCTCGCCCCCCCCCCCCCCCCCCCCCCCCCCCCCCCCCCCTTTTCGCCGGGCACGCCGAGATATCGGCTTGCAAACCGTTCAATTAATTTCAACGTTTCGATTCCGCGAATCGGCGTAATACGCAACGTCAGGCACGTTCGATCGGTGATTTCTTCCCAGCAAACTTATATACGAGTTTTATTTGCAAGATGTTTTTTTCTTTTTTTTTATCAACGATGGAAACAAAGGAAAAAGCGAAATGCCTTTTAACGACGGACGAAAATGGAACGACGCGGAAACCCGCGGGCAGGATTTTTGTGGAAACATCCTCAAGTCGAGCCTCGTGGTTCGTTGGGAGAGAAACCACGAGAATGGATGTGGTCGTCGGGGTGACGCGACAGGAAGGTACGCGCGAGGCGTTCGTTTTGCGGTTCTCCGTAGGATTCTGGCCAGTCAGCTTGTTTCCTCAAAAAAGTAATTAAGTCGATTAAACCGCATTGTCGCTACGTGCCAGTCCCCCCGTCCTGGATCATTATCACGGGCGGGGTTCGTCAAATAGTTATTAATCGACGCCGCGCACCAGAGAAGACGCGCATCGTTGAAAACAATTTCGGGGCATTTTCGTTCCGTTCGAACCTGCCGAATGGGTGGCGGGATGGATTATAAATTCAAAGCGAGCGAGGAGGAACCGACGCGAGGTGGCCGCTGGTCGGTGGAAAAAAGAGAAAAAAAGAAAAAAAAAAGAAAAAGAAAACGAAAGGAAAGAATGGCCACGTCGTTTTAAGGATAATTCAGTTGAAAAGAATCTTGATTGCGATCTAATTTTATAGACGGGAAAAAGGGGAGATGTTGAACGGGGCACGGTTCTTTAAACAAACACACGGTGGCTGGATCGCGTCGGATCCTTTGGCGTTCTCGGCTGTGTCGTGTTGGTGTGCCGGTCGGAAGACGAGCCGATGGTGACTCCGCGAATTTGCTCGGCGTCAGTACGACTCCTAGCAATTTCACGGCAGGTTAACCGCCACCGCCGATGGGACAGCGTTTTATCCACTTTATAGAGGGCAGATTACGCGCGATGCGTGTCTCGTTCTCGATTGGTCCGCGGCCACACGCTTATTTCCATTTTTTAATGGGAACTCTCTCGTTTCGATTCTAAAAAGTTTCTCCGTTCCTCGAAGCGGCCGTTTTCAAATTTTCCTCCAAGGAGAAAAGAAGAAAAGAAAGGAAAGAAAGAAAAGAAAGAGAAATGATCGACGACGAATCATATATATATATATACAATAAGGCGCGAGCAACCTGCGATTTCCCGCCAGGTGCTCTCGAATTAAAAGCTAAAACTATTTCGCGATAATCGCGGTGCAAATAACTTTTACGGGCTCGTCGAATCGATTATTCGACCTTTCGAGCAGAAATTTGCTCGATAAGACGCGCGGTTGAGCTCGATAAACAGGCGCTAAACTAAATTTCCTTGGTGCGTTTCGTCGCGAATTCGACGGCGACGTTACCGGCGTATCGCCCGCCGCGATAACGTTAATTATATTTTACGATTACGACGCTGCACGGACACCGTCCGTTCAAAAGCTGCCGCCCGTACGGTTACCTTTTCGTATACCTACCGCTGGAAACTGCCGTTCCCTCGCATTCCGTGAAAGCCGCGCGTTTAAAGCGACGAGAGAGGATACGACGATGGAGGAGGAGGCGAGGAGGACGAGTCACGGATAGGGGAATGATCGGGACGAGGACAAGAGACGAGAGACAGAGGGGATATCACGATCCCCGGGGTTGATTTTATTCCTCGAATCGGGGGTCCCCACCCCGACATCTAATTCCCCAATTTGAATTTGCACGCGCATGAGCTCGAAATCAGTCGGATTCTCCGGCACACACACATACACACACACACACATACACACACGCACACGCACATAACCTCGGCAATCAAACGGAAATGGAGGGCCAATCGTCGGCCCGGTCTTCCACCTAAACCACGGCTCCCTCCCTCTCTCTCTTTTTCTCTCTTTCTCTCTCTCTCTCTTTCTCTTTCTCTCTGGCTCTTTCTCCGCTCCGTTCCTAACCGAGGAACGATCATTTACCGAGACGTACAACTCTGTAGACAAAAATAATCAAGTGTGATTGCTCGTAATGACGGGGCTAAGCTGTCCAGCTTAACAAATGATAGTCCTCCGAGCAGAGGGCCACGAGAAAAGTAGGAATGAAGGGTGGACAGAGGAGATGGGAGTCTGGCATCCAACCCGGGGCCAGATCGGTAATCGATCCGATCCGCATGGAAAACACCGCAACGATGCGCGGCCGTTTCTTATTAATAGGCAGCCTCTTCTTTCTCTTTCCTTTTCTCCCTCTCTCTTTCTATCCTGCTCTCTCTCTCTGTCTCCTTCGCCTCTCCTCCGAAATTTACCGGTCCACGTTGAAACCTCTTCGAATAGAATTCGCGCCACTCGAGCTATACGCTTCTTGGCGATTGGAAAGTTTAAAGAAATTTGAAACTTTACCAGCAAATGTAGGGGACAATTTATTTTGCTACTGAAAAATAGTTGCCCCTAGGATTGAAAATATCCTTGATACCTTTTTTTTTCATGTTATATTGTAAAGAGAGGTTTTCCATGTGTTTGATATGCATGCTTGTAGGAAACTTCACCCTTAGGTAGAAGGAAGGAGTTGCCACCACAGTGCAAACCGTAGAAAATATACATCGTCTCACACAGTTTGTAGTAATCTTACACAGTCACGATGCATTTTTACAAACTTGCTGCGGAGCAAACAACTTATATAATCGAATAAAATTCATAGAAGAATAGTCCATTGATTCTTCCCTTCACCAGCGATTTTTCAAACAAAGAGTTTATTTATAATCGGGCACCGACCGAAAGAGACAAGAGTTTTATCGAGCCGTAAAAACTCGAGATTTCTTTGAGGAACCCGAGACTCTTTTCTTTAGCAGAAGAAAAAAAAAAAAGAAATTGCCCCGTTATTATACCATCGCAGTGAGCTACATTTGCTCTGCAAAGTATCAAATTGTTTTTTCTTTTTTTTTTTTCAAACTTCCAGTTGCTGAACGTGCTCGCCACTTCGCGTCTCTTGGATTTAATCTTCGAGCAGGTACTTCGAGGTAGACTCTCTCATCGAGTTAAACTCGCCCGTTCCGCAAACGAACGTGTTTCGAATACGGTTTAGACGCTCTCGTCCTTGTTTGGCGAACGACGACGTTACGGCATCGACGGCCTGTACCCGCTCGTTTCATAATGCGGTAAAAGTGCCCGGTAAACGGCCGGATATTTACGCGCCAACGATCTCTCAACGGCAGAAATTAGAGACACTTTCATCCAGTGTTTAAACTTTCGCCAGTTTGATTTTTCGTCGAGTCGCAGAGACGTAGAGAGTTCTCTCCTTTCGCCTGGAACGTTTTTCCTCGCCGAGAGAACGTTTGAACACGTTTGAAAAGGTTTGTTGCGCGCGTTAGCGTTATCACCCTGCTTCTTGCGGACGGATCGCACAATTTCGATTACGTATTCTCGCGCTCGCGTCGAACTGGTAGTTTATCGAGTGGTACTCGACGGATGGGTAATCGATGTTTCCGTTAAGCCGCGCGCTCCAGTAATAATGCCCGCGCGTCTTACCCGCGAAACTCCTCTCTTTTGCACGGAGTAGTTACACGTACTGGGTATTTTCTAAATGCGTGAAAAGAGACGAGTTCCTCCGACGTACGAATCGTTCGTTCGCACTAGCGATAGATGATGAAGGCAGAAAGAGAGAGGGAGAGAGAAGTGGAGAAAACGAAGAAGAGGGAGAGAGAGAGAGAGAGGAGGATGAAACTGAAGGAGTAACAGGCGGCTACCGTCCTCGGCAGCCTTAATGAAGGAGAACAGAGGGCGTGCTCGGGTGCACCGGCCAGTAAGCAATGTATCCAAACCTGTAATTATGTAGCTTGCTATACATCTCATCCATAACGGTTATTAACAGGAACCTGACGTCTCTTACTGCTTCCTCTCTCTCTCTCTCCTTCGTTCATCCAGTTTCAACTCCTTCTCGCGTTCGCACGCTAAACGTATTTTTTCTTTTTCTTTTCCTTTTTTCTTTTTTTTTTCGTTCTACTTCGTTGACTCGGCGACACATCGGCATGGGTCCGTGTATTAAAAAAAATAATTTATCTCCTCTGCCGAGCTCGCGCCCGACGCTGAATTAGAAAATTACCCGTTTCGATCGATCAACAAAATTAACTCCGCAACGACGGTTAGATATCTGCGTTGGTATGGCGTCAGTTGGTCGCGTATTACGAGTCAAGTATCGCGAGAGTATCACAAACGGTACGGGGAGGAAAGAAAAAAAAGAGAGAAAGACGAGAAGAGCGAATTAGCACGAGGGGGAGACAGGAGTAGGAAAGTAAAGGCGACTATGATTTACGTGAAATTGAAGAGATACTCCGCAGGAGAGAAGGTTACGTGAGAGAAATACGAAGAAGGCAGGACAAATAAATTTCACGACACAGTAACGACGCGCACCTGGCACTTTCGCGATACCGGGGAACGATGCAGAAGTCGCGCATCGCCTTCAACGTAATTTCCTCTCTTAATGCTCGTAATGATCGTTTACAGCCAATCAGGATCGCGTTAAGTTCAGTTACGAGCGCCGTGTCAACCGGTGACAGCGATCCTAGAAAATTACAAGGTTGGAAATAGTTTTATCTGTCCGTGAGATACAACCTAACGAGCCCCGAGAGCAATTAATTCGCGCGCCTTCCGCGGGGAACAAACTTTGCTTTTCGAATGTCGACCTCCCGGGCACCGATTATTACCCACCTCGCGTGATAGATAGTTTACGGGCAGTTTACGGGATGCGCGACTTTTTGCTCGACGCTATCATCGACGATCGTTGTTACCGGTTCGCAAGAGTTACGAGATTAGCTTGAGTCTCGGGAGCTTCGTATTGATATTTTTGATAATAAGTTTCGATCGATGTTCACTTGCGAATGGGAAAGGAAAAGGTAAAGGAAAAAGCAGCTGTGATATCTGTCACGAAAGAATGTGACTTTTGCAGTGATGCGAAATTGTTGCTCCGATAAGGAGACAGTTCCACTTTTGGATAATTTTAGCAAACCAACGAGAAAGAAATTAAAAATCAGGCGCTCTTCCAAATTCGTTTAATTTATGGTCGACTAATGTTTGTGTTGATACATTTTATCACTGAAAGTGATTTCTGTGGGGGTAACTCAGAAAATTGGGCCTCTTCAGGTGCAACGCTGATGCAACGAAAATTAGCGATTGGTTGATTTGGGTCACGTGATTCGTGAGGGGGCGTGTGGTAGACCTCGAGTAGGAGTGGCGTTGTCTGGTATTGAGCGATCGCGCCTGTAGTTTGTTTTCTATCGATTCAAATGTTTGCACATCAATAAAATTTTATGGCAAAAATGTCGTCGAACAGTTGCTTCTAGGCCTTTCAGTGAGACAAATCGTACTGGGATGTAAGTCGTGCAGTTTTTTTTACTTGGAGTTAATTTCTTTTTATACAGATACATTTTTCTTTCATTCTTCAACACGTTCTTTTTATGTACATCTTTTAAATGAAAGATAGCGCGTCGCTCGCAAAGAAATGGGACGTACAGTTAGAATGTTAATGCCGGCAAGCCAAAACGACGGCTCCGGAGAGCGCACGCAAACCTAACTTCCTACACCCCCGCTTTCACAACGGTGAAGGGTTTGCAGGATGGAAACAATTATGGCGTCAACCCCTCGCGGGATCGAAGACCACGTTTGTTTCGATGCTGAATTGTAAGAAATTTCGCTCTTGAGGATGAGGACACACGCACCGATCCTTTGTACGCACCCTGTAGTCGCCTTTTATGAAACGCAAGGAATACGTTGGGTTTATTCTTTCCTTACAGGAAAAAATGGGACATGCAACGAAGAATATGTAAAAAGCTGCCCTTTTCTTGTTACAAATTTCTCTCGCAACGTCAACTTTGCTCCAGCTATACTTTCTTCGACAGCCAACGTTTCCCTATCTTTCTTCTCGCCCGGATCACATTTTCTCGCGCAAAAAGCGATTCGAAAGTGCCGGTGAAACTTTTGTTCCGCGAAACGATTCGAAACGGTAATAAACGATTCCTGGTTCTCCTGAAAGTCGCAAAATCGTCCCTTGGGACCGGGGGAAGAGGAATCAGTGACCGGAAACCGCGGGCCAACTAATTTTACGATATAAAAAGAGGGCCGGAGACAACTGTAGCGTTCGGGTGGGTAGACAAAGAACTGCCAACCTGTCATCTACCTCGGCAATCTAACCTCGTCTCGGTGTGGGTGGATGCTCGCAGAGAAGACGAGCAAGGATCGACGAAGGACGTTTGGCCCCCCTCTTCTCCCCTTTCGTTTCATCTGCCGCTTTTAACGCGTATTCTCCCAAAAAGGGAGGAAAATCTCGAAAGTCAACTCAGTGCTTCAAGTACGAACATCCGGTTACTATGCAGCAAGCAGGGCGTTTTATACGGATCGGTGCCTGAGAGAGATAGAGAGAGAGATAGAGAGAGAGAGAGAGAGAGAGAAGTGTCTCATTACGGAGCAAGGGACGACAGAGGTCAGCGCGGGGGAAAGGGGATAAAGTTTTTTTCAGTTGGAGCTTTATTGCTGGCCGTAGTCACAGTCGGCGCAAAAAACGGGCAGTTACCTAATGAGCGGCAATTGAGTGGCGACCAATTACAGGAGAGGCCGGTCCAGCGCATAAAATGCAACCGTCCAATGAGCACTGTTCAGCATCTCTCTGCCCTTTCCTTTTCTCCTCTCGTTCTCTCTGGCTCCCGCTCTCCGCTTCTCGGCCTTTTCCTTTTCCTTTTCCTTTTCTTCCACCTCTGCTCCTCGTCTCGGAGGTGCTCTGTGGCAGCGATCCATCCACTCCGCCGCCTCCGATGGAAAACCGTGGTGAAACGTGCGTACGAACGGGCGTACCACGGCCGGAAATGAGGAGGTGGGGAACGAAGCGAAAGAGAAGAAAGAGAGGAAAGAGAGGACGCGTGTCGTTTTCGTTTCGTTCCTCGCGCGCGAGCTCGGCTAACATTCGAGCAGAGTGGTACCGGAAATTGGCGCGCGTCACGGAATCGAAGGCTCGGTGGTCTCTAATATGGTCTCGAGCGAATGAACGAGGTGGCGGCGGCGGCGGCTGCGGAAATAATACACGCCTCTCTATACTCTCGGTTTCGTGAAATTCCTCGAGCGTTCGATCACCTCGGGGTGATAAAATCCAGCTGGTTCTGCTTTACGAGCCCCGAGGCTCGAATCATTTTTCACGCGAAGAACTTCTATCAGCCAAGGGGTAGTTTCGTTACCGGATCATCGTCATTATTTGCGTATGCGTGGTTTTCTACCGCCGATCAAGGACAAAGTTTTCGCATCGAAGGCCAACGTCGACCGATCAACGAGTTAGTTTCATTAAAACGTGTTCTCACAAGGCGCGATCGAGGTGATCGAGCGATAAATCTCGCTCCGGATATTTTAATCGATCTTACCGAAAAGATCGTCGGTGACAGGTAATCAAACCTGTGGTGAGGACGGAGAACAACACGGTTGCTGGGTAATGGCGTGTGTTCTCGAACGAGTTACGAGCCAACGGGTATTGGGTCAACGAGTATAGTGTCTCTCGATCGAGGACGATTATTGGCCCGAGAAGCCGCACATCCACAGGGGGAACAAAAGTGAAGACGTCAACGCGACCAGTGACGTCAATTCGACACGCCGCCGCGTGTTCGTTACGTCGTTTCGTAAATATCTTTGTACAGAATGCGGGGAAGAAAGCGTAACGCTCGGCCACTTTATTTCGCTTCTTTTTGCCTCTTTGAAATACCTCCGTCCCCGTGAATCTCGAGGTACACGCTTTGAGGAAGCGTTGGGAACTTAATCTCCCGGAGAATGGCGCGAGAGTGGGTTTTATTGTTCCAAAACGAGCCGAATCGCGGCTGAATTTTTGAAAGCTCGACCCCCCCCCCCATTCCTCTCCTCTGCTCCCCTATCTGACAATTAGTCGTCCTCGGCGGCGACAACGCGCCACGCTTCACGCTTCCTCATCACGCTAGATCATCGTTGGCCGCAACTTCCACTTTTCTCTCCCCCTTCCTCTTCTCGTTCTCTCTGTCGGTTCACCAAGGCGTCAAAGAAGATTGCGAAAGAAACTGTTTCCTTTCGTTGGAGACAGTGATAGACGCCTGCAATAGACGCCTGAGTCGGTCAGTCTCAAGTTATTCAAAATACAATACGAACCAAGTTGGGACGACTTCTTCTTTGCTCGTCCATTTTCAAAGACAAAAATCGACCTGATCGTAGCTGACGCTTTGTGTAAACACGGCTCAAGTACGCGTTAGTCGATTATTATTAGACAACGATGACCTCCTGTCCAACGAATTCACGGATTCGCGTTAATGGATTATTAATAAGAATTTATGCCTCGGCGTACGCTCGATACGTTCGAGGAAATACGCACGGCGTACGGTCACGGCCACCGCGGCGACCATTAGAGGGAAGGCAGTAATATTTAATTGCATTTTACGACATCCCTGGTTTGCTGTTAATTGCAATTACCATCAAAGATGGCCGCGCGGTTAGCGCACAGTGTTGCCGCGATAAGGAGATCGTCGGTACACTGTCACGCGAAGCAAAACGATGCTTTATCCCCTCTTTAGCTTTAGACCCTCGTCTTCCTCTCGTTCGACTCGTCGACGAGAGTCTGCTAATGCTCTTCCTTTCTTCCTCTCTCTGTCCCGGAGATTAGGAGGAAATGATCTCGAACCGAGAGCAAGCGACAACGTTACCGACCCCGCGTGCACGGCGGCAAACGTTTTACGCCGTGCACGCAAATTCTCCACGCAGTGCCGTGCAATGTCGCGCTAATCAACTCGCCCCGCCATAAATTCGTTCCGTTGCTCCGCGGTTTTATAACGCGCGCTAATTCCGATGACAAGCATCGCGACTTTTCGACGACGTCGTCCGTGCTGCTGTTTAACTCTTGGAAGGCGGATGTCGAGGATGTCGATCAGTCTGTTTTCGCTGGTTTCTCATTCTCGTTTTGCAGTTCGTAATTCTTCTTTCTTCGTCCTGTTTGATGCTGAAACGTGTCTTGAAAAAAAATTTTCCAACATTCTTTCGCATTTATCGTTCTTTTTTTTAATAATGCAAGAAGAGGTTTGATTGGGCCGAATTGCGCAAGAAAAATTAATTAAACGCAGTATGAAGTTTTGTAAAAATTATGCTAAAACTCCAATTTACATTCTAAACTTGTCTATTATCTAACTGTGTTATTAGTCTACACTCTATTGCCTATATTAGTCACCATTAAATCTCGTATTAATCGTTATCAAATCCTCAGACTAGATTTATTGAATTTCAGAACGTTGTAATTTGATCTAATTACGAGTAGGTAATCGTTTTGTGATTATGACCAGATTGCAAATTTTATAGACGCATGTTTAAATAGTAATTGAGTTTTTGTACTTTAAGCATTCCACTTATGTACTTATACTTTTCGATTTGAATAATTTTCAGTATTCAAAAGGTTAACTAAAACACGATCAAGTCATAAAAATTCAAAGCTCGCGACGGCTCTTTTCATTAGCTGATCCGTAGGAATGAAAATTATTAATCTCGGGATCGGCAAAATCCAGGCATCACACCTGGCGTTGTAAATTTTTCAAGCTCGACGGGAGAATTTTTCTTTTACTTTCCCAACTCGAATCTCTCACTCTGCCCCAAAAATTCCACTCGGTATCGCTCGGTATTCGCACGATGGAAATAATAACGCAGGATGGAATGTTCATTTCGCGCGCGCGCGCGCGTTCCGTAAAAAGTTATTATCGCGAGAAACGAGCCTCCGTAAATTGCTGTCGATAAGGAACAAGCAGATAGCATCGGATAAGAGAAGCAAACAGGCGCGATGCAGCTAGCGCGATCGCGCAAATAACCGGCAGAGAACCGACTGGTCGAATCTAGAGAAAACAGAAGGAGACGAACGAACGAACCTGATTCCACGATTCAGCCCCTATACGTGTTGCAACGCACGCATTGCCGCTTTGGTTTCGCGATACGTGTTATCTGCAACGTTATTAGGTGTAGGAATTAATTCATTGCCGTTGAATTTTAAAATCGAAGCAAATTTCTCTAGTTATAAGATCTTTTAATATAATTTATCTCATTTGCAAAATTATTTTGTAATTTAAACGTGCCTGACACGAAGGACCCAAAAACTTGAAAATCGAAAATTCGAGGAACGAATTGTCGAATGAAAACTCTGTCTAAATGTACGAAGAATTTGGAATAACGTGGAAAGATCGAAGTTCCTATCGGGATAATCTCAAAAGGCAAAGCCAAGCAAAGCAAGTTTATCTAAATACGACAGCGATTTAATTTCTGCACGTAATATGCAGCTCGGTATCAGCAAATCGACGTTAGAAACAACTTGCTTATTGATGCAGGATACAAAATCTCGCTTTAGTCAATGATCAAAGCCCGTGTTCTCCAATTCCCGAGCAAACTTCATCCAATAAATAACGAAAAGCAGAATCATCCATACTCAAGTAATTTCTATAACCACTATTATTTGTGCATTTCCAGTTTTTTAATTCCAAAAACGTGGAATTAAAAACTCTGTTTCCTCGAGTTAACCATCTTCTTTTAGTTTTAAATTTTTTTTATTTTTTAAATTATTATTTCCTGTTAAAATTGGTATTTCCTGTTATGGAATTCAGAGAAAAATCAGCAGTGAGGTTGAAAAAGTTGTCACCGCGCGTTATTAATTAATGTGTTTGAAATTGAGAAATTAATCAGCGTTGCGCTTTGCGAAACGAACGTACGTTATCAGTGATCTCGACGATACTTTCTCGCCAATATTTCTTATTTCGTATGTATCGTAATATCGCGTTGTTTCATTTTATTACGCTTATCCGTAAGAAATTGTTGCGAGGGTTGCGTGAATTAACGCGATGACGCGATAGTCATCTCGTTGTGATTGCATGCAGGGAAAACGTTTTCTGTTTCACACCGAGATCGTTTTCCTTATCTGGCTCGCGCGTTCCTCGCGTTTAGAAGCGTACCGATAATCAGCAGAGGAAAAGGATCGTATCGAAAGTTCTAATAATCGCCCTATCTGTACCCTCTGATGTGAAACGAGCGTAATTCGATTTTAATTGAGACATTTGTCTAGATCGCACGGTGTTAACGATGCGAGGATCTTTCTTTACGGTAAAGTTCACGCGTTAATTAAAGACCATTCTTCGATGCAACGATTGACCTATTTCTTTGATACGTGCATTACAAACCGCAAGTTTGGCTGCGCGTTTCGTGCATGAAGTACGATAGATTTTATCGGTAGACTTTTAATATCAATAAATTTTCTTATCTAGAGTCTTTTTTCTTATCACGTTGTGGAAATGAACAATTATCGCGTAGTAAAAAGATAACAGGAATTGGTAAAAAATTCGAGTACACGTCCCGTATATGAAATACACAGCTCTTTTAATATTACATTTGCCTAGAATTATTGCGCACAGACACGTTTAGTCTAAAAATACGCGGAAATTGGAATATATAACAAAATGTTAATGCGAATGCGAGACGCAGGTACAATTGCACAAGCCAGCGAGAAACCATGCAAATGGACACGGTATCAATTATACTCGATCAATTTTTCCCGAACATAACTCTGCCCCGAACAAGTTTTCACTCGAACCAGCTTGAATTAAACGCGAGTTCTGCCCCTGTAATTTCAATCGCGCGTGAAAGAAGGATATCGAGGATCAAGCGGTGTAAAACATTGCTCAGTGAAAAGATGAAAAGCCCAATTTTCAAAGTGCTTTTCACATACGCGATGCACTTGCTGCACGCTCGTGGCGAACGACGATGGATGGGTGGGTACGCCAGTGGTGGCTCGCGTGCGTTCGCCTTCCTCGGCCAAACTACGCCAATGTGATATATGCTAATTGCAATTACACCGCGTGTACGGTATCGCGGACTGCTCGGTGCAGGATGCACGATGCACGATGCACGGCGCACGGCGCTCTCCCCTTGTTCGCCTTGTGCCCCGCGTGACGGACCTCAGTGTTCCGCGCCAACTTTGCGCTAACTTACTAAACTCAAATTTAACCGGATCTCATTTACCTCCACTTGTTTCAGCCGATGGTACACCTTATACCGTCTACACCCTGCGCCGTCCTTTGCCACGAATTGAATTATATCGCCGCCTCGAGAAATTTTCGAGACTTGCTCAGCAAACGATGACGTTTGATTATCGCGACCGTGGTATTTTTAACAATCTTACGTATTAATCTTGAACAAGTGTAGTATTTTTAGTAATGCGGTATTTTAATAATCTTGTCAAATCTTCCGACGTTGAGCAAGAGAAGGATAATGCAGCAAACGATGACGTTTGATTATCGCGACTGTGGTATTTTTAACAATCTTACTTATTAATCTTGAACAAGTGTAGTATTTTTAGTAATGTGGTATTTTAATAATCTTGTAATCAAATTTTCCGACGTTGAGCAAGAAAAGGGTAATCATCAGTAGAAAAGATACTATCATGGGTGTTATTCATTTGCTCTCATTCAACATTTTGTTAAGAAGCTCAACACTGTGATAAGATCCTTACTGAGATAAGATCCTCTTATAATCGTGTTAGATCGAAAGTTGTATCTACAACTAGTCATTGATCCCAAGTAGCGCAAAAATTGTTTATCTATACATTATATGAAAAAGACGATTGTTAAATACTGAAATATTTTTTTTGCCATAATATTGATGTCTATTCTCTGAACACTGTTATATTCTAGCTTAATTTTTGTCTCGCTTCCCGTTGTATCAGTATACGTATTTTTATCACTCAAGTTGTTCTCTGAATTTAATTCCAAATATAGTCAAATATTTCCACGATTCTTCCATGCTTCTTCTTCATCCATAATAGGTGCTGTATTACCGTAGTTCGTCCAGAAGGGTTTTTGAAATCGGTTAATTCGGCGAACAAAAGGCGGGAAATAAGAAATTTCACGCGAGCGTTTGTATAATTTGATGAATTAAATGGCAAATTCGTTTCAGTCAGATTAGTAATGCAGAAAGATTTACAACAATATCTCTAATTTCTGTTACCGGCACGGGGATTAAATTTATTCGCTGGCTGTCATTAGGGAGCGCTTTATCGTGCAAAACGATCGGCATTTTTGTGCGAGACGTTCGTGCTCCGGATGCATTAGAAAAACACACAGTGGGATCGTACCAAGCGGCATTATGTCGACGTTAAATGAAACGAAACAAAGCACGCGACTCGATGTACAAGATACGCGGGCTCGTTTGGTTTACCATTTTGTCGAATCCACATGTTTCCCTCGTATCGAACGTGTTTCCGTGTCCACAAATTGAAGTTACATTGTTTTTAAATCGTTTCGCGTTTCACAAACTGAGAATTCGGGACTGAGAATGTAGGAAAAATGATTATTCGAATAACGTGTCGTTCCAATTGATTCTTATCTCGAGCTCGTCGAGTAATTTTATATTCGTTTCCGATTCTATTTCAGAATAAAAGTTAAATGTATGTTTGCTTAATTTAACTTGCGCATACGTCTTTCGCATTAAGGGGTTTCTTTCCATTTATCCGATAACAAATTAGATCGAGTAACTAACCAGACGAGAATAACGAACCAGTTCTCGCTAATTAGTCAAGTACTTGACGATCTCCACTGTCCAAATACTCGTGCACGTTGAACAGTTTCTTCCTATTTATCTGACTCAAATTAAATTAAACAGCGAATCGAACGAGAGCAGCGAAACTGCAAACTAGTTCCCGTCGATTAGCTCCTGTCATCGTATCGCCGGTCTGTCACCCGGGCTTTAAGTTTTTGCATAACCGCGTCGCGATAACGACCGAGTACAACCGAGTTTGAGTAATTGAAAGCAACAGCCCGGGACGCTGTTGAAGTCTCGCTAATAACGCGCGACATGGCAAAACGATGGCGCCGATGATTTCTCGCGCGACACCGAGACGAGGAATTGGGAGGACAGGCGGGCATGGATTTTTTGACGAATCGATCGAGATTTGACGAATGACAAGAGATCTCGGGTCGATAACGAGTGCCACGAGCTGGCAGGTAGCTAGTGGCACGATGGAATTGTCGGTGTTCACGGGGGCCACGTGGATTGTATCGGCAGGGACACGCAACCGTAATAGATTCGCCACGGTTCGCCACGATTTATCGAGTTTAGCGGCTCGCGTTCACGAACCGACGGTCGTCTCACGATGTCGGCGGCGGCTCGGAATTTTCGTCGCTGCTTTTTCACCTCTCTCTCTCTCTCTCTCTCTCTCTCTCTCTCTCTCTCTCTCTCGCAGGCAGGAGAAACGTTAATTGAGTCGTCGAGCATTTAGCCGCGTATATGACTTGCACGATACGCGAGTCACGGCGGTACACGAATCGATCGTGCGATTTTAGGCACCGCTGTCCCCCGGTTTTTACGACATTTCACGAGCAGGCTCGATACTCCGGCAGTTTAATTAACTCGTTCGTTCGGGGTAAGTAGATACGAGAACGTTCCTGTTTATATTATCCCCCGAGTGAAGCGATCCCTGACGGGGCGCGTAATAAACTCCACCGACGTATAAAGGGAAAAGAGAGAGAGAGAGAGAGAGAGAGAGGATCGTAAATACATTAGTATTTACGCGATGATTCCGGAAAACACAGCTGCGGCTAATAAAAATCCCGGTTCAATGGGAGGAGGGGGGGAGGGATTCGCGCGATTAAAAGGAGGACCAGCGAACGAGACGACAACCACGACAACGGTTGAGAACGGGCTCGTTCCGCATCGTGCAATATCTGAATTATATATGTACTCGTAAAACTTGTAATACTCCCTAATTGCGCGTCGTTCCTTCTCGGCCGCGCGTTTTGTAATTATTAGCCGGCGTTGCACATCGTCGTAATTATGCGACACTTCGATTTGCCCGGGCGATTCATCGATCTGCACGCGTTTATGTGCGCGCGCGCCCCTCCTCGGCCGCGCCGGCCCCCGTTCGGGCTGGGCTACCACATTTTATCTACGCCTTTCGTTAATCGAAATACGCCGTGGTGCTTCATGGCCTCTCACTTTTATCTGTTCGCTTCGGAGAAACACGTGTAACCGGGGCTTGCAGTTCGCTTTTACGATACCACACAACCACCGAGCGAGCCAACCAACTACGGCTAACTCTTAACGCGCCTCATTGATAACGAATCTCGTTTCGGATTCACGATAGAAGGTATTACTTGCCGATCTCTTGCCGTGGTAACACGTGGATCGGGACGCGTCGCTTATTAGGCACGTTTGCGCTCCAGCCCCCCTTTATCGTCGTTCGTCACTTACTAACCGATACCGATTTTCGAATCGGTACGAAAGAAACTTTCTTCCCGACGTGAAGAAGAAACGGTTCCCCTCCCCCCCAAACTGCTCGTTGTCGTTCCGACTACGTTACGACTCATTCTCTTCTTCGCGATAAGAAGAAGAGCAGATCACCAGTTGTTCTCTCCAGTCGGAGACCACTTAAACACCCAAATGGACTCGATAATTTCATATTGATTTACTCTGCTCTTTCTCTCCATCTCTTTCCTTCGTTTCTCTTTTGCTCTTTCTTCTTCTTTCTTATATTTCAACCCTCGTTTGCTGAAATTTGTGCAAACCTCAAATTGGTAAGTTCGAAATAATGACAAATGATCCAATTTAGAGTAACACTGTGGTCTACGCGAGGAAGCCAGTTTTCTACTGTCGGACCATCGACGCTAGTTTGAGAATATTTTTTATTTGCACCCAGTCGCGTGACGTTTCAATCCGTTTTATCGCAATTGTTCTTCAAGTTTCGCTGCTCGAGGCTATCGGACAGGTTCCCGATCTGTGCAAGTATCTCTTTAAGCGGCCCCCTTAACGTGGACGCATGTAAATGTACTTCTACAAGAAACACCGACGCGAGGTTAAATTTTTCTCGCCAAGTGCGCGCGTTTCTTGCAAAATCGAGCCAAGTCCGACCCCGAATATGAGAAAATTCGCTCGTCGACGAGTCGAGTCTCGACGGAGCGAACTAGGGAACAATTATCGTGCCGATGATCGAGAAAAAGCAGGTCGGATCGGCATGCGAGCTCGTAACGCAGGAATTCTGGAATATCTACGGCGATGGCCGATCGCTCGGCCAGGCGTAATTGCTCGTAATTGATCGTCCGGCCGAATTCTCCGATGCCCGGTCCGACGTATATCGTTCGTTAGAGTCGAAACGGACGGTCGTCACGTAGCCAGCGCGCCGGGCAAAAAGACGCGAGTGAACTTCGCATTTTTACCTCGCCGCGTGGCCGGAACTGATTTATCGACGTTGAAGGGGAAAGGGATCTCTCGGCTCGCGGCCAATTATCGTCCCATATCGCGGACATCCACGCGGCATTTTTCTTCGGCTGCGCGACGCGACCCGATTCTCATAGAAATCTCAGATCGGGACAACGCGTTGCACTTGAACAGCCGGAGGAAGAATTCATACTCGTGGAGCTCGTGATTCCTTTTTGGGAAATGGAAAGCTTGTGTAGCAGATGGAGATAATGCTGGAGTGTTAAAACCGGATGCAGGTTGTGTTTATTACCTTCGGACGGCGCAGGTATACAAATGACTTGTAGGCGTCGTACGACGTTATGTACTTGTAAAATAATATGACATTAAGGGTACGGATGTGAGAGAAAGATACAAAGAGCAGACGAGAGGTACGTGTATACAATATAGAAAGAAAATGTGGGTTTAGGTGGGAAAGAGCAGAGTAGACAACGTGGATTTGATCGTTGAGTGGAGATAAGCAGAGTAGACAACGTGGAATTAAATAGGTGTGATAAAATCAATCTAGTATAGTTCGAAGTATGTGTATAGTTCGAATTAAATAGTCTTAAATATACAGTACATATATTGTACAAATATACAAGTATCATCCTGGTGTTCTACTCAGCTTTGATTGTACCACGGGGTCTTTTATTTTTTTTTCTAGCAAGTATACAGAATCGTTCATCTAAGTATCTTTTCGAATTGTGATTTTTCGCCTTATTCGTGGGATGAGTATATAATTTTACAATAGATATGTAAAATAAATATATATTTCCGTCCCCTATCAAGTGGCTGCGTCACTTTATCAACGTACAAAAGTGAAGCAAGATTTTTGTTCCAGTGAGTAGTTTGAAAACTACTAAACTGCCAATCAGTTGTTAAACTACTAAAACGAAAACTAACAACTGTATTACTCGTGGTAACATAAAAATAATTCTCGGTAAAATAAGTTGAAAACTAAATTTCTTTCCTTTATTAAGTACGTCATCTTGTAGATATACAAGACTCGAGCAAAACCTTTCTCCTCAAATGAGCGGAGCAGTTTGAAGTAAATTTCAATCAACATTAGATTAAACGAATTGCTGGTTAAAATTCACTCGTTCGTACCAGAGTGAAATTCTATCGCTCTCTGCGAACGAAAAATTGTTAAAGTAAAAACAGAGATATTCAGTGGGAATCCCGTAACGCGACGTCTAATTGTACAAATTATTCGCCCAAATTCGTATAAAGTTTTAAACATTCCGAAAGATACCCCGATTATTAAATCTGCAACGTTCGAATGTTCTTTTCATTAGCTATGAATAATAATAAATGAATAATAAGTGAAATGGAATTTTTAAATGTTATTTACAAAGACTCTTTCCGTACCGACAAAGCACGGAATAAACGCAAATTATTCGCGGAATGTTTTCGCAAGGATCGGACGGTAATTAAGAGTTTTATTGAACGCGAATGGTTTTCTCTTTAAGGGATGAGGCTAATCAACGCGACGATTCTTTCTTTTCTCGCAGTACCGTACACGCAGCTATTGATAATTGTCCCACACATTGCTATTCGTCTCGGCGTTTCGCCAGGAGCTACGTGAAAATACTACCTGCATCGAAACTACTCGCGTCGCGTATTATTTTACTTGACTTTATACGCTTCGTAAAGATTCCAGCGTCGTTTAATACTTTACCCCCGATTCGTTTCACCTGTCCAGTCGTTATTAATATATCAAACTGTAATCACCGCCGAAACCGATCAACGAACGACAAATTCTCGCCAATCCATGCAAAATGCAATTCGCGCTGCCGATTAAGAATACTTTTTTCCTTTTGGCGAATTTCTCTCGGAAACTTGTGATTAAATTTTTGAAAGAAATTGGTGTGTAAAACATCGTGCTGCCACTGTGTTTATGGACGATCAACGTTACTTCGAATTTTTTTTCGAAACGATTAAAATATGAATGCCCGGGTTTCATTATCTAAAACGTTGTCAACGATGCGAACGACTCGGATAACACTGTCACAGGTAAAAAGTGCGAAAATTCAGTGTAATACTTTTTGCCAAGAATGAATATTACATGTTTCAAAACGAAAATGCATAATGTACAAGGATACATATATAAGAGTTTATAAAACAAAGAGTAATCAGAGCGTCGAGGATGATCTTGATTGAATTCTTAAGAATTCGCAAAATTTGATTACTCAATCGGGAAGCAGAGAAGAAGAGAGATCAAACGACTAATTAAAATAATGAAATACCTACTATTGGTCGAAGCAAAGCCATGCCGTTTAAATTCAAAGGATAGAATAACGAGGAGAGGGGGAGGGAGGGATCTTTTCTGAATTACCTCCTTGGTCGTACGAAATTTACTCCGCGAGGCAGGACGGAGATTCGCGAGAACGTGTTGATTAACCACGCGAGGAGGGGTGGGCCGGTCCCTTTGAACCCCGCTCGGGACTGCGTAACTCACACTGGCTCTAGTCTCTCTCTCGCACACACTCGCGGTTCGCGTTCTCTCGTTGTTCGACGCTTCAGACCGAGGACTCTGATAACGATAATTAATGTTGCCCCGGCGTTGATTATCCCGCACGCGATACACGGTGCCAACCCTTCCTTTTCCACCGCGTCTGGCTCTCGTCTCGTCTCTCTCTCTCTCTCCCTCGACTAACCGCGCCTTCGTCCCGACTCTTACCCTCCTTCCGTTCGATTCACTCGCTTCATTCGTAATCCGCGAGCGATCGCGTTGTCGTTCGGATTACGATCGCGAGGTCTCTTTTGGAAGAAATTGTTGTCCCTCGTCTCGTGACCGCGATCGTGTGGCTATCGTTAATATCGATCGAAGATAAAATGGTCGATTAGACTTGGGAAACGATCTGGAGGAGATCGCTCGTTGGCCGCGGATCAACCAGGAACAACGATCGTTGTTTCTCGATTTCTTCGCATCGGTCCATCGATGCGAAAATTAATCATCCGAGCTAACAAGTAAGTTCTGAGAATCCATTAAGCGGCGGTGCCGTGGCCAGGGACCACGGCCATATTAACCGGCTTCCACGATATCGTCATTAGGAATCTTAATATACGGGCCAAACAACCGAGGTGATCCATGATTCTCGACAAGTGCGATTGTCCGCTAAAATGAATATAAATCAAACCTTCCGTCCTCGTGCCGGGGGAGCGCGGTAATGGGCCCCGCCGCGACCAATTCGCAGGTAAACGGCCCTTGTTTGCTCTGTACCGACCAACATGGCCGCTCGATCGCGTCGCTTCGATCCTCCGCGGAATCTCGCGTGGAAAAAGTTCGCAATCGATGAAATTTCTATCGCGCTAAAAATCATCCACTCGCCAACACGTTTAAACGCACGCTTCAATATTCTGTGACATGAAAGTTACACGTTTATAAATGTAATATATTACATACATATAAATATTGGGTTGTCCGGAAAGTTCGTGCCGATTTTGAAGGAAAATTGAAACGCAAAAGATTGAAATTTTAGTATACATTTATTAAATATTAAATTTAATTTATATTAAATCGGCACGAACTTTCCGGACAGCCCAACATAATATATTACATAATATAACAGTTGTACTTTGTCGATTGTTTCACTGTGCAACTTTGTTTGCTCGTAGAAGATTATCAATTATTTTTTTAGCTATTTACTGTATTCGTGGCGTAACCAACCTAAACTATTCAGCTAAAAATCATTCATTTGTCACGTATCGTGTCTACAATTGTATCAATACATCATTACGAAACGAGTGATTTAGATCGTTTGTTGTCAGATTTCCAACGCGAAGCGAATGATTTAGAACGATCGTTAGTTGTCAGATTTTCGACACTGAAATAAAAAGCTACGACTGACTCGTTCATATAGAAGAAAGGGGACTACATTAGTTGTAACAATTTACTCGCACGATAGAGAATCATGTCCGCGTGTAATATATGTACATGTATAAAAAGACACAAAGCACCAGAGACGAGATTAAGAATGTTTCTTCTTCTGGTGTCACGCGTGTATTTTAGTACGCATTTAAAACCGCGGTTTCTAATCTCGTTCTCTTCGATCTCCTCCGGCGCCTGGCGATCATAACCGGACGATAACGGACGAATTTCGTCGTGAAAAATACGAAGAGAGGGCAAAAGTGGACGAGGCAGTGAATCTGGCGATGATAGAGAGAGAATCCGGTCGTTGCAAAGGGGTAGGAGGAGAGGGGGAGGGCCTGTCTTTATCTAGTGGCTGTCGGTGAGCCGTCTAGACGGGCCGACAGAAAAATTCTCCGGGGAAATGCTCGCGTTCGGCTGGATTTACGAGCAACGCCAACTTTTAGTGGACCATCGCGCAGTGGACCTTCTGGAAGGGTCTAATCGTAAGTGCCTCTTCATTGCTGGTGCGTGCACCCGTCCGCGCAGATAGCGGAATACCTCGGATAGAAAAACGAACGAGAGAAGAATGGAGGAACGAGTGGCTACTCTTAACCGATCAGGACCGTGGCATCTAATGGCTTTGCCACGCCACGTGACCCTCCGACGCTTAATGCGGGTCCGCAGGTGATCGCGCGACCACTCGCTTCGCCTCACCACTTTGGCAAACCACTCGTCGCGAGTACAGAAATTCGAAGCGAATTATTCAACAACGTGCGCACGCGTGCGTTTAACCCTGTGTCTTTCGTCGTGGCGCCTCTGACGCACCTGCGTCCTCCCGCGTTCCTACTCCGCGTCAATTAATTAAGAAAGATAAATCGGAGAAGCGCGAGATCCACGCGAACTGCTATACGCGATGATTCGACCGCGAGAGTGGAAAATAAATATCGACTCTGATATTTTTTGTAATTAATCCTAGAGAGACTAAATTTAAAAAAAGAACAAAGTAATCGGAACGCTTGAATTTAAGTTATATCTGTTAAATTTGTAAATTTGCAAATGGATTTTTCCATCATTCGAAGAATCCTCCTTGTCTAGTTATTCCAAAGTTAACGTTGTCGAAACGTTACATTGTCATTGGAGATGAGAGAGAAAGAGAGGAGAAAGGTTCTCCTACGCGAAGTGTTATCGAGCTGTGGAATAGCGGGACGACTTCATGGTGGGTCCGCTATCTTAACCGAATTTACGGAAAACACTTTGCTCGCTGGCCACCGTCGCCAGGAATGCTTGTCCTGCCACCGACGAGCGGTCGGTATTTCTGGCATGCTCCCCCGGGTCTCGACCGGTGCGCTCCCAAATCGACAATCGTGTTAAACTCGTGTTTCCTAATGGATTCTCGGAATCGTCATTCGCTCCTCGAATCACTCAAAACGATCGCTGGCGAACGAGTTCGTCGTCTCCGTCTGAACGGCGATTCGATAAATCCTCCCAACGAGGAGGACGATCGATCGCGGAAAAACGCGTCGTTCGTCGAGAAAACGTCAGGTGACTCTGTCATTGCTGAACGATTCAATCAAGACGATTTCCCTACATTCTGAACAATATTTTTTTCATTTTTATGTTTGTTGAGAATATATTGTACAAATTTTCATTTTCCCCTATCTTCCGTCTTTTTTTTTTTTTTTTGAAATTGTAAATCAACCTGACGACGATGCTTCTTTTCCATTCAATTCTATTGATTTCTAGCGGAATGTTTGCGTACGCCAACTCGATTTCAACCAAAAAAGTACACCCCTTTTTCGAACTTCCGACAATTCTCAGACGTTACGGGTGAATAGTTTTTGACGATTCGGATAAAGATTTCATCATCGGACGGAGCCTGAAAGTAGGAAATTCCCTTGATTCGATTCTGGAGGTAACTTTCATTCAACTCGCTGTCTTCGTCCAGTCGAGACGGACGAAGGAAAACGAAGGAACGGAGAACGCGAGTTGGTAGCGGAGGGACGACAGGCGACGGACGATGGCGCGGACGGTTCGTTCGTGGCGCGGAACTAATGACGAGCGCGGTGACGAACGACGACAAAGAACTGTTAGCAGCGGGCACGAGAAGGGAGATTGGCAGGGCACGGGAGAAGGAAGAAGAGAGGAGAACGAAGATCCGATAAAACGGCGCGTTTTGCTACGCTGGCTCTCGTCCGGGCAACACCTGCGCGCCACGGCCGCTCTCGTACGCTCCATTGTCCGCCGGCGATTAAAGGACAAATCGAATCGCGCTTCTGACCGCGATGCAAAAAAGCTCGAACGAGAGGAGATCTCGACTCGTCTCTATTAGCTCGAGGGGTGAAAGATCGAGGACTATGGTTCGTGGCGATCGCGACGGCTGGATAAAGTCGGGCGTTTCGTTTCATGCGCAATCAGATATCAGACGAATTAACCGACCACTCGGACAACATATGTCAGCAACGTTGTAGCGAACTTATCGAGATCACGGTAACGACCACTTACGTTCTTAAGACCATAAATTAGGATATTTCTTTAGTTCAATTTATCTACGCGGTAAAGCGAGTCTAATGGCTCGGCGTGTAGAAGAAGAAGAAGAAGTCGTTCTTTGTTGGTCGTCGTCGTCGTCGTCGTTGTCGTCGTCGTCGTCGTTGCCGAGGTGAGAAAGAGAACACGTTCCGGTGTGTCCCGTCAAGCACGACCATTAAAAAAACTTTTTCCCTCGGGGGCTCTAGTAAAGAATTTAGTCGTAGAGGAGGCTGCCGAAAAAATGCAAACAGTGCCCGTCCAACCGGATGAGAGGAGATTGAATCGAAGGAAAGAAACGGTCAGACGCGCCACGAGTCCGTCCAATTCTCCCGAGTCGCGAACGCGGAAAAAGAAGCACAATCTCTCCTCGGGTCTGCCGAAGCGTGTCCAGCGTCGTGACGAAAAAACCACTGATCCCAGAAAATCGATCGACACGCGCTCTCCGTGTATTCTTTAATTGACTCTGGAATATTAACGAGAATTCCCCATCGCCTTGAGTTTTCTCATAGCGAAAGTTCCCGTACACGTGGACGCGCGTATCGACGCTTGGGTTTTATAATGTACATTACAATACGTAATTGTGGAGGGTTCAGAAGCTTACACTTTAATACTGCAACGATTATATTATAACGACCAAACTCTTTTTTTGTCTGAAAACTTTGCACAGCGCAAGTGGCTTTTGATGAAAAATGACTTACACTGGGTGGCTTTTGACCTGTCTATAATTCTTAAAAAAGCAGAGTGACTGATCTGATTAGATTACACGTATTGCACATACTGTTCAATTACAAATATTCTCTGAATAATTAATATATAAATAAAATATAAATAATATAATATATAAATAATATATTAATAAATAAATTCTGAAGTATAGCGAAGTAAAATTCAGTTCTTCAAAGTATAGACATATTATGCGAGTATTATCTATACCTACGTGTGTATTACTGTTACTTTTATCAAGAAACACAAAGATATTCGTATATTGTGCTTTACTTTCTACTGGGTGTTCACAAACATCCCACTCCACTTTATGTACCTACATTTCAGAAACCCACGTGTGCACTGAGGTAATGAGTTAAGACTGCTCCCCCGCGTCCGACCGAGTGAAAAGAGTCTGATATCGCAAATGAGAAAGCGACAACTGTCATAAATCAGCGACTTGGTTTTATTTTATCCGACACGTGATACGTAATCGACAGTGCCTAATATTATCGCGTCGCGAGGTAATGTCGCGTTTCGGAAACGACACTTTCCGCGCTATCTCTGCAAGGGATCTCGAGAGTCTTGCGGGTATTTTTAGGACACGTCCGTAATTACGGGGATAATTTTACCGGTCATTAAGGTACGCACCTGCCGATAATCTAAACAATCTCATCCCACGGCGAGATCTGATAACGCGGCATTGTCGCATACACCTCTAACTTTCCGTACGCTTCGCGTTAACACCGACTTCGACTCTGCTGCGACGAGCCACGAGCGACGCCGTTCACCCCTCGTCGTCTTGCCGTCGTATTTCATTAAGACGGACGTCGTAATTTATTATTCAATCGCGTGGAAACGAGTTACGCTAACGAGAGGAGAAAAAAAAAAAGGTATTGCGCATTCAGACGTGATCAAATTATCGATCGCTGGCAATTGAATCGCGATGGCAAGAAAAAACTGGCATAAACGTGTTTCTATCAGGAACGAGATAAGAACTGGAATTTATCGAAGGAAACTTTGTTCTGCAGTTTTAAATCATTACGAAGTTACGCTGTAACAAGCTGTGTTTCGTTAGCTTTTTTCTGTGGAAAAGATATTATAATAGCACCGTCGTTTTGACTCAAATTTCGTTAATCGTATCACCTTTCTAGTGAATTATGAATTACAGTATCTGTTACGTACTATAATGCTTGGAACAATTAAAATAGTTTTATAAAATGTGGAAAGTATACACTCGCGATTCTGTCTTTTGTCGTGGAAATGTATACGAAATATTCAACGTAGAGTATTGTAGAAATATTTCGTAGACGAGGTAAATTACTATTCGTTGCATAAAAATTCTCAGTCTGCTCAGACGAGTTGATAAAACTTTGCACCACAATCTCGCTGTATTCATCTTCTTCCTTCGACATCGATATATTCTCTACGGAGAAAGAAACTAGTTAACGAGGTGAACACACTCTGTATTTGATATTCACTCGGACTAGTTTTATTGAGTCGTATATCAAAACTTGGCGGCTTGAAACGTGAAGCGACGGAGTCGCGCACTTTCAACCGATTGACGGAATTCCCAATTCTGTAAACACCGATCGGGTCACTATAGTGGTTGCAAGATGCTTGTAGTGTATTCGTCTTTGTTTTTAGATGGTACATGTTTGTATCGTTCGAACAAATATCGTAGGAGCAAACCATTTCAACGTACAGCCTTTACGCAACAGACAAAACTGAAATATAAGTTTCTGTGTAAAAGCTTTTCGTCTGTTTTGTAATTTGTATACAGGCGAATTTGCTTAATCATTTCAGCGCTAAATCGCTCGATTCAACATCGAGGCATGCAACAAATTAAGAATCCATTCGTCTTTAAACATATATACCTCTCGATATATTTACTCAGTTATTTATCGCGACGATCTCTGATAATTATTTCAACAGTACGGACTAAGCTCGGCTTATTCATTTTCTACGTCGTTCTATCTTTTCGTTCTGCAATTTCCGCGCGTGCCTATACATCATACCATCCCCGCGTCAACGAGATAAATCAAAATTAGCATCGGATTAACATTGAAATTAAATAGAATTCAACGAAGATTCGCACGATTATTTCGAGATTTTAATTGGCAGTAGCCTGCGGACACGCGGTTTTTGGCGTGGACAGAAGGCGCCGATACCCCTCCGACTGCGTTCGATAGATTGAAACGTTCGGGAGGCAGGGTCGAAAGGCAAGAGAGGAGTATTGCTCCTCGAGCGCATAAGCGTGGGTCTCTCTCGCAGCCGTGGCCCACATTCCAATAAATAACGAAACAAAGGAGCTGGAAACTCACCCCTCCCATCTGCCGTTTCGGCCTGCCGCCATATTTACATCCGATAACGAGCCGCCGGCAGATATTTACATTTTTAATAGCATAAACCCACAGACCTGACGGCACTCGTATTCGAATAATATTTCCCTTCTTCTTCCTCCACCTCCCTGTCGTCATCAACAATCCCACCGTGGACGCCATTTATTAGCCCTAATTGATCGAAAGGGGTACGTAAACCTAAACCCACGTCTCTCCCTCCCGCCCTTTTCTCCTTTCTATCGGCGCCGTGCGCGCTCACGGGGCTGTTTACGCGTTTCTTCTTACACGACTTCGAGGAAGAGTCTTCCCGAAGACGAGAAGACGAGAAAGAGAGAGAGAGAACGATAGTAGGGTAGTGTTGGTTGAACGGCCGAGGGAGGCCGAAATCGCACACCCTCGATTCACCGCACGGCACATGACGCCGGTGTGTTTCGGCAACGATGAATCCCGCGTTTGACCAGTTAACAGGTGATCGCTATTAAAAACGAAGAAAACTACAGTGTTGGTAATCGACCGGTTCTTCCCCGCCCGCTCGTTTTCTGAGAGGAAAGGAAATTGAGGAGGGAGGCGCACTAGGTAAAGGTGGAGAATGGACTTAATGGACTCGTCACGCTGGAAAAGTCGGTAATTTACGATCGGGCGAGAGGCAACGAGTTCCTTGTTGGAAGCAAGGGGGGGTGAAACGCGAAGGGTGAAACACGGAGAGCAGCTAAGAGAGAGAGAGAGCGAGTGGAATGGTGGACGCATGGTGAAACATCGGGGGCGCGTCGAGTCCGGCGTCGAATCCCAAAGCCGGGAGGGTTAATTGGATGGAGTGTTTGAGCTCGCAATTAGCGATTAGCAATTACTCGGTATCGAAATGGATGGAAGATGGTGGGGAAGAAGGGAGGTTTAGGTTCGGTTGGTCTCGGGCCGACGGAGCGATTAATGAGCCAATCGGCTAATAACGCGTCACGCAAGAATACGCGGTAACCGTTTCGGTCCGAACGCGACGCGTTCCCGTTCCCCGTTCGTTCGATATTGCCGCCCGTTATTAGGCCCGAACCTAGAGAGAAACGCTCGGCGTTGCCACATCCTCACTCCCACGAGGATCGTGGCTCGTTACTCGATTACACCGGTCTCATTACACCGGGTGGAACGGTTTCGCGAAGCTCTTGAAACGTGCCGCGCAAAAGATCGATCCTCCGCGATAGATAAGCCTCTTCTCCTCCCCTCCTCTTCCATCCTTCGCCGCTGGACTCTCGCGCTCCTCTCCTTCCCGCTCGTTCTATTTTACAATCGAGCATTAGCCGAGTAATGCACTTTAATGGGCCCGCGCTCGTGGAGAATGGATGGACTCTGCGCGTCCACGTTCGCGCGCGGCCAAACTCGTTCGATTAACCCCTTCGTGAGCGCAGCATCCGCTCCGCGCCCCGGGACAAATGGCGTCGAGTCTCCACCTGAAGATTTCACCGGACTGAATAATCGCTTCGGGAGAGAATTTCGAGCGAATCGTAACGCCATTTTTAAGCGGCGGACGGAAGATCGGGAAGGGAAGGATCGAAACGACGCGAAACGAAACGAAACGAAACGGGACGAAGTTAGGTGGTGGTTAGGTTAGGTTAGAGGGGTCGCGAGGCTCGAACGCGAGCGATGGCGTTTCGGAGAGACGCGACGCATTTCTTGGAAAACGATAGGCAACCTGGCCCGGGCCCTGAAATATGCTCGAGGCTCGATGCGGGATAAAGCTCTGCTAATTGGTGGCGAGGACGAGCGGTGCGCGCCTACACTAGCATCGGTTCGCGAGTCGCGTAATTCCGGCTAATTTATTTGATTGCACCAGCATGCCCGACTCCGCTCGCCGTAATAAGACTTGCCCTCGCTCTTTTTACGCTCCTTCTTCTTCTTCTTCTTCTTCTTCTTCTTCTTGTTCTTCTCATCTTCCACCTCCTCCTTCTCCTTCTTCGTTTTTCTTCATCTCCTCTTTTAGAAACTCCCCTCGCCCCCTTCCACCGATCGCTCGCCAGAGACGAAAAGAAAATCGGTAAGCTCGTTCCCTTACCGCCTTCTCTTTCGAATTCCAGTTTTGCCCGCTGCTTGTTGTTCCAACTGGAGATCGCGGTTTTGAACGTGAAACGTAGCAAAAAATTAAGAACTTAATACGCGTTCTTAATATCTTTTTTCTGAACGTTGGAAATGAACAGATTTTGTTGGTTTGCAACAGGTGAAAATTAGGCGTAGAAAAACACATTGTCATCGGTATAAATCTGATTAAGATTGTCTTTGTTTTTGATAGTTAGATCGAGTAGGAGACAAAAAGTATTCGAACGTTTATCGTCGTTAATAGAAGTTTTATATATTATATTAGGCGTATGCGTGTTGTGTGAAACATTCTGAAATTTCGTCAACGTCATATTAAGTAAAACGGCTACAGCGATTACGTTGACAATTTGATAATGTACGTCAAAATTACAAGATATTTATTACAAATGTATATATTTAACGAAGCATATGAAGTATATATAATGAGTATTAATTGAAGAATTAAATTACTGCGAAATATATATTTGCATATATCAATATTCATCGGTTCTTACAGGACCGTGTATAAAACGTACAAGATTGAAATAGGACACCTACAGTGAGAATAAATTATGTGAAATTGAATAGAAACTTAGTCTATTTAATACCAATAAAAGAGCTTGGAAATTTAGCCACGTATCTTTTTATCGTGGACATTAATTCTTCAGCACTTTGTCAATTTGACAGCAAAGGATAAATTAAATTGAAAAAATGAGAGGAACGATTGAGGGCTAAATATCTTGTAATTTTCAGGCTTGTTTCGAACCTGATTAATGTAACGATTATAGTCGTCGTGTCTCGTTACAATATTGATGAAATTCCAAAATATTCTATACACGTATGATATAGTACACTCATAAAATACTTTACGAGCAATTTTGCATTTAAGTGATCACGAATCCTCGAACTCCAGACGCAAAGAAAAATTAAAAAAAAAAAAAAAAAAAAAACTGTCGGCATTTTGCCCTTTTTTTTTTTTTTTTTTTTTTTTTTTTTTTTTTTTTTTGATAAAAAGAACATAATCGAGAGACATAACGTAAGGCTTGGAAAATGATGTCCAACGTTTCGTACGTCGAAACGGTTGAAGGTGAACGACGAAAGCGGCGATTCTCGGGGAGGAAAGGGCCGTGCCTTCTCAACAGCCCCTAACGAGGCAAAGAGGAGAGGTAGCTAGCCGTGTGTCCACGCGTTTTATACGCACGCGAGAGGCCGTGCGGGCCTTAGATACAGCGTACGGAACTCTTAATAACAATGTCGTTTATAGTTAGTACACGGGCGAAGGTTAGTTAGCGAGGATCGCGGATGTTCGGCGGCGAGGGGAAAGAGAATGCTAATAAAACACAATTAGCGGCTCTACCGAGCCGACCAATCACCGGGTTCCGCGCGCTCTATCGCGTACGCACGCGTAAAACTCCGCTCCCGGTTATTTATGACTTTCCTGGACGCGCATTATTACCGAGAGGAGGGCATCCTTCTTTTTTTCGCAATCAGCTTTTGCCCGTTGTTGCCGGTCGCGCCGATGGCGTCGTCAAAACCGTTTTGAATTATCACGGCATTTAGGCTTGGAGCAGATACGCCAGCGATGCGTCACAGCAATTTTCCACGATTAGACGGAATTATTTTCGTTTGTACTACACCCGCGTACGATTCGCGCAGAAGCTCGACGAATTCCTTGAATCGTAATTGGGGAAAAAAAAGTTACTTTGAAATTTAATTACGATTTAATTTTTATCAACGACTTTGTGCGATGAGACTCTGAATTGATCAGTTTGCCTTCCGAACGTTTGCCTTCAATTTTTTGTGACACGAAAGAAAGAAAGTTACGCGATATTACGAGAGATTGAAACAACGTGAGAAATGGGAAATTGATCAACCAAAGAGGATGATTTTGATTAACTTAACTGTCTAAGCAACTCTTCTTTTTAAAAGTTGTCGGATCTACGAAAGTATTTATATTTCTGACGTAGCTACGCACGCGTAAAATGTGTTCCACAACGCGTAGAAAGATTCGAGCATCTTCCTACGATTAAAAGCGCAGAGATACCGAATCACCGGGTCACCATCATCCTCGCGAACCGCAAGGCCGCCATTTCTTTCTCGAGGGTGGTCGAATTCGAGCCCTCGGCCGGGAAGAACCACCCTCGCTGAACAACCACCCCCTGTCTCGAAGCCAATCGACCGCGAACTACCCTCTCATTCGTCGAGTCTCCTTGGCGGCAAATTAACCCACGATTCAGCCACCATTTCCGGCCAGTGCGTGCGAAAGAGTCCCTCGAAACGTTTCCAGAAAAAAAGAAAAAAAAAAAAACGATCCATATTTGTTACGCCGTGTTTGCGCTTAACGGACTGTTAATCGCGCGACGATTAACTGCAGTTCTATTTTAGGAAATGGCCTATACCGACGATATAATACCCACCGACGAATATTGGTTACGATTACACAGCCCAATTACAGTGGCAATGAAAACCAGCGTGTCTCGGTGGCAAGCATAATCCCACTCGTCGAGCGCAAATCGTTTGCGTTTGACGATCATTGATCGACAAGGACGGTGGAAACGCCGCGGTAGAACTAGTTGCGAGCTGCGAGGGAACCATCCCGAGGACGAACCCCGCGTTCGTAATTTGTTAATCGGCGCGCTATCTTGTTAATTACCCGATAACGAAGCGATAACGCGTGCCCGCAGAATGAGATTCCGTTATCGCGCGAGCTCGTTTCGGTTTATCGCCAACGGTTAAATGGTAATTTGCTATTTATTTTCCGAGAGAGGAAAGTCGAGTAACGCGAGTTATCGCGGTCGCCGGCTATTTTGCATATCGACCAGCTAGCTGGCAGAACTCGGCCTAGCTGGAACAGCGTCGAACGCGGTTTCCGCGCCGTTTCGAAATTAAAACCGCCGACCGATCTTTCTCTTGTTGGGTTCCGAAAGATCCCAAAAGATCGAGAGAATGAGAAAGAGAAAGAAAGGAGGAGGAGGAAGAGTCGGTGCCGAGCGAGACGCGTAACGTCGCGTCGAAATCTCCGATCGAGTTGGTCCGACCGGACGAAGACGCGACTGTCTCCAATCCGTCGTCGTCCGTCGACCAAAGAAAGCCAGCTCGTTTCGTGTAACGTTTAATTGGAGCGGTCGGAAACGAGTATTAATTTACCTTCGATACGTGTCGGCAATAACGACATTGATACACTTTTTGCCGATGGCCAGGGGGAGAGGGCAGGGAGCTAATTTCAACTTAATCGTCGTCTTATCGCAATTTACCGAGTATAAGTGAGCCTTAATTGACTCGATTGCTGTACAAGGACTGGTTGTTCCCGGCGTGGCAGCGAGCACAAAAGGCGCTCGCCAGCAAAAACTCCGCTTCAACGAGCATTTCTCGGTCGTGGAATGTCGAACGACTTCGCGGTTCCTAGAACGTTCGTCTCCTCGATCGTCTCCTCGATCGTCTCCTCGATCGTCTCCTCGATCTCTTTCCGATCGTCGCCAGAGAAAATCGGCTACCCAGCCGAGTCCGTCGATCGCGAGGCCTTCTGCAATTCTGACACGCGTTGTTTACGCGAATCGAACGACGGAATCGATACACGACCGTTCGCTTACCGATCTCGAGTACGAACATCGAGCATCGTGTCATCTGGCTAAGTGTTCTCGTCTTCTGTCCAGTGAACGAATCCAGCTAACCCAGGTTTGTTCAATTTTATTAGCGTTTATTACGTTTCAGTTTCTTTTAGTAGTATCTGCGAAATTCGACGACTCGCTCTTCTTACTCGAGTTTCTTGGCTAACAAAAATTCTTTATTAACAGATTCATTGTTCATGCAGTATCATTCGTTAAAAATTCGATTCGACTAATGCAATTACAAAATCACCGTCGCAGATGTCGAATAAAAGAAACCTAGTACTGCGTACAAACGATATATGAAGAGGGTATCACTAAGGGTAAATCTAAATTAAGAATGCAACTCGATTCGTTCACTGGACAGATCATCCTAAACGGAACGTTCAATAGCGAAACTACCTCTTTGCCAGTTTTTCTCAGTTTTGGCAAAATTTGGCGCAACTTGGAAAAAAAAGAAGGATCGTCGTGCGACTCACTTTGCTTTTCCGCGTCCTCGACCACCGGAAGTTCAGCCTCCTCGACATTGACCAAGCTCCGTATGCTGAAGACGCTCTTGGCGACCCGGGTTTTCTGAAGGTCAGCCACAGTCTCCGTCATTCTTCTAGGAGTAGTGCTGAGATCCATCGTTGGCCAACGTGGTTCCACCGTGGTCAAACGACGACGAAACGGACGAAACGTCCCTCTCACAGTATACACCGATATCTCACCGTCCTCTCGTCGGTCCGCATCGTACACAACCAACGATCGCTACCTCGTTGTTTGCACCTATTCGGCCTCGGCAGCGGTTCATTCAGTCGCGTGCAGTGTGCTCGTCTTCGTCCGTGGAAAGCTCGTCATTGCGTGCAAGTAGAACCAGACTCTTCGCAGGAGTAACATTTGAACTCGGTGCAAAATTTGAAAGTTTTTAGACTTCTCTCTTCTTGTTATAAAGTCACGAGTTGCAATTCATCTCGTTCGTCGAGCGATGCAAGTCTTCAAGTACTCGTCCGAACAAATCTGGCGCTCGTCCCTCGATCTCGACTCTGTCTATATCTGCGATTTAGCGTCTCTTTGGAAAATTCGAGAAACTGTACGAGCTTAATTTCAGAGATGACACGATCCTTGTACGGCTCGACGTTGTATCGCGAATATTTGGACGAAATATCGGCTAATTCTCACGCGGTTGATCGGCCCGACGTTAATAGCGGCGCGTGTCGTTGCAAACTGAGGTACGAATAGAGATCACACGCTCTTGACAAACATACTGCGTCGTGCACGATGTTTGTGTATCAACACAGCTGCGTTACCTGGAAATATCGATTCGAGATTCGAATTCTTGGAATCGCGAGTGACCTTTCCCCTGCTCGTGGTTATTGCATGTTCGAAATTCTCCTCGTCGGTGGTGACTTTACCGCGTTTTCGTAAACCGATCGAACCAGCAGCGTGACCAACGATCGTCCTTCGTCCTTCGCGTCGAACACCCGATCGGGTGCACTGGTCTGCTCGTCCACTCAGTCTCTACGTTCCCTCGACTCGGTCAAACTTTCGCAAACGCGCGTCGACGCGAAAGATTCAAACGAAACTTGTCACTTGTCGCGTCGATTCCAGCAGGCGATGGCAGGCCTTCGAGCGCTAGAGTCAGCGACAGCTGGACGGGTTCAGTGACAAAGTTGTCAAAGCTCAACCGACGGTTGTTGACGGTTGACAGTTGACGGAGCAACTGTCAGGGAAACTGTCAAGGCGAGAGTGAGGAGCGTGCGGTAGCACGCAGCCACGCGACGAACCGGGACACGAGAAGGCAGCGATCGGCCAGCACACCGAGCACACGCGTGTCGCGAACTCCTGTTCGGCAATGTTCGCGTTCGAGTTCCCTCCACCTCGAGGAGGTCGATCGTGTCCCAAGGTGGTACCATCTGGTAGAGGGGAACATGGAACACCGAGACCGCCCTCCTCGAACAAAATGGAGTTTTCTCGAGCTTTCAACTCCGCCTATCGCGGTCCACCTACGTCGTTTCACGTCGGTTTACCACCTGGAACAACCTACAAATCGCACCAGCTCGTCTCTCTCCTCTCTTAGAATCGCTCGAATTCCTCTCGGAGCATTAGCGCTTGGTCGTTAGGACGAACGGAGATCGGAGGTGTTGTTAAAAGGAGCCGATTCCGAGTTTCATTTGCTCGCTGAGTGAGTCTCGAAGGATCGGAATTTTCCTTCTTTTTTTTTTTTTTTTCATGTGTCTTTAAAAAGATACCCCGAGCGAAACTTTGTAGGCGAAGCGGCGTGGTAGGATTTTTACCCGGTGCAACATTTTTGTGAGGGAGTCGGCCCAAAGTCTGGACCTGCACGAGATCTTTGTGTGGCAAATCGACCTCTTTTCTTTTAAGAAGGCTGCTTAGGGATAAACTGACCAGGGATAACGATCTATTAGGGTCTTCAGGGACTGTAGCATTAGATCTGCCCTGCATGAAACTATTTAACAAAGTAAATTTATCTGCAAATGGAAACGGCATTGAACCCCACGCGAGTAGACGATTAGCAAGCAATTACAGGTCGACAGATGTAAATGGACTAAAAGCGTTTGCGTTGTCAGCGAACGTAAGAAAATACAGGCCGGGAGAGAAGGAACGATCACTATTGCATATATATACGTAGACTTTCGTCGATTTATTTTTTTATACACTGTATCCGTTAATCTTTAAATATATTACGTGCGGTGTATTTAGGTATGAGTCTGCTGGCGAGCGTTTGGTACGAATCGACCGACTTGGGAGTGGGAATCACAACTGTAGAAGGAGGGGGGAGGATTTTTGGAGGATTTTAAGAAGACGTATGCGCCCTGTCTTGGTGGGATGATCGAGGTAATATCGCGGTGATCGAGATTGATCGAGACGTACCAAGCGACGATCCACACTCTGCTTCAGCAGCGCGTTCGTTTTCGAAGAAACCGTTTGAGCGAACGATACAATTCCGCGGCGACGCTCGTCGCTCGACGAAGTCGCGTACACCTACAAACGAGAGAAGTGCTGTGGTCGAACGAATAAAATGAAAAGGGGCGAAATCAGGCTAGAGAGCGAGAAGGGGTGAGAATCGAGAAGAGATTCGGTGGAAAGCTGGGCGCGATGACGCAGTCGTGGTCGAACGTACGAACTTTCGCAAGACGAGAACGAATCTTCTTTAAAGGTTCCACTTGGAAATCCGTGACTTTTTACGGACGTTCGTTCGAGACGCAGCGTGCGTCGCGTCATCTCAGCCATGTCCATACTCGAACATTTCACGCGCGTTGTTCCTTCGAATCTTCACTTCAAAAACCTGCTTACCTGCAAAGACGCGCCCCCCGACAAGGGATAGAGAGAAAAATTAATACAAAGTATATATCTTTGGCACAATAAATACGAATACACGGTACATTCTTTCGCGAGACTAGATGTCTCGCCGACACGAGTTCATGATCATTGACGCTCGTCGAAACTCGTCGACGAGACACCGAGACGTAATTGCTTCACTCCTCACCATCGCGACGCATGAGATCCTTCGTACTACTCTTACGCGGTCATTTCTGAATCAGACGAAATTAAAAAGAAGAAGAAAAAAAATAGTAGGGAAATTCTAAAAGAATCTTGCGACGATATAGGAAATTACAGCTAACGATATTATAACGCCTAGCACCTAACGGGGTTTCATCGCTTCGGGAATTATTACCAAATCGTGGCAGTACTCGGAATCGAAATGTAAAGACAGCTCGATATCAAATACGCGTCGAAGCTGTATATGAAAGAAAAAAAAAAAAGAAAAGGAGAAAGAAATAGTCGTAGACGAAAGAAAATCGCAACGTTTACGCGTTACACGTCGCAGTGAACACCTAGGCCTTAATTTTATATAAACGTACGAGTATTTGATATATCAACGACCTGTTTGAACGATCGATCGGTCGTTATCGATCGTCGATGGCATTGAAAACTTCCTAGCTAACTTACCATTCCTGCAGGAATCTACTTGATCCGCAGCAGATCGCTTACGCATCGTTTCGAGACTAAAAGGTGACGAAAAATCCAGCTTTCTAGCATCTTGTTTGAAACGACGAACGAAATCGTTAAAAAGTATCGCGGAACAAACGAACCGAATATTACTCGACGAATGAGAACTGAACGAACCCCTTGCATCGAAGAATGACCGTTTTTCTTCGCCTGTTTTTGATCTTTCGATTTTGGAAATTGAAACTCGCAGCTGTCTCACGAAAGTGTTCTTCTTTCCTATATAAGTCTCGTTACCTGACGTCTACAATTTAGATTTTGAGATGATTGGTGATCTTGCGATGAATTTGTTTAGATATTGCTTTAATGAAGAATAACAGATTCGGAACCGTTCTGATAAAAAAATTCATAGTCCTAACAATGGTACTATTGAAAAGACAATCACGTTCTTGAAAAAAGCAAATAAACTATAAAAGTTAAATAAGTTTGGATTCTCCAAAAAAAAAAAAAAACAATTAATGCTCATTCTTCTTAAGCTTTTTTAACCCCTTGTACTGGTATCCTTTTTAAAAAACTTATTGTCGGATCAACTTGAAAGTTATGACTGATGTTTTATTATAAACTATCGAGAGAGCAAAAATAGGCGATTTTTTCGATTATTCTTCCTTTCACAACATTCTAAGCTATCGCACGACGTACGCTCGATTCACGAGTTAGCTATTCCTGAATTAATCGCAAGATGGAATTTCGATGGGTTCATTTCGATCTCCACTAATTTTTCTTCAATCTACCTTGATCCGATCGATCATTGTTCCACGATGTCGAAATGCTTTGAAGATGAACAACGCTATTTAGAAAGCACGGATATACAGGCTCCGTTAATAGATATGGGAGACATTTTATTGGGATTGAACCTGAACGGTGCAACAACGAAAAAAGTTCGTAGGGCAACGACTTTTTTCCTGTACGATCGTCGAGAACGAATCGTCTTGATCGAGAGATAATCTTTCACGTGCAATATAACTATCAAGTACAAGGCGCATGGTAGTCACACGCGCGTAGGAACTTTTTTCATCGCCAAATCGAGCCCCGAAGAAAGTGTCTCCGATATTTACCAACTCTATGTAACGACTGTTGCGTTCGCGCATTTTTCTCTTGCAAAACTCGGCTACGTCCTAGTTTCTCAGCTACGTTTCTTCTTCCTCTGCCTCTCGTACAAAGTTACGTTTTGTCTTTTCGATATAAAAGTTTTCGTACAACTACAGTCGAGTGTCATGATTGATCGCAGTCTAACGTCGCGTCGAATAGCCGCGTCGCTGTATTTCTTTTTTTTTCTTCCTCTCTGTCTCTCTCTCTCTCTCTCTCTTTTCTTTTGATTTTGAAGAAGATCGCCGAGCGATTACCCGACGCGTACAATAATACGAGTATAAAAGTCTCGAGATCCCTATAATCGATCCCCTATGGCATTATCGTTTCATCGACAAACTGGACCAGGAAGCGCGGTGTCTTGTCGGCTTTGGATCGCGTGTCGTGAGTATAAAAACGCTGCTGCAACACGCCTGCCACCAGGTCCGTCCTTCCTCAGTGGTCGAGTGCGCGGGGAAACTTAGCCGCGAGTCCGTTTCCACCGCGATCGACGATCCGTTTTCCGTGTCGTTTCTTTCAACGCGGGCTTTATATGGTCTGGCGCTAAGCAGACACGTGATTCGGCACGTTCGACGACGACGCGGTCTGCAACGGGGATCGTGACTGATGGAACCTGAGCAGTTCCGAGACGGTGACAGCCACGCGCACCACTCCTCGACCTCCTTCCAGCACGTCGCTAGCGCAGCACACGAGGTTCTGGAAAATGACAAAGCACACGCGTACGTTCTTCATTAATGTAGGTCCATCGAGCTTCGGGATAAGGTAAGTCCAAATTTCGTCTCTTAACGTTTGCCCGAAACGAAACGAGTCTTTCGGTCTACTTCGTGAGCGACGTTTTTGCAAAAATTCGTAGGATTCGTTTCTCAATTTCGTTGGAAAAATATCGAATGCATCTTTGAATTCCTTTCTAACGTTAAAAACGTGGAATTAAAAAAAAATTCTAAATGAAATGTTGCATCAATATCGATCTTCAATATTTGGCGCACCAGAATTCAGCGATACGCACATTTTAGAGGGGCGACGAAATTTGGGCCGCTGTGAAAACTCTGGGAATAATTTTAGTACAGGTGACGAGCGTTCGTCCATCGTGCTCAAGCGATTATACCAAAAAGAATATTTTATTATCAGTGGAAATAGTATTACAATCGTTATTGGTAGTCGTACAATCGATGTTACAGAGTACGTCTCTCGAAAAGTGAAACCGAATATCAGTCTGAAGCGTTGTCGTTTGAATAGCAAAGGGAGGTTTCTCAACGATTGTTCTTCATCGGGGGACGTGAACCACGGAACACTGAAACGCAAAGAGACGCGCCGCGAATCGTATGCCATCCAACGAATCGGATTCGCACGAGTGCGCGCGTTTCACTTGACTTTCCCGCGCTATGGAAGTTGATCGAATTTGAAAATTTGGACCGACGATGATACGTAAGTATACATTCGGCATTGTATAATGTTTTATTGTGCGAGTAGCGTAGAAACAAAGCGCGAGGCACGCCGTCCACGTTCAACGTTCACGCGGCGAGGAGTTCGATCGTCGTTGTCACTGCGCTGTATTCCCAACTGTGCGAACAAAGTTAGAAACGTGGAAGAAGACGCGACCAGTTCCGACGATTGTCCCTGCATCGCCGTGATCGTGAAATCGTTGGACGAACATGCTGGCAATTTAGATACTCGATAGTACAAAAGTGAAAAAAGTAGAGAGAGAGAGAGAGAGAGAGAGAGAGAGAGAGAAAGTTAAAGAAAACGATCGCGTCACATAGTAAATCGTCGGAGGAGCACAGTGAAATTGCCCGCGCTCAACTCGACGGATGGACGCGATCGTTGGAAGGAGGGACACGAATTAAACGACAAGAGAGAGACCTTCTTCTTTCGTTCCTACGAAATCGTACAAAAAAGCTTAAGCTTAAAAAACAACGAGATAAAAAACGAAGCACCGAGTTTTGGAGAGCGAGAACGAGATATCAGCAACGCTAATTAGCCTACGTAGTACAATCTGAGAAAATAAAGGAAAGAAAAGAAAACAAAAAAAAAAAAATAAAAAACGATCAAAGAGAAAAGTAGCATCAACGTACCATATATCTGTGTTTCTCGTACAATATAATATAATACAATATAATAATAATATATATATATATATATATATATTTGTATAATATAATCTATCTATATATGTATATATATGCTCTCTTTTTCTTCCTCTCTGTTCTTTACAAAAATTATACAATTATACAAGCTAATGCAACGGAATGATCTCGTGTGTTAGGTCTCCTATATCGCTCGTCTTTTCTACTTCGCGTCCTCGCGAAGGGTAGATCGAAGGACGCGCCAGCCTCTTGTGGAAGCGACAACAAATAAGAGAAGAACTGCCGCGGCAGAGCACAGAGAAGAGACGGTAATCTACGGAATACGCGGTAAACTAAAGTGAAATAACCAGTCTTACGGTTGCGATTAATTCGATGCAATTACGTCTCGTCCGATCGTTACGAAGAGATGCAATAATACTGATGAGATCGTCGCCGTTGAACGCGTTGGTCGTTTCACTGAGCTAACCTCGTCGAAACGATTCCCACTTCCCAACGATGAGAGTCCTTCGAATCAATTTCGAATATTTCTTGCAATCCGACAGTTAACGCCCGAACAGCGTACAAACGACGACGAAATTGACCGGAAGAGAGCAGTGGAAGAGACAGAAGGAACAAACGAAATTAAACAACGAATTAAGCGTTAAATTACCAAACGAGTATACGAAACATTGGATGAAAACGAAGATTAAAGTACGAAAAAAAGAATAAGAAAAAAAAACAAAAGAACAAGTCGAACTGACTAGAACCGAGGATAAACTTAACCAACGATTAGAAGTACATTATACCAAGGACTAGAAATTCGCAAACGCAAGCTGCGCGCGAGTGCGAAAACGGCCAAAGTAACGCGGAATTAATTATTCCGAAAGACGCAGCTTCGGTGATTAATACGTCGACATAGTTGCATGCTCGTCGCAAGAATCACCTCGCAAACACGCGCCACGATCTACGATCAGCTCAAAGTGCAGAGAATTCCCATGTATAACAAAAGAACTCAACTTGGCGCCAAAAAGAAAAGAAGAAAGAGAGTTTCTACGTGTTTTCTTGCAAGTAGACCGTTGTGTTAGACCGTCGTGTTAACAGAAGCGATTAGGTTTCTCGTAAAAATTCCCTTGTGCGTTCGCGATACGTTTGAGAGCACGTGTCTACTCGTGTCGTGTTCAGTCGAACATACTAAATAGCAGCAGCGATATGAGAAGCATCACGGAGAAACAGAGTCGCGCGCGACGCGTGTCTGACGCGTTTGGCACTGATCTACTGCGAAAAAGAACACGTCCGATACGGGCCAATAGACACACACAGGGTCCGGTTCCAATGGAGCGACAAACCAAGAGATGCAAAAGATCCGAAAGATTCGATCTCGGCGACTCGTTCCTCCTCAAGTTCCTTAACGTACGCAATACAATATAATCCTTATCGTTAACGAATACATGTAGAGAATAAGTTAGACGCTCGTACACTCTAAACGATATACGTGGTTGTACGTCCGCTACGATACGATTCTTATATTTCATCTTGTTTAGACGTTAAACGCGTTTATATGAAAATATGGAGATTATATCTTAGGCTCACGACCGAATTGCTTGGTCGGTGAAGTGTTAAGTACTCTCGTCTAGACGTGTACTCTCTCCCAACGAAAAGAAATGCCCCGTATGTTATTCGCTTCTCGCCTCGGTTGAGAGAAACGACAGGGAAAGATAGAATTCGCCGTGATTTCCCCGTTGGGGAGGTACGCCAATACTGCTTGTGAGATTCGATAAAAACGACAAAAACAACGATCGAATGAGAAATTCCTTTCGAGTTAGTTCGAATGTGCGAGTTAAACCTACGTACCAAAATAGGAAATCTTTGAACGTAAAGAGATTTCTAGCACCTTGTTGCGAATCCTGTAGTACTCGAAGGCTACCTATCACAGACCCATCAATCCTGAAAAGAGCCGTAGGCGATTCACATTGGTCGAACGTTAAAAAAATACTACCATTCGAGGTATGACACCGAAGGGTTCTTCTTCCCTCTTTACTTCTCTCTTTGAACTTCGCCGTCACTGGCGTGATCCTAGACACGTCACCGGTGCCGGATGATGCCGCAATACCACCCACGAATTCCCATTCCCTTCGTTTTCCAATTTTTTTTTTTTTTTTTTTTTTATTCCCGCCGTCATTGCAAAACGTTATCTCGAACGTGTATTGGACACCAACCCACCGCTTCGCGTAGCAAAATACTATTTTCTCGACAGATGCTGTGCTCGACGATAAATCTGATCGATCGTCACGATCATCAGCGATCTAAACGTACAAGGTACATACACACAGGCGATTCTATTTGATATGCGAGCGTCCAGCGGCTTTGATTACGCTCTTTGATTTGTTTCTTTTTCTTCTTTTTCACGTTCCCTTCCGTCGTAAGATATTTTCGCGTTCAACAAGCAGAACTCGAGTCCTCGTCGTAGGTCCTACTACCAAAAAACGGAAACGCTCAGCCAACCTACGCACTACGTGGCCGTTTCTACAACTAGGCGGACTAAATGTACTTACGAAGCTGCCGTTCGATGCTCGAATCGACTACCGAATACTAGCTCGCCGAAGAAAGTTTCAAGCGTCTCTCACGATGGAGGCAAACAAACGAACAACCCTTTTCGAACTACAGCCGCGACCAGCGGCTGGGATCTGCGACATTTCTCGAATCGTTTTCGAACTTTTGCACCGTACATTTGACGCGATTCGAAGCTTCGAACTTTTGAAAGCCTTGATAAATCTCCGAGAGTTCGACAGCGTGACGAATATTCAACGTTGAGCCAATATAAAATTATGCAATATAAATACTAAAGGAAATCTAAAAAGTTCAAGTGGCTTGTTTGATAATTAGTCACGCCGAGAGAGAAACGATTCAAAGTGTCGCAGATCCCATTGCTGCCTGTGTCATAGTCGAATGTAAATTAAATCGAACGTACAAGCTAAAGCTCAGCTTAGCCGTTTCTTGAGTCGGATCAACGTATCGATCCAGACACTTTTACAACGGACGAAAGCCATCGAGCCGTCTCTCGGTTCGACAGCGATTCCTTTGAACGGAAGAATGAGAAACGAGAAGGGAAAAATCAGAACTAGTCGAGTAACGTCGAACCTAGGGTAACGAGATACTCCGGACGATCGACGAATAGCTTTCGACGCGGTTTTATCCTTCCGGGTATCGTTTGTGTCGTGCTTAAAATAAACTCGCAATTAGCATCTGACAAGGGGTGGTTCTGCGCGACACTCGACCGCGTTCTTCGCCCGTCGAAGCAAACCAGATGTAAAGAAAATAAAATTAGAAAAATATCATGCCGCTCTAAGTGGTACTAGTCGGGCTGGAAGAAGTGGACAGAGGAGTGTCGCGCAGCGACTCAATCTCCTGTGACTCGACGAACGGGGGCTCGGCGAACGAATCGAAAAATCAAAAGGTAGAAAACTAGAAAATTGTAACAAAACCGCGTTCTCCCCCGTGTTCGTTGCGAACCGAACCGAGCCGCGTCGCGTGTCGATAATATATCGTTTGTCGTAATCCCAGCGTAATCTTCGATTGTGCTTTTGTCTTGCAAGCGTCGTTCGTCCCATCATTTTGCACTCTGGCGTTCTCGTCTTACTCGCTCTTTTTCTTTCTTTGTTCGTTTTTTGGCTTTTAATCGGGAATGGGGAAGAGGTAGAGCAGAACGAGGCTGGAGAGGAATGTGGCAAAAAGCATCGCGGATAGAACGCGATCCTGAATCGTATGGGATGAACCTGCGGCCGATTCTTCGGTATCTTTCTTTCCTTCGTCGCGGAGAAGGAGAAGAGCGGAGACGAGACGCGCCAGAGCCTCCAGCCCGTACGCGTCCATGTAACCCACGTCCATGATTGCGTCCGCGTCCAATAACACCTCCTGCAACACCAACAACGATACTACTCAGTCCCAGTCTCTACTATGTCGCTGGTCGTTCTGAACATTTTACTTTTTCTTTGCCCTCTTACATCGCTTTCATTTCTAAGGAAGCGATACCTTCCTCGAGATCAACGATTCGAACCTTTAGCGAAAACTTTGCCTCGAAGAACGTTGCGCGAAAATTGTTCGATTCAGGGCGCTTCATCGAGAAAGTGAGCAACAACAAGACTCGAGTGTCATTTTTGTCAATAAATGTGCCCAATTCTGGTCCCTATCTCAAGAGGACACAAGTAAGAAAGTACAACTAGCTTGAAAGATTTTTCAAAGTTCAGCGCGTGGCACTAAGTCGTTGAGTCTTAGAGGAACGTTGAGAAGTGAAGACGCTAGGACGAGACGCGTTCAAAGCGTTCTCCGATGAAGCGACGAGCGACACAAAAGCGAATACGAGTCTAGGCACATGCAACTAAAGCTTCTTTATCTCCACTTTTTTCTTCGAGTTCTTCCAAATTTTGTCTTTTTCTTTTTTTTTTTCTTTCTTTTTGGAACGAGAGAGAGAGAGAGAGAGAAAGAGAGAGAGAGAGAGAGAGAGAGAGAGAGAGAGATTTTGAAAAAAGGCGAATCGCATAACCCACGGGGACTGACTAGTAGTTGTTGGAAATAACATGGACAAAACGTACCGGCTGCTGTCGAAGCGTTAGTTACGGCCTTGCCAAGAGGCGTTCGATCGACGAATAGCACGGATGTCTATGCTTCCTTCGATCTTGCGCTCGAATCGTTTCAAGTTTCCCTCGTGACGCGCTTGGCCGCGCTTCCGCGACAAAAGAGACACGAACGTGTTCGCAGGGCGTGCCTCGAGTCACAACATCGTCACGGGGAAAATTCGTTGGACAACGAAAAGAGAGAAACGAAAAAAATGACTCTGTTCCACGTAGAAGCACGCGGTGGCTTGACGTGCGTTGTAACATGCCGCGGGACCACAGTGAGAAACACAAGCGAGGAGAACTGTTCGAGAAACTGTTTGAGAAAAGGTATCGAATGATCGAGCTTACCTCATCGACGCCTATCTTTCGACACGCCTCGAGGAAATTGTCCACGTTACGCCTGCATCTTGCCATTGTCAACTTGGGCTGCAAATTACGACACGACAGTTACGCGTTAAATATCCGAGGATCGTCGCTTTTAGATGGCGAGAGAAGACACTCACCACAGCTGGTGAAGGAACGTGGATACTGGCGACCGACCTAGGCTTCACGTGGTTTGCCAAGTGACAAAGTACAACGCCGTCTGTCAGCGCCGGGGCAAGATCTTCCGGTAGAGCCATCTTCAGCCTCGTTTCAATGTGCTGAAAGGACAAGACTCGAACGTTAGCTACTCTACCGTTACAACGGGTAATTACCGAGTGGAAAGTATCTATCCTTTCCGATACTCACGTTTCGAAGCTGCTCGATCAAGTCAGCTTCCTCCTTGGCACGCTCGAACTCTCTTCTCATAGTGAACGAGTACTTTTCTGGCACGTTGCTGTTCCACGTAACCGATCGAGGAGACTTTGGACTCCCACCGTTTCTACTGGGACTCTTGTTACCTAACGGACATTACAGATATATTTCATTTGTTTGTTTGTACGTGACACGTCAGCCATCTGTTTCTATCTATTTTATTCTCTTTACTCACTGATTATTTCGTTTTTTTCTTTTCTTTACCTTCTACGTAACCAACAGCGGTCTTGACCAATCTGGGAGTGTGCCCCGGACTAGTGTTGGAAGATAAAATGCTCGATGACGTTTTGATCGGCGAATTGGGCTTTTTATACGGCTGCTCGAGGTATTTCCCGTTCTTATTGCTGTACTCGTTATTGCTACCGTTGATGATCGGCATGTTCTGATAGTTGATACGCGACGGTGTTACTTTCTGCACCGGTCTCTTCGTCGCGTTCTCCTCGTTGAAGATCTGCTTACCGGTCATACCGAGTGCGTCTTTGTTGCTGGCAGAGTCTGTCTCGTTGTTCTGCGATTCGTTGCCTGGCGGCGTCACCTGTTCACGTGGCCTGTACACGCTGGGTCCCTCGTTGGCTCTTTGTTGTCTCAACGCCTCTTTATACTCTCTAAAAATCGGTCGTCGCATGTTACTCGCGATATCTACTGAAACACGTTGCGATGCGTACGTCGACTATCATCGTACGATATCAAACGTTGAAACACGTGCTTCAAAAGTCAGTTTATTTTAACCAACTCTAGTATCAACGGCAGAAGAGACGCGTTGGTTGCAAAGAATTGAAGAAATTAAAGAAACGGGCAAAAAGATGCGACAATAATGATAAAAGATACGATACGACGATAACTTTTCAATTCCTTCTTGAACTGAAAGAGAGCTGGAAACGAACGGAGCAGTAGTAATTATAAAAATTAACTCTGCCTTTTCAAAAATACGAACGATGCCCTTTTTTTAAAGATACAAGGGTCGATGCATGCATCGCAAACTATAGGAGCCTTCGCACGATACGAACGCATACCTATAAGTTTGAATGTGATTGAGCGGCCTTTTCTCGTCACCGTTCATCAAAGAGGTAGCGTTCGCGGTCGATGTTTGCAGCGGTTGCACGGACTGCGTGTTCGTTGACACTGGCGTTGTCGTCTGGCTCAGATGAGCGGACTCGAGGGGACTGAAAAAGACGCGGGAAGGACACCTGACACTTATGCTCGTCTGTTAGCCGGTAAAAATCACCAGGCAGTCGTGCAACGCGGTCGAGTGACAGTGACAGGCTGTGATGATTGACTTATTAACAGCTCGCTTACCCGGGCGGCGTAATCGACGCGTGGTAGAGGCCAGAGGTCATCGGTCTCCTGACATCGGCGCCATTCTCCGACGTGCTTCTTTCTAATTTTCTCTTTTCCAACTGGTCGTGCAGTATCATAGCCTGTAAACACGGCGTCGTTTAGTGAGAAAGCGAGAGGAGGAGAGGAGACAGTCTCGAGAAGAGATAGATTCGAGAGAGGAAAGGTGAGCACACGCATTCCTAGCCGGCCGCCTTGGATGCCGGTCGCGTTAATCGCGAGCGAGCGCGAGACGCTGCCGGCGAGTTCTTTCAATGGGTTAAGGTCATTCAACGAGGCTTGAACGACGGCCAAGCGCGACTCGACAACACACAGATATCATTTTCAAGGGGCGCGCGTGAGTTCTATTCACTCGCTAAATATAGACGTTGTGTCACACGCGGTCAGACTTACTTGGAGCAAGTCTGAAACACGTTTATTGGAGAAGCTTGGCGAAGCCGGGGCACAATGTGTCAGCGCGGTGTTCGAACCACGGCTCGATACCTACCTTGCCGAGCTCATCCTCGAGCGACGTGTGCTCGCCAGGCGAGATGGTACTAGGAGTCGACGTTCCGCTGCAGGATCCGTTCACGCTGGTCTCGTGCGGCAACGTGATCGAAAGTGGCGAGCATTCTTGACGCCACAGCCCTCGAACCTCGCCGTCGTGCACCTGCGCGGAAAAACGTGTCCAGCAGGAGGTACTACGAGAAATCGTCGAGACGGTTTTGCGTACGTGTGTCGTTTCTACGTGTGATTTTTTTCGAAAGTTTATTTAAAAGTTTGCGTTTTTTTTTTTTCTACATAATTGGATTAGTCAGAGAGTACAAAAAATGTGCACGTCTCTCACGGGGGGGGGGGGGGGGGGGGGGGATAGTTCTTTCTACTGGCGAGGAGATCGAAGCGATACGCAGCAGATTCTATGAAGTTTCATAGCCGAAGAGGTTGTTACAGAGCCAGCCGGGGAAGAAGAATCGAAGAAACAGGACGAGGGTGAGAAGAAGGACAAGGAAACTAACCGCGCTGTGAATTTCTTGCGACCAGCGTTTGTCGACGCCGTCGCTGGTGCTGTATCCGCTGTCGACGTTGTGCCGCCTGTGGGTCCTTGTGTCCAGGGTAGCGTGACCTCTGACGTCCAGGGGTGTCCTCCTCGTACGGCCGCCCCTTGCTCTCTCGTGTTTCGCCGCCTGTCTCTCCAAATATTTGAAGATGTGCGTTCGCCCGCGAATGCATAGCTGCGAACACAAGCGAGAATAACAGTCGGCTGAGTGATCGGCCGATCGACGACTGGGAAACGGGATTCAGAAGCTCGTGCTCACCGAGGCAGGCGGCGAGGTCAAAGGATTGTCGGACAGCCGAAAGTCGACCAGGCTCTTCATTTTCCTCATCTCGTTCGGAAGCACGGATATTCGGTTGCCGCTGATATCCAGCTTCACGAGTCTCAGGTACGTCAGTTCTGCGCAGAACGTTCGATTTCACGATCGTCGTACATTGTGCATTGACTTTGGCAAGAGCGTAAAAATAAATACACGTCGGACGTGGGAAAAATCTGTTCGGAAGTTTCAAGACAAATGCCAATATTTGTTTTAAAATTGGAAATATCAATTAATGTTTTGCGACATTCGAGAGTAGCGCGAGGAACACTCGTAACATTCAAGAATTCCCTGAATTAGAAAGACGTAAGACTGAAGACACGCACTCCTGATATTGGAAATTAAAATTTTAAGGTTGTTAAAGAACAAAAATATAAGACTCTGCGTATATTTTAATACATGTAACCGTAACCTCTGCCCCCCATCTTGGATGGTGGCGCCTGCTCGAACAGGTTCGAAGAAGCGCTACCTACCTATAGGCAGGTGCACGATCATGTTGCTCCTCAAGTCCAAGGACCTAAGTCGCGCGAGGTCGCCCATCCGAGGTGGCAGGTTCGTGATTTCGTTGCAGCCTGCGTCGAGCTCGGCCAACGCCGACATCCTGCCCAACTCGTCCGGCAGAGACGCCAGTCGGTTGTGAGCGACCAGTAACGTTTGTAGCGGTAGCCTGCATATCTCCCGAGGTAGAGACGTCAATTGATTGCGACTGCGAACAAAAAACCGTCGCCGCTCGTTAATTCCAATCCGTGCCGTGCCGCGGTGAAGCCTTGGTGGCTTCGCGACTTTCTGCCCTTACCGACCTAAGATCGAGGTAGTTGAGGGATTGTAGCATCGCCACGGTTTCCGGTATTATTCTTATCGCATTGTGGTAGAGGTGCAGCTTCTCGAGGAACAGGAACTCGGTCACTTCTTCCGGTAATTCGGCGAAACGGTTCTTCGAAAGATCTGCAACAGAAATGCACATTCCTCTTGAATAAAATAAAAAATCTTTGTTTCATTAATTAAATGAATTGTGTTCTAATTCGTTGCAATTTTTAGTACACAGATACATCGTATGGTCAGTACAGATCTCTGTTTTATGGATACTTAACATTCTGCGATTAGAATTTTGTTTTACTCGCAGGGGAAAAAGATTATTAGCTAATTGCAATTATTTATTCCAGTTTATAATATGACAGCTGTCGTTTAATATTTTTGGGTATATAGATACATAAATACGTAATTTTTAAGTTACACGAAAATGTTTTAAATGGTTAAATAAATATGCAGATAGATTAAAGTATGTGTGTTGTATCGATCAAAGCACGAAAGTAAGAGTCTTTTAATTTCGGGAACGCACAGAACAAAAATAGATCTTATCACGCTATTTATCAAGACAAATCTGTGTACCAAATATTACGTACGCTTATGTCTCTAGTTACGACGAACAAATGTACAATCACACGTGTATTAAAAAGTCACAGAGTTTCAGTTCGCTAATATACAGATTGTAATGGTCTAAAATCGTGACCAATTCTCACAAATAATATTATTTGATACTCTTGAAAAAAGTGAAAAAATATTTCTTAAAGAAGTTCGATTAATCGAGAGACATCGTCAGGCCCCCCGTAGGAACAGCTGTGCTCCGGTTAGGGCGGTGCTCGAGTTCGTTGGGGGTTCTTATGAATGGGGTGCGACGGTCACGTGCGTGTACAGTCTCGAAACGTAGGAAAAGGATAAGGGTGGCTCAGCTGCTGCTCGGCTTCGGGGGCCTCCTTTCTGATCAATAACCACCGCCTGGTGTGCTTTCGTTTCCTCCGGGAGTTGGTTAGCCAACGGTTGGTCCGACTCGTCCTTTTCCTTCGTGCCAGCTTTTCAAACCCGCCCTCTCACCCTCACTCCTTTCACTATCGATCGGGCGCGTCACCACCCTGTCCAACGACACCTCTTGCTTGCATTCGATCATTTTTGTCGAACCCCCCGCTCCCCCTTCTCGCGGGAATCACGATTGAATGAAAAGTGTTTCGGTCGCGCGCGAAACGTTAATTCTCGAGGAAATCTCATCGCGCGTTCTCGGAAATTCGATCTCGGTTATCCGATTTACGCGATCGGGACCAAGGAAATTGCTCGTCGATCGTCAACAGGATACTCGAGAGTTTTCTCCAAACGCTCCATTCATTATCTTTCCATCTGGCTGGATCTGCGAAGTCTTATTACGTATCGAGGAACGAGTTTCCCTCGCGTGCACGCCCACGACCGTAATGGGGAACGAGACCATGGGGTGGAAAGTAAAGCGTGGAACCATTGGTACACACGGTCGATCGCATAATCGTGGAGCAAGGGCGTCGGCCCGTTGGTGTTGGTGCAATGGAGACGAAAATAGCAACCCCTGTTCTGTCTCTGTGCCATCGCCGCGACTCTCGCGCAATGAAACTAAACAATTTTTACAGAAGCCGTCTATTCTATTTATTTTCGACGGGGGGACGACAGAAACCGATCTCGCTCTCGCTCTAAAACGACACTTCGTCGAATAGGAGATGACGAAAAATATGAAATTTCCCCCTCGCAGAATTTCATTCATCAAAATTATTTATTTTTCGCTGCACAAATTTAATTCTCAACTGGCGTCATTGGATATTAGGTTAATAACTAAATAAATTTTGAGATTTCAAATTACTCAGTTTAAGAATTCCATCACTAATCTCTAATATAAATTACTGTATTCTGTGTCGACTTAAATGATAAAATAATTTAAGTGATACAATATTACTGAAGTAATTTAATCTAACGTTTAATTCAGTATTACTAATTTAATATCGTTCAAGTCATAAGTGTAAATTGCGAAATAAAATGATCCATGTTTATATCCCTTAAACATACCCATATTGGTGGCCCGTGATATTATTGGGTCAGCTGAAAAGTTCGTGCCGATTTTGAAGAAAAATTGAAACGCAGAAGATGTAAATTTTAGTATACATTTATTAAATATTAAGTTTAACTTGTATTAAATCGGCACGAACTTTCCGGACTTTACCCAATACTTTCGCCAATCAATATAGATACATTTCTTATACATACAAGAGTAGAAGTTCTTTTCAAGAAAATAATATCCCATACAAATTAACAAGTGCTTGTGGAACGATACAGTTTAGGAAATCTGTAGCACGGCGAGAAAGTAGAGTAGTAAAATAAACAGATAATGGAAAAATCTCACGATGTCAATTTTTAAGTGACTCTCCGTGCACCGCACGCGCGCGATTCGTCGAAAGTTAATTGGCATAGAATTCGTAACGGAGAACTTGGTAACTGTGGCACATATAGGGTGTTTCATGAGGGGGGTCGATGCACCAGGCGATTCCAAGGACCAAGGTCGAGGTCCAGCCGACCGAGGGATCGATACCACCATACACGTAGATTTGCGTGACGCTGTACAAAGTTGCTAGACTGATCCGCGAACGGATGGGCGTGTCCCTGGTTGTCCAAGTGTCGCGCGTTTTTTCCGATAAAAACAATTAGCGCCGTTTAACCAGACAGCCAGATCGCTCATCCGACCCGCTAATAATACGACACCGACGGAATATCAAGTCACCGCGATCGAAGCGTTTCGCATTTTTATCGCACGCTCGTACGCCGCTTGCTTGCTTATGCATACGCGCGAGACAATAACGCCGGAAAGACGGTACGCGCAATCATAAGGGGTTGGACGTACGTATATGCCGACGTGTACGAGTGAAAAATGTCCGCCTAGTAATTTCCATGGTAATCCGCGCGCCAAGACGAGAAAGAGAGAGAGAGGCCAACGACCGGATAAAATTACCTCGCTCGGTAGGGAAAAATGGAACACATTTTTTTTCATGCGATTAACTGTTAGATCGACCAATGGACGATTAATTAAATCACTTCGTCGTTAAGTGTCACTGTGTGCTGATTAATTTGGTAATTGGAAGATTCGTCACATCGAGCATTTCGTACAAGTATCAGACAAAGAGGAAACGTGTTTTGTTCGATTGAAAAAAAATTTTGTCACGATGAAAATCCTTGGAGGTTCTTTGAACTACAAAATATATTGTCAGTTAATTGTCTTTAATTATTCACTTGCAGTACATATTTCAAGCGATTTTAGTCGAAGACGAAAGATGGAAAACGGCGAACGACAAATAGAAAAATGAAAACTTTCAATACGCAGTCAGGGAGAATCCCAAGGAAAAATTGTAAGAATAGTAAATAAAAGTATATTCTTAACAGAGGTAAAAATGAAAGTTGCAGTGCGAACAATATCTGATGCAGACGTTTAATTGGTCGGTCAAACACGTGTTATCAAAGCGAAACATTTTCACGTGCCGCGAAACGACGGAATTCCCCTCCTGGGAACGTTCAATTTTTCACGTCCTTTCTCGAACGTAAAACCTTGCAATCATCGCGCATTTCGCATAAATTTACGAGATCGGAGAACGAGTGGCGGCGTGTTGTTTGGGCGTGCCGCGTCACGAAATCGTCGGCTCCTGTTGTCGATACGAAACAGCAGGGGGTCAACGACCATGGACGAAAATTACCCTGTACGTTAATTGAAACACGAAATGGTAGAAAAAGTGCAGAAAACGATACGAATCGATCGTGATATTTCGATATTGTGCGAGAAGAACGAACGATCGATAAACAGGCACGGGGGAGGGAAGGGGCCAACATGCGTCGACGTGCGTTGTAGCGTGTTTGCGGATAAAACGCACGAGAAAATACTCTAACGACGTTAAGTTATCCTTCTCGGAATACGTATGGGGGTTGTAAGAGTCGGCGTAAGGGCTGCCGTGAAACCGTGGAAACAGAGGGTCGGCCGATCGATAACGCCCCCATAGCAGATATCGTCCAGAGGGTTGTGGCTGCACGAGGAGCGCAAGGTGTCCCATGTGCGGCGCGCTACCCTCTTTTGCGAACTTTCCTGCTGGAAAATAAAATGATTCGGGGCGAGGAGTACACCTCGCGGACCAATAATCGGTAACGACGCTGGAGGAATCGCTAACGAGCCGCGTAGTGTCCGAGGGCTCGAAACCGATTTAATTCCACTCCAGATACGTCATTAAAACGTTAACGCGCTTAACGATCAATTCCACGTAAAGGCGGGATTAACGACCGTGCCCCGTGATACGAGCACTGCTGACACGATTGCATTTATGATGAAATTTGGCACTTTAGTGCAGAACGATCCTCTGGTGGTTGGTTTTTCAGAGACGCGCGTGTGTAATAATTTAAATTTAAAATATAATGTAAAATAAATTTTGGATGGGAAAGCGTCTCATTCCACTGTACTTACAAAATATATACAATCTTTTTTTTATCAGTGATTTATTATTATTAAATTATATTCTTTCGCTTTTACTTGTACTTTTTTCCATCCACCATTTATGTTACACTCCATCTCTTTTTCTTTACTTCTACTTTAGTAAAAAATATTTCCTGTATTACCAAAAATGCCAAAAATGTCACTATTATTAAATAATACTTTAAATATTCCACTTTGGCAAAAATGGAATTGGGTTGTCCGGAAAGTTCGTGCCGATTCTGAAGGAAAATTGAAACGCAGAAGATTTAAATTTTAGTATACGTTTATTAAATATTAAATTTAATTTATATTAAATCGGCACGAACTTTCCGGGCAACCCAATATTTCCTGTATGCCAGAAATATGTTATATCTAATGCTCGAAAGCTTTCTCTCTGTTCTCGACTATTGATTCTCGACGATCGATTTGAGGGAAGAACGATCGCATTTCGCGCGAGGTAGGCGATTGATTTTCCTCGCGATTCCCGGGACGACGTCGCGAGGAGAGAACACGAGAAAAGGACGAAGAGGAGCGCGAGGAAAGCAAAAACGGGGGAACGAAGGGAAAGGAAATTCTGGCGGCGAAGTCGTGCGCGGACTGAGAACTTCGCCCTTGAACCATCGGTGAAGAGATCGCGTCAAAAGCGAAGAAAGAAAAGCGCGGAGGAGCCACGGAGGAAGAAGGTAAGAAAGGAGGGACAAGAAAGGACGTACATTTTGCTCCGTTGCTTTTGTAACAGGCCGACACACCACTTCCGGCGACGCGAGGACGCGAGGACGCGAGTGCGAACGCGACTCGCATACCCGATCGGACTCGACCGAACAATCCTCGGGCACAGTCTAACGAACGGAACATCGACAGTCGCGAAACGAACGATCGTTTGAAGAAATTTATTGTCCGATCGGTCAGTCCAAAGTGCCATCTTGAGAAGTCTCGTAGAATTCAGATGGACGTCTAATGACACGATCGGCGCGACGTAAGATCCGGTTTGAGAGAATCGGATTTTGCTTTGAAACTAGCGGAACGAGTTCTCGCCGAGTATGTGGCAGCTGATAGAAATTGGCGATTTTCATTACTAAAATATTCGTGTGTACGTCTTTGGTATATATATTATATATAGTATAAAATAGTATAGTAGTAGTATAAATAATATAAATAGTGTAAGTATAAATAGTATACATAATATAATATATACTATTCTTTCAACTAATAAATATATTTTACTATGTATATAATAGTATAAATAGTATAAAATATATATTTTACTATGTATATACTATTATAAATTATATATTATATACTATTTTATACTATTAAATATATATTTTATATATATATTTATAATATATATAATTTAATAGTATATAATACATATATTTACTGTATATGATAGTATAAATAGTATAAAATATATACATTTATTAGTTGGAAGGATATTATGCTACGGTTGGATGATTTCTGGTTCGCATCAGAGATTTTTCACTGCACGGAAGCATGTTTCTGCTTCTCTCTAGACCATTCTCAAACATTCCTCTTGATTTTCTACATGTAACTCCAAGTTTGTCTCAAATTTGACCAATATACTCTCACCGACCAATTAGACTCGTGTCTAATGAAATTGCAAAATATTTTGTACAACACATACGGTACATTGATAAAAAAGCTCAAATACTTTCGCGAACAATTGTACGTTTTAAATACACGTGAACGCGTGTGATGGAAATACCCGGACATCCTTATGAAGTAGAGATGCGAAGTAGAGATCTCTAATGGTCAATGATTCGACGTTGCATGAATTAAACTCAGACGTGGAAGAAAAAAAGATTCGAGAAAAAGAAAGAAAGGGAGAAGGTGAAATAAAGACGTATAGTATCGCGCAGCCGGTTTCCATACTCCTGCCGTCTGTCTGTGACAGGCAACGCGCACCGAACACAGTGCGTCGCATTGTGCACGTTACGTGTTCGAGCGTGCCAGTACGCGTGCACGCCTTCATGTACTCACGCGTGTACGCCAAAGCGGAACCGTATGGGACGAATCGCGAACAAAGCACACGTCTCTTCCCTTTTATATTTGTATTTACTTATACGAAAGAGAAAAAGACGAGGGAGAGAAAGAGGCGTGCAAATGTCAGGCGCGTTAATTCGACATTTTCCAAAGTGGAAGCACGGAGGGAGAATCGATTCGTCGTCGTCGCGCGCTTCCGCGGAAGCGTAAAAACTCTTTTGGTCCGTCTTTGGAAACGGACAGAATTTGCCTGGGCTTTCTTCGTCGGCGGCGACGACGACGCTTCAATTATTGCAGCAGCAGCAGCACTAGCAACGCAAGCATCGCCCCAAGAGCAACGCTCGCTTTCTTTCGCGCTGCCAACGAAAAGCCTGGCTCTTCTCGAGGGTTCCTCCTCGTTCCTGCTCTCGTTTACCCAGCCTCCTTCACAACGTTTTCAGCACAACGAGCGCCAGCCGAGTTTCCAGGCTGCGCCGACTCCGCCATCCTTGACCTAAAAACTAATACCCGCGCTGCGAGAAAAAGAGAAAAAGAGAAAAAGAGACCGAGAGCAACCTGGGGACACGGTGGATGGAAACTCGTCGGAAGGTGCACGGGGTGTAACGAAACCACGCTCGATAACGCCAAGTGGATAGATCGCGTTACACCGGTGCAACCAGCTCGAACGGACCTCTCCTACTTTTTTTCAACGACCTCTGCCCACTATCGAGTGACAGTTTCACGTCTCTCTGTCACGTCGAGAGAACGAGCGATAGATATCGCTATCAACGACGATTCGAGGCTGGTTCCCCATTTCGGATCTCGTGTCTGTCGAGGCCATTCTTGGAGTACAGCTCGGTTTGCAGCGAACGTGAGTCTCTCTATTCGCTAGATTTTTTCGTTCGAAACGTACGAGGAAGCCCCTTCCACACAAGGTATAATTGAAAATCGTCAATGCTATCAGTTCAGGTTACAGAATGCCAACTGAAGACGGAAGAGGGAGTAATAGATATTAAAATGTATCTTCTACTTGTTCCGATAGTCAACAATCTGATTATTGAAAAAATTATTAATAAAAGTGGGTAAGTAGTCGAAGCGGCTGCACGTGCTATCACCAGAAGTGTCACGTCACATGTTCTGTTGACGATGTTCTCACAATCAAATCTTTCTCTGCATTTCACACAAGTAAGTATCGTTATATTTTGTGTTCGTTCCTATCGTGTCCACTGCTACGTTCACCTAGCTAAGAAGCTAAGAACACGCTAACAGGTTAAATCAGAATACAGCGTGGATAGCTAGCTGATCAATATGATGTCGCATTTGTCAGCTGAATGAGTCAACCACCATCTAAACTTGCTCTCGCTATCTTCTCATTTCAAACTAACTTATTTCATTCATGCCGAGTCTGAATTTATTCCGCGAATGTCCATGGGCAGTTCTCGAGATCGGAAGCGGTGTTCGAAAAACATGGTCTCGCGGTGACTGGAAAGGGCCTGGTTCGATCGCGTCGCCCGGAGTTGGCCCTTTGTTCGTAACCACGCTGCGTAACCGCGAAACAAAGCCCCGCGTACAGGTCCGTCGTTATTCCCCTAGAGGCTAGACTCGAAGGACGCACTCCTGTCTGCCTTTTGTTCCACATCATCGCCAATCAATCGATGGACGTCGACTTTCTCAATTCTGTTCTATTGAACATCGCCGCGATCGCGTTGGAGGAACACGGACGACGACGTTAGAGCAACGGGCCAAGGTTCGAAGCTAAGTTGGGCGACTTGGTGCAACAAGGCAGGCCGCATTTGGGACCGCGCTCGTTAACTGCTCGAGCCGTCTAATTTAGCCTCGGTTAACGAGATCGAGGAGAAACGCCAGCCTCGTAGATTTGTTTCCATGCGAATTATTCGGCCGGCGCTGAGCCACGGGTGTCTTCTAATTGAAGCCACGGACGAGGCTGCATGGATACAGATTCGGTTAGCCTTAATCGCGTGACGGCCTACTAATTATCCTCGCTCGCGATTCCTCGGCACCGCCTGTCCGGAACCGGAGAAAGATATATCGCGCTACTTGCTACTTCCGATCTTTGATACGCCATTTGTGTTGGAAAAGTATTTTTATTTGAGAGATCTTTTTGAAAAGTTTCGCCACCCACCGTGAGATTCGTCGTTAACTCTTCAGGTCCATTGTTACACAACAGACACGCATGTATGCTTACAATAAGTAAGTGTAAGTGCAACAGTTAAATCAGATAATTACAAACTGCAAGTAGCATTGTTCTACGCGATTCAGACTTCAATTAAGGATCGCTAGAGTCACGTGCATCTTGGTGTTTGTTAACAATAGCGGACAATCGAGGAACAAGATCAAGTTGTCGTATCTTGATATAATTAATAGTATAAATCTCTGATTTAAAGAGAGGAAACTTTCTAATCTGTGTTAAAAGAAGTATTTGTTTTATAATGCGTGCGCTTAGCAACGTCAAATAATCGACCGAATATATCGACTCTGGCAATATTCGTTCGATCGTCTTATTGTGCGTCGTTCGCGAACGTCACACAGTTTATCGCTAAATACCTTTTAACGACCAACTCGTCAGGAATGAAACAACTTAATGGCGGCCGAGGAATTCTTAACTACGAGCATCGATTTCTCTCGAGATCATTTCGAATGGAAAGGAGGGAACATTAGTGGAATTATACGACGAAACCTGTTCCGTCAGATCATCCGTCGAGTAACTTTTTTAGTTACCAAGTTTTGACATTTTTGTTAATACTTTTTTGACAAGTTTTGAAATAGTAAGTGTTCTTACTTTTATTCCAATTTTTGGAAAGAGTAAGTTAGATGCCAACGGATAGGAATTCCCATTGTTCTAAATTTGACTCTCAGGGAAACTACGTTAGTCGTGGGACAACCCAATCGCGCGTTCGTGGCAGAGAAGATCGAAAAAAAGTGGCTTTGATCTTTGGTACGGTAGTTTTCAGGTTACCGCGCGTATTTAGGGTCGATGCTTGGCGCAGCGGAATCGGTAGCGAGCGTTCCCCTCTCTTTTTCCCGCGGAAAAAACGAAGAAAACCCGATGCATTAGCGAAATCAAAGGGATTAAAAGCGGTTGGTAAACGACGGACAAGCTCTCGCGGTTTGCCGCGCCGTCAGCCAAGGCACGAAAGCCGAGCGAGGAAAGATTCGGAAAAGGAGGAGAAATGGATTGGGATCGCGTCGAGGGATTCAAGGCTGCCGCGACAGGTACAAAAGCGCGGCCGATCGTGCAGGGAACAGGTTCAAAGATTCGGATTTAAAGAGAAGAAGAGAGACAGTCGCTCGTCTCGCGCCCGCGACCAGAGAGCCGGCAGAGTCTCGTGATATGGAAACAAAGCGGTGCTGCCCGGAGATTCGCTCGCTCGCTCGTTCGTTCAACGACGGAAAAATCGTTCCGCGAACAAAGCGCGGGGAAACTGAAAAAAAAGAAAGAGAAGGAAAAAATTCCAGGCGTCGTCTGGGTGCAGAGCGCGCGATATGAAGTGTCGCGAGAAGAGAGAACCGGCGTAAACGTTGCGTCGCGTCTTTCATTGGGGAGGGGAAAAAAAGAAGGAAAATAATAAAACGCTCTCCTTCCGACGATCGCGCCGGCAAAGCGCGTCGCGACGCGATTTCCGCGAAGTGAAATTCGCGAGTTTTCGCACGAAGGCGAGATAAAGCAACGTGTCTCGGAATGTAGGACAGTCGCGAATAGAAGTGGCGCGAAAAAGAAAATTTTTCCAACGAACGAACCGTGTCATTTTCATTAGATCGCTTGACTGGAGGTGGAACCGTCGCCACGTTCGCGCGTTGCCGCGCCTTAATGATCGTGCCGTTATTCTCGTTAAAAAAAAAAAAAGAAGAAGAGCTAACATCGAGTCGCGAGACACGTTATATCGTATCAACTGCATGCGTCACATCGCCCGATTCGATCGATATCGACTAGCTACGTACGAGGAAAGACCTCGACGCGTTAACCTCGCCGGATGATCTTGCACGGAACGTACGGTACGACTTATCGTACGTCGACCCAAGAATAACTTGATTACATTCATTAGCCATCTATAACGTTAGCCCGAGCGACGCGACACAGTACAAACCATAACAGTGTTTCGTAGCGTTTCGTTTCAAACTCGTGCCACGTAAGAAGCGTGCACAGACTGACAAACGGGATTACTCAGAACGATGATTAGCGACCATCCCTTTCTTCTATGTTACCTGTCTCGACTATCGATAGCTCAAGCCGTGACCGACTGCTATTCCAAGAAGCTACGTGCTCTTCCTACTCAATTGTGACTCCGTCCAAAAATTTTGCGTAACACCGGTTGGACGGAGATCGACGTTTCACTCGTTTCATTTTCTGGCGAAAGATCGTGAAAAGGGAGGGTTTCACCCACATCCGCAATGCGGCTGCGATTTATCGACGGATGAAACGCGACTGGAGACAACCGCGCCAAGTTAAGTCCGCGGTCGGCCGATTGACACGCCTATCTCCCTTTCCCATCGAAGCTGGGATTTAAGCGTTCTACCGCGTTCGCGGTTGTTGCACCGTGCCGGGAAAACACTCTCGAGTCTTTCCAGCGACAAGATTCTGCGTCGGAGATCTCGATCTTGAACGTGTACTAAAATACACGCGTACACGTGCTACGTGAAACGTGTACTAAGGAATTAAGGAGTCGCGTTCTTGAGTACACGTTTGTACATCTTTAGAATTGCACGTCTTGTCGTGTACTATACAAATTTTTTTAATGTTATACATTATTATTACTGAAAGTGATTTTAGTGGGTGTAACCCAGAAAGGTGCAACGCTAATGCAACGAAAATTAGCGACTGGTTGATTTGGGTCACGTGATTCGCGAGGGGGCGTGGGATAGACCTCGAGTAGGAGTGGTGTTGTCTGGTACTGAGCGATCGCGCCTGTAATTTGTTTTCTATCGATTCAAATGTTTGCGTATCAATAAAATTTTATGGCGAAAAAGTTGTCTGTTCCTAGTCAGAACAGTTGCTTCTGGGCCTTTCAGTGCAGTTTTTAATTCAGGAAGTCTACAGTTGGACAATTTTTGACAGAGATTTTTTCGTTGGACGAAGCATGCTTCTGTTTGATGTACAAAACACGCTTCTTTACCGAATCTAGACACTCCAAAACATTTCGAATTTGTATTGTTACAGATACATATTGACAACAAATTCGAGTCATTCTGAAACACGATTCGGAGTGTAAAATTCCTGAAAATCTCGATAGGTCTTGAATCCTGAAAGCGACAAAAGTTTTGAAAGTCTTGAAAATTTTGCAAGTCCCGGTCGTCTTGGAAATATTAAAGAAACTTTGAGTTATCGCAAATACATTTATAATATCAACGATATTCGTGTATAGAAAAACAGAAACATGCTTCTCCATTTATGGACAAATTCTCGACCGTTCGGTCGTTTCTAGTTCTGAAAGGATTCGCGAGAAGAAGCAGACCGCCCTCGTATTTTAAGGAGCGAGCCGATGAACGATTGACCCGCTTTTTAAAAAGCAGCCTGTGTGCATCGGACGTGCACTCGCGTTTAGAAATCATCGATGCGATTCACCGGAGGGAAAAAACACGCTACGGCAAACATCTTTCACTCGAGTTACCCGATACAGCCGGCTTTTTACACGGTATATACGCCGTCCCGGTTCGTCATTTTCTAATATCGCCTCGCCCTTGTAACCGTGAAAAAGTTTGCGGAGCACTCGTCGATGCTCATCTCGACGCGGATTATCTTGCGATCCGCGTTTTCGAGGGCTGATACCCTCGCGAGTTTTTTCGCACGTATCGGCTGGCCTCAAGGGGGGATTGACCCAGTTCGTGAACTCGTGAAACGCGAAATGCAACGCCGACAAAACCCGATGATCGCATTCGCTCGCAGAGGTCGCGGCCGTGAATTTCAATATGTGGAAAACGGGACGGAGAATTAACTGCGTAACAATTGACACGTTTTGCAACAAGAACGAAACCCTGCTGCACTGTCGTCGATTGAAACTGCACGACTTGTACGATTCGTTTCAATGAAAGGCCCAGAAGCAACTGTTCCGACTAGGAAACGAAGACGACTTTTTTGCCATAAAATTTTATTGATACGCAAACATTTGAATCGATAGAAAACAAATTACAGGCGCGATCGCTCAGTACCAGACAACGCCACTCCTACTCGAGGTCTACGCCACGCCCCCTCGCGAATCACGTGACTCAAATCAACCAATCGCTAATTTTCGTTGCATTTCGTTCCGATTTTCTGGGTTACCCCCGCTAAAATCACTTTCAATGATAAAAAAAGTAAAAGAACGTTCGAGCGTAAGTACGGTATGGGAGTTAGCTGAGAAGAACATTCTATGTGAAAAATATTTCGATTTTGATAGGTATCAAAGGTTTCGGAACTAAACCGATTAAACTCTGTGAGGAGTTTATTTTCCAAAGTGAAAATATCTATTGAAGCAATACTAACGTGTAGTTATTATAGCACAAAGTTTATTTATTTAAGAATCTATGAATAAGAATACGTGTAAGAAGAAGTAAGCTTGTATAGCGAAAATGAGATAATTGTGACAATGTGACAATTACAGGAATCTTAAAACTGAAGATTTCATATTTTGGATATTGTGTTTGTACGTTCGAGCCCTGATAAGAAAGACTGTGGACAGAGTAAGCAAGTGATTAGTGTTAATAAGATTACTTTTATAATTACTCACAACTGCTTACGCACAAGTCCAATACAACTCGAGAGAAAGCATCAAACACTACGTTCTTCTCGCGCTGAGACGTATATAGGTACGTTCGCGATCACGAGACTGCACTAACGAAAGGGTTAGGAAACGGCGGGAATAACGACGTGCAGGTACTAGCGTAATTAACGAAAAATACGGAGTGGGTTCGCGAATACGCTAGGACGGCCCTGCGATATTGCTAATTATAACTCGGCAACGAAACCACCGCGTTGGCTCGCACGCGCGAGTACTCGCGGGATCGGCGCGTACACCGTGGATACACCGTAAGTGCGGTGCATATTAGCGACGAGCCGCAAAATGGGCAAAGCGTCGCTGAAAACCCCGGGTTTTCAAAGACACTGCTTCTCCTCCCACTCTTGGCTCACGGCGGTTTCACGCGCCACTACTTTCATCAGCCCTTTTCTTCCCTGCCCACGTTCGCCGACGCTAATTAGCCAGCCGACTTCTAACCGAAGGTGTTTAATTAATGTGTCGTTTAACAACGAATCGTCGGCTCGAATGTTAACGCGAAAATTGTCCAGCCGTGACACACATTGACTGCCTGTTACGTATTGTTTGAACCGTATTCGACCACTAAGAAGCCCAAGTTCTAAAAGTTGTTGGCTCGCGAAGAAACAACGAACCAGGAAGAAGTGCACACGCTAGTTCGAAGCATTATATTTATTACAAACATGTCGGTACTTAGTACTGGGCGAAAGACAAACAGGGCATAGCTTGGGGACACACGCGAGATACGAGACACTTACTGATATCGGTAGCATTTATCGGGTACTTTCGAACGTGCGCGATATCATCGGCAGGCGCGAGTACATACATATATTGGCGCCGGCACGCTTCTTGTAACAGGGTACTCCGTAAAGTTGAGTTCGAACTCTGGCGATAATATAGACTCTCGAACAACGAGTGTCTCAGGGACGCGAATCTTTTTCGGGGATCAGTGTCAGCCCGTGCAATAAACAACGATCAGGCAGTTAACGAAGAGCATAGAAATAAAATATAACATAACACAGAAAAATTACAAAAATTAGAAAATTTAGAGGAGAAATAAGAAATTAGTATTAAATGAATTTAGTTTGATACTTTCAAGCACGCTGTTCTTGAAAAGCACGAGAGAAGAAAAGAGGGAGTCGATCCTTATGCGCGAGTATTGACAATCGAAGCGAAGCAAAGTAATCTGTATGTGCATGACAAAGATTCAAAATGAAATAAAAGTTACGTTAATAAGTCTTGACGAATCCTGGTGGATCCAAATATCGTTAGTTTAAGCGTTACAAAACACCTCGCGTGGCAAAGACGCGCCGAGTTTCGCGTTTGCCAGAAAACCGTCAATGTCGTCGCTCGCGTTGGACGTTCATCAAGCGCCAAACAGGCGCCAGCCGCGAGCCGCGTGAAATCGCAACATCGAAACGGGCGGGCATTACGCGTTCGAGCACTTGAAACGCGCGTTGCACGGAACGGCGTGCTCGAGGCTCGTTTGAAAGAAAATGCCGACAACACCCTGTCTTTACGATTGTGCTCGGCTGTGCGAGAATCGCAGACCTGAAGTTCCGAGGCCCTCTTGAGACGCGTGCCAGCCCATTCTCGGAAAGCTTCGATTACGAAACAGTCGTTCGCCGGTGGTGCGTTCTCCTGGCGGGTAATAACGAGTCGGACGAGAGAGAACGGGGAACGAGGCGACTTCTCCGCCCTTAGATGGCTGGCGAGTACTCGAGAAGAGGCTTCATCTTCGAGGAGTGCTCCTTTGGCAGAGGGACAAGAGAGCGAGATAACCGAGCAGCCCGGTACCATGGCGATGCAAACGACGTAACGCGTTATAGAGTATCGACCTGTTGGCACCCCTGCTGCCTCTGCAGCTGTTCCATGCGTCTCTATCTTTAGCTCGGACCGGCCCATCGCATGGGACTCTCCCATAGCCCATGGTGGCTACTCTCCCCTCGCCGTATCTCGTTTCTTTGCTCTTTCTCTCTTTTCTCTCTCGCTCTTTTATTTCCTTTCTTCCATTTTCTCTGCGTATCTTCTCTCTCTCTCTCTTATATATATATATTCTTCTTTGTCTGTCGTAATATGCTCGTCTATATACAGGGCGCGCATTGTACTTTGCTCCTGCGAAGACGCCACTCCGCACCCTGCTGTCCTTCCATTACGACCGGACGAGAGACAGGCTCAGCAGAGAGTAGTCTAATGTCTCGTCGCCGCTCGAGGTGCTCGCTCGACGAATTAATCGAAATCTCTATACGTCGTCTCATCGCGACGTCCCCGAGACCGAATTAGCCTCGAGCGGTTCGAGAAGAAAACGCTTTCGATTCGCTAGACCGGTTCTCGCCGAGAGACACCTGTCGCGAACTCGACCACGCTCGGGAAGAGACGAGCGACGAGCGGCTCGGCGCGAAACGGGGAACAGAGAAGGGACACGGACCAAGAATTCAGGGATGAAAGAGAGAAAGAGACTAGAAACGATCGTGCAACCGTTCGATCGGTGCAGTTATCCGAACTCTTTCCTCTCTTTTCATTAATCACGGTGCGCCTTTGTCCATTCGAGCCACCTGCTCCCCCTTTCTCCCTCTCTCGCGCCTTGAAAATCGTCGGTCGACAGGTACGTGTCCAGAACGATGAAAAATAATTAGATGTAATTTCACGTTGCGTGCACGATTTTTTTTCAGAGCTCCATTCGGATTCTCTTATCTCGGCACGAAGTACATATATTACGTACTTCGAAAGTGCACGCGAAGTAACGTCGACTCGGAGCGTACACGGTTGAGTTAACGCATTGGAATGTCGAGCAGAGAGAGAGAGAGAGAGAGAGAGAGAGGCGAGGGTGGTTCGAGAGAATAAAAAAAAAGGTTTCTCGCCCTTTCTCCTCTTCTTCTATTCCTCGAAGAAAGCGCGCAGTATACCGTGACATAATCGATAAGAAGCATTTCCCGTAGAGAAACCCGTATCACGACCCCTCCTTCTTCCCCTTCTTTCTCTCTGCCTCTCCCTCTTTATTTACCGATCCGGTTTCCGTGTTTTCGCCGTTTCGATTCAACGAATACGTTGGAATCCACGATTAAGCGGCAAGTAAAGTCATTAACGTGGTTAAGGTTGAATTGGCCACGAGGAAACAATTTGTTCCAAAGTAGTAATCGCCTTGCCGGCTGTCTCTATGGTTGTCCGTTCGCGCGTCCAGCCTGTTTCCTTTTGCTCTTTTCTCCTACGAGTGCGGCACACCCGCGTGTAGTGTGCGTCACTTTTACTGCGTTCGCGTATGCGCCACGGACAATGGATCGGGTTTTTCTTCGATAACCGGCGACATATCAAACCCACGGGTTTCTCCGGTGAATGGAGACCACAGAGAGTGGGCCTACCGTCGAGCACATTCGTAACATGGAACTCTGCTGGAACTAGAAATCGTTGGCCGTTATCGTTGAACGCTGCGCGTAATTTTCTTCTTCGGTCGCCGGTGCGTTTACGCTAGTTTCAGCGATCGTTGGCATAGATTCGAACAACACGTAGAACACGGTTCGTCGAATCCCTCGTCGCGACACGAAGTGACCTGGGGTTCCTTAATGAAGTTAGGTCCCCTCCTGTCATCGTCGTGCCCCGTAAGAAGGCATCGACGCGAGCCAGTTCGGTTCGATAATGTCCCGGCGAAATTGCAATGGGCATAAAAGTTCCCTTCCACTGGACGATCGTCCCTGGAACGTTAAAGAACATCGAACGAAATTGCCTCGTTCGGTGAAAAATCACCATCGAAAACCGATAAGCTCCACTCCGTGCAACGACCAGGCGCCACAATTATCGTTTGTCCCTTTGCAGCGGCGAAGTAATCACGACACGGTCTTGATTAAAATACGCATCGATGGCGCCAGACGAACTTTTCTTTCCTTTTCCTCGGCGGAAACTCGTCGTGTAAGTTTTTCGGAGTTGGTGGGAAAGAATACCGGGTTTTTGTTCGATGAAATTGCTGAAACTGCTTCTCCGTTGACTGTCGCTAAGAAGAAATCTGGATCGATACTACGTCGATAAATTTACATCACAATAATAATCTCGACACAACTGCGAGTAATGATAAAAAATATGAACAACACATACGGGAAGTATGATCTAAACCCACATCGCATACGATCTTCCTCTTTTCTTCGTGACATGGAACGTGATGCAGGTTTAAGACGACTTAACATCGTTAATCCTCGCTGATAAAGCTATCTCTCTGGCTGCATACTTTTTCCATCTCGATTACCTGTATCCGTCTCGTAGAAACGTTATCGCGGGTTGGACGAATAATCGCGTTATCTTTCGATTTAGCGCGAGTCATATTTAGAATTGAATGTAGGTCAGGAGGATCGATCGATTTCTATATTTGCAAAAGTTTCCAAGTGACGCGAGACCAATCCTTGACGTATGATAACAATATTGACAGTCTGCAAAGTTCGAATACGTACTCTTGCGCTTCTGCGCACGTAGTCCCTCGTGGTGTGCCGGTGATATCAACGACGGTCGAATGCATGATTATCGTTGTAACAGGAAACTCCGGGTGTGTCACGGAGATAACGTCGCAAAGATTTTATTTATGCACGATGCATTCTTTCAATCGGAAATTGAGCATTCACGAAAACGTGTCACACGCAGGAGCGGCCCCAAAAACGACGATTGACGCACATAAATTGTAACAATCGCCGCAAGATATTCATATATTCATATTAGATAAGATTGCGCATTTTTTAAACAAATAGGTTTTTCTTTCATATTCTGAATTTGTACACTTACTGGCTCCATTTATCGGTCAAAGAGCAAGACGATGATACCGACGAAATCATAATCACGGTGCATTGCACTGTATCATAAATGCAGATGCGCTTCCATTATGTAACGCTTAAATGTTTTACGTTAGTGAATTAGAAAGTTAGGAAAAGATGACTGCTGCATCTTTCTTCAAAGGACGCTTCCTTAGCGTGTTCGTTCATTTTCTTTCCTCGTGGTAACAAGAAAAATTAAATCGTTTCGATATCTAGGAAATAATGACAATGAAGCGTAAAGTGCTGCAGTTGAATGAAAGAGCCAACTGTAATTTAAACGATGTATATGTTATATGTTAATTCGGTGCTCCATAAATGTATGAATGTGACATAAACACAAGTGTCCGAGGATAACTTTGGTAAAATTTAAATTTGTAACAACCACCTATACGGTTGTGTTCTCTCTTTTGTTTTCTAATTGTTGCAAATCGTAAAAATAGAAAACTAAGAAAAGGATAGAAGAATTAGAAAAAAAAGATGTTCATTATGCACACAGTAAAAACAATTGAGAAATATTTGAAGTATCTCTTGCCTAAAGTATTCGTTTCATTTCTTAAGTTTATATTTACCCGTTTTCGTGCAAACGTCAGTTTGAACGGAAGAAAGAGAAGAAGTGAATTATAGAGTAAAAAGCTGGCGAGAACTCACCGGCAATGACCGTATCCTGAAGATTGTACTTGCTGGAACCAGTTTTCCCGACTTTCGGAAAGTCCTTAAGTTTTCGACCGCTGAGCTTGAGCTCGCCGCTCAAGTGTGCTTCCTCCAGGATTCGCTCGAGACTTCTGGTGAGCTGCTTTTGTATGTGGCCGCTCATGTTCGTCGCGACCATCGCCATATTACATTTTTTCGGGCACGTATACGCGGAAAGCACAACAGTGATTATCTTCCCTGGCGTACTAGCCACTCGTCTTTTGAACGACGAGGCGAGATGTTCTAAAAACTCTCAACACCCACAAACTTCTCCCGATACTTGCTCCTGCGCTACTGATCACAGCTTGGTAAAGCGCATGGATGCGAACGATACGAGCGCCCTCGTTCAGACGCCATCTTAAAGACAACATATTCAACATACACTCGACTTCGTTCGAGAGATCGCAATTGCAATCGATCTCGATCCAAAGTTTGACGTTTGACAGTTAGTTCTCGCTTTGCATTTGTATTTCAGTATCGTGATTATCTGATTTGTGTGAAATTATGACAAACGTGAACGTAAAGCGTGCAGAATAACTGGAAAAATGAAACATTTAGAAATCAATTGAAGTTCCATGTATCGGGTATGTATATTTTTAATGTTGTTTAATTTCAAAATTTTAGAAAATTCTTTAAATGTAATGTTACATTTGAATTAAATACGCGTAATTCTATACCTACAGTATCTTACATCTTAAATACACGTAATTTTATACCTATAATATCTCACTTTCGTTTCGTTATATGTCAATGTTTGTTATGTACGCATATAACAAAATATTTCGGAAAAATAATTCGTTGAACGCGATGAAACTATCATTTATTCACTATTATTTATATGAATTTGCTAATTTTTCTTTTGTTGCGCCTCCGGAACTATATTATTCGCTATTTGATACTCTCTTATTATTTGTTCTTCCACTGCTGGTAAACAAGGTGTATATCTTGCATATTCCATAGTAAATTCTCCTTTCCCTTGAGTAGTAGATCGTAATTCTCCAATATATCCAAACATATTGTTTAATGGGATTTCTGCTTCCAACACGGTCCATCCCTCGTTATTATCGGTGTTAAGTAGGATACCATTCCGTCTACTTATTTGTGCCATAACTATCCCCTTTAACAATAACAATTTAGATTAATATAAAATAAAATTTATTGTTCCGTAAAAATGGTATACTTTTACCTGAAATTCCACAGGAACGGTTACTGACACTAACATAATTGGCTCTAAAACTTGCCACAATCCATTACAATACGACTCTTTCATTGCGCCTTGTCCAGCAAGGAAAAATGCCAATTCCGACGAATCCACACAATGATGCATACCATCTATAAGTCTAAACTTAACACCTGCTACTTTATGACCGGAGAGAAATCCCTTTTCACACATAGTTCTAAAACCTCTTTCTACACCAGGAACAAATTGTTTCGGAACATTTGTTCCTATTGTTTCATCACAAAATATAATTTCAGTATTTTTCTCTGGCGGTAATGGCTAAAAGAATATTACATCATAACGATATAATTATATATAACAGTATAACTCAAAGAAAAATAAAATCATTACCTCTATTACACCAATTACTCGAGCATATTGGCCAGCTCCTCCTGATTGCTTTTTATGAAGATAATCGAACTCGAAAGGTTCACGTATCGTTTCACGAAATGAAACTTTTGGTTTTCCCAGTATAATGGGACAGTTGTATTCGCGTTCAAGCCTTTGAGAATAAATTTCTAGATGTAATTCTCCCATTCCAGAAATTAACGACTCCTAAAACATAGTATAATAAATTCGTGATGTATTATGCTGTAAGAGTATATGTCGTTGTAATTTTTAACAATTTACCTTGTTATCTACATCATAATAGTGCTTTAAAGTAGGATCCTCTTTGGTAAAGCGTGAAATGCCTTTTGCAAAATTCTCTCTATCTTTCGTATTTTTTAGTTTAATAGACATAGAGATTACAGGATCAGGTACATGAATAGATTCCATTGACAATAGTAGATCAGAATCGCTAACGAATGTATCACCTGATGCGCAATCTACTCCAAATAAAGCAAATATATCGCCGGCATAAACTTCGGTTACGTCTTCCATTTGATTTGAATGCAGTCTTACTAGCCTTTGAACTCGAATCTGGAAAATGATACAGTTGTACAAAGTTTCACAACTTAAACGCTATTATACTGTTAATAAATGAACAAACCTTCTTTTTTACTCTTGTGTTATGTAAGGAATCCCCTTTACGTAACATTCCTTGGTAACAACGGAAATAAGTTAATTGGCCAAACTTACCAGCTTCTAATTTAAATGCTAATCCAATAAAAGGATGTTTGTCACTTCTCTCTGAATTTAATAGAATTTTAGTAGTTTCTTTCCTGTAAATGGTAAATTAATTATCACAGGAAAACACTTTAAAAAGCAAGAAATAAAATATAAAGAAATTTACTCATTCTCTTTAAATGCATAGTTTTCCACTTCCCCGGGATTTGGTAAATAGTTCACAACTGCATCTAATAATGGTTGAACCCCTCTATTTTTTAAAGCAGTTCCAACTAGTACTGGTACAAAAGTCCTTTGTATACAACTTCTTCTAATAGCATCCATTATATCTTTTTCCAATATTTGCGTTTCATTCAAATACATTTCTCCAAGTTTTTCATCAATATTGCTCAAGTTTTCAATTAATTCTTGTCTTTTATCTTGTACCTCTATAGATGTGAAATATGTGGTTTAATTAGAATAAATAATGTTCTTTATGTATTATGTATTATGTTATATTTAGAAAATCATACCTGTTCTCATATTTGATGGAATTTCATCTTCTCTTACAATTTCACCAAAGTTTCCTTCAAAGTATAAAGCTTTTTGATGAATTAAATCTATTATTCCTGTATTATTACTTTCTAAACCAATAGGTAACTGAAGTAATGCAGCATTGAGATGTAATTTTCCTCTTAATTGTTCTAATGTTCTTTTATAATTAGCACCTAATCTATCCAATTTATTAATAAATGCTAAACGAGGTACATTATACCTTCTCATTTGACGATCTACAGTTATGGTTTGTGATTGAACACCACCTACTGCACATAATACTAGTACAGCTCCATCTAAAACACGTAAGGCACGCTCTACCTCTACAGTAAAATCAACATGACCAGGAGTATCAATGATATTAATATTATGATCCTTCCATAAGGTATAAGTTGCAGCAGATTGAATTGTAATTCCCCTTTGTCTTTCTAATTCCATACTGTCCATTGTTGCTCCAACATTGTCTTTACCTCTCACCTGTTGTAATCATTATATATAATTGTTTATATAATTATTGTACTGTATAAAAAATCAAAATTAAGATCACTTGTCTTTTACCTCATGCATTTTAGCTATTCTTCCAGTATAAAACAAAATACGTTCAGTCAAGGTGGTCTTTCCAGAATCAATGTGTGCTGATATACCAATATTCCGAATTTTTTCCAACGGTTTATGTTCTGCATATTTTGCAAATGAGGATAAACATTGCAGGCCATTCTATTTGATGAACAATAAAAGGAATTAATTGTATAAACAATTTTTAGTAATTGTTTCCTAACCTACAATTTAGACTTTACCTTCAGAATGTAAGAACGATGACATAATAATTTTAGATTGATGTTGTATTTTAGAGCTGTCATGATAGACATAGTAACTAATTATTTTTTTTACACGTTAATAAATAAAAATTATTTAGAACTTGATAAAATTAGTATTTGATGGAAAGTTTAATGCTTGATATTCGAACATAGTCAAACATAATCGAACGAATCAAACCACGTTTTTATTATCGATTGAAATCACTATAAGCATAAACGAGGTATATGAATAGACCAAGCATCTTATGGGATTTTGTGGCTTGTGTTCTGAAATACTGACATGACTAAAAAATCAGTGGTTTTTTAAACGCACTTTGTGTTTAAATATAGACACCTCGTCTGTACTATAAGTATATAACGCGAAATTAAAAAATAATTCTAAGGAAAATTCTTTTTATTATCTTTCATAGAATTACATATTTTATTATTTCTTCACATCGTCATTATATGATTTATCTTAATATAAATAATGCACATTGTAAACATATGGTTGTAATTTTATTAAAATGAAACGTAAAAAGCTTATTTAATTCATATATTAAAATGTTTATATGCTACAATATATTTACATTGAGCTCATGGAAAGCAATTATTTTAGTAAAATTTTGCATTTAGGCAACTGCAATTTTCATTCAAATTTTTACATTGCTTTTATTTTATGTAATTATATGTGTATGTGCTAAGATGCACATATATTAAATATAATTTTTTTTTTTAAAGATTCACAGAGAAAAAAAGTTGTGCGCCAAAATGTATGAATTTATAATCTCTTTTCTAATGCTGAGACATATATGTCATTCAACTTGAATGATTATATAGATAAGATTTAAATGCAATTTAAAAATTTCTATGTTAAGAAGAATTGTCTTGTTGTATATCTTCTATAAATAAACGACACCAATTTTCTTAATTTCCAATTTTCCAATGTGTATACTTCATAAAAATTATAAATATTTAAGATAACTGGCAATGGAGATTATAACGTACACTTACTATATTTATCAAAATACATTTCTAATGAATTTCTTGTCACTAGTTGGAACATACGAAACATTAATGTTAACACTGATATAACACTGATATTCATGAATAGATATTTGCTTTGCAAAATGATCCTTTAAGCATAAAATATACTTGTAAGGATTAAGTAATTAATATAAATTATTAAATAGCCCCTTTAATACCTTAATATTATTTGAGTACATATTTTTTATTTGTTTTTCGTTCTTTTTTAAATATTTTAATTTTCATAATGCATTTCCATTAAGAGTAGAAAATCTGACTTATTTACGTATATTTTTCTGTACATACATATATTGAAGCTGTTATAATACAGCCCTGTTTATGCTTATTTCTAAAATCTTTACAAATACTTTAATACTATACTCGATTAAAAGCAAGTAACATTTTTAGTATTAAATTTAGTTGGTGAATGTTTGTCATCGCTGTCACCAAGATCCATACCAAATGGTACCGAATTCCAAATTGCTTTATCATTTCGGTCGTCTTCTTCGGTTAGAATATTGCACATCATACGATCATCATAAAGAGAAAATCTAGCAGTTGATTGTCCACGGCCGCGTATTTTTCTTACGGAAGGTGGCAAATCTCCTGGCGTTTTTATTCTCATATGCGGATCTTTCAATACATTTACATTAGATCCCACGTTAAAAACTTCGTTGAATTTATCGATGCTCTCCTGCCTACTTATATTCTCACTTTTTTTATTTCTTAGATTTACGAGAGGCAAAGTAGAAGGTCGAGCATTTGTATTATCATGATCAAATTTCTGTTTACCAATTTGTATAGCATTCTTATCATTTTTATCTAACGCAGGAGTAAAAGTAGGCGTTTTTGTAATAATACCATTTACGTATTTCCCTGCTGGAGATATTGTTACATTAGTTTCTACAGTTTTGATCTGTACGTTCTGTTTCGACAATAAATTAGATTTAGAATCCTCTCGATCTATTTGATACTTGTATGGATACATCTTTTTGTTAACAAGCAACTTTTTAAAATTTGACCATCCGAACAATTTTTTTCTGGGACTGTCTTGCGAACAAATTTCATGTACATTTGTCTGTTTTCTTTTACTATACGATGATGTACCATCATCTGAAATAACATTTTGAACGTATGGTATAGGTGTAGCTGGTCTTAATTGAGCTAATTGCGTCGTGTGCTGACTCAGATAATCATGAGAAACAAGTCCTTGTGCTTCTGATACGATTCTGTACTGATCATTACATGTATGTTTCATAGATTTATCAACGAGTACATTACCATTACACCCTAAATCTTCAAGTGAATCTGACTGTAACATTAAATTTCTTTCCATACAAGGATTTCGTCCTTGATAAGGTTGAAGTGTTTGAGTATGATTATATATTGCTACTTCATTTGAATTTTTAACTAAAATATAACAAAGAATTACGTGTATCGGATTCAATAAATTTTTAAATTTATACTTCAATAGTAATAAAATACTTACAACTATGCTCGTGGACAATACTTTCAGAAGGTGATAATGTTACCAAATTTTCAACAATACCACCTTCGTTACTTGAACCATCTTGCATTGCATGCGATGCAAATTGAGTAATGTGAACATTGTCGTGATGCGAAGATTCGTTATAAAGGCTGTTTGTAGTTGAAGGCACTAGAGTACAATGAGAGTTTACCATTGGACTTCCATCAGTGAAATGCATTGCTACTATAAGTTTGTAAATTTTTTTTTTATTTTATTTTAGCATATATTTTATTTTTTTTTAAATATATATCATGTAACAAAAATTTACCTCGATGAGATTGTAATTCTGAAAGGCGTTCTTCTATACATAAAGCAGTTAATCGAGCTTCTGCATCTGCATCCCAACAATCTTCCATTGTTTCTTTAATTAAACGTACTCCGGGCCTGTCTACTAAATTACCTTCTAATAAAGGTCTTGCTTTATTGCGAGAAACTAGAACTTGCATTTGTTCAAATGTTGGATGAAGACCAATTTCTTTCTCATATGGTTGCCTATAAGGGGGTACTTCTGATCCTAGTATATAAATATCTGTGCATCTCGAAACTAATTCCCATAAGACTAAGCCCATTGCATAAACATCTATTTGTTTTAAAGAGCTTTCACAATCTCGTAAATTTACAGCGCCTTCCAATATTTCTGGCGCCATATATCTCAAAGTACCAACCTAATATAAGATTTAGCGATGTTATGAATTAAAAATTGTCTGAATTATTTTATATTCTTTATACTTGAATTATTGTCTTACATCGTTGATTGATTTTATTTCAGCATGTTGGGCTTCTCCGTTTGAGTAGTATTTAGAACCAGAAATTTGAACTGCTAATCCTAAATCGCATATACAACAAGTACCATCAGCTTTGATTAATATATTTCTTGAATTAATGTCTCTGTGTGCAATGCATGGTTTAGATTTATCTGTAATTTCATTGAGTTTAGAATAATCTTCATTATGAAATATTTTTGTCGTTGTTACTTACCACCTTTATGTATGTCAGTGTGTAAGTAAGCAAGTCCTTTTACCATAGAAAGACCCATTTTACAAAATGTGGTCCAATCGATTGTATGAGTTCTCAAAAAATCTGTTAAAGTACCACCTGGTGCAAAACTAAGTACTAAAAGATACTCAACACTACCTTCCATACTGATTCTTTCATCAACACCTAGGTAAGAATCACGAATATTTAAATAAATAATAGAATATTATTTAAAAACCAAGGAAAATATTAACCGTAATAAGTTAGAAGAGATGGGTGTTCCATAAAAGGAAGACAATAAGTATCTCGTTCGTTTTGAAAATAGTTACGATAATGGGAAGGAAATATTTTTACAGCAACGTCTTGATCTCCCATGCTGCCTTGCCATACAGATCCGTAGCGTCCTTGTCCTGTAATTACATAATGTATTATAAATACATAATATATTATTTATGCGTTATATTATTATTTATTTCTATATTAATATTTATTTCTACTTTATACTTTAATCTTTTAATTAATAAACATACCTACGATTGTTGTAAGTTTCAAATGATCAACTGTATAAGTACCAGTTCTTAGTGCCGTACTATCCATAAACTGATCAGTATAGGAAAGTGGTTTTCCTAATCTTGCTAACATATTGGTATGATATATACGATATACCATTAAAGCTACAATATATATTGCGAATAATACACAGAGTAGAACACTTGTTATTATAAAAATCCATTTTCCAGAATCTGATTGTTCCAAATATTCGTTTGCTGCAAGATTTCACAAAATATATTATAATGAAATTATAACTTGATACAGAAAATCTTCATATAGCTGAGATTTACCTGGTTTATTATTTCCTGCAGAAATAGAACTATGTGCATTATTCTCAGAATATAAGATGTTAGTACTGTTGATATTAAGATTGCAATAATCTCCATGACAGCAACAAAATTTTGTATTGTTCAATGCTTTGGTAGAACGTTGAAGGGCAATGCATTCTGTTGTTTCACATTTTTGTTCACCAGACTGTTTCCAACAACCTAGATTATCAAACACAAAAAGATATAATAATCATACATTATAATTTATTAAATATAAAAAAAAAGAATACATATATATATATATATATATATACCTTGGGATAAAATAGTAATTTTTGTTCCATTTGCAGTCTTTTCTTCTTGCCATAAAGCATGGCAAAAATTAATACAGTTTTCAAATTTAATATTATTATCCTTCTATTAAAAAATTTAATTATTTTAGTTTAATTCATTTATTAACCAAATTATTTAAATAAATATACAATATAATTAGAACTTACTGCAGTATGAATTATATTACTGTCATTGAGTAAATCTTCAGGTACACTGGTTATATTTTGTTTTAAGGTAAAATTTTCATTATCCTTTCCTCTGCTGGCACATATTTTAATGGCACTGATGAGTACTGAGTTTATCCCATATAGTAGCACGATCAATGTGACTGATACAATGGCTTTCATTGTGCCTCAGCAGGCCTCTTGAACTTGAACACTTCAGAGGAAGCGTTGCTTCTCAAGAACTAGCATCTTTGATTATAACATCATGTATTGCTGCCATGTGCATAATGAATTCATCTGTTTGTTATATATTTATATCATGTAACACCATAGTAAAATACCATGAGATTTTAAACTAGCAGATATTTTGGTAAAAAAGAAGCACTTCATTCATTAAACAAACTGCTTGAATATTTTAAAAATATATAATTGATTCAAATGCTAATAAATGGAAGAAAATAGATTTGGTATGCGGAATATTAATATACTACAAATTTCTATTTTGTAGGAAAAAAGAATTTTATTAGTAGTGTAAATTAATAATAAATGCTAGAAATTATCCATGAACATTTTACGTAAAAATGATCAGTGGTAAGAAAGCATAAAAAAAAATGATCGCGAAAAAATAGTGCTGTATAATTATATAAGAAAGATTGAAATTGTCACACAGTTGCATATGCTGTGCATATATGTAGATGTATATAAAAAGAATCGCAATACGTGTTATAAAAAAATGAAGAATTACAAAATCAAAAAGAAAACTCTCGTACGATGCATCGCAAGCAAATTAAAAGAATTTCACTTACATTTTACGGAGTAGATTTTTTAAGTCTTTTAGTTGAGAATTTCGGAAAAATATATTTGGTAGCAATAAAAACATTGCACATATCCACTTAGTATCACTTAAATTCTTTTTTTTTCTTCTTTACAATAAATGTCGAATCAACATTAATACATTTGACAGACAACCCGTATCCATTAAATTGTAATTCCTTCATGTGTTCGCAAAGACAATCTAAAAGAGATCTGTATTACTCCAAAGGCAACATCCTATTATTTACATTGATATTGGATATTATGTAAAATCTATGTATGAATTAATTTGTAAAATCTTCGTAATTTTTAGTTTTCTTTTAATTGTTGATGTTCAATGTGACAAAAATATTCATTTAGCTATTCAATAACCAATGAATATACAAAATTCCCTCAAAAAATGAGGAGGAAAATACATTTAAAATTTTTTTATGCACAAAGCAAATTATTTTGTTTCGTATGTTAACAAAGCGATTGAAGTTTATAAAAAGAAAATAATTGTACTATCGATATAGTCGAAGACAACCAATAAACGATTCAACTTTACTAGAAGGAGTTCTCAGTCTACATTATTTAGGGTTCGTGAGTATTCGTAACTAAAGACTCATGAATTGGCGCGCAGCGTCTTATTCTGAGTGTTTTCTATATTACATCGTGCAAATGGTGGCTTTCGTGATGTTTTGTTCAATGTTTCTTTGTTGAAATTAACCAGTCTTTATTGTACGTCGTGTTTAACAGAAATAAATACAGGATTTGGTGTTTGCTTTTCAACTTGAGAAAGCTTATCATCAATATGGTGAAGCTTCACAAGAAATTTTTTGCGGGTGACAAGGTTTTCGCAAAAGTTCGAGGTTATCCACCGTGGCCAGCAAAAGTAAGTTTAGCTGTATATTTCAGAATTATTTATTTATTTGTAATTTTGTCGAAAATACGAAGGATTTACATCATCAATACTAGCGGCAGTACATTTTCAATCTTAGTCTTATTATCTTTTGTATACATTGTATTATCGTATTGTTTTTTGCCGTACATTAAGGCTGTATATTATTAATGTATTATTTTCAAATTATATTGACATAATTATATACGATAATCAAAACACTCTTAGTTTAACAGATTATCGTATATTGTTGAAATTATAATTTCTGTTTTAATTTCAAAGTATTTTTTTTTACTTTTAATAAGAAAAAATGATTTACTCGGATATAGTTTTCATTGAAATACATCGATAAGTTTACATCATAGTCAATTTGTATTAAAAAATATATTACAAGATTGCATCATTCTCTTCTTTTCAGGTTGAAAAAGTTATTGATCCTACTTCAAAAAATTCAAAGTATAGCGTTTATTTCTATGGCACAGGGGAAACGTAAGTTAAATATCTGAAACATTGTAATATCACCAAAGACTACAGATAATATTTTAAATATTTTATCTTAGAGCTGTATGCAAAGTGGAAGAGTTATATACTTATGTAGAAAATAAAGCAAAATTTGGCAAACCACTCAGAAGGAAGTTTTTTCATGAAGGTTTGATACAATTAGAGCAAGAACTTAAAAATGACAGAAATAAAGCATCAAATCTTGATGATCTTAAAGGTAATATAATATTATATACAATTTAACTGTTTAATTTAACTGTAAAATATTTTTATTTATAATTTTCACATAATTAAAGAAGCTGGAATTGGTGATGATGCCGCTAAAGAAGGTGATACAAATTTACCAACAGTCAGTGCTGCAGACAGTGATATGGAAGCAGGCCTTGTTATTGACCAGGAGGAGAAAAAAAAACCTATGAAGAGGAAGACCTTTTCTGCTGCAGTAATACATTTTTTCTTAAATTTATCTTTGATTATCTTTGATTATATTGTATACATTTAACTTTGCATACAATAGTTAGGAGATTTTACTCTTAATTGCAATATTGTATAAGAAAACAATTATTGAATTGAGTACTCCAATAGTAACTTAGAAATTGCCGACAAATATTTATCAAGGTTGAATATTTTGTGCGATTGTTTCTTACATTTATACAAAATTTTTATTCTAAGAATAAAGTTTACTATATTGTATCATGTCATGTTAAAAAAATTCTGAAACATTAGGACAGACCTGAGGTAAAAAAGAGACGTGGAAAAGCGAAGTCTTTATCTGCATCTACAAGTGATTCAGTAAGACAAGAAGCATTGGATTCTCAAGGAGAGGAATCACCAAAAGAAGTTGTAAGTCGTAGCGGTAGGAAAATTAAACCCAAACGGTTTGCTGATTTTTCAAGTTCAGAAGAGACAGATAATACAACGGATAAAAGTGGTACGTATCAATACCTAGTATTTTCTAATTTTTATTAAACAAATTTTATACATATATATATAGAACATGGAAGAGGTCGTTCTAAAGCTAAAATTGAAGATACCACTGAACAAGTAACACCTAGTGCAATGCATAAAAAAAGAGTCACTATGGAAAGTAAGTATAGAGAAATTATAAATGTAGTTTATATTGAATTATTTAAATTTAAATATATATTTCACATACAGAAAAAAATAATTTAGATGAAGCACCCATATTGGAAGGTACTGTGGTTTCTGGTACCACATCATCAGACACCCCGGGACGACTTTTATTGGCTTTGACATTTGCTGGTGAATATGTAGGAATCAAATTGGACATGGATAAACCAAAATCTTTTGAAAGTGAAAAAGCCCAAAAACAATGGGATTGGTCTACTGCTAGAAATGCCATGAAATTGAAAGCACAATTGGAAAGCGGTGAAATTTTACCAGAACAAGTGAAAGATTATTTGGATTTTAATGTACATGTTCCAGACGAAGAGAAACGACTATTAGCAAAGGACGGAGCGCTTCATCGTAAAACGAATAAACTAAGGTAGTAAAAATAAAAAGTAATATTAATTTAATAAAATTTTTAACATGGATATTAATTCCAGATGGCTTCGTATAGAAGCACAACTTTTACAGTTGGACGCTCAAATTAAATCTAATCTCGGATTAGATCGAGCATATCCTGATAAGTGTTTACAAGCAATGGATGATATGTTATCACTTTCAATTGATCCTTTAATGTTGAAGAAACATCCTCATATTGTGGGAACCGTTAAAAGGGTAAACGAATATTTCTTATTGTTTCAGCGTTAATTAATGAACCGTTCATTAATTATTTCTTTAATTACTTCTTATTAACCTAACGTTAATACTGATTAAATACTAATTTTCAGTTGCGTCGATATATTGGTAATTTAGCTGACTGGAAATTAAACGATGAAGAGGAGGTAATCTTTTTTTTATTCTTTAAAAATAAATTACAATTTCTAGTATAATATTTCTTATATTTTTTTTCGAAATTTATTTATAGACTGTTTTCAAACAAAAGGCAGAACAAATTAGACAAAAATCTGAACATATATACAACAAGTTTAAGGTAATTATGCTTAATCACACATTTAAGATGTGTATATAATATATACCTGATTGGTACATGCATAAAACATTTAATGTGTGATTACTTTTTCTGTTTGTTTTATTTGTTTATAATTATATGTCTTATTTATATATCTTATTTTACCTTTCAAACATGTAGGCTATGTTTACCATACCTGAAGGGCAATCATTTTGGCAATCGTTTTCGGATCAAGTAGTCCATTTTAAAGAGTTAACGAAAGATATGCCCGAAGAGAAAGTATTTTCTTTAATGTCTGATCCCGCTTGCCCAGGTACATATATAAAATTGTAATTATATCGTCTAACACGTTGATTGTTGCTTTTAGTTGGTTTTGATTATTGAGTAAATTGGATATTTTATATGTAAAGATTTCATTGATATAATTATGCAATAGTATGGTAATCAATGTTTTAAACAAGTGTAAAAAATATAGTTGTTTCACAAAAGAGTATTCATATATGGAAATAAAACTTGTAGATGCAATTGTGTCAGAAGATTCACCTGCAGATGAAAGTGGTAGTCATCCAGATACAGATGCACCTGTTGCAGCAGTTAAATCGGAAGTGCCTACATGGAATGAAACTCCAAAAGAATCAGAGGCCAAGTAATATAATAACTTTTTGTATTTGACAATATGAAAATCATAATTAATTTTTTTGTTTTTGTACTAATGTAGTACATTATACTACGCGAGTGTCTTAAAGAGTTAAAAAAGAATTAGTTATGTCGCACTTGAATATCACTTTTGGATAAATTTTAACACTATATTTTTTTGTCATCGTGTCTCCTTTTCCTCGCAATATCTATAAATCAGAAAGCCCACTATATTGATAAGCAGTTTTTACTCTGTTAAAAATGTTAAAAAAATTGTTTAATTATAGAATACTTAAGATTTAGGATAGATGTCATAATTATTTACTCTATCTGATAACACATTTCTTTAATTAAAATTCCTTTTGTGTCGTCAGGCAATACCAAAAAAGAAGAAAATATTTCTAAAGATCATATGAGTGTCTTCACGTTACACTAAACTTGTCTACTTAAGTAACACCAGATACCGATGTATATATAAAAAAAGGAAAAGTTGGAAACTGTAATACTCCCCTATATGCAAAATTCAGAGATATAATATGTCGTAGAGATTTATAATTAATTGTATGATTTATTGATTTCAAACTAGAATTTTAATAATCTTATTAGGAATAAAAGCTTCACATTTTCAATTGCGTTTTCATGGCACTTTAAAGGCATAATTTGAACAATCATTTGAAAAATGAGAAAATACTTATCAATTATTTATATGAAATATTGTTGTATATGAATTAAACATTTTCTAACAATTCAGACATGTTTATAAAGCTGTTACCATTACTGTACAAATTAGAAAAATCGTAATTTTTGAATTTCTGAAGGAAAAAACTTCATTGTAACTTGTAAGTAATTTGAAGTGGGGAAGTATTCGTTTTGAGTAAAACTTTTCAGGGCAAAAATTTTTTGAACTAATGGTTACAAAATTACGATTGTAATGTAAATTATAAATTACATTTTTATATGAGCTAAAGATAAAAAAATAGAAAAATGTATATTCAGTATCGTTTATGATGCACAATAATAGTTTCATCTCATTCGGTGTTTCTTTGTGAGAATATTATATTTAAATTAAGCATAGTAGCTATCCTAATAACATAATGTACTTTTGTAAACATTTGTCGAAAAAAGGATGCTGTAAAAGTGATATTGTTAATAAAAACAAATTGATGTATTCTTTTGTCAAATGATAAGAAATCCGTTCCTACACTTACTTATTTATTTCTTTATTTTCCTTTTATATTCGAAAAAATGCCTTTAAAGTGTATTGAAAACGAAAACAATGAAATATTTTCTGTTCCAAGTTTACCTTGTATTTTTAATTAGTTAATACCTTTCTTTTTAAGAAGTATGTTAAAATTTATTACATATTCTTTAAAAAAATGGATAAGTACGTTACATATTATAAATGTAATATGTAATATAAACATTATAGTTACGAAAGAAACTGTTTCTTTTAAATGTCAAGAAGCAAATATTTTGAATAAAAAACTTATTGTAGATTTTTATGGCTCTTCTAGAGCTTTTATAAATTTTTCATATAATTTCTATCAAAGTAATCTTTATATTTATAAGTGTTAGAATTTTATTCTAATTCTATAGAATTAATATCGACCGTGTATGCAGTACTAGCAATAAACAGCGTATCGAGTTTATTGCATGCAAAATAACTGCATGTACTTGTAATGCGATTTAATATTTAATGTTGTTTTTGTCACGCAGAACTATAAAACAGACGGTCGTCATAAAATTGTTGCACATACGTTTTGTATTATTAGAAATGCAACAATTATTTTTCGTAAAACAATGAAAATGTTGAAACACGGAACCAGTAAATAAAAATAAAGTGATATTTAGTTATTGCATATACAAGAAAAAAAGAAAAAAAGAAAGTGCATTGTTCACGAATTCCATGTTCATTTAAAAATAAGTGCAAATATATATATATAAATATATATTCCTCAGAGTATCTCAAGTTCATATTTTTCGAACGTAGAAGGATGTCAAGCAAATTACATTGGCCTCGAAGTAGGAGTCGAGTGATTTTGTCATTTGTACTCTTTTTTAAATTCATCGGTCTTGCGACGTTTTCCTTAAAAACTCAAACAGCTTCGAAGAAAAAGTGCTCGGAAAACGTACTCGTATTTTTTACCGGGTCTAAACTTGGAGTATTTTACAATTTGATTTGGAGTTGTCTAGTAATCGCGTCGAATTTCATCACAATACCAATCTTACGTGACGCGGACTATGCCTTCAAAACAATTGTAACACAAATATTCGAAATTTCTCAAGCGTTGATGGGTACATTCGTAATTTCCTGGATCTTAATATGTTATTGTATAAACGAGGCAGCTTTCGTAAAAGTCGGGAATTATTTAATTTGTCTTGAGGGTGCTTTATGTCGATTGCAACAACCACTCAATTGGAAACACATTTTTTACGTTTTATTCTTTATCCATTTGTTATCCTTGGGTTTGTTTGTTGCTCTTCTCATTACCGAAATTATATCTTTTGACAATTTTATTTCAATCGTCGCAGATATCTTACCCGCAACTTTTATGGGATTCTTTTTTCTTCAATATTTCTCCTTGGTTACTTTAACGAATGCATGTTCTGTAAATGTAAATTGTGCTATACAAGACCTCGGTCGAACTAAGTTCAATAATACCGTTAATACGGTTGATCAGACTCGACACATGTTTATTAGCTCTTCGAAGATTCATCTTGTTGTTCAAATTCGAGACATTCACGATCAGCTTTATGACATTTCCAATGAAATTTCACGAATATATTCTTTGCCTGTCCTCGTTGCACTTCCTTTTACGTTCTACGTATTGTTGTACAACGTTTATTACCTCTTCGAACCGATCACGGTTCAGAATGTAGCAGCGAATTTTATAATTTTGATAAATTCCATGCTTTGGATAATTTTTATGTTGTATCCTCTTGGTTTATTAACTTCCAAGATTACCAAAGCTACAAACGAGGTAGGAGTTTGAACATTACTTTCCTTGAAAACAATTATTTCAGATAACCCAATTAGTGGATTTTTTTGCAGATCCAAAAAACTGGGAATCTCGTACATAAATTATTAAAGTATACGATAGATCGACAAATAAAAGAAGAGGTAAATGATAATCAAACAATGTAATCGTCCCGATGTTTCCATTGTCTAACGTTGCAACGTCTTTTAGCTTGAACAATTTTCACTTCAGTTGTTACATCGGGAAATAAAGTTTACAGCGAACGGATACTTCACTTTAGACAATATGTTCTTTAAATCGGTGAGCAAAAAATGGTTGATCAATTTAATTTCTGATGGCATGCAGTAAATAGTCATAGTGTTTATTTGCTTCTCGTTATTAGATTCTTAGTACGGTGATTACGTATATGGTAATTTTGCTTCAATTTCAAATGGGAAAATCAAATACTTGTCCTTGCAATTGCACGCAATCACTGTGAGGACAAAATCGTTTCGAGGATTGAATGCTATATTTCGTATAATGCTTTGGAAACTTAAGAAAATATTTAGGAAATTTCTGTAAAACGCAACACTTCTCCTCGTCTATCTATAGTTGACTGAAGTGTAAAAGCATTGCGTGAACATGTAAAACGAAGATAAGTCGTGAAATATGAATTTTATGGATAATCAATAGTTTTTGTTTTTTTTTTCTTCTTTAATCAGAACTTATCAGCAATTCCGTCAAAGAGGACTAATACATCGATTGCATGCATGGCAGCGAATTATATGATTGCAGCTGATTATATACATTGTTGCTCGCAATGAGTCTCCTCATATATATATGTATATATACTTGCGTCGAAAATGTGTATTACACGAACTATAATCAATACTTAAGAAAGTTATTCGTTTACGCGCGCTTTTATTCATGATGAAAATTGAACAATGTTCAATACGATATCGAGGATAAAGGACTCCGATGCGCGTACTTACGTTCTGAACTTATTGCTCTTCGTAACAAAATGTACCTCAACGCTACTTCAGTATCTACAGTAAATTCCTACACTTTCAACTTTGGTATCAATATCTTGATTTTCATCATCAACGGTATTCCATTGTATGCCAGATAGGAAACTAGATCTTCTAAAATATACGCGATGCAACATGATCTTGGGATATATTTGTAAAAAGTCGCAGCAAATGTGTTCATGACTTAAAAAAAAAAAAATATATATATATATATATATCAATTGAGAAATATAACGGAATACCGTGTCACGCGCATTCACTGTTTTGTTCATTTTCCATACGAACCTTTCAAGATAAGAGTTTATTTCGCGTAAGACTTACAAAATGGTTGAAATTCTCGTGATCGTGAGAACAATCACTGTTCTCTCACTGGGGAAGTATTTCACACATTGTTCATTTCCTTTAATTAATCACAACCATTTAATACTTATAACGACGATTGTAGTCCATTACCTTACGACTAGACCGTGGATTTTTAATGCAAAAGTACACACAATGCACGCAATATGCAAAAAGAAATATATAAAATGTCCAAAGAAGAGTAGCAATTATAACAGTATATAGAAGAAACAATTTCATATTTAAATTTCAATTTTTCACGTTCAAGACAATTTGGAAATGTATAAGAATCCGCAGTCTATTTATGTTTCGGTATCGGAACAACTCGCACTTTATTGACGATTGACAATTTCTTCCCCATTGCGAGCGTGTACAGATCTGCGAATGATTTTCTTTCTTAATTATATACAAACACACGTAACATCAATACGAACGACTGCTTCGTTTCCTTACTTTGCTATATGTATACGTATAACGATGGAGGTGTTTCAATATATGTTGTACAGGAAAAGGCCTATTAATGCCCCTTGCCTTTCTTCGTCGTTAATCTAACGGTGCTTAATCTTCTCACAATATACGAAGATTCGATATACTTGTTCGTTCCTCGTGTATCGACGAACTTATCAGCCAGCTCTCGAGCAAACCTCGGAGATTTTTACTTCAACGTATAATAATTCGACAATCGTTTCGTTTGAAAAATATCGTATTGAATATCCTCTTTTAAATCTCTCAGCAATCGGCTGGTTTCCGTCAGTCTGTGTCGGTCGAAAATCGACGGAGAAGGAGACAAAAAGAAAAAGGAAAAGAATAACAGCTTACTGGTGTAACGATCCGCGCCATGTTCGCATAAAACTCTCAAGAATCGGGAGATCGTTGCACTCGCTATCTGAAAGACTGCAGTACGATAAAAATCTCATTGTTCGCTTCCCTCTTTTCGAACGGAAAGGACATCCTTCAAGGGACGGCGTTACGCGTGGAAAAATTCAGTCGTGCTAAAATTTCGATAGAAAACATGAAAGACTTTTCTCTAATCTCTGCTCGCGTGTGAATTTCCTTTTTTTCTCGCGTGATAAAAATTTTCCTATTCTCGGCGTAAAAAATGCGCTGTATATTTATCGTATAATATATTGTCGCTGCGGGCCGGTATTGGAAATTTGGACAATTTTAATAAAATCCAATAGAGCCGGAGGAATGTTGCTAGCGTTGCACGAGCGGTGGAAAACGATACCAATCCCTTTCGGCGATTTTTCTACGATCGTCAACGCGTTATCGGCCAAGCTCCTCTGCGAGACATCCCTCGAAGGAAACGTCGATATATCGAAGGGGTTTTCTTGGCGTATTCGCTATGGGCGTAAACTATTTAATCCATACTATCGCTAGGTTACAAGTATACGTAACTGCACACTGATAAGAATAGATTCGAGATCCAGCATTGATAATTCACGCGTCGACTTTATCAATCGGATCGGGCTCTTAAACCTAGGACGTTCTACTTTTAAATTTCAACGGTGTGCGTGTACGTTTCTTTCTCTCTTTCTTCCTTACTGTTCCTGTTCGTGTCATCTAGGTGTCCGTCAATTGTGGGCACTCGTTAATTGCATTCGTCCGTGTTACAACGCGATCAGACGAGACAGCCTCGTATGCGACTTTACTTTCTATAAAATATTGTTCATATGACGATTACTCCTTTTTACCATAACGCGTAAATCAAGACGTGCTTTGTATCGTTTAGCTGGAACCAAAGAGAAAATCGGAATCTTCAGTTCGATCGTTAAACGATCGTTTCCCAATGTAGCGTTGCTTTCGTTAGACGGAAGTCTCGGCCGAGGTAGTGCCATTAATCGTTAACGGGCTGATGCTTTCCTTCGAGCGTATCAAGTCTACCTGAAACGATTAAACCAAACATCTCGCATAATTTCGCGAAACACGCGAACGAGCAGCCGATCGTTACAAGCATCTACGTGCGCGTGAACCTTCGAAAGACTCGCGACGGTAAATATATTCGTTTGAATTCAACAATTTGCCGTTATCCGTTGCGAGATCGCGTTATCTCGCAAAAGCTGATATCGCCTCGCGAATTTCCTCATTCAGAAATAGACACGGGAAATTGCACTCGAAAACGCATGCAAACAACAGACTCGTAAATTACAACAGTGCAAACGATAAAGTCGAGAACATGCAAGAATTAAAGAATTTGTCCGACTTTATCGCGATATTTGGATACATGTGCGATATAGAAAGATCAAATCCACTGGAATCTTTTCTGTTTGCTTCTATTTGAATACTTATTGGCGTATACACTGCATGCTGCAATTTAAATATGCGTCGGATACAATCGAGGATAGATCTGAGAGAGTGGGTCTTCTTCTCTAACGGAGCCGTCATCGTTCCTAAGGAGAGATCTATCTAAAACGGCTCCGAGGGTTCCGTGCAGCCCCCTTTTATACTCTTACTCACAGTAGCGTACAGAGGGTATGTTGCATGCCGGTGTATTGGTGCTCTTGCTGTGTGACTTGCCATGTGATTTATCAATTTGGTGATCGTGGTTGGTGGTTAGAATTTAGAGTCATTTACGTTTGTCACCTTGATAGAGATCCCACTGTCGTCTTCGTCCTCCTCGGTCATCGTAGTCAGCCTCGTAGTCTCGTCGGCCATCAACGAGTTCTCTTTCTTCGAGTGCTTCTTTTGCTTTCCCGCGCTAGATTCCAGAGACAATTTAACAACGTTTGTTTCTCTGTCTTTTCTCACGTCGTTACTCTATCTACGTCGTAATCAGAATTGAGCAGTTGATTGATTTCTTTTGTAATCATTAATCAACGAGTCATTGTTAAGTATTTTCGTAACTTGCAATCGTTTATCAGCAATTTTTTAAATCATTCAATGATTAATTTATAGTTTATTCTGACTAATAATGAAAATTGTACGATACATATCAGAAGAAAAAATGTACAACATTTTCCGTATTCTCGATTAAAAATGTAACGAGACATGTTTCCACAAGTACCTCTCCAATAGTTGTATCGTCTATCTGCAATGTTTTTTTTTTGAACCAATCTTCTTATCATATAGTGCAAACTTGCAAATCGTTCACTTCATGTAATAGTTCCGATGTAGTAAAATAAAAAAATAACTAGTTTGTACCGAATGGAGTACAATAAAAAATGTAATTATTTCATGATTCTTAAATTAATCGTGACATTTGACGATTCATTTTCTTCGTTAATCAATGATTACCAATTATTTAAATATCAGTCTGGTTAGTCAGATTACGTTCTGTTCGATTCTGATTGCGATCGACTGCACGTACTTGATCAGTTTCACTTGTTTCGTTTTCTCGTTCCCTTCGTTCACCTGCTGCCAAATCCCGGTTTTGTTCACCTCCTCGCTGATATTGATGCTCGCCATCGGGATCTTCATGATGTTGCCGTTCGCTAACGAGATCTGTATGTTTCCCGATGGTCCGTATCCAATGGACTCGTTCTGTTCCTAAGGGACAAATCGCAAATTCAGCTTTACGCTTTGTTTCTCGTTCGTCGCGGGAAAAGGAAACAAACGAAGCCATGCATCGGGACTTGGCATTACTCTCTCGGCACTACCGTACTCCACAGAGCCTCGAAGAACGGTGGATTGTTGGTAACAAAAGGAAAGCAGTATCTCGGTTAGCATCGTTCGAGCTGGAAGACGAAACAAAAAACAAAAAAAGAAAAAAAAGAGAAGGAAGTGAAATTTGCATTCGGCTGAGAACGAGCAGGTATCGCATGGATGAGTAGCCTTCGTGACTCATGCAGAGCCGAATCACCTCAATTATTTTATTTTATTTTATTTTTTTTTTTTTTTTTTCATTTCTTTCTTTCGTGACACCTTACACGAATTACAGTGTCGACGGTAGCGAATCGCTGGAACGATGTTCGAGATCTGTGACATCGTCGCCGCGATTGCGATCGCGCGATCAATTTGTCATGTTGTTATTATATTGACGTTATTCGTTAAAATATATCGCAGTGCACGACGTCTGAGGTTTTAATGCGTAATTAAAGGTGTGATCTTCAGCAGGGAGGGATTAAATATATATATATATATATATAAATGTTAAAATTATTATTTCTCGATACTATGGACGTGCGCTTATGGTCACGTACCGATGACAGCCGCAGGATTCGACGACCACTGGGTACCTTTATGTCCCTGGCATTTCCGCATCGACTTTCCCCTGATTGTCCGACTTTCTGAGTGAACTTTACCGTTTCATTCTTTCTCTTTTTATACTTTTTCCTCTCCCTGTTTTTGTTTTTCTCACCCGAAAAATCACGTATGTTTCCGTGACTTCCGTGCATTTAAGTTACAGTGTTTTTACAGGGATCTCGTGCTTGGAAATACATTGTCTGTCGAGAAAGGTATTGGACCGCGGTGTGGCGGCTAGGAACAGTTTCCATTCGATATCGGAAGATCCATTTAATTTTAGTCCAACGTGTAGTCTGACGTTCTATGGTATGTCCGGGGACTTACGGAGATTGCATGCAAACGGAGTGTGTTTGACTCGTGTACTGTGTGTCAAACGTGTCGGTAAATGCTACGTAAAGGAAGAGCTGGGATTACAGAGAGATTTGTGTGTGTTCTTAAACAATAATGTATTTTCATATGTCAAGGTATAGGCAACCTGTGTTCAACGATACATCGAGCCGATACATGTGTGTCGAGTGTGTAGCCGAATATAGAAACATTGGCACAGTTTGAAATCATTGGCTTCTTTGCGTTGTCACGAAACGATCACGACGTTTCGCAAAACTCAGTAGAAAAAAAGAAAAAAAGAAGATTCGTGTTTTCGCGTTTCATTGAGACGTTCCTAGGCCGGCGAAAGACAAGTAAAGTTTACGAATTTTTCAATGGTATAAATACTTTCGATAAATATGCCATCTATTTCTCTGTTTAGTAATTGAACTACAATAACAACGTTTATCTACGTTTCGAAATTTAAAACAATCGTGTCCAAAATGCTGTTACTCGAAGGAACAACCATTACGCGTTATTAATACTGGTCGGAGTATTTTGGCAGGCGCAATCGTGCGCGACTCGTGAGAGGATTTACTTTTGGTCGAGAACGTTTGCGAGTACATTTTCTTTTTCTATTTCCATCAAATTTCTGTCACGTTCAGGCACGTTTAGTGGCGAATTATTATTGCTTCGAACCGAGAGAGACGTTAACGAGAACAGCGATAAAACTTGTTTTCTAGAAACACGCGTAGCAAAGTTTAGGCCACGTGCACACGATCGATCGTTAATATGCCGCGCTGCGCTCGTCGCGTTTTCGGCAAAACGCGGGCTTGTCGTAGTCGCAGACAGTGACCACGGGGCAGATATTCGCCACGCGATCACTCTTTTCGTGCTATTTACGACCAATGATGGTATTTAGTATTCGTCTCATGGTGCTAACCTCGCCGCTCTCCAATTGTCGAAGATCGTCGGCGTGTTTCTTGCTCGGTTCCGGCATTACGTCGTCCAGGATCTTCAACTCGCGTTGAGTGAACAACAAGTCTAAAGACTTGCGTATACCGATCATCACCACCAACTGCGTAAAAACATCGTTTGATTAGAAAACTGTGTAATTTTGACTTTAACTTTATTTATTCGTACGAGATTTTAGTGTTTGTTAGTGTTTGATAAACTACTGGAGATCGAGAGATACACGTGTTATGTTTTAAAAAATGCATGCTTTTTAGTGCGCGACTTTTGGTTTTGAAAATCCCCGAATATTACAGGTGGACGATTTTTACTGCGACAGAGACTTTGTCGATTTGTAGAAGCATGCGTCTGCATTTTCCAAGTGTTGCTTTCTTCCATAAAGCACATTTAATATTCCTAGTTTTGAAACAAATGTACTTTTGAATGTTTAACGCTATATTTAAATACATACGTGATCATACGTGTTAGATATTAGATAAAAGATAAAGAATACAGGATTAAAGTTCGAATTCGTTTGCTACACGCGAGACAATGGTAAACGATTTCTGTAAACGACTAACCATCAAAGGGAATAGAATGGACGTGATGCTGAAGGATTTTATGATCCACAAGCAGGCCAAACAAGTCAGTTGTATCGTTGTAAACAGATGAACTCGCTTCAACGGTACCTGCAACAATTGTAACAATTACAGAAGATCCGATCCCTCTTCAGCAACGCACGAACGATCCAGCTTTTAATTATTTTACCTGTCGAAGGAACATATAGTCGGGTTGATATTTAACCGGCATCAGCATGATCAGAATCCTGTCGAAAAATTGCAGCCCCTTCAGCGAAGCAACTCCCATGTAAAGGAAAACACCAAATAATACTGGCATCGGTATGTGTCTCAACATCGGCGTGAGCAGGACCGAGCAGCCGATCATCAAGAAGATCAAGATATGCGTGACTCGTTGCTCGCGGACACCGAGGAACTGTGGCTTTTCACCGGGCGCGGCGCACTCCGATTCCAACTTCAACGAGTTCACGTGATTGATCGAGAGCACGGTTGCCGCGACGAACCAAGGCAATCCCATTACCGAGCAGATCTCGATGAGGATCGCGAGAATGAACAGGTCCAAGTGATAGCCGCATCCTTTCTAAATACGAACGATACATTTTAGTCGACACTTTTGGATCACCTTTGGATCAGTGTGGATCGCTTTGAAGACGGAGAGGTAGAAACTTGCCTTCAACTTGTTCTCCTTCCTATTGACTATCACCGCTGTAATTTGTTGATCCATAAAAATCAGTATAGTGCCTAGGAGAGCTGGCAGACACGCGACGATGGCGCTCCACCATGGGTTATTTTGAAAAGGCCAGATCATCCATCCCCGATCGGCCAACGTCGGCTTGAACTCCTCCGGCACCTCGAGCTTCGGCGTCGGGATATTCACGATATGATCGAGCGTGCTCATCGAAAATATCGCGATGATCACCGCGAAATCACTCACCACCTGTCTGACCTAAACGATGACGCGCGACGAATGAAATTTTCGTCCCTAGTTTATACTGAACTTGAACTCGCGAATATGCATAAATCGATGATTGGATCTTTTGTATTTTATACATTTAAAATCGGGTTCTTGTGTATTTATGCAAAATTAGAAAAAATCAAAAGTGCAAAAAGAATGCACGTAATATGTAGCAAACGCGTATAGACGTTATCGCGTGGCGATCGATACGACGTACCTTCGACGGAAAGAAGAGAGCGTTCTTGAAATCTTTGAGCTCGATGGATAACAAGAATGTGCCCATGAATAGTATAATTGACATGAGGAACACATCGGGTATGTAGTGCGGTAGGTTGCAACCGTCGCCCATCAGCGTGCCGTTGTAACTCTGAAAGAAAGTTAACGACGTTCTCGTCAGTGGTACAACACCGCGCCGAGTCGGACCGCGCGGTCGGTCTTAAGATCAAGGTGCCTCGGGTTGCAGTCAGTAATTTCGTCTAACGAGTAGCTCTAACTCTTATTGTTCAATTAACCTGGCATGTTTTTTGATCGAGCGCCGTCCAATTAACGTTGTCGTAGCTGGACGGTAGGCTGCCATTCGGCGGTTTACACCAACATTCGTAGTTGAACGGCTCGTTCGCGTGAGTGTTCAAAGGGTACTTCTTGCCGATGGACAATACGTTTTCGATGGCCTGAAACACGCGAATCTTTAGTTGATTCTTTCTCTCTCTCTCTCTCTCTCTCTCTCTCTCTCTTCCTCTTTCTTTTAGAATATTCTCGATTAAATGCTGACGATTTAAAGTTTAAGAGCGTTCGATTGCCGTTGCCACCATTTTTTAAGTCAAGATCGAGGCTGATCGAGCTTGCGGCCAGCGGTTTCGAAGCCCGTGGAGAACGCTTTCATTAGAATCGCGTATACCGTGCGATTCGTGACCCAAATGCTGACAATTTCGCTGATGCTGCGATTCGCGAAGCACACACCGTTACACCACATCCAATTAACCCGCATCGACGGCAGAAGGACACGGTTGCGCAATTGAGATTCACGAAGGTGACCAGAATCGAACGGGATTTACCTTCCCGTCCGTTGTTTGATACACTCCTGAGTGGAGAAATTCTCCGTCGAACGCAAGTGTTTGGAAATGTTTGGAAAACCCTCGACAAATTGAAACCTTCGCACCACAAAGTGCGCGTAAGTCGCATATTTTTTTTAGAAAAAAGATTTGAATTCAATTCCGCGAGTGTGAAACGATTCCAGTGTTTTCGAATGCTTCCGAATAATTGCGTTCGATCGGGAACTCATCGCCGAGAATAGCATCGAATCACGTACCTTGTAGATGAAGATAAACGCGATCAGGGTGGCGAAGTTCTCCTCGGTGAATCGCGTGATGTAGCACACGAAAGCGCTGGCGTCGATCGCCACGAGAATCAGAAGAATCAGGGTTATCCACGAGCCGATCCAGAAGCGAAACGACATGTAGTTCCAATCCGATTTTCTGCAACGATAACGACATCGTTTACCAAGATCACTTTGCGACACACATCGCGAGAGCGTGCTTACTTGCAAAATTCGTGGACTATCGTCTCGAAGACCAAGACTGGGCCGGTGGAGCCGAGAATGGTGAGGGGTTGTCCAGAAAAGAATCCGTAGCCGATGCCGCAAACGAAACCGGAGACCAGCGACTCCATCGCAGCCATGTTTTTGCCCGTTGCTTCGCCGAGTAAACCACCGAACGTAATTATAGGCGAGAGGCAGGCAAAGTACAGGAAGATAAAAGAGGCTACGCATTGTAGAGCCAACGCGTCCTTGAAGTCGGAGAAGTAGAACGGCACTTTCCTTTTTACGTCGTTTATCAAACCGCCGAAAAGCCTGCCAGTCCGCGAGAGACCGGATTCCTCCCTCAATTTCTGCTCGTCCGCTTCCTCGTCCAGCTCTTCCTTTGGTTTCTCCTCCTTTGGTCGCTTCCTTATATCCTGAACAAATCGATCGACGTGGAAGATGCGAAGATATTAATATTCCAAGTATCGAGTATATGTATCTCTGTTCATGTGATTTTTGTTATACATAATGTATAATAATTGACATCTCTTCAATTCTGGAAAATATTTTTTCTAAGTAGGTGTAGTTGTAATAGTAATTTTATTAATTTTTTATATATATTTTATATATTATTAATACTATTAATTTATTAAAAATTATAGTATAAATAAGTGAACAATTGATAACTTCAACTCTGAAAAACTTTCCTCTCCAGGGGACCATTTGCAAATAATATAAACATAAATTCGAGAAAGGATTAACTTTGTGAAATTTCTCGACATATATTATAATTTACCTGCGAAGGAATGGCGGCAGGCGGTTCTATTCTGATCGCGGGATCCCATTCCCCTGGCGGTAAAACCGTAACAGCGTCCAAGAACTCGTCGATTCCGGCGAGCAGATGGTTTCTGTTCTTAGCTTTGTAAGCCACGTCGTGGAAGACTTCGTCAGACATCAAAGTCGCCATAGCGCGACCGATCTCGTGAAAACCGGTTCCTCCCTACGATTAAACCAAAGAAAAATAAATCGAAAATAAAGGATTATTACAGATGATCGAGCAGTATAAATGATTACAAAAATTTAGAGCGATCAAATTAAATTAATGATTACAAAATTAACTAATTTAAAATCCTAAATCGTTATGATCTCCAATGTACCATGTTTTAGAATTAAAATTCTACGAAACATGAAAAATTACAGTCAGGCCGATTTTTGGCCTTCCTCGAAATAGAATTATAATGAATATAGCATCTTCAAGTTTCATAAAATGACGAGAAAGTATCGACCGATTCCATTGGAATTTCTCTTCACAATATAAAAGCTAGAATTGCTTGAAACAAATTGCGACCGAAACGTTGATCTTCAATTGGTTAAGAGATTACTTTCTTCGTTTTTCCACTTCTTCTAAAAATGCCAGTGTTCGTTATCTCAATTTTATACCATTATTGCATTACTGACATTTCTGCGACTCAAGGTTTCTTATTTCATTCTCGTTTGCGTCAAAGGAATTCTACCGGCGCATTTGAATCAATTAAAATATTTCCAGGTCCGATATCTCCATCCGTCGGATACGGAAAGGATATCGTTTCAATAATCTCGCGTTTCACGATGATCGATAAATGAAAGGTGAATCTCAATTCCTAGAGAGGAAACGCGAGAAATCATTGGGGGGTCGATCGAGAAACAGAGAGATTTCGAAACGATAATCGAGCCCTTGTCGGGGCTTGGTAAAAATTGCTTTGTGCATCGGTCTTTCCAGACCGAGAATGGTCCAGGCAATCAGCGTAGACAATTGCTTCGTTAAAACGTTAATTACGCGAAAGGAGCTTTTCATCGAGTTAATCGAGAATCCACGTCCCCGTTGATAGGTGTACACAATTGAATGCTTTTCCAGCGATGCATTATCATTGATATCCGAATCGAAGTGGTTCTACTCATTGACAAAGCTTTCTACTTCTATTAAGATTTTTTTTTACAAAATACAGTCCCGCGATTCTCGAGGGAATTGATATCGACGCAGTTGTTAGAATGGTCTGACGTTATCACCAGATTAGTCTTTAGCAAGTAAATTTTGGCGATTCTATATCTTTTTTTCAAATCAAACTACAGTGGACTAGATATTTATACTATTGTATTCTAACACTGGAACTACCAAAGTAGTGGTCGAAATGATTAATTTATCATTTTTTAAAGCAATTTTGCAAACTTACAAGGTAGATTTCTAGAGACTTGAATGATTTTTATAAAATATATATAATATATTTGCTTTGATTATACTATAATCAAATATATATATAATATATTTGCTGATTTTTATAAAATATATATAATATAATATATATATACAATAGAAGTTCGTGTTTTTCATATATTTTAACACTGGAACTACCAAAGTAGTGGTCAAAATGATTAATTTATTATTTTTAAAGCAATTTTGCAAACTTACAAGGTAGATTTCTAGAGACTTGAATGATTTTCATAAAATATGTATAATATAGAATAGAAGTTTGTGTCTTTTATTGTATTATAATAAACTTTCTCCTATTCCTTGCGCTCTAGTTTCTCCGATAAAATTTTAAAATAAAAAAATATCCGAAAATATATAACAATAAAAATAAATATCCGAAGCGAAATGATTCTACTCATTGACAGTTTCGTCAAGATCTCTGATCTGAATCTTACCGTAGGTCCGAGCAGGACGAATATAAATCTTGTTGGCACAGGAACTTCCGTCAGGTCGCCCATTATTCCCGCTTGGCTCAGCCGAATGAAGGCCGACAGGGTTTTATCTAAAAAATCCACTTCCCCTACGAGAATGTTGCTCGCCTCGGCCCCAGCTGGTATTTTCCTCATGAAATGAGTGTTACCCTGACGAAAACAGCACAGTGCAATCAACAGTTTCTGTCTGGGCAGTCAAAATTAAGGTCCAAGTTCGACACAGTCAGTGTCTACGAACCTTGTGATTCGCGTCTCCGTTTTCCAAGGCGGACGAACTGTGATTCCGACTAATTGACACGCTGCTTGGACTCCGGTCCATCCCGTTGCTGCCTGGTTCGTGGCCTGAAAGAGATCTAGCTTACCGCCTACGATTTCTTTCCAAGGTAAACTACAACGAGAAGCCGCGTGGGTATCGTAACCGAGAGGCTGCACGGTTTTCCATTTCCTCTCAATTACCACCTCTGTTCACAGAACTGTTAAAAGTCGCGGCCCACGTCCACGCGTCGAAAGCGTTTCCGAGTTGCGGGAACCGGACGCCAGAAACTTGGCCGCACCACGAAGAAGTTTATCTCGAGAGTTTTACGACGCACAGTGACGGAAAAAAAGAAAGTTTAAGTGATAAGCCACGCTTCTAAAGAAATAGAATTATTGCTCGCGACGGACTTGGGATCGAAGAATATTTAAAAAAGAAAAGAAGCGAATTGCTGTAAAATTATAAGAATTATAAGATAAAGCAAATCTAGAGCAATGAAACCCGTGATGTGCCTTTTGAGGCCAAACTTTACGTTAAAAACTCCAGTCTCGTAATTTCCTTACGTAAATAAGGGATTCAACGTTCAACTCTCAAGAGACAAATGATTTACTTTCACGAGTTCGTTGCGATTTTCCCGCAACTCGCGACACTTTCGAAAGGTCGTTTCGAAAGGTTTCTGTCGTTGTCAAAGGGGTTGTATAGCAGTTGTATAGCTTTGCTACGGGAAAATCTACGGCGACGAGAGGGTACTCTGCGTACGTTACGTTAGAAAGTAAGAAAAGTGCCAAGCACAGTAAAGAAAGCAGTTTACCGGGGTTACCGGGTATGGCAAGGAAGCGGCTACCGGCATTCAGCGTTGGCCCACTGCCGTGACTTGTTGCGCCGGCGATCGCCGGGGCGGAATTCGATTCCTCCACTAAAAATGAGCATGAAACACACACCAGGGTCGTCCTTTATTTACAGAGGAACCAAGGAGCAAGGAAGTCCCATTTTTACTCAATACACTACTTGTTTCGCGAACGATTGCGCGTCGAACTTACGGGGGTTGACAAAAATTGGTCATCCTATAAATAATATTGTTTCTTATTTCGCATTTTATATAAACGCGCACATGTTTGCATGTAATTTATTTTAAAAGATTGAATTGTAAAGAAATTTTGTTTCGTCATACTACAAACTAAATATTTTAAAAATTTTAACTTGGAACTTTTACCTTAGTTATCGTACTGAATTGATTTTTCACCAACAGACTGTCACCTATTTTGATGCAAAATCAACATTGAATGATTTTTTTAATTAGAAAGAATTTCCTTGGGACGATTAACAAAAAGTTAATTGAAAAATGGGAAAGGGTTGTAGTAATTAATTTTTTTGCACTAGAAATTAAAATAAAAAAACTAACGTTACAAGATGACCTAAAGCAAAGCTTTGTGAATGTTTTTCCCTTAGTAATGCTAAACGAGAAGATCCAACGTTTTTGAACTGTATACTTTGAGATTTTATATAAACCTCACTTTCTAGATCGATTTTCAATTATCATTGTTGTAAAGGACAGATAGATTTGAAATTTACAAATAGAGATATAGGGATTTCAAAAAATTTAAATTGTTTGAGAAATGGTGGCAGTTTGAAGTTCTTTCTAATCAAAATTGATAGTAAGATCGTACATTACATTTTAGATAATGTGTTCTTACATACAAATCAAGAGGAACTTTTTAGTTCTTTACAGCGATATACTTGTAATTTTAGCTTATACATCCCAAAAAGATTACAATTTTTTGTTTAATAATTACGCACAGAGGAAAATTTTATTTTTTGACGACTCAGGATCGTCTAAGTCGTTCGCAGGCGCAACTCGTTCGCGACATTTCAGTTATACTTATCGTTTAGGAGGAAATAATCGAAAGTCGTTCGCATTGCGAAAGATAGGGAAGGAAGATTAGTTGGAACGCTGAAAATACAGAGAGTTAGTCGATTAAAAGTGTGTGGTACAGTGAGTAGTACAGAGTATGATATCGAGTGGTTGAAGTGTATACGTTGAGTCACGTGCATATTATACAATTAGAGAGATCATGCCTCGCGATTAGTACTGCGAAGGTTCACCTACGCGTTCCCGCGATCGTGCACTTCCTTTGTGTCGCTTCTACCTCGTGAGAATCGTGAAAAGAGTCGTTTGGATTGCCTTCGTATCCGTGCCGTGTGGCGTGTCACGGTCGGCAGTAGTAACGTCCGGCATTCGTCAGACGCGAGCGTCCATCCACTTGCTTTCGCGCTTCTCGATCGACAATAAATCCTCTCCGTGCAAAATACTTAGCTACTGTAAGACACTGAGATGTTGACAGAGAGAAGGATAGTGGGTGATACGCAATCGACGTTTATCGAGAAACATTAGATCGTTACTGTTATTACGGTTCTCTATAATATGTACAAAGAGAGAGAGAGAGAGTGAGAAAAGAAAGAGAGACAGAGAGACAGAGAGATAGAGAGATAGAGAGAGAATTGCCAAGAGAAACGAGAGAACGAAAGACACTGATTTTGTGCTCTACCGATTAAAATTTATAAGAACAATAACCACCTGACAATCTAACCTTTTAGTTGACACATCGCGAACCATGTTGTGAATCCGACCACGTGGGGAATGCCGAATTCATCTGATTGAAAAATAAGAAACAAGCGTGAATATTGATGTGTACCACGAGACCAGTCGGGCAATGCACCGATGGACTTGTTTGTCCACGTAGCCGCGTTGCTGTTAGATCGTAGCCAGCGTTTACACAGAACGGTAACTAAATCGAATCCATACGAATTGTTCGTGGGGCAAAGGTTGACGTTCATTAGTAGATTGAAATTGTTGTAAGTACATACACACCCACACACAGGCACATAGTTACACACAAGGGATTGTTAGATAATGAGAACGGGAGAACGTAGAAAGCTGCGAAAGCACCGTGACCCAAGGCGATCGAGGAGGCTGCCTAGCAGCGGCTGGCCTATGTAATTATACCTGGAACTAGAAGATACGGTCCTTTCAGATCTTTCGCCTCTTTCGAGAGCAGAGCAGTGTTCGAATTTGGGCAACTGCTGCTGCGAGCGACGGAGGGCGCGTAGGCGTCCCTAGCGTCGCGACGCTCCTGTAAATCTGACGTCAACAACGCATGCAAACCACATGTACAGTTGGAATCTGAAAATGTCGAGCGTTTTGCACGCGTTTAGTGCGCGAGGTAAACTCTGGACGGTGCGCGGTGTCCGCCGGATATTTCCGACTACTGGGGTCACGTACCATTTACGTTTGTCCGATTCTCGTTGAACTTTGGCATATTAACGAGTGAGCAAATAACAACAGGTAATTATTCAAAAATTGTAATGTAACGTTGTGCAAAAGAAAAGGTACAAAAAATAGAACTTAAACTAGGGGAATACTTGATTGAATTGGGATCGCTTTTCATTTAAGAAGATCGTGAAATGGTTAACACATTGAGGATGAAACACCTCATTTACGTATTTAAGTCTTTTTCAATCAATTTCTACTTTTCAATATTGGAGTTCGTTACATGTTCTGTTTTATGAAATATATCAAACTGATTAATATCATTAATATAATAATAAAATATAAATATGATTGCATATATTTTTTATATTACAACATTGTGATTAAACGGATATATATATATATCTGTATATTTTTGAAATCTTCTTTAAATTATCAGCCTGTTCCTCAATGAGTCAACCAATCATATTCATTGTTTTCAAACGATATCGAATTATTTAACACGACATGAAATTTTAACATGACTTACTCTTCGAAGAGGAATGATTTCGACCTATCTCGGCCAACGATCTGATGATAGGCAGCCTGGACATGTTGTTGTCTTTGCGTCTCTCGTGCTGATGCCGGTGCCTCACCAGAAGAGCTTCCCTCACCTGGGCATTTCAAACAACTTTCACTTCTGACCGAGCATATAAACGATAAAACACGGAAAGAGAGTGACGACCCCTCCGTCTATACCTTTTCCCTCGCTTCGATCGGCAGGGAGCCCTTGTTGATCATGTTGTCGAGAACCAGATCGGTGATTTGCTCCAAACTGGCCGCCTCCATGTCCAACATCACAGTTCCATTTAACAGCAGGCTCCTCAGCTCGAACAGAGCGTGTAACGAGAGGGTCGCTACGTGAGGTTTGCTCCACCTGTTTCCACCCTCTTCCACGTCTTCCTCGAACTTGATCCACCTCGATGGAAAATGTCAAGATAAATATTATATGTGTCTGTCTCTGTTGAGGGTAAAGCGACCACTTCGTCTCATCGTCGAGAATAGAAGTCTAACGAGGAGTCGAAGATTACCTGGCCGTTTCCTTCCACTCCATCTCGTCGCCATCCCTGACGAGCTCCTCCATTTCGGAGAAGAGAGGATGCGACTCGTGGGCATCGTCCCCGACTTCCTCGCCCAGGATGAACTGCACCCTCTGGGCTGGCGGTGTAACTGCAATTTCACACGCGTCTCGTAAAACACTGGTCTTTTTCACTTGGCAACGGGACAAACAGAACAAATATCTTGTATACGTATATATATATAGATATATTATATATATAATATAAAACAGAGAAAGAGGGTAAACGTCTGACAAAACGTCGCTTGCTATCGAGATGCTTGATTGAACTACTTGCAACGTTTGGTTTGAAGTCGATTGAGATGACGTCGAGTGATGTTTGAATGGTTTCGAGCAATCGTAAAGCGGTTGTCGAATAATTTTGAATTACGTCGAGATTTAAAGTTTTGGATAGAAATGAAGCTTGGTGATCTTCGATTGATTTCGAGCGATCTTGGTTAGAACGTTCGCCAAGTGAATAATTCTGGAATAATTTCGAAATCATCTTCGATTCAGACAACCTTGAAACGAGCTTTAAGTGACCTCGGTATGAAGTACAAATGACCTGTGCACGACCTCGAGATGATTATAAACTGAAATGAGATTGGTATGGATATGGCACTGATCCTGACATGACCTCGAACCATCTTCGAATGACCATCGAATGGACTTTGATACTTGTATTTATTTTGTGAGTGTAGTGAACGACATCTTCAGCCAGTTAAAGCGAATTGTTTGCAATAGAAAGAACGAAAGAATACTGTGCACACACCACTCTAAGTAACAAGGGGAAAAATGTGAAACGTAGAACTCTCAAAAAAGAAAGTGTTGAACAATTTGCCTCTGAAAGTGCGAGGCAGTCAAAGAGCGACTCGTTACTTCGATAAAAGTATGATGGTACCAAGTCGAGCAGTGCAGAATAACCAACGCAAGTATTGCGTGCATAATGACGCATGCACACGCTTAAAAAAAAGTGTCAGAAACGAAAAACACGTGTGAAAACAGTAACATCTTTTCCTCAATTTTTTTTCTTTTTTTTTTTTTAAATAATTGCAAGCTGTTCTATAGTGTGGCATGAGTGTCACATCGTAAAATATCCATCGAGACCATTCGTATGGTTGTGTCCGATTTGAAATACACATGTTGCGAGATGCATTTCGTTCCTTTCATCGCAAGAAAATTCAACGATGTTCGCGGTTCGCGGAATACGTGCGACGTAAAGGTAATCCGCAGTCGCGTCACACTAATGAACGCAACGCTCTTTATGTAACCGCAATAAACAATGAGATGTGAATCATTCGATCGTACACGAGAACGATTTCATCCGATAAATATTAATCTCCTTCGAGTTGGGTCATGCTACAACGCGAGGTATACAAGTTCTAATCGAACGTAATTATCCGCCAAATTGCTGGAACGATTACGGCAGCCTTGACGAAATCCTAAGGACGGAACTGCTCTTCGTCATTTCTTCAACACATTGACTGCAACGCGATGTTTTTTGTTCCCAGATAGATATTTTTAAATTACTGAAATCAGACGGGCACCTATCATCGACGAAAAAGCTTTAAACAATAAATGAATAACAATGAGAAATGCCGTAGATATTTTAGAATTAAAATCACGCAATAACCGGACGATGTTACAGCTATTTTAGAATTTTTAGAATTTTATATTTCAAAACTATCGAAGCAAGTAATAGTTCTATTATTCTGTAATAAATATTTTAGAATTTTAAGAATAGTATCTCCGACGAGACGATTTTAAATTAACAACAAATCATTAATACCTGGATAATGTATATACCAGGAAATGAAGGATTCGCTTCCGTCGTGCTTTTATTGTAAATAACGCGGTATTTTACAAAAAAAAATTCAATATTCCTCCGGGCAAATCGTATTTTCGCGTGGCAATCGCCTCGTGTTAAATCGCCGCCTCCTTTCTCCTCCTTCACTTCTCTGATCAATCAGAGAAGTATCGATCGGGCAAACGCTCAAATTTTAGGGGAACGACGCTGTTTTCCGAGCCACGTACGAATGGTCTCTCGACAAGTGTGTCCGTGAATACATAGAGCATTCTGTTGAACGTGTGTTGCAGCTTACGTATCATCTCGCCGTCGGGGTCGCAGATACTAGATAGTCGACTCCTTCGAGTCATCAGCAATTGTCCTGAAACGTCAACGATACACAACAATCATTGACGTTAGTCCGGCGCGAATTAAAAAATTCCAACCCCGATCACTACTCTCGCATGGTTCGATGTTTCACGATTAGCCGGCATTTACATCGTGTAAAAAGCTTTCGCGCCACGGCTTCCTCGACCTCGCCACGTGGCCACCTCCTCGAATTAACGAGAAATTACCTTGCAGCTAGCTTGCTTGATATTCAGAGCCGAAAGCTTGCGACGCAAATAGCTTCATCCCGGACGAAATTAAAAATGCCGATTGCAGGTCACACGGATGATGGGGCGGTGGGGGGAAGAAGACGCGAGTCATGGCTGCGATATACGTCAACGGAGATTAAATAACGACCGTGTCAGGCAGAAAATCGTGGACTTATCCAATGAATATGTAGATAAATCTGTTTTTCATTTTTTTCGGGACGAGTGGATTAAATCGCTGATCGTGCAACTGTGATTGTCGTGTTCTAGATCAATGATTCACTATTATCGAACCACGGATGTATACGTGCAAATAAACGAAGAAAGAAATCGAATCTAATTAGAGATTCGATTCGATCACCTGTTGGAACAAGTGTCATACTTTGAATATTTTATATACTCTTTCGTCATCATTATTATATGTTCCATGTTTTGCCTTCCATTGAAGAGATGGAATCTAATCGGAGATTTGTTTCACTTATTTTATGTATTTCTTTTATTCTTATAAGTATATTTTATTATCCACGTAACATCTAACATCGGAGATTACATTTCTTTATTATAAAAGTTTAAGACAAACGCCTGTTTCAGAAAGTCTCCCTTTTTTAAGTTTGTACTACTATCAAAGCTGGGACAATTGGATTCTGTTTCTAGGTTGACAAATCTCTCTAATGATTCTCAATTCCTGCCAAAGCCTAAATCGATTAGAATAATGCGTCCTAGTTCTCAACTCGTAATTATCCAATTCATCTAAATTTAATTGTTTGTCGTAGAAATCTATTGCCGACAATTATCTCCCACGTGTCCTTCTCGTAAGGCCGCGGTGTATCTGGCTGCGGTGTATCTCGCGAGAGAAGGGTTGGAAACCTTTGTCGGGCCTCGATATCGGTCACCCTTTTGTATCCGGTGTGCCAAAGGTAGGGTGAACAGCCGGAGAAGTCGTGACAAGTGGTTGGCTGGTTGCCACATACCGTTCAATAACGCCGCAAAGTGTAACATACCGCGGAACGTTTACACGGGCGTTTCTGCGGTAGCTACTTGACGCGACGCCGCTAATGGAAACCATCCCGATAGTTCTCAAAGTGTTTCGATCCGTTTGTCGAACGGGCGCGTACACCGTTCGAGAAAAGAGTTCAGCTCGTTTCAGCATCCTTTGGCAGTCTCGTTTCTCATTCGCGACAATGGCCGCGCGAACAACGTTTTTCAGACGACGTTTCGCCATCTTAACGCGAACGTTTCGGAGCCAAGAAGTTGCTGAGAAGTTTCCAGCACTTGGTATCTCCGCTTCGAGTGGCTTTCTTTCGTCGGCGCACGAGTGGATCTCTTCGAAGCCGCGCGAGAGCGATTAACCGAGCACGGCGTAGAAAGCGCGGAGAACTACTTTAACCTCGAAAATTCGTGACCTACAAAGGACATTTGTCTACCGTTTCTATTCGCGGTGGTTATCGATCATGCCGGTTGCCCTTTACCCATTGGAAAACACACGCGCGCGCGTACATACGTGTGTGTGTGTGTGTGTGTGTGTCGGAATCGGACCAGACGAGATTACATTGGCTCTCTCTCGGTTTCGAGACAGAGTGCGTTAACCGATCGATCGTTTCACCGAAACGATGGGCGTGGAATTCTACGAGTGGGTTGACCGACCACGTAGGGGAAAGAAGAGAAAGAAAAAAAAACAAGGCCAGCCCTTTTGCTCGAACGCGATCCGATAAGTACGACGATCCGGAACAATTGGGGTCCGCGACGCGGGAGAAGATCGAACGTAGGGTGAAAAAACAAACGAGGGTAGGTTACCTGCGTATGTACGTAACGCGAGCAAGGGAGAAAGAACTTACTGGGCCTATCGTTGTCGACATTCTCCTTATCGGCACTGTACGTTTGACGTTGGGAATGATGGTGCTTGTGATGACGACGGTGTCTCCTTTCGCCTGGCAGATGCACGCCCACATACACCGTGTGCGCTCTGTGACCTGGAAGCAGATGAAAGAGGGCTCGGCGTCAGTGGCTCTCGAATCGACGTTCCGCGACGTTCCTGTGATTATCGGTATTAAAACATTCTATCGAGCACTCTCGACAGAGAGAGAAATTCGCGATCTTTTCTCTATCGGTCGAGGTGTCTCCCCTGTATATCTTTGACCGTCGACCGACAGACCTTTGTCGTCACGTTGCTTCTTTCGACCCGACCCGACGTTTCTTAACCCTCGCTCGGCGGGTGCAGGGTCACTTTGACTCGACAATCTTCGTGTCTCAGCTGTTACGAACGGACATTCGCGTTGCTATATTGAACCAATGATTTACCGATGGTAAATGTAACGCAAAACGACACGTACAGTAATTTTACGCACAAATAAATATTAAATGATGCATGTATATCGTTATTTTTCATTAAATATTCCTGTATGTAATAATGCACAATATTTACTAAGTGTCATTATACATCTACACGCAATATTTATTACATGGAACGACAAATTGTACATAAAATTACAATTACGATTGTGTTTATAATTATCTATCATATAACATTTCGAGAAATAATTTTCATCTTTCTAGCTCTTGTTACCAAGAATCAAACTGACCCGCATTCGAGAATCCCAATCTGTGTCAGTCAACGTAAACAGCTACGAGTTCGCCGAGATAATCCGAATCGACTCGATCGTCTGTAGAATGTCGACGGTTCAAGATCGCAAGAGCGGGACAGGTGACCTCGGGGGGCCCGACGTTTGACGACATTGCTGAACGAAATAACGATTTTCGAAGCACCGGGAACGCGTTCTATGAGCAAACACCGAAGCCAGATCTGTGTGGATCAGTCCGGCTGACCTACGCGCGAACAGCAGCCATCGTCGACCTGATTAAATCGTAAATACAGGGAACGCAAATGCGCGAAAAGCAACTTTGGAGGATGGACGAAAGCCTGTTTTGAGACGTCGTGAGAATGAAAGCGGAAGTGATGTCGATACCTTCGTAGTCTTTTTCGGTGTAAGATTGATGAGTGATCCGAACACCGGGATCTTTCGGAGCCTCGTCGTCACCTGTCCCACCTGCGTGGGCCGCGCCACCTCCACCCGGCTGCATCCACGGTCTAAAAAAATAAATCGAACGCACACGTGAAACCATCAAATGATTATGGCGATGAGGATTCTTTTCTCTCGAGAAAATCATTCCGCGAAGTTTCTCGAGGAACAGTCTGTTCGTTCGTTCCGATTAGAGTAATGAACCCAAATTTCATCCCCTGGTCAGCCTCTATTGCCAAATAAATCTGTTGATGGCGAAAATTAGACGAATCCGTCGTTTCCAGAGTTTTTTTTTTAATAGAGTTTTGTTCTTTTGTGAGTTTTTTAATATATAAGTGATGTTTCAGTAATTTAAAATTGACAATTACGTTCAAAAATTGTTTCTAATTTGTATCACATATTTGCATTATAAAGACGGAGATTACCTTCATAAAATCACCGAAAGATTATTTTCATAATTTCGCAAATAAAACAGTTTTTAAAAACACAAAAGATTATGAATTTTTTAAAATATTTTTGCTACTAGAACCAAGGAGACAAAATTGGGAACACTCTCTTCATCAGAGAAAAGTTGAAAAATACTTTTTTTCGCATATACATATTTTGTGCTTCATTTGTATGAACTGATTACAAAAATTGACAATGCAGAGTCTCTACTAAGAGTTCAAAGTAATTACGTTAATTCCTTCAGACTGAAAAATTGATATCGTCTTGGATGCTAAAACGTCTCTTTGGGGAGATGAAATTTGGACACCTTACTCAGTAGTCTTGGTCCTTCGCGAACGACTTACCTTGGTCGGTCGCAATAGCAGCGACACGTTGGGAAAAAGAAATTTTCTGTCGAAGCGGAATCCGCGTGAACGCGATAACGACTCGTCTGGTAGCACTGGCGGTGCTCGAAACGACTACGCGACTCTTCGCGAGAGAGTGACCGATAACGTGTAAATTGTTCCCCCGAATTCTCATCTTTCAGCGACGTTCACGAAGGAGAAACGCGCGTGGGATTGCGAAATAATGCGGGCACGGCCGTCTGCCACGGCTGTTACCGGCGATGCACACGCGATTTTATAATAATTAAACTTCCTCGACGGGAAGTACGTTGTTCGTGTCGCCGCGCGAGCACGCACGCACGCATCCTTTTATCTTCTCGCTCATTTTTTATCGAATCTTTGCGCGTTACACTTTCCCACAAAATGCCTATCCCGCGTCAAAAACGAAGACGTTCGATCTAACGAAGTCATTGAATGACACAGTGTTGCTCGAAAAATTGTAGACGTCGTGGCTTGCGAATTAAAAAGCTCGAAATGTCAAGTTCGTGTTCGCGCGTTTTTATGTCAAATTAAATCAATCTTTTCTTTCTGTACCCTCCTTTGTCTTATGATTTTCTTTTCGATCTTTTTGGACAATCGTTGTTATTGCAAATATCAAAGCATTGATACTCGTTAATGTTTAACTTAGAGGAAACTTAAAATTTAAAATGAAAATTGAAATTTCACGGGATCGCAACTCGCTTCTCCTCCGAAATTGAATCATAACTTGTCCCACGGGTACGACTTTATAAGATAAGGGGTTAATTGAATTTTAATGCATCACGTTAGACAGCCTCAGCTATTTCACTTATCGTATTACCACCTCAGATTTATTCATATCGTTCAGAACTTGCAATTTAGCCAATCATTTTTCTGACAAATTAAACCTCTTTTCCAGCTCACTTAAAAATTGTCACTTAAAATAGTATTATTTCGCATCATCATTTTTAACACCAATATAGTCGAAATGATTAATTTTTAATTTTTTTAGGAAAATTTAGTAGATTTACATGTGTATATTTTTCGTAAAATATACATATAAATACAGTGGGACTAATTCGTTCTAAAACCTTGTTTGTTGTAAGATACACATATATATGTATCTAAGAACAATACGAAATAACATATATTTATATACGAAATAAAATATATTTGTATTATAAATTGCTTTTCATACATTAGATACTAATGTCTAAATTTAAAAATTGTATATAACAATTGTATATACTTATAAATTTAATATAATTATTTAATATAATGTATATAATTATAAATAAAAATTGTATATATAACTTATAAATTTATCAATTCTGTTTCTCCTCGTCCGTTGCAACATGTTATATCATTATAAGCATTTTACTTTAAGTGGAAAAACTGTTCGTTATAAGAAGTTACTCCACTGTAAGAGGTTGTATTTTTTGTGTTGCGTTTCCCTATTTTTTACGTAAATTTCTCTGATACAAGTCTTACACTTCGATCGTCAATAATTCCAACTATTTGCTTCTTTTTTCCCCACACACGCGAAATAAATGAACAAAGGTAGACTCACGAGAGATCATTCCTGTCAGATCGTTCCTTAAGATTCATACTCCGTCGCGTTTTTTAATTACGAGAAGCTACGTTGATAACAGTGCTTGACCGCGCATTTGCGAAACAACGAGAGGGAGTTCCATGCATTTCTGCTACATGCGATCCACTTTACTTGCCTCTAGCGTTTCGTGTTCGCGTTGCGACGTGTGATTTTCGTGATGGCAGGTGAAAACGCGTGACATCCGGTGTTCCTTGAAGGAACTATTGTTATCGAGCTGACGACGCTTGTTAACGAGCCGAAGTTAAAAAAAATTGTAAATTTTAACGTAGGCAGTAATTGAATGGCGATTGTTAATAGCTGTCACGCGACGTTTATAATCGACACGTGCGATTACAGGCACAGGTCTGATTGTTATTTCCGGAGCAGGTTTGTGTCGCGCAGATGTAGCTCATAAAATCGCGGCTCCTTTAGCCACGTGGATTCCGTGTCTACTACGCGAAACCAGTTAATGGCGATAACTGTAACGGAGATGATGATACTGCTGAGAAAGATACCGATCAGTAAAACGAGAAAAACTTAACGATCCATCCGATTTCTGCACGATCTCCGTTTTACGATGGAATAGTCGTTCAACGGCTAAATCGCGGACATTTACATCGTTGTACACTTTTATGAATATAACTAAAGAAATTCTCTTCGTACGTATTTTACATATTTTTGCACGTTGTTTGTATGAATCTTCATGGATCCCAACGCATAACATATTTCATATGTGTTTTTCCATCTGTTCATCATTTATTTCCCACTTTTTTCTCGCGTATCGAGGAAAAGTAATAAATCGCTTTAATGTCGTCGTAAAAATAACGAGGAAATTCATTTGTAAGCAACAGATGCAATGGCTAAAAGGCTATTAAAAAGCACGTGAAGACGTATACGTGTTACAACAGTTGGTCGCGAAAGAGTACAGTGCAGAGACGCAAATCGATTATTCCGTATTTACCATATGCATTTTATGTGTGCTTTAGTACCAGTCCAATAAACGATATTCTCGAATGGAAAAGTTGAGTTTTCTCGGGGGAAATAAGTCGAAGCATATAATTAAGTTCGAGGAACGTAACAATTTAAGTTTTATTATAAACTGCTCAATTTGAAAATTTTCAATTGTTATTGCTAAATTCTATCGCGGAGAATGAAAAACACAGAATAAACGCAAATGCCCAAAATCTTACCAATTATACTATACGAGAGAGTCACCAATCTCTGCTTGGTAGGACAAATAAATCTGCACGAATTTTAATAGTTTCAGTGACAAATAAACGGTGGATTTTAATAAATCGTAAATTTATAGGAAATTTTAAAAATTATACAAAGAGAAATTATATATCTAATTAAATATCCAAAATACTATATTTCCTACAACATCTCGTATGCGATATTTTCTATTCAGCGTTTTTATTTTTTCAATCATATCGCGAGTTAATATAAAAATCCTCAGTTTAGCAAGCATGTGTTATGCGGTTATGAATCACTCGGTCATCGCAAAACTCCGTGATATTTTCCAACATACGTACGTATATGCGATAAAACGATTATCGCGGACGCAAGTTGCATTTAAATACAATCGTCAAACGAAGATACGCAATTAACTGTTCGCAACCGGTTTCTCTATCTGATTAAATTACCTCGAAACACGTGTATAGAATGGTTCACGAAAGTATTCGAACCGTTTTGAAATTTCATCAGCACTGCGATTGCAAAATCTCAGACTAATCTGAAAATGTATATACAAGTTAAAAGATATATTTACAACGACGACAACAAAACCACTTTAAACATGTAACAAATTAAAAATGCTTTCATCGAATATGGAGACTCGTCTGTGTAATGGATTGTGATTGTTTAAATAATTTTGTATCCCTGTAATAATTTGTATTATAATCCCTGCGAGATGTAATATGTTACTTATTTTTTTATAATATTATTTTATAATATTTATTTTATAATATTTATAACTTGTATATTTATTTTTTAATTTGTTTCTAACCCGACCAATATAATTGTAATCTCAAAAAGTCGAATCTTACACATATATAATATATTCATAGAAAGTTTCTATCGGCGAATAGTTCGTATATTTTTCTGATCATGTACAATATATGAAAAATAAGTATCGAGAAAGTGCATTTACCGGATACACGAAATAGCAGGATTGTGAGGATTTTCACGATCGAAATTTGGGTCAAATCTAATATAATCGAGGAAGCTTCTTCTAATCGAGGCCGATTGGCGGAATGTCAAGATCACGACAAATGTCGAACCGGTCAGCCGAGGATTACCAGCCGTCAAGTAGATAATTACACTAGTTCCCCCTGTGTGTACGTATACATACACGTGTAGTTTTACATAATGGTCGGTCCTCTCGTTTGTCGCTTCAACAAAGGGAGAGTGGCATAATAAACGGGGGAAGCACACGATAATTGTTTAATTGTTGGAGGTCAACCTGGTATCCGTTGATACGAAAAGATGAGAGATATACTCCTCAGACATCACGCCCTTTCTTCTCGTTTGTATAGGAATGTAAATGTATAGAAATGTAAAAGGAATTGTAATAAATGTATAGGAATGTAAATGTAAATGTAATGTAAATGTAATATATAATAAATGTATAGGAATATAAATGTATAGGAATGTAAATGTATAGGAATGTAAATATAAATGTAATGTAAATGTAATATATAATAAATGTATAGGAATGTAAGTGTAATATATAATAAATGTATAGGAATATAAATGTATAGGAATGTAAATGTATAGGAATGTAAATATAAATGTAATGTAAATGTAATATATAATAAATGTATAGGAATGTAAGTGTAATATATAATAAATGTATAGGAATGTAAGTGTAATATATAATAAATGTATAGGAATATAAATGTATAGGAATGTAAATGTATAGGAATGTAAATATAAATGTAATGTAAATGTAATATATAATAAATGTATAGGAATGTAAGTGTAATATATAATAAATGTATAGGAATATAAATGTATAGGAATGTAAATGTATAGGAATGTAAATATAAATGTAATGTAAATGTAATATATAATAAATGTATAGGAATATAAATGTATAGGAATGTAAATGTATAGGAATGTAAATATAAATGTAATGTAAATGTAATATATAATAAATGTATAGGAATGTAAATGTAAATGTAATGTAAATGTCATATATAATAAATGTATAGGAGTGTAAATGTATAGAAATGTATAGAATTTTATGAATATATTAAATTGTGTTACATGAAACACTTTGATACTTTATCAACTTGTAGTGAGATCTATCATTATATTAGTACAAACTTAATTTCTATATACGTACATATAGAAATTACAAGATATCTATTTAATATAAGTGTACATTTTATGGAGATCAATTATTTAGAGCCACGTTTATTGTATCAATGAGCATGAATATTCAGCAAAATGATCTTTAATACTTTGCAATTCGTACTTTGCTATTCTATTCCAGTGTTATCGAAATTTCCACTATTAAAACATTTTCACCCCATGCTCCACATATCTAATATCCTATAACTCGTATTCAATATCACTAATCCTCATTCCTCGATCCACTTTCCACATTTTTGTTCCATATCACGTGCAACTTCGATCGTTCGACTTCGAGAAAGTTAACTGGCAATTAATCAACGCATGCGACAATTTTGAAAGAATCTCTGAATGAAAGGGGCGCGATACTCGATGCTAAAGAGCGAGACGAAATCCACGACGATCGCTGAACAGCGGAAAGTGCATTAACGAGCGTCAACAACGTCAAATGAAAAAGTCCTTGTGATACGGCATTTTTTTTTCCTTGCGATTCATCTGCGACAAAGTTGTGCCGCTCGCACGAACACCGGTCGCGTATAATTGAAACGTAAAAGTATAACGATCGAAATAATTGCTCGTTACGAAGAATCGTCTGAACGACCGAGTCGGCTACGAGTCGGCGGAGAATCACGATTGATAGAGACTCCCTGCCAAGAATAGAAACGATCTCTAGAATTCCGATTAATTTCTAAACTGAAGTCGAAACGAATTTACGTATACGTTTATACATTTATCGGCCAAAAGTTCTGTGTACGAAATATGTAGATCCTCTAATATCAGTAGACACTTCTGGTATTCTGATAGTGATTTCCTTGTATAGAGTATAAAAAATATGCAAGAAAAATAAAAAAATAAAGAATACTATAATTTTTTTAACTGTACAATCCTTTAACTAAAAATCAGAAATTAATTCAAGTTATTGTGGTCAGTCCAGATGATCCAAATGATTATAGTCATTTATATAATTCGAGAGGAATCAAAATTACACAAGCTCGTACATGCAAATTGTGATGAAAGTTATGTAAATTGTGATTCTCAATAAAATATTGTATTTGACATATATCTTTCTTTATCAATCATCGTTCGTATTAAAGAGTTGTCGTTAAAATTAAAAGTTGGAAGCATATTTTATCTATTAAAAATTTAGATTAATAGTCTGTTACATGTAATAATGTATTAAATTTAAATTAAAAATTATGTGTAACGTGTTAAAAATTTGGATTTTCTAATCCTCTTTCATGTAAATTTGTACATACAAATATAGATCTTCAAGATCACTTATTCACTTCACTATGTCCAGTAAAAAGGAAACGTGTCAGATGTTTTATCATCCATAGGAATTTCAATAAAATTCTAATGTACTGATCCAATATGTTCCCTTGGAAATATGAAATACAAGTGCAATAAAAGTGCGACCAAACTTTTGACAAATACCATATTGACCGTATATACTGTACGTAGTAATAAAGAAGTCGTAGAAATCTCTTTGCTGCAGATAGTGTTCCTTGCAACGACAATAGCTGGATGACTAGGTCGTTGGAACAACTTCATCGCGGAAAAGCAACGACGCGCTTTAACATTGAAATTATTCTCGCGCGTTGGCGAGAAGACGATGAAAATTTCGCAACGTAGCGTGTTACGAGCATCATTTTCAAGATTACTGTAACGCGCAAGGTGGGGTCGTCCAAGATTTTAAACTTGGGAAATAACAGAAAACGATAGAATCGAATACATATAATAACGACACGATAATAGGCATTGCTTCGTTATCGCGGGATATCACTTCGGAATCATCGTGTTCTCGGTATCAACGATATCAAATCACTTATCAGTCTTGACAGTTTGTTTTCTTTCATAGCTTTATATGACCAATACATAGAAAATGCTTAAGAAAATATTCGAACGCCTATAAAGGAAATTTTCTGTAAATACATTATGTGGGTTACATGAAACACTTTGACATTTTATTAACACGTGAGATTGCAAGATATATGACATATATTTGTTACTGCAAGATATTTAATATGAATACTTGCAAAATTATTTAACTGCAAGCATATTTATCACCACTTTTTTATTACCACTGTAGTAATATCCGACTGTTGTAATTATATTAATGAAGCTGAAAATAAATAAGCAATTATAAGTACATATGATTTTTTCATGTTGTATACTAATTTTTAAATAAATTGTTGTATACTAATTTGTAAAGTACATATGATTTTTTCATGTTGTATACTAATTTTTAAATAGGAATTCACTAAAGTGGATTATTAAAACAATTTAAACAATTACGAATTAATCCATCATGTAAAAGATTCATATAAAAAGCAAGTATAAGTTATTTTTAAAAATGTGTTACCTTTCAATTCTTTTGTTATCAAAATCTTCAGTCAAAAAGGAACTGTTTGATTGTAAAATTACCTCGATAATCATCTTTAACTCTTAACTTATGTAAGTACTAACTTACTCACTTCATTCATGTAAGTATTAATTTTTTGAGGGAAGTACTAATTTTTTTCTTCCTGTTTCATTATCGCAAAGTATACACTTTGATATCGTCACTTATCATCTAGACAATCTGTCTTCTTAATTTTCCTCTGTTCTTTTCCGTTCTTTGTTTATTTATTGATATATTTCTCAGTGTGAAATCGTGCGTCACGTCGTTTCGATTTTACGACGGCGAGACTCTCTTTTATTTACCGTACGAAATTTCGTTTGATGAATTTCCAATGCTGTTCAAGTCTGAGCACAGACAGACGAACACGGGGTTCCGCCATTTCCCCGAAAATTCGATGCAGAGTGACACCAGAGTTGAATGGAGTGAAAAATGGGTCAGCGATAACGCTGTCAACAGATAAATGTTCCAATGTTCCCGAAGTTCAGCGATTCCATTTTAACGCGGTATCGAGCGGACGAGCTGTTTGAATCAGGCATAATTTGAAACGAAAACCAGTGAAAATTGCCCCACGGAGCGGCAAACGAGCGCCGTTGCTCAACGTTGATAAATAATTTCGTTCGGGCGATAAACAACAGGAAAACGGTATTTAAACGCACTTAAAAATAACTTTAAACACACGTTGATAAGGATTCTGTCCATTGTGTTGAGTAACACGATTATTAAAGTTACATACCGTCGAAAGCCAGCCGACGCGTTTAAAAGGAAGGAATGATATTGCACCAGCACGGAAAAAGAGCGTTCTCTTACTTCTCGTCTTTTATTTGAAAAAAACTAGCAAGAAAAGACGTCGCACAGTGTCTCGATCAATGGACGAAAATTCAAAATTCAAAGTGTAATCTCACAGTGTCAACAGCGAAACGTAGTTTACGATGTTACCTTTGACCTTTGACCGAGTATATCAATTTGTTACCTGAGAATTGGAATTTACTAAACAAATCGATGCATTTCTCCAAACGCGTGCCATTGGCAGACGATTTGTATCTTTGATTCGATTCTCACGAAATGTGTTTACCGATCGATATTTATTCAGTGACGTGTCTACGAATTTTGTCCCACTGCGTGCGTGACAGGCGATAAGTCAAAAAGAAGTGAAAAAGAATCGAGCCGATCCGACGATTCTCGGAATCGTTGGGAATCTGCATCGTGCTCGAATTCCTTGCCAATTAAATCAAGGATGAACGTGGTTACCTCGAATCGTACAGCTCGTGCCTGGGAGTGTTCGAATTCATGGTCCGGCGTTTCCTCCTCCTCCGAAAATATATGTGCTCGAAATTTGGAAGCTAGGACGCCGATATCGGTATCGGTATCGAATCGGCCGAGTTGCAGACGGTGTAGACGAAGTCAGACGAGGATTCCCATGGCCGAATTCGATTGACAAGCAAATAGAAAGGTGGGCGCGATGCACGCGCTTTGACACGGTGATACGTTGGCACGCTGACACGCTGGCTGGCAGACAGGCAGCGTAATCGCGGTCCGTGCCGGTTAATCGCACTCGCGCGCCCACTCTCACACTCGTTACGTAGCTTCTATGCACGTTTACGCACGTCTAAGCGGCACGATGATCGCCGATCGACTGTTTACCATTGGCCAACACCGGTGTGTTTGTGTTCCAAAGGCTAAAGGCTCTCCACCCGCGATGATCGGCGGCAGTCGTGGAACGTGAACCGGTCGACGCTGATAAATCGAACACTGACGAGATAATGCTCCGACGTCATGTACTTTTCGAAAGCTGATTGTTCAAACGTGTGTAAACTTTGTTATCGCGACTCGGGCGTTTTTCTAATCTTGCCTCGTGATTTGTCTAATCGTCGGCTTGCGATCCTTTTGGATGTTCTTTTGGATATAATTCTGCGTGTGTCACGACAATTGCAACAAACTTTCTTGCGATCTTCTCTCGCGATTTGTGCGCTGCTGTTTGTCAAACGTTTGTCAAATTTCAATTCGTGACTTGTCCAGATTTTCCAGAGTTTTTTGTCGCAATTCGCAAATTTCCCCAGCCTTCGTCTCGTAATCTACGCCGACTCGAGACTTTAAAAGTCACGACTCCCCGGATTTTCCGAGCGATTGCTTTCCTTCCTCCGCGATCGGCAAACTCCTCTTCTCTTCGCTCCTGTTTCAAGCCGCCTTCCCCGGATCGATAGCCGACATTTCAAAAGAAAATCGAGCGTGCAAGCACGGCCACGCGTGCCAAGAGTAAATAGACGCAATCAATTCTCGCGTAATCCGCAAACGTTTACGCTGAGAAATTGATATCGCCGTTGCCTGTTTGCCCGCTCTTCGCAGCAGCTCGCTAAACTTCTGTTCAAACAGCCAATTTTTCAGTTTACTTTTTTTATCACAGCCGGCGGACTGGCTCGAGGCGGCCACGTCAAACGATCATAGGTCAGACTGCGCGTCGCAATTATTTACGCAGCGATCGTTAGAAACTTGTCGTCGCGTAGACCTCGCGATCGACGAATATCGACGGAACGCGCTCTCAAAGCCGGCGTCAGTTAGTTACGTAGGGAAGATTTTCACGCGATCGAAAACAGGTGACGTTCCCACGAGGGAATGCGGCCAAGGTGAGGAACACGAATGCGGTGCATCAACAGCCAGCGAATTGCTTGGCCTTTCGCTCGTTATCAATCGATGATTATAGAAATAACACGGTTCGATAGCCGACCGCTCGCGAACAAGCACACGAAATATTTACACGCGACTTTGTCGTCCAAGTTTCGTTGCATTTTTTTGTGGACAGTTCTTTGACAAATTTTTGATTAATGACAAGTTGACAGTTGATCGATAGCTTAATCTAATTGTATTTTCGTAGTGACGGTCGTTTGATAATTCTCGAATTGATAATTAATTAGTAAGTTTTAGTTGTATAAGCATTGACGTGCGAGTGTGCTAGTTTTCTGATAGTTTTTGATTGATGATAAATTAATAGTTGACTGGCGATTTTTCATCGTTGCATTTCCATACAGGCAGCACTTGTTTAATGATGGTTCTTGACTGATGATAAATTGCTGGTTCTTAGTCATTGAATTTGCCTGCGCTTCCAGCAGTTCTTTGGTAATTCTTTATCGACGATAAACTGATTGTTTAATCATTACACTTTTGGATAGTTCTTGCCTTGATGACGGTTCTTTAGTACTTTTTAATTGACAATAAATTGATCGTAGTTTCTAATCGTTGCATCGCCAGTTCCCTGATAATTTTTGACTGATGATAATCTGTCAGATTAATACTTTCCAATCGAAAGTATTAATATTATGAGAAACGTTCATTGTACCTATCATTCAAAATGATTATGTACTTTGATCCGTGGTTAACGCCTAATTCGCGAGAAAGAACATTAATCGCGTCTAACTGGAATCTGATAGCGAATAAAGCCCGGAAATTTGATAAGAAGACACCTGATAAAATCTTTACGCGTCGTTTGTTCGGCTTTGGCGACGAGTTTGACAACTATTCGACGATTTCGCGTTTCTTTTGCGCTCGTGTCGACAAAAACCGGTATCGCTAATTCTCGATGATTCACGCGACTTCTCCAAATGAGAAGTTCCTTCAATTATTCAAGGGAGGAAAAGGGAGGATCTTTAGGATAGACTCACCTTCTAATTCGCTGGAAGACTCGAACGCCGTTTGATCACACTTGAGTAACTCTTGCTCCTTTGCAACGCGATCGCGTTCTATCAGGCAATCTGCATCACCGCGCGAAAACTCGCACGTCGGCGCACTGATCCGGACACCTCGGCGATTTTGACCGCTAACCACCGGACGGCACCGATGCCCACGATCAGCACGTCATTTCACGTTCTCCATGGATACAGCGGCGCACGCTGGAAGCAGAAAATCAAAAACGCGGCCGATCTGTCACGAGTCCCTTCTGTCGTTCACGCGTCGACACGCGAGACGAAATGATCGAGAGCAAGTGGTTTTCGAACGAAATGGTTTTCGAAAAGCGAGACTCGTTGGCAATTTACGCCCCTCCCTTGCCTCTCCGATATCTCCATCTTGCCGTTTCGGGATCGAAATACAAAGCGATCGACTGCCTCGCCCTTTCTCTCTCTCTCTCTCTCTCTCTCTTTTTCATCCAGATGACATTATTCTTTCAGCAACTTTTCCTCGTATAGACAAGTGAAATTTGTAAACATACTTTGAGAGCAACATTGAGAGTGAAAAGTAAGAACGATTTGGTGTTTTTGGTAAGACTGGTCAAAAGGGAAAGTCGTTCGATTTGTTTCTCAGCTGCTATCCGCGAAGAACGACCCAAACATCGCGCGTCGACTTTCGTACCGTTCTCGCACTGAACGAGTGTAAAACGATTTTCCATTTTCACCGCTTTCCCGTTTCTTCCGGTGTTCAAACTGTGTTTCGTTCGGTGAACAGAACGGGGATAACGAGAGCGTCCCGGCGACATTGTTTGCAAGAGAGGCAGCCGAGTGGCGAATCGTTCGGCGAGAGTCGGTCGTGACAGGTGTCAGGCCGATTAGAAGGAGAGGCAAGGGTCAAACGCCGAGCGAGTCTCTTTCTCGAGAATTGGTTCGAGACCTCGGAGATTCCCTCGGGATCGCAGTCGAGTGTCATGTTTGCACGGCCACGGACGAAGAGGAGAGCGGATGGAAATCCTTGGCGGGGGCCGGCGAGCTCGAATTGACGATAATTGGAAGCAAAGGGAAGATCGAGTGGCTGGAGAGTACGCGAGAGTACGTCGCTGGCGTAGTCGTTGAACCCTGCGCTGTGTGCTGGCTGCTCACTGTTGTGTGCAAAGGCTCGAGCGAGGAACGTGCGGCGCGTATCCGCGGCGCGAGCATACTGCTACTCGCCAACGGCGGAGGCAGCTTCACCCTCTTCGGTATTGATCCACGTGGCCAGCTCGACTCTTTCCGCCACCAGCCCCACCGCCTCTTCGCGACCGTCCACCGATGGCTACCGATCCATCTACTCCAAACTGTTCATCCCCTTTTCTTCCCTTCTTTCCCTTGTTGTTTTGCCTTTCTTCCACCGTTCTTCGACGACCATCGTTGCCTCCGAACAGAAATCACGGTTCACGAACGCGTACCAAACTTGTCGCATGCGAAACGTGTATCAAGTTGAGGAATTGAACGTTCCACGTTCTCACGCGTGATTTTTAATATTCTGTCTTTTTATATATTGTACGTGACTTTTAAAACAGTCCTGTAGTATATGTGGTACATTTCAGTTTGGGGAATCGGCGAATGTTACAGGTGGATGGGTTTTATTGTGACAGAGACTTTGTTGACTTGATGAACCATGTTCCTGTTCTGCTTTTTGAGCATGCTCGTCCGACGCGAACGCAATATTTGAAAGTCGTGTATAGAGAAACAGGAATATGCTTCTCCATTCGACAGCTATAATCAATTAATCAATTCTTTCTTTTATAAATAAGTGAAATTCTGGCCGTTTTCGTAATCGTGCATCGACGAAGCACAACATGTGAATATATATAGATATACTTTTTGAGTTGCGCTATGTTATTTACTCGAATTGAAAATCTGACAATTAATGATCCTTAAATATTCGTTTGATATTTTTGTTATCGTGAATTGATGTATGCGTCGAAGAAACATGTTGCTATTAGTAAAGAAGGACAAATAAATTCATTTAAAAGATCCTTTGTCGTCGTAATTTTTTTTTTTCTTTAGTCGAAAGGAGAAAAATGAATAAAAATTGCAAGACTGAATTTGTGCTGCTGCCGTAGCAAAGTCGTGAAAGTACGATCGTTCCTCCCTCGGCGTAGGGTTGGAAGCTGAAAGCGGAGGGATTACCCGCTTGGATATAGGTCATTGCCCCATCTCTTCGTGCGAAAACATCTCGAAGGCGGTGCCCTGATTGATGTTTTACTTCAAACGAATAAAAAGCTTTGTCGGATCTCGTGCTTAGAAACGTATGTAGGTTTATATTTCTCTGCGCAAACTCAAATTTTTTTAATAAACTTTAATAAACCAAAGATGATTGATCAATCGACGATTCTTACGCAATAGTACAGACGAGATATAGAATTAAATTTTATCCTAATAAATAAGTACTGGTACTAGAAATTGACAAAAATTTCTTAGAACGTACTTCAGCAAACGTGCTCCGATATTGAGTAGAAAATCTGAAATCTAGGGAATCTTGAAATATATTGTTAGGATTTCGTCACGCTGTGTCGTTTTAAGGTTCAGGGATCAAAGTATAAATCAAAGAAAGATGTATAAACGAAAAGAGCCCACACGCAACATTTTTGTGTTGGGAAGTTATCGAGTGGAAAATCTTACCTTGTTCTAATTATAGTTCTTAATTATATTCTTACAACGTTCTCATTTGTCATTTTCCGTAGTTAACAAATCGCGGCCTTTATTTCACGTGTGAATATCAACTTCAGGCTTTTCCAGATTATTACACGTAATTTCATTACAAATTTTATAAAGTATAAATCATTGATACTTAGAATCGTATATTAATAATTTTAGAATTTTAATTTACTACATTAAAAGAGAAAAACCATCAAAGTCCGTAAAACATGGATAGATCTCTTTTTTATATGTAGAAGAATGATATTGATTAGTTACTAGCCTGACATTTCCGTATTGAAAGTTTGATAACATTGTAATGGATTTCAAAAAATCATATTTTTGGTGCATTCACTACTTGACCAACTTCGATCGTTTAACTTGATTTAGTTCCCCAATTCACCGTTGTTTAAGCGTAGAGTGCGCTAAAAAAAACCAATGATTTTTTACTACAGTCGGTATTTCAGAACATGGGTACACTCATTGTGCGAGGACACCGACTATCTACCGAATCCGATAATACTTCGCTAACTCCGAAAAAATTCAAAACTGTGAGGACATCGATTATCTATCATATCCGGCTACAAGATAATGCTTCGCTAACTCCGAAAGAATTTAAAACAATAGATTGCTCCCACCATTTGCTAAAACAAATGTATAAAAGTCACTGCCGAGCCCTCAATAAAAAAAAAGTCTTTGTAAAACTCTTAACAGTGTCACATCGAGTACTGATTGAATCCATAATTTCCTCCTCCTGCGAAAGGATCATTGATATCACTATTTTATACGTTATTCATAGCTTAAATAATTGCACGTTATTTTCTATTAAAGTCACGCACTAAGTAGTACGGGCTAAAGTGCTATTTAATTTAAAGATTTGATTTAGCGCAGTTTAAGTCTCGTATAAAATACTAAAGTGTCACGCTCATCAACGTGAAAACTAAAGCGTTTATCACCGTTGCGCATCACGTAAAAGAAAGACATTTATTATTTTGCCTTCTACGGAAGACATTCACGGCGATCCAGGACCAACTATTTATTTATTCGACATTTAAATTATTCCCGGCTGAAATTCACGTTGACATATTTTAATTAACTCTAAAACGCAAATACGAGCTTGAACTATGGAACTCTGTCTCCCAAACAATGTTCGCGTTAACAATAGTTCACCCCTCACGCAATCATACAATACATAGAATCATACAACCATACAATACATTCCATACATACAATCATACAATGCATGCCATCATATAATACATACAATCACACCATACAATCTCGCACAGTCATACAATGCATACAATACATACGTTACATTAATAATTGTATAACAATTCGCAGCCCTACAAGCGCATTCTGTATCAAAGACACGTTTACTGAACTTTGAACGAAATAAGGGAAACGAAACTATCGACACGTTTCAATATCGTGCCACGCAAGTATAACGCGAAATGAAGCCACGGTTTGTCAGTGTGCCAAATCGGGGTTCGAGCACTTAGAGGCAAGTAGCCCGGCGCTATCCCCAACGACACAATGGGGTTCCGAAGAACCACTGAGTCGGATTACAAAGGACGCTGGACTACAAGATCCTCACCTCGTCCTTTCGGACGAGGCTGCAGTTCCCCGACTTGACACACTGACAACGAAAGTTGGAATCTCTACTCTAGTGCAATGACAGTAACAATAGTAACAACGAACGATACAAGAGAGGAGAGAAGGGGTCCCTAATTTCGTGTCAAGTTAAATAAACGTGTCTTTGTACAAAATGCGCTCACAATGAATTTACAAATATCAACTATCTTATAATTAACTAAAACTAAACGCACGCAACTTAAAGCTAAGACGCACGCATCCCACGACGTCCCTGCGAGATCCCTCGTCGTCCCACGGTGCCCGGGGGGGCTAATAGTTTACTTATCAACTAATTATTCCTACAGTCCAGTTTAGATCGTGAAATAAAGAATGAAAAGTAATTTTCACGATCTAAACTGAACTGTAGGTTGCGTAGTTCTTAGCTTGATATCGTTTTACAAACTTTAATGTTTGTAAAACGATATCAATTACCAGGTCTCACCACGAGGAGGTGACTACGCACGAGACCCACCCCGGGCCCTAATCCCATCCACCCACCATTACAAACAATCAACTCGGCATTCAACTTAATGAATGCCGAGTTTTTACTCTACTTGGCCCGGGAAAACGTACAAGGGAGACAGATGTTCCATAGTTCAATCTCAAACTTAAGTCTAAGTCTTAACTCTAAAACGCAAATACGAGATTGAACTATGGAACTCTGTCTCCCAAACAACGATCGCGTTAACAATAGTTAACAATACCTCACGCAACCGTACAATACATGCAATACATATAATCATACCATCATACAGTACATACTACATACAATCATACAATGCATGCCACCGTATAATACATACAATCACACCATGTACTCTCGCACAGTCATACGATGCATACGTTACATTAATAATTGTATAACAATTTGCAGCCCTACAAGCGCATTCTGTATCAACGACACGTTTACTGAACTTTGAACGAAATAAGGGAAACGCAACTATCGACGCGCTTCAATATCGTGACGTACAAGGGATATAACGCGAAATGAAGCCGCGATTTGTCAGTGTGCCAAATCGGGGTTCGAGCACTTAGAGGCAAGTAGGCAACGCTACCCCCAACGACACAGTGGGGTTCCGAAGAACCGCTGAGTCGAATTACAAAGGACGCTGGACTACAAGATCCTCACCTCGTCCTTTCGGACGAGGCTGCAGTTCCCCGACTTGACACACTGACAACGAAAGTTGGAATCTCTACTCTAGTGCAATGACAGTAACAATAGTAACAACGAACGATACAAGAGAGGAGAGAAGGGATTCCTAATTTCGTTTCAAGTTAAATAAACGTGTCTTTGTACAGAATGTGCTCACAGTGAATTTACAAATATCAACTATTTTATAATTAACTAAAACTAAACGCACGCAACTTAAAGTTAAGACGCACGCATCCCTCGTCGTCCCACGATGTCCATGCAAGATCCCTCGTCGTCCCACGGTGCCCCGGGGGGTCTAATAGTATACTTATCAACTAATTTGTCCCTACAGTTCAGTTTAGATCGTGAAATAAAGAATGAAAAGTAATTTTCACGATCTAAACTGAACTGTAGGTTGCGTAGTTCTTAGCTTGATATCGTTTTACAAACTTTAATGTTTGTAAAACGATATCAATTACCAAGACCCACCACGTGGAGGTGACTACGCACGGGTCTCATTATAATGTATTGTAAATCAGTACTGTTTTATATATTTCTCACATGAGTCACGACTTGTATTGAATTTGTTTCAAAGAGAAAAGACATTCGTAAAATAAGACATAATTGTTTGATTAATCTAATGACCAATTTAAGGTATTGAATAAATATTCTTGTTTAACAAATCAATGGTAAAAGACTAAATTAGTTAAACAGTTAATTAAAATTTCTTAGAAATTTATTAGTGGCTCGATTGTTGCAAATAATTAATTAAAAATTTTAAATAGTACTTAGAAACGTTATGGATGAGAATTTATTGTTTAATTATTACTTACAAATTATTAAAAATATTAGATAATGTTTAAACAATTGTAAAAGAGAATTTATTGTTTAATTGCTACAAATAAATTATTAGAAATATTAAATAATGTTTAAACCATTATAAAAGAGAATTTATTGTTTAATTGTTACAAATAAATTATTAGAAATATTAGATAATTTTTAAACAAATAGAATATTCAAAGATATTATTTAAAAATTTAGTTCTAAAATTTGCATCGATGCGTAAGCAACGAAAGTTCGATTTATACTGAGCTCTTATCTCCGTACTGATCGAAATATATCTGATCGCGTTAATCGGTCGACGGAGCAAATGTTTACTAAAATTTCGTAGAAACGTATTAGTTACTCGATCGCTACAAATGATCAACTAAAAATTTTAAATAGTGTTGAAAATGTTATTAAAGAGAATTTATTGTTTAATTATTACCTACAAATTATTAGAAATATTAGATAATGTTTAAACAATTATGAAAGAGAATTTATTGTTTAATTGCTACAAATAAACTATTAGAAATATTAGATAATGTTTAAACAATTATAAAAGAGAATTTATTGTTTAATTATTACTTACAAATTATTAAAAATATTAGATAATGTTTAAACAATTGTAAAAGAGAATTTATTGTTTAATTGCTACAAATAAATTATTAGAAATATTAGATAATGTTTAAACAATTATAAAAAAGAATTTATTGTTTAATTGTTACAAATAAATTATTAAAAATATTAGATAATGTTTAAACAATTATAAAAGAAAATATATTGTTTAATTGTTACAAATAAATTATTAGAAATATTAGATAATTTTTAAACAAATAGGAAAAAAATATTATTTAAAAATTCACTCCTAAATTTTGGTCGATGTGCACACGACGAAAGTTTAATTGGTAATGAGTCTCCGTACCGCTGAAGGTTAATATATATTTTGATCGTGAGTGATCCAGAACAGTTGATAATTTTTTTTCAAACTTCTAAAATTCGGTCGATGTGTATACGACGGAAGTTTAATTGTGTCTTCGTACCGCTCAAGGTTAATATATGTTTCGGTCGTCATAATTTTTTTTAGGCTTTCGAAAAACAATTTTTCTATTATACTAATCAATACTTTAGTAGTTTTTACATTTGTATCGCAAAGTTATACTGAATATGTTACAATGTTAAATAATAATAATAATTAATTGTTACAATGTTAAATAATAGTAATAATTTATTGTTACAATGTTAAATAATAGTAATAATTTATTTATTTTTTATTGGCTAAAACTAAATTTACATTTTCATGATATTAATTTTTAAGTTGTAACTGCATTCATGTATATTAAATAGAAATTTATTTAGAAAAAAATTATGTAATCAAAAATCGAGTTAAGCAGTGATCGTCGCTTCAGAATAATATATAAGCGCAACATATAAAAATTTTCGCTCGTTTATTGTTTCAGACAGCAAGAAATATATGTATGTGACTGTCTTTTCCGTTATTGTAACTAAAATAATTTAATTATTATAAATGAATTATTCAAACTATGAAATAATGCTTGGGAATTCAATCACTGATTCAATTGTTATAAGTAAATAGTTAAAATTGTTAAATAATATACAAAAATATCATTGAAGTGCATTATTTTACAGTTTGAATAATTCATTTGATACAATTAAATTATTTCTACAATATTTTTAGAAATTATTTAATAATTTTCACAACCTTTGTATCACGATCAAACAATTAAATTAATTATTTCATTCAATAATTCAAAATCATTTCTCTTTAGTACATTGTTCAAAATTGTTATAAATTATTAGTTAAAAATTTTAAGTAAATATTGTAAAAGAGAATTTATTGCTTAATTGTTGTAAGTATGTTATTAGAAATATTAGATAATGTTTAAACAATTAGAATATTCAGAAATATTATTTAAAAATTCACTTCGAAAGTTTATTCGATGTACACATGATGAAGGTTCAACTTATAATGACCTTTTTCTCTGCCCAATCCTCAGGTAAAGTTAGTGATGCGCAACAGGTGATTGTCTTTGTCAATACTTCTAAAAACACTTTTTTTATTATAGTAATCAAAAATTTTACAATTTTTAGGTTCTAAGTTAGTTAAAATTTTACAATTTTACTTCATTGGGCAATACTGTCCATATTTTTTGATTTCAATTCTCGTCGCTAGTTCGAGTTGCGGTGCAAAATCTATCTGAATCGGTACGACAGGATGTGACACGAAAATGGTAAAGGAGCCTCGGGAGTCCCGAAATCGTGGCCAAAAAAAATACATTGTATGCAATGTCTATTCATATACACTTCGTCTGTGTCTGTGGTCAAGTGATCCTGAAAACAAGGACACAGAATCAATGGCACAGACGAGATATATTCATATACCTCGTCTGTGGTAATAACGTTGTGATCAAGTTATTAACTGAAGATAAGTTAGATTTAACAAAGAATGTTTTCACATATTTCTCAGAGATGTTGCATTCTGGAAGAACAAAGAATTGAAATATTTTTTCAACGGTCGATAAAACAGAACTTATTTGCCCGCATTTGTTTGAAATTGAAATTCAGCAATGTCTGTTCGTAATTAAAAACTTGCTTAAATGCAAAGAAAAGAAAGAAAATATTACACATATTTTTGTATCTTGTAGAAATTGAACATCCATTAAAATCCTCAAGAATGCTTAACATCAGTTTTGAAAATGCAAACTCGCGAAACATTATATATTCTTAATTTTTACATACTTTTAACTCGTTTTTATTTTTGTTATATTATTTTATACAAATATATAATGGTTCAGGCTGTAAGACAGCAAAAATAAAACGGAAGCGATTGAGAGGCGGATGAACACCGGTCAGAACGTGACAAGAAAATCAGATAACGAATCGTGCCTCTTCTAACGTTTCCTTTGTTTGGGAATTAAGATAAGGAAGCGAAAAATAAAGGTGTAAGGACCGTGGAAGCCTCTTTGTTTGAGTCGCAGCAGGAACAAACCAGACGCACCTCCTTTTCTTTCGTTCAACTCAAATATTATCGGATACATGAACGCGTAACTGTGTGCTTTACTTTCGGCACCTGCGACGAACGAACGAACGAACGAACGAAATACACGCTCGTTACACGTGTCGACTTCCCTTGTTTGACATTCCACGCGGTTTGAAAAAAATATGCAGATGGAATTGAAACTCGTCGGTGGTTGTGCGTGACGATAAATCTAAATTAAATAAAAATTGATACATTCCGAACATATGCTACACAGAGGGTTCAAGCGTACTCTTATCAATTTTTAATTCAAAGAATCCTCGAATATTAAAGAAACAATTATTGTCAATGGAACAAAGACATTTTTTTTGTATTAAACGCTATTTAATACTTTTAGTTTCGAAAGTAGTATTTATAACAAACGTAGTATTTATTCTTAGTTTTTCGAACAGATTCAAATAGACGTAGGCGCGTGGAACTCACAGTGTTTTTACATTCGCGTATTAAAAATTATTCAGATCAAGATGACGATTACGACCCAAGTACGTAGGAGGAATTCGTAGGAGAGCAAGATCGGCGCTGTCTGTTTTAGCCGGGACGGGCTGCGCTGTACCTCGGTGAAAAACCGATTTCATTCGTTCAAGTTTTCTATTTGCCGTGCACTCACGAACGTCGGCGGCCGAGAAACGACACCGGGGAACAGCCGTGCGGTTTTTCCGGCCACGTTGCTAGCAAATATTTACCGGAAGGTGGAGGAGGTCCTCTTTAAATTCCACCAGCAATCGGCGCCTCGGTATATACCGAAAATAACTTTAACGATCTTTCGGCTTAGTCTCGAATATCCATAATGCTGGTGATGACTGGGAACGCGATGCAAGGCCGCAACCGAACGCTAATAATAAGAGGAGAAGCACGGTGCACTGTCACACGGAGCGCGATACGTGGTTCAAGCACGGGAATAGAAACGCGGATGAATGTTAGTGACGAGAGAGAACGAGAGAAAAAAGAGGAGAGAGAGAGAGAGAGAGAGAGAGAGAGCGAAAGGGATAGAAGAACAGCAACTGGAAAGCCCGGATTTCGTTCCCAGGACGAGCGTTCGACCGCACTACGCAGGATTAAGCAATCACACAGGCCGATGGTTTCTCGATAGCGATGCTAATGTCGGGTCGAAAGGGCCAAGCACGCGTTTATGGCCCTTCCGTTTGCTTAGGCAAATCGAAGACATTCGCGGCAAAAGGGCGGCCCTGTGTATCTTCTTTCACCAACGGCCGGGACTGCAATAAAAATTATGACGCTCGTGTCTAATCTTTTCGACGGTGAAAATGCTATTCCCGCCGAAATACCTGACCACATCGGTCGTGATTTACGTTGTCGAGCGTACTCGCTGTTGTCAGGCGTTGATCGTAAACGCGCGTAAGTGGAACATGGCGCCATGGTGTGACATGGCTAACCCGTACGATAAATATCGGACGTTCTCTCCTTGTTCGTTTCCGCGAATGGGAAAACTGAAACGCGGTAAAGATTGTTTAGGCCTTTCCTGTTCACACATTCAAATCCTTTGTCTCTGATTGGATTACCAGAGGCAGGTAAATTTACTCTTCAAATTAATCCTTCAAGAATAGCGTAGGTCTATTCCACTTGATCGTTTGTTGTCGAATAGGATAATTTAACATTAACTTTTTAATCTCGTACATCCGTCATCTTCTGTTTCGTTCATTTCTGATTGCGTCAATCATTTTAAGGTCTCGATATGATTGGAACAAATCAATTTTATTTTCACTTGTGTTATTTCATCTTCTTTCATCTTGGTAAACACTCTTTCAAGTTTAATTATTACTCTCACACGCGTCATAATACATAGCGTCCTTGTACGATTGTCCAAGATAAGATCAAAGATCAAAGATCAAAGATCAAAATTAGAGTCTCCAGACTCATTTTCGACGTCTCCAGATATTCACGAAGGATAATGTAGTAACCGGGGTACAGCGCCGCGACTTCTCGAAGAATTCTCAGAGGAGGAGGAGGAGGAGGAGGAGGAGGAGGAGGAGGAGGAGGGAGGTGGGAAAAAAAGAGGCGAGGACGACGAGAAGAAAAGAAGAAGCGTGAGGAGCGAAAGTAGACAGGTATCGGCGAGGATCGAAAATGACCCGGTGCCGGGCCCGTGGCAAAACGCGCGTCTGCGTTCCATTATCGCCTAATTGGATGAAGATGCACATCCCTTTGTCCCTGGGCCGGAAAGAAGCCAGGGAGAAGCCACGAGACCCCGTAGTTCGTAATCTTAACCCGCTTCCTACGGTTGATCTCTCGTCTCTCGTAGGCATTAGGAGGAGGTAACGACGAGTCGCGTTTAATTGTTTTGTCCCGAGATAATTGGGGAGGCAGCGGGCCCGGCGATTGGCTGTTAAGATGACTTAAGCGTTCGCGGCGTTAAAGTGCTCCATTGTTGCACGACATCTTTGAAGTGACGGGCGGAGGCCGTCTTTAAGTAAGAGTTAATCGCTACCAACCCCACCCCTTTTGACCCTATCCTTCGTTAAGCCTCTCTCTCTCTCTCTCTCTCTCTCGCTTCTCTCGACTTTCTCACGAATTCCGCGCGCTCCTATGCGAGAGTGACCTTGTCCTCCTTGTCCTTCTTCGCCCGCCGGAAATTGCTTCTCCCGGAAACGAACGAGCCTAAGCTAAACCTTCGTCATCCTCCTCCCTCGATCGTAACGATTAGTTTGATGCGCATTAGTTGCGCCACCTCTGATCGATCGGCTCGGACAAATTGAAGAGGCGGACTGTTGTGACAAAGTTTCATAACCGAGCGATTTCCATTCGAGCTCAACGATCTGTGATGAAAGCGTGAGATCGATTCGAATGCCTCGATACGCGTCGATTCCAATCGTTGCCACGTACATAATGGGCATAATAGACACGCGCGTGGAGAGGTTAATCGTCATCGATCATTCTCTGCCAATTCTGGGAACGATTTTCATTTCGATTTCAATTTTAATTTCCACCTGTTTATCATTTGTCGTGTCGATTTGTTTCTTTATTCGTTCTTTGTCTTAACGAAGACGCGTTGTGCAAAGCAGAAGTGCGATTTGACAAAATCTTTGATATTTAAAAAAAGTCGACATAAAAGACTATGCTAAGATATACCTCTGTATGAAGAATACGGATCGTTATTTTCTCGATTCACGTGCCACGTGCGTTTTGGTATATACGGTACAAGACCGCAGAGTGTCGAATCTCGTATCGTTGGCTCAGAAAAAAATTTCGTAACGCGTCCAAACGACGATCGACGATCGGTCGGGAAGGGAAGAAAGTTGGAGCGCGGCCCCCAAAAGAAGAGAGGCGTATGGAAAGCAAACGTATGGGAGTTTCGTAGTAGGAGCCAGCGCGCGGAGACGAGAGAAGCGAGCGAGCCGGTCCGAGGCAAAGACGCCCGGATCGCGACAGTCCCGACGATAACTGTTTGCCTGCGTGAAGAGCGTTCGAGCGCGTTACAACTCAAACCTTTTAGCCGTTGTTTGCACGGTGCTTTGTATTCTATTTGTACAACCGCTTAAACAACTCCGGCTGGACGTATAAGCCCGGCTCGAGCCTCCTCGAGGGAGTTGTGCGAACCCTCGAATCGACTCGAGGGTGCCACTTTCCGGGCCAACCTGTTGACGCTTCGATCCACCGATTTCTCCTCGCTTGCTCGCCTTCCTTCTCGTCTCTTTTCGTTCGCTCGCTCGCGCGCGAGCTCCCCTGCTGAAGGAAGAAGAAGAGGAAGAAGAAGAAGAAGAAGAAGAAGGAGAAGAAGAGCCTGTGGATCGTTAACGATTCGTGTTAACGTGACTCCCATGGCGAGGATGAAGACCGAGGGAAGCTGGTCGGCGCGCACAGCGGCGGAAAAACGTCGGCGACGTTTCGTCATCGATGCATCGGGAGCACGGCCGCGATCGCTCTCTTTGTTACCACGTCGGATTCCACGTCGGCTCGTCCAGCTAGCCCCGACCATTGTTTTCGTTTTCTCTTTGGGGTCGTCTCGATTTCACAATCTCGGGGACGTCGCGTCGCGTTAGGCGAGAGAGGGCCCGATCCGGCTACCATCGATGATGATCGGCCAGTCTCTTCTCCGGTGAGAAGACTCGTAGTCACGGTCGGGATAGACGAGACGGAAGGGGAGGTTTCGAGGGAAGAGGAAGGAAAAGAGGGAAGCGAGAGGAAAAAAGAAGGAGACGAGAGGAGAGATTTACCTGCACGGAAGGAATGAGCTACTCCGGAGCTCGTAGACAGGTAGGTGGATATGGCGGAACGACGGCACGATCACTAAATTAAGCTGGATTAGCCTAATCTGGCCCCGCGGATCGTTAATTAACGAGGCTATTAGTCAGCCCCGGTGACTATTAATTCGAACGATAGTCGTGTCTCGGCGATACGTTATGGCAATATCGTGTATTTGTCACTATCGTCCGGCTCACAAATTGGTTACAGCGCACCTGGAATGTCGTGCTCCTTCACAGAGGGATCCTACTCTCGCTGTTCTCTCTCTCTTTCTCATCGTTTCTCATCGTCGTTTCTTTCCCCACTATCCCCGTAGAGTCGCTGCTGCCACTGAAATTACCTTTCTTTTTCTCTATTTTGATCTATCCTCGTCGTGCACGCGCATTCTGCCCGATGCCCGCTTTGTCGTGGTCGGCGGTCGTTCGGCCGGGACTCGTTCGGTGGGAGCGTAGCCCCGATCGCGTCCCACAAGTTGGACGTTTTGCGCGAAATGCCTGCCACCGGGTCGTTCGCATGGCGATGGGATCCGTGCGTCGATCGTTATCGTCCCTCATCAACGTCGTTTCGCTATTAATTTATCGTCGTGTCGCGGCAGAACCGACCGACGGTACCGCTCTGCTCGGGACCACACTCGGGACGGTACCTATCTCACTCGGGGCCTTATAGGGGGCTCGCTTCATAAATTACGACCACCGACGATCGATTAATTTGACCGAAATTGGATACTTTATCGTCTTGGATACTTCACTTTGTGAAAGGCAAACGATCGAGAAATCGATCGACGGCCCCTGGAATATATTCCGGTAGCACGCCACCAGAACTACGAATCCGTTCTTCCGTCTTTTCTCCTTCCGTCTTCCTCGAGTTCTCGGAGGCAAGACGAACTAGTACTCGAGTACCGGGCGATGAATGGTCCCGGTTAAAATTGTCACCGTTGACGATACGGCAACGAGACAACGGCAACTAGTTCATCCGTCCATTCATGGCTCAGGTAGGAAGCCACTGCAGGGTTCCACGCAGCCCCCGGTGGATGTCACTGGCTCTTAAGAAGAACGAGCTTCCCCTTTGACCGTGTCTTAACTAGCGTGCATCCGGGGCCAAGGGAAAAAGACTCTCTCTCTCTCTCTCTCTCGCCACCTCCCTCACCTGGCTATGACAAATTCGGGAAATATTTGTAGGCGCGACGCACAAAAGACGTAGGATCGCGTACGCGTATCTTCCACTTTGGCAGGAGAACGGGCTCAATGGAAAATCACCGAGGATGGCTAATTCGGAATTCTGGCGACCAAGACGAAAGACCGGGACGAAAAGAGTGCCTATCTTACGCGTCGTGCAGCACACGACGCTCCTTCTCTCCTCCTCGATCTTACGTTTTTTATTTTCTCTCGAAAATTTCTGCGCCGATGCACTCTTCTTTTTTTCGTTCCTTTGCCCTTTCAGCCCCGGTTCGCACGATTCCGCGATTATTAACGATTTTGCACGGGGCGTTTCGGCGAAACCGCGCTAGAAAACCCGTGGCGTTGCTTTGCGCGTTTCCTCGCGCCGAAATTACAACAGGACGCCTAATTATCGTTCGAAGGGAGGAACGACGGCCGGTGGTTGGGAGGAGCCGGCATTACCGCGCATCTTTTACCTACCGCAACGGTCGTTGATTCGTCCCGGGTAAGAACGTCGGAGAATACCGCAGCTTCGCCACCTCGCTCTTCCCCCCCCCTCCTCCTCCTCCTCCTCCTCCTCCTCCTCCCGCCGTTACCGCTCGTCGCGCATAATAACTTTATTCTTCAAATTACTACGGCAACGATTCTCTCTCGCTCTTGCGGTCCGCCGCACGGAGCCTCGTGTGGCCTCGCGTGGCTTCGTCCAGGCGAGAGAAAAACTTTCGACGACGAGCGGTTGTTGCTCGAAAACCGTACGCGTCGCTCGCCACCCGGTGCACCCGGGTGGTCGCCGGAGAACGGACGGCCGGGAGGAACTCGGGTCGTCGTACCCACGTCCGTGCCACGGGAACCGTAGTTACACCTATTTGTTCTTCGGATTCCACGTAGCCGAGGCATTTCTGATTTTTCACGCGCGTTAACGTCTCCGGGTTGGCTCGCGGGTGGCCGATCACCGGATGCCCATCCGTGACCGTTTCGTCCGTTTTCGCAGCCATCCTCGCTTTCTTCGCTTACCTTTCGTTTGACCCACTCTCCCACCCTGTCCTTTCTTCCTCTTAATTTTTAAAAACTTCGCCGTAAGGTGAAGTTTTGTACGGGCGTCGAAGCGACACGTGTCCCTGTCCTCCCGTACGTCGGGATACAACTCCGACTGTTGCGAATTCTCGTCCTTACGTGATCCGACTTTTGTTTGCCATCCTTCGCGCCAATGAAATGTCACGACAATAAAAATTGCAATTTAACCTCTCAAATCGGTGAAGAAGACAATTGAGAAATCTTTCAACTCGGCTAATTTTTAGCTTGACAGAAGCATCGAGTTCCCTGTACTCGAGTCTCAGCAGTTGAAAATCGAGGATTGAGAATGAGATCGCAAGATCGAGATTTCTTCGTTTCTCGCGGTTATCGGAAAGCTTGCGCGTGCGCTGGAAATAAGCGGATTGAAGAGCGCAACTTACACGTGTGTGTTCGCGAGTAACGGGAACCTCTAGCTTAAAATCGACATTCGACGCGCGTGCTCGCGCGATCATCCGGAGACGAGGAGGAGAACATACGACGCGATACGATATGGAACAATAACGAGTCTTGGGAACCGGTCGATAAATCTCGTAGCTGCCGTCGATCGAGCCCGACGCTCGTGAATCCTGCACGGAACGGCGGAGACAAGCTGGCTGGGCCCGAAGGGGGCAGCAGGCGAAGAAGAAAAGGGAGAAAGAAGGGTGTAGTAGCTCGGGCGGAAGAAAAAGGAATAGAGACGCGTCGAGACGCATTCTTCGCGTGACGGGACGCGTTAATATCGATCGGCTCGATCGTCCGATCTGCCAAGAAATGACGTATCGTCGAACGCAGCGGGCCTGCCGATTCGCGGATCGAGGGGAAAAAAAATTTACGAGGCGGATCCCGCGGTTGGCGCGAACCGATCTCCCCGGAAAGATTGCGCTTCTTGTGCTGCGGGCAGTGTTTCGCGCGTGCCACGACGCGTCGATCGGCTGTCGGCGCGCGCGCACACGTGTGCTCGTGCTCGTGCTCGTGCTCGTGTCACCGAGAAACAGACGTCTTGGTTCCGTCTCTCGATGCTCGACAGCCTGCCACGCGCAGCTCCAAAGGCGCGCCGCGTTCCAATTCGACGGAAACGCGCCATCGCCGATGGAATAAAAATCGTCCGGCAAAGGGGGAATCGATCAAAGGTTTTGCGGATTGTCGTCTGTCACGCGCGTTCCTCCCTTTCTTCAAAAATTCGATCCGCCGGATTCTCGTCGATCGTGTTTTCCGTTTCTCGTCGTGCCTCGCGAGCACGTACTTTCGGACCACCCCGAGTAGCCACCACCGGTCGGTCCCGCGACCAGACCGAATTTTTGTTTCTTCGTGGCAGCCGAGTCGCCGTTCGTTTCCCCGAGGTCTCTCTCCGCCGAGAGAGGAAAAAAAGTAAACGAATGCCGTGGGCGCGCATTAATAAATCGGCGTGGACGCACGGGGCGTAGATCATCGTGTCGCGGGCCCACGATCCACGCGGGGATCCATGCCGATCCGGGGTTCGGCTTCGGCAAGTCGGTGCACCAGGTCGAGAGCGAAGAAGCAAAGAGAGAGAGAGAGAGAGAGAGAGAGAGAGAGAGAGAGAGAGAGATAAGAGGCGGATGAAGATCGAAAGAAGGTACGGCCGGGGGGACACTCCTCTTCTCCTCTTAATTGCTCCGATTAATTAGCCACCACGGTTTCGCTAGAGCTAATGGCCGGCCGTACGTTTCCCCGTGGCCCCGCGGACACGCCGGATATATACGTTTTAATAACGTTGCGTTAATCACGCGACACGCGAGGCGAATCGGCGAAAGGCACGGGGCCCTGGAACTGGCCCGGGGCCGCGTACCTCGGTCGGTCCAGCGTGAGCGCCTCTCCCCTTCCTCCACCAGCATCCTCTCCTCGGCGACCTCTCGGCGACCTAACGCGAGAGCGAAGCGAATTCTCCACCGAATCTCGAATCACGAAGATCGTGATCTCGCGCGAGCGAACGAGCGAGCAAGAGGGCCTCGAGATCGAACCACCCAGGATCGATCCATTAGCGCTCCGCGGGACGCGTTCCCTCGCCATCATCGATATCTACGATTCCCACAGTGGACCCCGAAAGGGTCGAAGACCCCCTAGAAGCCTCCGTTCGGTAGGATTCAGCATCCTGCCTGCTGGCCTCTCTCTCGATCGCTCATTTTACCGTTTTATCGATCGATCGATCGTCCCTTCGAAAGCGTTCCTCGCGTGAGTGAATCGGACGATACCTAGAGATGAGATGAGATGAAACTCATCGTACTTGGACCGACTCTGTCATCGAGCGCGCCGGTTCGAGGAACAGGCTGACGCGAGCACCGTGAATCACCGGGTTCGGCGGGTCCGGGGTCCGCGCGTCATTTCCGCAAACCGTTTGCACGTTCGAGAGCGTTTACGCGAGGCTCACCTTGACGTGAGTCGTTGAGTCATCTTCGGTAATGTAAACGAACGAAAGCGAGGTCGAACGCTTGGGATTGTTAGAAAATTCCACGACGATCGTCGATATCACTCGTAACACTCGAACTTTCTCTCTAATTAAACGACGTAAATTAAAGGTTGCGTTTAAAAGACGCGTGTCTAAGATTTATTATACAGAAACACGCGTAACGTTCAAAATCGCGGTCTCCGTGTCAAATCGGAGTTTAGAGCGGACTGTGATCGACGACGATTAACGATCGACGAGGACGAGCATCGTCTCGGAACCGGGTGTTGCCTGGAATGTCGGCGAGCGGACGGTTCGCGCGACGAGCGGAGAAATCGGCGCGAACGAAATCGATTTCGCGAGGTCGCACGGTCCGGGCGGAACCGGGCCGACTGGCCGAGTTCAACGGGATTAATTAATATTAGTAACACACTGGGGGAGGCCGTAATTAATTACCGGTCCGGGGCAACCATTCGTCTTAATACGGGCGCGCTATGCGCCCCATGGCATTCGCTCGTTTGTTCGCCCGGGCCAGATAATGATCGCGACCTAATGAAAACATTATGTTCGACGATGGGCTCGAGGCGCTTCGAGTCGACTCGAATATTATTCCGAGTTACGAGCCCCTGCGAATCGTAAACGCTTCGTTTTTCGGTCAACCCGTTTCTGATTCACTCTCCACCGCTCCGCGACGCGTGCAACTTCTCCATCTGTTTATTTATTGAGAGATCAAAATCTGTTGGATTAATTTAAACGGCATATCTCTTCATCTCTCGTCGCTTAGGCCTTTGCGCAGACTCTCTTTGCCCCCGATTCGACCACCAAAATTCGTTCCTCGAGCATCTTTTTGCTTTTCTCTTTTCACCTCGAGAGTGGGATGCTAAATTGATTCGAATATTTCTTACTTTCTAAATCTGCCAAGTTTTTAATTTTATTTTATCGACTGCCTATAATTCTTGCTCCTCGCTTCAAATTCTGTATGTATGGACGAGTGAGTTAAAATTAAAGATCCCAGACCGTGTCGAGAGCGCTCGTTTTACACTCGGAAAAGAAGTCGATCTCCCTCGTCGAACCTCGATTTATAGCTCGGCGCGCGATCGGGACAAGCGTTCCGAACAGAATGGCGGGACACGTTAAAACTGATCGACGACTTATCCACCATTATTTAATTTGATCTGCCGTTCGAATGATCTGTCGTTGAATAACCGCTCGAAAGAGCCTGAAATCCCGCCTGAAAAAGCGGTATCGGAGATACTGAGAGCAGTATCGCATCAATGAACGACTTCTACCCAAAGTTGGGAAGAATGTCGCGAAACGAGAATAAGAAAGATCGCGTGTCTCGGTGCTCTCTCTTTTCCCCCTCCCCCTCGGTCCCCGGCCAGAGTCCCCGCAGCGAGAACCCGAAGCAGTGGTAAACGTGTATCGATCACTGGTCCGCGATGTTATTATGCCAGCCGTTTGTCCGGCAATAAATACATAAATGTTTGCCCGCAACGGAGAAGATAATTCGAGGCGCGCGGGTTGATGCTTCAGGTACCCGGTTCGAGGTGGCCAGGTGGTGGCCGTTTTCGTCCTCGTGAAATCGGCACGGTAGTTGAAAAATCGACGAGTCGCACGTTCGGTGTAACGTATTTATTAAGTCGACCGCGGCTTTCGAAACGGAGACGGGAGAAGCGAGGTGCACGCAGGTTACGAGCGACGTTGTCCAGGCTTCGGCTCTTTCTTCGCCGCTGGCCAGAGCTCGCTCCGTGGCGAATCTCTTCATCCGCGAACGTCTGCGAGTTTTCCTAGAACTCCGACGAGAGAGTTCTTCGCTCTCCTCCTCCGCGCTGCGTTCCGTTTCTATTACGAGCTCGATTCTCCGTGGAAACGACCAGGCAAAATCGGCCGGGGAACGCCTCTCGCAACGAAATTTTTGCGAAATCATCGCCGACGATTGTTTCTGAAACATCGCGCGGCAATTCACTCGTTTGTCTACTTATTTCGAAACTAAACGGGGGAAATTTCTTGCTAAATATTATCATTGTTATTATTATTATTATTAGGGTGGAATGCAGAGAGTTTTAGAAACTAGACAAAAGACAGCTGAGCAAGAGATGAAACTTCGTCTAAATTGATCACGTTCGATATAACGATAGACGCGTATTAAGCGCGATCGAGCGCGGGAAAGACGGGAGAACCTGTTTGAGTTTCGATGAAAGTTAACGAGGCTCGATCGAGTCGATCAGGTTCGATGATCCTCCCGATTAACAGAAAACGATAATCATACCCTCCCGCGATAAGTGAATAAACGTGATCACGGTGTTGAAACTCCGGTGCAATTAACCAGTTGTCGCAACGCGACAACGACGGAAGTGGATCGGAACGCGTGACGAAGGACGATTCGCGACGAACCGTGGAATGCAGACGGTGGAACGAGGAATCACCTGCGAGCCAAACGATCGGCTCTCTTAATTGAGGTCGTCCGCGGAGGAATGTCCGGGAAAGCAAAGCAGTTTCATCTTGCCGCGTCCGTTTCCATTGGCCAGCCCTAGCGAAGAAAGAAAGCTGTCCCGGCTGTCACGAGAGCGGCGAGGGGCAACGTAGAGAGGGAAGAGAAAGAAAGGGAAGAGAAAGAGAGGGGTGGGAATCGAGAGAGGGTGAGAATGGCAGCGCCTATCGTGCAGGCGCCACCGCGTTCACGGTTCCGCTTGGCCGGCATCGAGAAACAATAATTACCTCTCGCGGGTCCTTTGATGTCCACCGACGCGTTCGCACCCCGCCCAGAAATCCCCTTCGTAGGTGTCCGGGTGGTCGTAGACGGTCACGCACACCACCGAGAGAATGATTCGCAGCTACGAACACGGGTTCGTGGCCGTGTACACGAGTGCCGCGCGCCTTTCGCCGAACCGATTCGTGTCCAGCGAAACGCGCTCGGGTTTTTGCATTCATCCCCCCGTCGTCGGGGGTTTGGAATCCGAGGCGAGGACTCTCGGCTCTCCGACCGGCGCGTCCTTCGGAGACGTTTTTTTCTGCACGCGGACGAGCGACGGAGAGAGAGAGAGAGAGAGAGAGAGGAGGCAACGGGGGCCTTTATTTTCTCGGCTCGTGGCTCCTCGGGTCGAGGACGCCGACGGTGGAAACGTCGTTGTGAAACCGATCGCTCCCCCCTCCCGACCGCAAAACGGAAAACCGTACTCGTGCAGAGGCTAATCTAGAAAATAGGATAAGGGCAGATTCTCCGTTTTCGAGGAAAGAACGAAGGAACGAAGCTGAGGAGGATCATCCGAAACAAACGAACCCCCGCGCGTTTGTCGAACCCACTGGGCTTTTGTTGTACCCAGTTTATTCGGTTAGTTAATGAGGATGAACGTTAACCTATATTAAGATAATCCATCCTTGGAAGGATCTTCGGTCGACCACGAGGCTCTCGAATTCTTCCAACCACCTGGCGTCGCGAATCTTCGGAGGAGGAGGAGGAGGAGAGATCTTCGGGAAGAGAGCTCCTCCGGATTCACCGTTCGCCGTGGATCCGATAAAAATCGATTTCACGCGCGTACTCGCGCCAGTTGCGGCCCGTGAAATCGGATTAGTCGACGAAAGCTTGGAAAGAGCCCCGGCGGATCGGGCGCGTACGTGATCGGGTGCGAGGAGTGAAAGGCGGACACGAAGGTGGGCACGGTGGAACATCGAGTGGATGGTTGTTACCGAAGAGTGTCCGGCGTAGTGTACCGTGCACGCAGGAAGCATTTAGTTGCGCGCGGCCCGAAGCGGCTCGGGACCGAGCACGCACAGGAGACAAAATATGCGGGGTGGTCCGGCCGAGTTTGCGGCGGGCCACAGGCCGCAACTTCATTTACACCTATTCAGCCTCCTTCCTTCTGAACACGGCCTTTAGATTTACGAGCTATCTCGCTCTCGCCTCGCCTCGTCTCGTCTCGCCTCGCCTCGCCTCGCCTCGTCTCGCCTTGCCTCACCTTTCCACTCCTTTCCACTCCTTTCCTCTCCTTTCCTCGCCGCTCCCCCGCTACCCTCGCCATACCGAGGATCCTCTCGTTTCGCCGCGCCTCTTCCACCATCTTCTTCTGTTCGCCGCCCCACCTTCTCGACCCGATCGGCATCGAGCCTCGAGCGGCATTAGATCGCGACGCTTCCGACTTTTTCGTTCCAACGGTACATCTCCCCATAGCTCCACCCGCGCACCCCTTTTCCAAATGTTTCGCGTCTAAATATCTATATATATATATATATATATATATGTGTGTGTACGAACGCGTGCACGAATATGCAAGAAAGATCGATAAGCCGCTGATTTATCGGCGGGTCGAGTGAAAGGGTATCTGCGGTAAAAGCCACGCGCCAGATCCACTCGCGCGGATTCGAACAGCTCCGCTTATTTTTACCCCGTTGCTCGCGTCGACCACGCTGCTTCCTTATCGCATGTCGAAACGGTGAGCTGCGGTTACGCGCATGGAAGCTGCGCGTTCGATCTTGCCACCATCGACTTTCAGATGAAGAAGAAGAAGAAGAAGAAGAAGAAGAAGAAGAGAAAGAAAAGAAAAGAAGAAACGCGGCCTCCGTTCGCAACACTGTTACAACTCGTCGACATTGAGTCATTACCGTCGAGCGTCGAGCCGAACGAGCAATCGGCGCGGACAGTCCGTCACGCGAGACCGAGGCCTCGCTCTCGGCGATTCTGCTCGCTAACAGCTTACTCGCCCGTGACTCGGTCGCGATTATTTCAACGCGAGTCCGAGAAGAAACGCGCGAGCAGCTCGCCCGCGGCGGTCTCGCCAACATTAGCGGCAATTACAGTCGGATATCTGGCTCTCCCGAGCGTTTCGACTTTTCCTTTCGGCCGATGATCGTTAGATACGACGCGAGCCGGGAGAAAGGGAAAGGAAAGGAAAGGAAAGGAAACGAAACGACGATCGTTTGTCGTCCAGAGATCGCGAAACAAAACGAACAGGCTGTAGGAAGAGCGCGAGTATAGTTGCGCATGTGCAAGTAGATAAGGGCGTGCGAGTCCGGCACGCTGGACAACGCGTCGCTGCTCCACTGTCTCGCACGGTATACACACATTCTACTAAAACGCGCTCTCCATCCAATTGCGAACACGTGGTTTGTTTTTTGATCAAAAAATTCGCGTGTCTACGTTTAATTCGATTTGATTCGGATAAAGAAGGAAGGATTGATACATTAATGTCACGGAGACGCAACTTGTATAGAAAATCACGATGAGCGTAACGCTGCAAGTATTGAGAAGAAGAAAATAATTTAAGATTTTATATAAATTGCACTTGCAAGAGTTCTTCCAAAATTGAGCGCACGTTACACGTCGTACAAGTTACACATATTGTTAAAATACCAAATGTTAATCTAATAAATTTAGCCCGAAAATTACACGCTCTTCTCACTCAAACTCCCATCACAGTCTGCACCTGCAGATTGCTTTCGATTCAAATCTTCCTCGGCCGCTTATCGCGTCGGCGGTTAAGAAAAAGGGGCGAGAGCAAAGAGATTTTATCGCGGAGGTTTTATCGTGGCACGGTCGATCAATTTGAAGACGTCAACGCTGATCCGCGCGCGGCGCAGCGAAAGAACACGACCAAGGGAGGAAAGGTGGGCATCACGTTGGTTCGGGAACGGCGAGCATTCCCGCGGTATAATTGCCGAGGATTTTGCCGGCGACGAACTCGTGGTCCGCTCCTTTCCCTCTGCCCGAGTTTCCAGCGCGATCCATAGAGAACGTTCTTCCTCTTTTTCCCTCTTTCTCTCTCTCTCTCTCTTGAGAGAAAGAGCGAGCGGATACGCGCCTCGCAAAAACGTAATTGCGCTCTCGTCGCCGCGACGATTTACGCCGATCAATCTCCCCGTAACTCTTCCTCCAGGATCGCGACCGCTGCGAGCTGACCTCGTTCCCGAATATCCGCCGCTCCGATCTTTTTACTCCGCCCGTAAATTGCCCTTTCTTGCCTTTCCCCGCCATCGCCGCGTTCCTCAGCTCCTCAATCTCTCCTCCTCCTACTCCTCGTTCGTCCTTAGAGTACGTGTACAGCGAAACGCCGAGGAACGAGGAACAGCGGCGAGCCGAGCAACGCGGTAAAATCAAACTAATGTATCGTAATGCGCCTTCTTCTCGCCGCTTCGCCATAAACGCTCGCATTGCGATACACTGTACGTCTGCACGTGTGTGTGTGTGGGGAGGGTGGGAGAGGGGGAAGGGGTACTCCTACGCTTCCCATTAGTTACTTCACCATTAGCTGGAGACATTTATCTTCGTCTATCGATGGATCAAGTTAAACACAATTTCCGATCTGATCTGTCTTGTCCCTGTCCCTTACATCTCCCTATATTCACTAACTAAGGGTGCACACACTGCTAACGCGCCAATCACCGATTTTGACGAAACTTGGCACAAGTGTGGTTTTCGAAAAAGTATTTTCCTCTTTTATTGGCAATCGTCGATGTTGAAGGGGTGAAACTACCCTCAAAGTTCGAGGTTCGGACATATTTTGTCCCGAGAATTATTCCACACAGTTTTCGCGTTGATCAGTGTATGAAATTGGTGTATTTTTTGACGACAAATTGTGAGTCTTGTTCGACTCTGGCAGAAACAGATGCCCCAACATCTTCTTCAACCCTCGCGCAATTAGGTTTGATACTGTACCGCGCCCCCCTGTGATATCGCTTTTTGTTTTACATCGGTAGACTCCTTGCTCTCTTTGCCTCTCAAGGGTCGCTCCTTCGTTTTCCAGGGCGACCGCGCTCCCTAGTCCTCCGCGTTTTCCACCGACGCTGACGGAATTCGCGGACCGATGAAAAAAACTGCGGCCGCGGGCCGGCTCCGCGGATCCATAGGTACGCGCGGCGCGCTTCTCTTCTCGCATTCCGAGCCACGTTCCCACACACGCATGTGCACCACCACCTTTCGATTCGTGCATTCTCGCGACGTCGAGCCGGGGGAGACGGAAGCGGGCCGAAGAACGGAGACGAACCAGCTGCGACGGCCAAAGGGGAACCGGGCAACGAGAGAGAGAGAGAGAGAGAGAGAGAGAGAGAAGAGAACGAGAACCTCTCGACGGATGAATGAAAAAAGAGGAGAAAGGAGAGACGCTCCGGAGAACGTACGGCAAGAGACGGGGGGAGAATTGAGAGTGAGAGAGCGTCGCGGCGTTCGTGTTACTACTCGACTTCAGCTCGAAGGGGGAGAGAAGCGATAGAGTAGGTAGTAGAGAAGGGGGAGAGAAGAAAAAAAAGAGAGACAGAGAGAGGGAGAGAAAGAGAGAGAGAGAGAGGGTGATATCTGGGAAGGTTTTCGAAGAGTGGGAGAGCTTCGACAAAAGTTGCGCGATGACCACGAAGAACGTGGTGGGGAACTCGACAGGCGTGGCCTTGATAAGGACCGCCCGCCATTTCCCCTTGAAAGCCACGTGCTCGTCAACGTGGAGGAGAGAGAGGAGAGAGAGAGAGAGAGAGAGAGAGAGAGACGGTTCTGCCAGAGAGAACCTGCGGGTTTCACTCGTGGTCCAGCAACCCTCGTGGAAAAACGTTCGCTGATCCTTCCGCTTTATGACCGACGCTCATGCTGCCAACCTCTGACTCCCAGTCCTTCCTCGTTCTGTCGTTCGCGCCCTATCTCTTCGAGATGAGTCGATCGATGCCCTCTTCGAGAACAGACGGACAATTCGGTCAAGGATGATTCAAAGATGACTTCGACGCACTGCGAGAAAGAAAAAGAAAAGAACGAAACGTAAAGTCGAGGAAGGAAAAAGAGGGAGGCTGGGGAAAATTGGAGAACGAAGAGAAAAGAGGATCAAAGGATCAGAAGAAGAAGAAGAAGAAGAAGAAGAAGAAGGGCAGGGATCGGACGAAGAGAGGCGGGGCGTGATTGGATCGGCGTTGGGGGGTCCGGCGATCGCGAGCGGTCGAGGGGAAGCGGGCGCTGCTGCCGCTGGCGTCGCGTCCAACGACAGAGGAGAGAGGAAAACGGAAAAGAAGAGGAAGCGAGGAACGGAGAAGAACGGCGAGGAGAAGCGAAGCGAAACGACGAGCAGAGCAGAGAAGAGAAGAGAAGAGAAGAGAAGCGGAGAGAAGCGGAGAGAAGCGAAGAGAAGCGAAGCGAGGAGAAGAAAGGAAGGAGGAAGCGCGACGCGCGGAGAAAGAGAAAAGGCAGGAGCACGCTAGGGGGGAGAAGAAACGAGACGCGTAGAGGAGCCTTGGGGTGGAGAGGGGAGACGGTTCCGTTCTCTCTCTGAAGAGAGATCGGCTCTTCCGCGGAGGAGCGCGTGCAGTCGCTAGCCGAGGCCTATACTTGTCCGTCGAAGGGTATTGGTTCTCCAAGTCGGTACCGTACCCCCCGAGACCGAGCGAAAGAGAAGGAAACGACGAGTCTCTCCCCTTGGCGCGTTCTCTCGCGGGTCGACGCTCGTTCGCTCGCTGCTCGCTGCTCGCTTGCACGTAACGCGTTCGTTCGTTGGTCCCTTGGCCGGTTCGTCGATTCGTTGGCTCGATCGGCCGATCGGTCGATCGATCGATCGCGCGCGCGCACTCGTCACGCACTCTCAGCTCGCCCTCTCGATACGCGATAACACCGAAGGAGGAGGACGTCTGCTGCTGCTGCTGCTGCTGCTGCTGCTGCTGCTGCTGTTGCTGTTGCTGCTGCGTCTCGCAACGCTAGTCGACTCGCGAGATCGAAAGAAACGGGAAGAGAGACGGGACAAAAGGGAACGATCGGATACACGCGACGACGACGACGACGAGGACGACGAACGATTTCGGAACGCTGTCAGCCTGCCTTCGACAACTCCATTATTAGCCGATCCTGATAGAAGATCCCAACGGGAAACGTCGGAGAAAGGTTGCCAGGTATCCTTCGGCTTCAGCGTGCCTCTCCCACCACCTCTGATTCGGCGAGAACTCGACAAGGGTGACACACCCACCCCTCGAAAAAAGCCCTTCGGGGGGTGAGTTTCCGGCAGTCGACGTCACTCGGTCCGCTCTACCAACTACAGTCGCTCGACGAACGTTGGCGTTAAGGTTCTTACGCTCGAGCTGGTATACCGCCGCTTTTGACAGCTGACCCAGCGTCCTGCGTATCCAGCTCCGTGCATCCTGTACCACCATCGAGACACCCCCTTCTTTTCCAAACACGAATCCGCGAGATATCTCCAGCAATCACCTCTGACGACGATGATTTAGACGCTCGACGTTGATCGAAACGATTCTCCGTCTCTCGATCTCGGAAGTGTGTCCACGGACGAACCCTTCTACTACGTTTGTACTATGTGCGCGCTACCGTTCCCGACGAGTATCGTGTGATGTTTCTAACCCGGTGAGTGAACGTTGGTGCGTGGTGTTTTGCCGCTCGACGAAAGTCTCGACGAAGCAGAATCGCGAGAAGCAGGTCCGCGCCGTTGTTGTCACTCGATCGCCAACGGAAGATGAGACTCTGGGTGGTCATCGGCGCCCTAGCGGTGGCGATCAACGCGTCCATCGCCGAGATCACCAGGAACAAGAACCGCGGCAGAGGATCGATGTGGTGGTAAGTAAAGAGAGTAGCGTGACAAGATGGACCGCGATCGATCTCGATGGATCGCGACGAAAGGGAGAGCCGATTTTCGCGCGTGTTGGCGTTGGCGCGTAATTACCTTTTTTCGGGGGAGTTAATTACCGGTAGAAGAGCCGCGTTCGGAACCACCTGTCTCGCGTCTTCCATCGAGCCAACCGGTGGCAGCGACACTCGCGCGCCTTCTTATTAATTCATTAATCATAAGCCTCGGCTCGTTCGTTTCAATCCGCCAATAATTTCTCATTGGTTCAAGCGTGCGCACGTCGCCGGGGAACAAGAAAACGCTGGATGGATATTAGATAATGGCTAACTTCATTAGCCGGGTAATAAATAATGTCGGCGGTGCAGGATCGAGCGGGCGAGCGGGCGAGCGAGCGCGAGCGAGCGCGAGCGTGCGTGCGTGCGCGGTTGCTCGGCTCAGGACCGAAAGAGATAGCCGCGGAAGTATCCGCGTAACGATAAAGTGTCGGCGATAAATCAGCCGAGCCCCGATTGCTTTTCCAGCCGCGTTGATTTAACGCAACCGCCGCGCACGTCCGCCGCGACGCGCCGGTAATTATTACCTACGAATTAATTAATCTAATGCCGACGGTGAATTCGCGCGGACGCGTACGACACGCCGGCATCGAATTTCGCAGTCAGCCTGTAATTTATCGCCGGGAAGAAGTGCCGGCGGAAGGCCGGACTGACTTTTCGGATTGGATTTACGTCGGCGAGTCTCGTTCGTCTCGTTCGTTCGATGGATGGATATCGCCGAACCGCCGATCGATGATATATTCGCCGGTAACAGGGGATCACTTATCGCGTTAGCGCGCGTTCAGGGTGGTCGGGAAGAACGTCGACTCGCGACAGCGACGGTAGCCGCGAGACGAAGCTTTCGAATCGGTATCGGGCGACGTCTCAATCCGGTCTTGATCGCGGCGCGCAATCGCGATTGGGAATTGCCCAACGCGACTCGATCGCTCACTCGATGACTCTCATTGTCAGAAAAACGAGCGCGACTGCCGATCCGAGAATTCTCGCGAACCGATAAGGAACCCATAAGAAGGAGAGAGAGAGAGAGAGAGAGAGAGAGAGAGAGAGAGAGAATAATTCAGCGATAATCGCGCGAATTTAATATAGCCTTTTGTCACTGGGAGCGCGTGGCACCGGATCGTTATTAGCCCTCCGCCGGTCGATAAATTATTTTCATCGTTGGTCGCGGCGTGTCCGCTGGCAGAAAACACGTGGACGAGCTAGACGGCGAGAGGCGAGGGGGAGGGGAACGGGGATGGCGAGAGGGAGAGAGGGGGAGGGCAGCGAGGAACCGGGACAGGATCGTCCAGAGTCGTCCCTGAGCTTTCCGCCCGACGTAAATTACAAGCAATAGATATATCCTAACCGGTCCGGAGCGCGGGCTTATTTATGGACATCGCTTATCGAACGCATCGTATAAACGTAGCCAGCGAGCGAGCGCGCGCCCGGATTCGTGGCCAGCGGATTCTTGCGCGCCGCAAGAATTTCGCGCATCGACGAAAGTAGGAGATCGCGAGGAAAAGCAGGATGAAGAAAAAGGACGCCAACGGTCGGTATCTTCTCTCGGCTTCTCGCAGGCTAATTATCGCGAGCGCGACCAAGCGCTCCACCAAGATTTCGGCACGAGTCTTTGCCGCGAGATCGACAAAGGGAGAAAGAGAGGGGGGAAAAAATCGAGCGGGATCGCGTCGTCGAGTGACCGCCACCAGAGCGGCCTGTTTCGGGGTGTTCCGCGTGCTCTCGCTGCTTTTACGAGCGCGTTGCATCGCGATCTCGTTTATTTAGACTGGGGCGCGAGCGTGTCAACGAGGGATCTCTGGTGGCTGCAGCCACCCGGGGCTGGGTTTTCGCGCGGCCGCCCGGTCTCTGCCAGCCGTCAAGCAAACGAACGTCGTTGACAACGGAGATTCGTAGACGGCGATTAGCTGTTTATTGCGCGCGGCGACGAAAGATCCGATCCCACAGCGTGCGCGAGAGCTATTTTTCGAATGGACGGCGAGCGCACGGCTCTCCATTCTCAACCGCGGGAAAACAAAATAACCAAACGCGGCTGCGCGTCTCGATCCCCGATCCCACGCGCGATCGAAAAGTCCGTTCCCCGAAAGTTTGCACGTTCTTCCCACGAGCGAACGGAGACACGAAGAAGGCAGAGTGCCCGTTGCTCTCCGAGCGTTTTTCTACGCGACGCTCGATCGATCCGGGAACGCGAATTTTTTCGCAGCCAGAACTCGCGCGGCAGCTTGATTTATATATACTCCGGGGCTACCGTTGACCGAAACTGTTGAACCAGTTTCGTCTTTCGAACTAATCCTTCCCCCTTTCTCCAACCTGCCCTCGTCTTTACGTCTCGCTTCCACCTTCATTCCACGTCCATTTTCTCTCTTTTGCTCCCGGCCACTCTCTCGGTGTACCGTTTTTACGCGTAAACCAAATTAGCGTCGAGCGAACGCGCGAGAAATGTCAATGACGCGATCTCGACCGTGAATCGCGTAACGGGGCTATTTCGCACGATTCCGTGCAATGTGTGTGTGTGTGCGCGTACATGCACATGTATAACGGGCGGTGAAGCGTCCCGTGGGACGAGTAGAATCGTTCGCTGTCAAAATGTTTGAAAGGGCGTCTTTCGCGCGGCTCCTGTCAACTTCCTAGGCCAGGCTTGTCTCTCGATCGCGCTCCCCCGCCTCGTCTATGTACACAGCGACGTACAGAAGAAACGTTTGAAAGCAAAAGACGCGAGATATTTTGTAATCGAAGGGGTCGTCGCGACGAGCAGGCGCAGCGCCATTTCCGTATAATTTTGGTAAACCAACGGGTTTATCAAAACGGAGAAACGATGAACGTCAATTTCCGATCAACTGGTGTTCGAGTTAATAGACTTTTATTTGCAGCGAGCGAAATGGAATGGAATACGCAACAAAGAGTGGAAAGTGCCTCCTTCTTGTTGCAGAACCTACTACTTTATAAAGTGAAATTGGAGTTAAAAAGAAATAAATTTCGATGAAAGGAATATCCAGAATTAAAACTACCAAATTATTACCAGTGGATATAACAAGCGTCAAAAGTGTGTATCTATATATTAGACTCTCATATTAGATTAACTCTCCATACCAAGATTCTCCAAATCGCGATACGGTGGAAAATTTCCAGTAAACGTTGCATAAATTTCTCGTCTGCATCTTCCAGGATGGTACTCACTTTTGACTCTCGTTGTATGTCTCGAGATATAATACTCTCTTTTGTCCGGCGCTGTACACTCCTGAGAGGGATTCGATCGAGAAAGATTCGAGAGGAGACGGCCAAACTCGACTCTTTTTTATCGAACTTGGACAAACACGAAGGGGCGAAGAACGCGGAGAGATGCTAAACGAGGCGATCCGTTCGCTTTTCTTTCCCAGGGGAATCGCCAAGGCAGGGGAGCCGAATAATTTTTTGCCAATGTCGCCGGCCTCCCTTCACATGGATCCGACGGTGTACGCGACCTTGAGGAGAAAGCAGCGCAGGCTGGCCAGGGAAAATCCCGGGGTACTGATGGCCGTGGCCAGAGGCGCGAACCAGGCGATCGTCGAGTGCCAGCATCAGTTTCGCAATCGCCGATGGAACTGCTCGACCAAGAATTTCCTCCGTGGGAAAAACCTCTTTGGCAGGATCGTCGACAGAGGTGAGCACGAGAATTTCCTTTCTCTTTGCCTCCCCCCTACTTTTTCCCAACCGAGCCGACCAATCCGCCGCGGTTTACGTTAATTGCCGCTCGAAAATTATCAGCGGCGCGAGCCACGCTAATTGGCATCGGAAAGATATGAAACCTTTCGTTCCTTAACCGATACTGTCGCGGCCGATCGTGAAATTAGCGAACGTTCAAGTCTGAGTCTCCTTTCTTTTTCTTCTCTCTCTCTCTCTCTATCTGCCTATCTGTCTCTTTCTCTCAAAAGAGACTAGATCCGTGAAGAATCGAGATTCGCGATAAAACCGGCACGTACATATATACATGTATATAACGGACCATAAGGTGGACTCGTTCCACGTTCCAAAAAACAGCCCATTGTCCGTGGTCGTCTGCGACAACCGGTATTCCCCGATAGAGATTTACAGGAGACGAGATTTCGTGGAAAGAGATCGAGAGAGAGAGAAAGAGAGAGTTCGAGAGAGAGAGAGAGAGAGAAAAAGAAAACGACGAGCGAGCGAACGGCCGGTGAAATCGCGGTCGACGGAATCCGTGGTTTCGTCGTCGTCGACTCGCGCGGCGGAGCTTTATCGTCCGGTGGCGGCCGATCGCCGAATAACCTATACAAAGTGGTCGAGTTTCAACGCCGTTAATATCGTTAGTCGATCGATTCGTGAAGCACCGTAAAAAGCCTAACCCTTCAACCGTGTAATTAAGGTACAAGCGTAATTGGATTACGGTTCGTTAGTTAGTACGCGATTAATTTCGTCGCAGCGTAAATCGGTCACGGATACGGGACGGTCGTCCGCGATCCACGGCGATCCAAATTCCTCGCCCTCGGTCTCGAGCGAAAACGCGCGGTGTGATCTCGTCTGACGAAACGACCGAGGGATCAAACGGCGAAAAGCGAAAGGAGGGGGTAATCGGGCTGGACGAAACCGCGAACATCGGCGGTAATTTGAAATTGGCCGGCGGGAAACGGGGATGCGGCCGGAGCGACTGGACCGGAAGATCCATTCGAAGACGACACAGGGGGTGTCGGCTCGAGAGGGTTGCAGCGTAGGAACTGCAGTGTAGGAACAGGGTGGGGTGAGGATCGAAAGCACCGGGGAGAGGGACGGGGGGGATCGAAAGGGGCGTGCCCTTGGTCCGAAGGCTCCGGGCACGTGCCCTCGCCGGCCAGATGTATGTTTTGCAACCTGATAATGGACCTTCTCGTACCAGTTCTCGCTCCCCTGCGGCTCTTTTAGATCTCGTCGAGGCGATTGTAAGCTGAGCTTTTTCGCTCGACCCGCTGCCGCCCTATTACGTTCGGTGTCCCCATATGGCCACTTATCGCGCTGGTGAAACCGAAAAAGAAGCACGGGATACGAAATAGCGGGTAACCCGTAATCCTGGCGCGACGCCACGCATCGACGCGCATCGAAACGATCCGTGTTCCTCTTGCCTCGAGAGAGAAAGAGAGAGAGAAATTGAATTGTCGTACGACAATTTCGTTCGAGAATCCGACAAAATTCCGACTCAATTACCAAACTGGGCGTCAGGATCTTTCGACCCGTTGCCGCGCCGTCTCGATCGGTCGAGCGAGACCAGTTTCTCCCTTCGAAACGATCGCGCGTCTGCGTTCATTTTCAACCGAGATTAGATCTGCGCGGGGCAAAGTTCGCGTTTGCACCCGCGAGGGGGAACGTAGATTGCTATCTCCGATCTGTAATACTCGTCGCGTACTCGTCGTATTTAGAGAGATCGAAGAGGGGATCTGGCGTAGACTGGTGGTCGCGCGGCGACCTAAACGGTCGTTTCCGGATTATGCAGAGGGTCGAGCGATTACACTCGACGCGTGTACTTTTCTTCTCGTCTTTTATCCTTTCTTCTTCATCTCCCCTCCCCTCTCCCTCTCTCTCTCTCTCTCTCTCTCTCTTTCTGTTTCAATTCCTCTCGTGACCGTGGACTTCGAGGGATTTCGTTCGATTCGGTAACGTCCGTTCCTCGAGGCTCGAACGCGCCGCGCGTGTCCAGCCTGAAAGAGCCGCGCGGATACTTTTGGAGGCGTTTGTACTCGACATTATAGCTGGTAGTGAGTAGGTTCGCGGCCTGTAATCATTTCGCCGCCGAGAGCCACCTACCGCATCGGTGTCTGCCCTCGGTTTCGTTGGCGCTGCCCCTCCGGCCTCACGCTATCTTCTCTCTCTCTCTCTCTCTCTCTCTCTCGTTTCCCCCGCGGCGCGCATCGGCGTCGTTCCGAGGTGTCGGCCTCGCGTGGACGTGAATACCGCCGCCGAGCCCCGTACCTCCGTCTAATTACTCGATAAACTGCGCGTCTCGCGAGGCCTCCGCGCGGACCTCGCGTTTTCACGGACCCGATTTCACGGATCTCGCGTCGGATCGCGGGATCCGATTCCACGCGAGAAAACGCGGAACGGAGGGACGGATTCGCCCAACGAACGCGCGAGAAATGCGGCGTGTCCGGTGCGCTCGGACAAACTCGCGCGAGCTCGAGAGAGAAAATGAGAGAGAAAGGGAGGGAGGCGATCGGTAGGGAGGCCATTTACAGGGGAAATTCGCGATCGATATCCGATGAACGGCGTGGCGCGCGAGCGTCGCGTCTTATACGGAGACCCGTCATCGGGTTTTTACGACGGCGTTACGCCGCCATAAATCGCGGCCTATGATGGGCTACATGTGTCGACGGCACGCCACGATTTCTTGCGAAAACGTGAGCCGCGAGCCAATGGGCCCGTCGTCCCCATCGGTCCGCCGTGATTTTTACATCTTGTTTGCTTCCACGCTCGCGTCCGGTACGAGTTCCCGCGGCTGTCCGCGGCCTATATGGCGATCGCATTTTCGCACCCCCCTCCGCCCCCTCCCCGTCAGTCAGTCGTCCACCACCGTGCGCAGCACTTTTGCATTCAAGCGACGCGAGCCGGTCGATGCAGTTTTTCGAGGATCGGCGTTCTCCGCTCCTCTCTCCGCTCCTCAACCCGCAACGCTTCTTCTCTGCCTCCTCTTCCTTCTGCCTCTCTATCTCTCTGTCTCGATCGTCGTCTAGCTTCCTCCACCACCGGCGATCTCCGCGGCGGTAACAATAATTTCCGGACGATGTTATCTTTCTGGAATTTCAGCACGGTCGCGGGGCAACCGTCGTAAAGCGGACAGCGTCGCGATGTCACTCGGCTCGATCTCTCCACGTCGACGCCTTTTTTAGTCCCGCAGATCGAGAATCTCTCTCAGTATCTCGGAACGCCCGTTGTTTTTCTTCTCTTCTCTTCTCTTCTCTTCTCTTCTCTTCTCTTCTCTTCTCTTCTCTCGTCTTTTCTTTTCTTTGCATCAAATCGCAACGATCGTCACGGAAAGACGGACAAACACGTCAGCGATGCACCTCTGCACCGGTTGCCGAACAGGTCCCCCGAAAACGATCGAGCCTGAGCGAACCAGCCAGAACTTTCCAACCGGCAACGTTTACTCGACGGCAACGAGCCGTGCCTCTACCTTGTTCCTCTCTATTTGCACGGACCGATAAAGCGAACGCCAAACCGTTTATCGTTCGACGAACGACGTGGTCGCACGCTACTCGTCCACGAGAACAAACAACGTCTCCGGGGATTATCCCGCACGTTGGTCGTGCTCTTTTCTTCCCGTTGTTTCCTCTCTCGTCCTCTTCTCGCGTCTCCATCCATTCTTCCGCTCGATAACGATTTTTCGCCTCGAGGATCCGTTTTTCCGACTTTCTCGCCTTCTTATCGCCCTCTTCACAGCCATCACAGGTTTGTCGGCTGTTGTTTGACGATCGTAAAATCACGGACGAAACCGGCAAACGTTCCGAGTATCGGAGATGACTTCATCGTCGACAACGTGAGAACACGCTGGCGCGTTTTTCGCGAGAAAAACTCCCACCAGCCGTGTAACGACCTTTCGGTCATGGCAGTCGAAGATTATGAGGAATAATATCCCGGAACAGATGAAATTTTCGGGGGGTACAGCTCGGAAGATTCGGCGCGGTAACGCGCCGGAACGGCGTAAATCTTGCCGTAAGTTCTCTCACCGTCGGTCGTTCGTCGTGCTCGACGTTGCCTCGATGCCGAAAGGGACCGTCGCTCCTGTCGATCGCCGTTCTCGCCTCCGGTCTTTGCTCCGCACTCGAGGATTAGGAAAAATTCCTGCGCTCCTTTTTCCCGTCGTCTCTCTCCTCTTCGCGCCAACACGCACGCCGGTCAACGCGTGACAGCCATGCGCGGAAAACACTCGTGACGAATTCGGATCTGGCTCCGAAATTTGACGCGCTCGATTACGTCTTCAATACCGGTTTCTTCTCCGCCACTTCCCACCCCGAGACAGTCTGACGTCTCACTTTTGTTCCCCGTGAGAGGATCCTCCTTCGACCTGCTCCTTCGTTCCTTCCTCTTGCCTCGGCTACACGTGTCGACACGTTCTCGCCGAGAGAAGCATCGCGCGATAATCCCAGCGTCATCGGTCCGCGATCTTACGGAGGTGGCGATTGGCGAAACGGAGCTCCGCGATGCTTCCTCGGAGGAGCTTACGGTCGGCTGGCCGCAAAAGGTGCCGGCTGGTGCAGGCACCTGCGCCTCATGCAGATAACGTCGAGGTGCCTCTCTCGGGGTCAGCCCACTCGGGGTTAAGGTCGCGTTCCCTCTCTCTCTCTCTCTCTCTCTCTTTTCTTTCCTCTTCTCGTCCGTTCTCGGCCTCAGCTTGCTCCATCTCCCCGTCTTCTGGTCTCCCTGTCTCTCGCTGGTAGATCTCGCGGCGATTGTTCTTCTACTCCTCGGTCGCATCGTCGTCGTCGGCGTTGTCGTCGGCGTTGTCGTGGGTTCCTTTTGCACACCTGTGATCTCTCTCTCTCTCTCTGTCTCTGTTTCTCTCGCACGCAAAGCAGGTAGCCCACGCGAACGACCGAGGATTGAGACGTTCCCTGCTGACGTCACCGCTCGCCTCCCACGTTCTCTCGACCACCGTCGTATCGCAAAAGTATTGCTCCGCTCGATTCCTCCAACTCCCTCCACGGATCCGCTTCCGGCCCGATCAGATATCCGTACGGATCGACGGATCGACGAAACGAAACGAATGGGAGGATCGATTCCGAGTGTTTAATGCGGTGTCGCATGGTTGCAGGTTGTCGAGAGACCGCCTTCATCTACGCCATCACGAGCGCGTCCGTGACGCACAGCATCGCGAGAGCGTGCAGCGAGGGCAGCATCCAATCGTGCTCCTGCGACTACACGCATCAATCGCGGCCACCGTCCACCACGCGTGACTGGGAATGGGGTGGATGCTCGGACAACATCGGCTACGGCTTCAAGTTCTCCCGCGAATTCGTCGACACCGGTGAGCGTGGACGAAACCTGCGCGAGAAGATGAATCTGCACAACAACGAAGCCGGCAGAGCGGTAAGTTTCTCTCTCGTTTTTTTTTTCTTTTTTTTTTTTTTTCGGGACGAACGCGACGGTCGGAGGGAAATACCTCACTCGGCTTTTTTTATTTCCACTCCTCGAGATTACGCGAATCGTTCCGATAACCTAAACTTTGGAGTAACTTGGGGAAAATTAACAGTCCGTGTCACGAATATTTACGCCTCTAACTCAGTTACATCGACGTGATGACTTTCAAAAATTTTAACCAATTTTTAATTTGACGAAATTTTTCGATCCTGCAAATTAAAGCAAAGTCAGGGAATGAAACTAACGTTGAAATTTCATCGGTCGCAGCACGTGTCGTCGGAGATGCGACAAGAGTGCAAGTGCCACGGCATGTCCGGCTCCTGCACCGTCAAGACCTGCTGGATGAGGCTGCCAAACTTCCGCGTGGTTGGCGACAACCTGAAGGACCGATTCGACGGCGCGTCGCGAGTCATGGTGAGCAACTCGGACCGGGTGCGTGGCAACGGGAACGCGATCGTGAGCAACTCGGCGAGCAACTCGGTGCACGGCCACCGGGAGGGTCTGGGTCGTCGACACCGGTACAACTTTCAGCTGAAGCCGTACAATCCGGAGCACAAGCCGCCCGGCCCGAAGGACCTCGTTTACCTGGAGCCGTCGCCGCCGTTCTGCGAGAAGAACCCGAAACTCGGCATTCTCGGGACACACGGTAGACAGTGCAACGACACGAGCATCGGCGTCGACGGCTGCGACCTGATGTGCTGCGGCAGAGGCTACAAGACGCAAGAGGTGACGGTGGTCGAGAGATGCGCCTGCACGTTTCACTGGTGTTGCGAGGTCAAGTGTCAGCTCTGCAGAATCAAGAAGACGGTGCACACGTGCCTCTAGGCCTCCGCCGGAGGCTCTGTGCTTTTACTCTCGTCTCCCTTCGCTTTCCCTGGTCCCCCTTTGCCTCTCGAAGAGACTACCACCTTCCTGGTGAAGGACGTAGGTTTTCGTAGTCTCTCTCTTGACTACGAAAGTCGTCGGGACAAGCTGGTGTCCAGGTGATTCTACCGCGAAGAACCGCAGTGCGTTTACAGATTTCACGTGTCTACGGGTTGAGACCGAGTCGCGTGGACGGAGCCTGCTCACGAGTTCGATCCAGCCGCTCCTTGTCTCCCAGTATTACGCGAAACGATCGAGAGACCGTGTAGTATTTGCTAAAGACTGAGACGGTGTCGCGAGGAATCGTTATCGGATCGCGACAGTAACGTTAGAACAGTTAGACGTAATAAACCGGCGAATCGCCGTCGCACGTGTCTGTACATACGACAACAATCCCTCTTGTTGTTTGTCCCTGTCTCGCTTTCCGAGATCGCGTCGCCTTCTCCCAGCCTCGGGAGGGGTACACCGCGCGACCGCGAGGCTCGTTACGTTCGTTATTTATTCCGCGACCCTTCGGATCGCGTATTTGTATATATTCGTAGATCGTAGGTAACGCGTAAATTCGCAGATTTATATGTAAATGTATAAATATAAATATATATTTTTGAAGACTGCGTTGTAAATAATCGACGCTGTGAAAACGAAGCGAACGCACCGCGAGGTACGAGTAAATTATTTTTATACGTCACACTCCCCTCTTGGATCCCGTAGGATTAGAGAAACCATTAGCCCCGTGTCGAACGTCTCGACCTCCATCCCTCCATGCGAGATGTAGACACAGCGAGAGAGAAATAGCGGTGATTTACGGTAATTGTAACGCTTGGCAGACTTTTCTCTTTTCTTATTTCTTTCCCCCCGCCCCCCTTTTTTTACATTTTGTAATTTATAAAAAAAAAAAAATGGACGTATAAGAAGAGAAAATAAAGACGACTACGAAAGAGTTGAAGGATTCGTCGCCGCGTTGTTCTTGCCTCGATGCACGACCTTCGAGACTCGTCCCCACGACTCGTCCTCGTCGTCGAATTCGACGGCGGAGTCTCCCCGCGAGGCTACTTTACCAACCTCCGCCGTTTCGACGGTGTTGCGCGAGCGGACTATCCTCGCGCAGATACAGCCGACTGGTTCTCCGGCTGGACGACTTCATAACTCCTCAACCGGGCGAATATCGTGGGAGGCCCCGGTGCCTCCGAGAGGACTGGTTCGACTCTCCGCCGACCGCTGCCCCTCGCCTCCCTCGCACGACCGTTTCCCATCGCCCCTGTTCCTTCTTGTCCCCGCGCCGCCGCTGGCTCGTTTCGCCTCTCCTCGGCCGCGCGTTGCACGCGATGATAACGAACGAAGGAATCCCGCAGGAATCTCTGTACCGGGATAAAAGGATTCTGACCGCGTACGAACAGGCATCCGCGCTAATGGTTCCGACACTACCGTCCCCCTACCTCCCCCCCTACCCCTCGCTCCCGGTGTCCCTTTCTCTCCGCGACCCGCAGCCAACCTCCACCGTCGACTCCGCTGCTCCCGTCCTCCCGTTTCTTTCCTAACGATCGGCAACTTTCCACTTGTAAGCGCATTCCGAGAGACTCTGCGCGTCGATCGAGCACGATCGAGAGAGAGAGAGAGAGAGATCCGGCGAAACGTTCGGTCGGTCGGTCGGCCGGCTCCCCCTCGAGTCGGTCGGTTTCTCGATCGAGCGATCGATTCGCGCCGAGGCGAAGAACGGAGAAGCGGGTTGCTCTCGCGAGAGCGCGCGATGGAATTAGGTGGCCACCACCAGGAAGGGTAGCTTGGCCGCGAAAAACGCTAAAACAAATTCTTGCCGCGTGCGCGCGCGCGCACGCGCGCACTACGAGCTCCCAGCGTCCCGGCAGACAAGAATCTCGAGCAGCCGGGCCACTTCTCACGGCGGCGCCTTTGATCTCGACCGGCCACCCCCTCGTCTCCATCACGGTCACTCGAGCACCGGCACAGCGCGACCGCCTCCCTCGCTCGACCGGCCTTTTTTACCCGTTGCTGTTGCTGCTGTTGCTGACGGGGGAACAGTCCGCACCGCGCAGTCCGAAAAACTCCGGCACCGGAGATGCACCGGACGCGAAAGGCGGATTCATTCGGTTTTACTATTATTACGCATGCCGTCACGCGTGCGGCTCGTTCCGCGCTCCGGAATCTTCCAGGGATCCCGCTCCCGACTAAATCTCCCGGGGATCTCTGCCCTGCACGCTCTGTCGACCGTCTCACCGCCGCGCGTCGATTTCGCTCCCGCGAGATCTTTTTTTGCGCGCGCCACGCGTTACGCCGCGATCTCGCGATCGAGAAAGTATCGCTCGAACTGTCTCGGGAGCGACGAGGCAGCGAAAGAGGAAGCCGCGAGGAAGCCGGCCAGCGTGTACCGTTTAACGCGCGAGTTCAAGGTCCCCGGTGAACGGAGTCGGCGCGCTCGCGCACGCGCGCGCGTTTCGAAAAGACACCGTGCCGAACTCTACTGTGGGTAAAAGTGGCCCATGACGGAGGACGAGAGGACGGTTCTCTCACGGTCTCGCGAGAAGATTCATCTTCTTCGAGCGGGGCTCATTATGCCCGGCGAATACGAAATTCAGGTTGACAATCCGGGGGCCCTCCCCCCGAGAGACAGGGGGCCTCGCGCGTCACAAACCGTGGCAACAGCGTCCCATCAGGGATGCCACGCGCGATCGGCCACGACGCGCCGCGTGCCGTTTCGCCCACCTTCCCGCGTCCGATTTTATCGTTCCGTCCAATTTCTCGTAACCCTTGGAGCTTTCCTCCCTTCTCCCCCTCTACCTCTATTGTCCCGCCGCTGACGGACTTTTGTTGTTAACAAAATTAATAAAACGAGAGGAGAATGGGTAATTTCGTGGGGCGAAAGGGAAGAAGCCAAACAGAAGAAACCGATCCGAGTAAAAAAAAAATAGGGGCCCGGCAAAGAGGTTTAAAGTAAACGGTTACGCGGACGAAGGTGAAGGAAGGAAACCAAGAGAAAGAGAGAGACGAGGTGGAATAAAAAGAAAACGGTGAAAGAAGAAGAAGAGAGAGAGGGAGACGAAGAAGTCCGGCGTGCTTCCTGTTGCCCTAATCTTCCACTCCGGCGAGATCTGGTCTCCTCCGGTAGGAATTATTCCCGATAAAAAACGGGCGAGTAAATCAACTAATTTATCGTTTTTGCGATTGGAAGGAAGGTGGGTCGTGAACGTGCGCGTTCGTCGGGGCACAGGCTGCCGGAATGGCAGGAATCCCTTTTGGCGGGTCCTGTGGACGTGGTCGTCCTTTCCGAGAGCCTCTTCGTGGGAAAGAATATCGGCTGACGTTCGGGACCACACGGTCGAATTATCGGTGTTTTGGCGTGTTATAGGACTCTCCGGCCGAATGCTCCTCTCTTCTCCGTCTCCTCCTTTCCCACCATCCTCTCCCGTTCCCGTTCCCACTTCCCGTTCGGCCGAATTGGCTCGCGCGACCGCGCGTCCGCTCGCATACGCCTTTGCCCCCGCCCGCTGCTCCCCTTTTTTTCGCCGTCCTCGGCCGTCTTCCGCGGTACGAGCAAAGGGAATCTCCTTCGGAATCCACGTCCCCGCCGACTGTGGGAACGAAAGCACGAGATCGCGATTCCCCGTACACCGTGTTCAGAGGCGTTCATCGACAACCAGATTCCTATCCTATCTAGCTTTATCTCAACCTCCGTTCCTCCGCCTCTTTCCATCCGTTCGCCCGCCGCGGGATCCGAGTTTGTTCGCATCGAGCGCTCGTCCGGAATTCGCGAACAACCGCGTTCTCTCTCTCTCTCTCTCTCTCTCTCTCTCTGTCTAGCTTGGCGAGATGTTTTACGCAAAGAACGAGAGATATTGGTCTCTAGCAAAAGATCGATCGGAGGACGTAATCTCCAAATTTCAAATTTCACTGGTTTCGTTCGGTCGGAGAGAAGAATCTCCGTTGCACGCGCCGAGCGTCGACAAATCCCGCGCGGCGAGACGATTAATCGACGGGGGGACGGTCGACCAGGTGGAAAGCGATCGACCGAGAACGGAAATCGGTATCGGTAATGAACCGAGAGGAGGAAAGTGGCCCTTTCACGGGAGAAGCGACTCGGCTCGGGATCGAGAGACGTTGTTATTAATGTCGAGCAAAAACGCCGAAATACATCATCCGGTCAGCAACGGCCACCTAAGTAGTGGACCGACACCGAAGGCAGGAGAACGAGAGGAACGAGAGAAGGAGGAGGAGGAGGAGGAGGAGGAGGAGGAGGAGGAGGAGGAGGAGGAGGAGAGAAGGTTCGGAGGCAGAGCGAACCGATACACCGACACCGGGGTCCACTTGGTAATTAATGGTTTTACGATATTGGAAATATCTTGCGAGCAGTCGAGCAAAATCCGCTCAGGCGTCAAAACGAAAGGTCGGTCTCCGCCCCTCGATCCGCTCCCGATTCCACGATACGCGCGTTTTTACGATCGATCCGCCACCGGCCATCGTCGAGCGGGGCCGCACGGCCGCTCGCGGTTCGGTTCGACGCGAGCGCAGAAACGCGAGCGGGGAACCAACGGGCAGGAGGAGATCGGGTTTGTTTAGCTAAAGCGATTCGACGTCGAGATCATCGGGAGCGAAGACGGAGCGAGGGAAAAAGTCGAGAGCACTCGGGTGTGTACGCGCAAACGGGGGACCACCTGGTCATCCGAGGACTCGACTCATTCTTCTGTCCAACGTTCGACGAACGAGAAGAAGGCGAGGTAGCGGCAGCAACGGAACAAGGAGGGTAGGAAGAAGAAGGAGAAGAAGAAGAAGAAGAAGAGCAAGAGGGATTCTTGGTAAATTAGCATACACCAAGCTGAGATCGGCGACTCCGTCCCCGGGTATCGTGCCTCTTTGTCCTCGCTCCAGAAAATTTACAAACGACCTCACTCCCCCGCCCCCCTCCTCCACCACCTCGTGTGTACTACTCGCCAGCGTTCGTTCGCGTGAAAACGTCTAGGCAAACTTCGAACGGATCGAGAATGATGGAAAAAGTCGAAAGGTGTGATGGAGGCAGGCGAACGAAGTACACGAGGAAGGTGTGAGAAGGAGAACGAGGAGAGGAGAGGAGAGGAGAGGAGAAGAGGGGCCAAAGGGCCTCCGGTGGACCCACCGCCGTGTTCTGCGAGCCAGGTAATTACACCGCAAGGCTGCTGCCGCGAAAGAGAGGCGTCAAAATCGTCCTTTCCTCTCCTCTTCTCGCACATTCTTTCCTCTCCGCGCCGTTCTCTCCCTCTTGGCTTTCGTTGCCCGGCCGCGAGAGATCCGGCCATTACCGAAATTGATATTTTATCGATGGCCCGCGCCACGTAACCCACCGGGCCTCTTATTGAGTTATTTCCCGGTAATTACGAATCGACGACGATGTTATTCGAGGTTAATCGACGGAACGAGGTTGCCGTCGGCTTGCTCTCTCGATCTCTCGACCTCTGCCGTGACCACGACCCGGCAACTCGCAACACGTCTCGCAGCGTCGGACAGCGGGACGTGACGAAATTTTCTTCCCCTCCGACACACCGGCGACGATAAAAATTAGGCTACTCGGCGAACCGGCGGCCCGGATAATTTAAAGGTAATGGCCGAAATTAAAAAACGGGCGGACGACGGAGCGAGGCGCAGCGTGACGCTCAAGCGCGACAGAGAGAGGGAAAGCGGAGCGTCGAGCGGAGAGGCGAGAACGTTTAGCGTTTCGAGGAGACGCGCGAGAGTGGTCGGAACACGGAGGCGAGGAAAAAATCCCCTGCGGTCGCAAAACAAAATGTCACGTAATTATCGCGGTAGGTGTTCCATCGGGAAGGAGCAACGAAGAGGAAGAGAGAAAAGCAGAGAACAGCCCCTTGTCCGCTCGGTTGGTATTGGCCACCGGTAGATAAGCTTTCAGGCAGCGAGCAAACGGCAAAAAGTGCAGCGAAAACCACCGTTGCGATCGTAAAACGGGGCCGTTTATGAGATGGGACCTCCGACGCGTTCGGAGGAGGGACCGTTTTCACGGAGAGGTCGTAACGCAATAAACGGTCTCTAGTCTGCCGAGCTAGACCCTGGCACCGGGCCGAAACGCACCTGCGCGTCACTGCCCTACCTATCGCCCTTCTTCTCTTTTTTTTTTCTTTTTTTTTCTTTTTTTCTTTTTCGTTCAGCTCTTCGCGTTGTCCGACAGATCGGAAGCAACGCGTGGTTGCCCCGAGGAAAGGGGCACGGAAAGGGGACTGAAACGATTCGCGATTTCGAACACCACCGTGCTCGCGATGATTCAACCGCGTCGCAGCTCGTCCCCTCGACTAACTGCTCGCATCCATATCCTCCCGGATCGTGGGTGGACGCGCGACATGAGCCGAAACCCAGAGGGACAAGCACGCGAGACGCGCCGCTCTGTCCTGGATTTTCATAACCGACCGCCGGCTTCGTACGTACAAGAGAAATGATTGCTCGCTATTCAACGCTAAACAACGACGCCGGCTAGCGGTGATCTCCTCTGGTGATCCCAGTTTCGTTTTCCGCGAATACCTAATTACACGTAATAATTTTCTCAAGTCGATCGATCGCGAATCGATCGAAATCGTAAACGCGGCAGGGCATCGGGAACGATCGAGAAGGTCCGGGAGGAGCGAGAGCGGCGGGAGATCGTGAATTACGTTCGTAGTTCGGACCGGTGGATCGTACGTGGATACACGAAGTAGGATAAACGTCGATCTCAGATCGACCGTTCGCGATAAGGGAACGATTCTCGCTCCCACCCACGGGACAACGGGTGGCTCCGTCCACGAAAACGGCTTCATTAGGGCATCTGGCGTGCCCCGTATCCCGCTGCCCCGAAAACTCGCAGACGTCGCGTCTCGTTACTTCTCGTCGATCCGTTTCGCGTCTCCTTTCATCGATCGGCCGGTCGATCGGCGCGTCTCGCGAATCACGATCCCGATCTTTCGACGCACGGTTACTGCTCCGTTGCTACGGCGTGTGCTCGCGTCCGTGTGTCTCCTTCGTGTGCGTCCTTTGCGAATCCAGCCGCTCGTCCGAGCTTCCGCGATCTGATTTGTCGCTCGGTTGTCCTCGCTGATAACCGGCGAGGATTCGAGCGCGGAGAAGACGCCCTGAATGAGTATCTGTTGTAAATTTTATCACATCGCCGTTGCTCGTGTATTCTTGTCGACAATTGTGGCGTTAAAAATTGGAGTTAAACGAATTATGCTTCAAAGAGAAAACGAAAGGCAGCCCCGTTGATCGTCGAATCAGCTTGATTTTTGTAGCACGTTCTGCTTACGTAACGCGAGAGAAAGCCATCGATCGCGATATTCCCGCTGTCTCGGTTGAACTCTTCGCGACCACACCATCTTCAACTCTCGCCAACGAGAACCGAGACGGAAGATGACGCGTCTCTCTCCTCCTCCTGTACCTGACGTACCTGTTTCCCCGAAAGGCCAAGACCCGAGCAAACAATCCTCGTTTCCTTTACCCCGCAGTTTGTTTTCCTTCGGATAAAAGCGATTATCGCGCAAGCAGATGCACGCGCGCGAAAGGGAAAGGAAAGAGGGGAGGAAATTGAGGAAGGGGGTGGCTGAGCGACGACTTTTTACGTCGTGCGCTCATCGGTCCGTCGTCGCCCCTTCTTAATTCACAGCCGGCCACGGTCATAACTCGCGTTTTACCTCGCGGTGTTTATGTACTTTTAATAATGCCTGATATCTCGTCGAGGCGCTGCTCGGCGCTCCTCCCGTCCCCTTGTCCCGCGAGCCATGATTCTCGCAGTCCCGAGCTCCCCGCTGTGCGCCCGTGCGTGCTCCACCTTACCGGAGAAACTTTCGACCGTTTCGAACCTCGGCTTCCTTACTTCTGGCCGATCCTTTCTTCATCTTTCTTCACCGTGTCACGTAATCATCTCGTAATCATTCTCCGTAACCTCTCGATTGGGCCTCTCTGGCAGAGAGAACACTCGTCTCACGGATGAAACAACCCCGGAACGATGAATTTCGCGAAGAATTTCTCTTCTTGTTCGAAACTTTCGCAATTATCGTTTCGTTTTAACGGGGCAGTGCTCGAACGTACGATACATTGGCAAAGAGAGGAATCGAAGGGAAACTGTGATGAAATTTTGGCGCGTACAGAGTTTCGGGGGGAAGCGCAATACTTGCTCGGTCGTGGGCCGGACCTTCCTCTTTCGTGGTCGCAGCTGGTCGTCCGAACCTCCCGGCCGCTCTCTCTCTCTCTCTCTCGCTCGGTTTCTGTGGCGCGCTCGCCGTCACCGCCACCCTCCGGCACATGTTAACAGCACTTTAAAGTTTTATTAATAAGGATAAATCAGAGGCGCCCCGCGGATGAAGTTGTCGGTGCCACGGTCCAGCGCGTATAATCCGGCATCGGGAACAGAGAGCTGGGCCTCGGCCAAGAAGGGAGAGAGAGCCGAGGGCCGCGCGAGAGGGCTCGGCAACACGTCGCTTTACGACCATTGCCCACAATGTCGTGTGCTCGCAAACGCGACCTCACAGAGATATTTATCGTCCCGCTGCCGCTCTGCCTCTGGTCCCCGCGTGACTCCGCTCCATTTCTTCCCTTTCTTCCCTTTCGTTGCTCGCGCGCGTGCATCTCGCCACTTTTCCGATTTTCTGTCGAAAAGCGTTCTCCGTTTGTTCGAACTAATCCTGTCGCGAGGTTTTGCAGATCGATCGCTGAACGCAGTAATCGCGTGGACTTTGTCGATTTGAAGAATCGATCTCTCCGTTTGACCGTTTCGGTCCTGACTTTAATATTGAATATCGTACATGCTGTTTTAATTATTATCATTCCAGTATTATATCGAATATCGTTTCTCTCTCTTTAACTGTCGTTAATAAATGAGAATTAGAATTAAATCGCGAATGAGATACCGAAACACGTTTCTGTCCTTCTATCGTCTTTCTCACGTGTCGCATTCGGGAATTATATTGAAAAGAGGAATATAAATATATAAAGAAACGTGTATATATACATATATGTATGTATAAATTGCATCCAAAATCGCAATTTCCGTTATCGAGAGAAGGGAACGTACGAACGTGGCTTCGAAACGAGCTCAGCCAGGCAGCCACGGCGATAGCGCTACGCCGATAAAGCGAAATTCCAGAGCGCGGAGGAAAAACCCCGTCGAATAAATTCCCCGATATTATGCGACCGATAATTACGACACGGTGCGGAGCGCGCGCTCCGGCCGAGGGAGAATTACGAGTTCTTCTCGCGACGGTAATTTCCTCCCCTTCCACCGTAGTTCTGGCGCGACTCTATCCGCCGAAACTATTCGCTCGGCTTAACCGATTTTCCGCGATTCGCTCGAATCCAGTGGGCGAATCGAATCCACGCGCGATAAGAATCGCGAGCCGGCCGCGGGCCGCGATCTCCCTGCTTTCGTTTCAACGTCGAAACGATACGAGCGGAGGACAACGTCGAACGATTGCCGCGCTACGGTGCGTTTGTCGGTGGAGGAGGGCAAGAAACGCGAGGCGAAGCTCGGAGGAACGCGGAAGACCGACGGTGCACGTCGAACCGCTAACCGCTTCTAAATGTTTCACGAATCGACGCGAATTGGCCGTTCGAGGCGCAGACCCGCGAGCTCCGTGCTTCCAATCTCTCCCGTCGAGCAAAATCGAGCAACGCGAGCAGTCGTACCGTCGCACATCCGGTGCGCGTTCCGAATGAAAATTGCCGACTTTTTTCCTTTTTCCTTCAATGTAGTGCTTCGACGATCGCCCGCTTATTGGAGACGAAAGCGGGAGGAGGGGTGGCTAATTACGCAAGACCAGTACGTCAGGGGGGTGGAGGCGAGGTCGAAGAAATTCCGAGAAGCTGGAGGAACCGTAAAGATTTCAACGACCTTCTCCGCCTACCTCGCGCGACGCGGGTTCCTTCGTCCTTCGAGAGCTGCTGGCTGGTGAAAAAAGAGCGTGCGCGAGAGGCGGACGAGGGAATATCTCTCTGGAAGGAATAATCTCGAGGAAAGTGGTGAGAGAAGAGGAGAGTCGTCGCGGCCGGTGGCCCGCGTCCGGTAGAAACGGTAAACAGTGCGCCGGCTTAAAGCCCGTGGAATTATCCTCCTGTAAACACCTACCTAATTAAGATTGGAACATTTTAACGTCCTGCTCGGGGACCCCAATAAACCACCTAACGTACAGCCAGTTTGTTAGGCGCTTATGGGATCGTTTAATTAATATTGGCGTCGGAGCAGCTCGGCCGGTTCGAACGACCGACCACCTCCGGCGCCTCCGTGTCTTGCCCCCGTACACTTGCAATTTGCACCAGTCTAACGCGTGGACCAGGACCTGCTTCCATTTTCACTCACTCTCCCTTTCGATCTTGCGTTATCCCTTTCGATTCGTTCGACCGCTTGTTCAGCGTCGGTGGAAAAACGCGTGTCTCGAACGCCGTGCTCTTATCGCCGTCGCTTTCTTCGGAGTTGAAACGAGGCGAACGAAATGGCAGGACCTCGACGAGAAGAGAGGAGAAGGAAAAGAGGAGAACAAGCGACGGCGCGTTGCCGGCGCACGGCACTCTCGATTCTCCCTCTCGGGAAGGCGAGCAGGACGATTAATCACGGTCGCGTTTTGCGGTTTTGTCGCGCGTCACGACCCACGTGCGTTCCGCGGGCCCCATTGTTCCGCGTCTAATCGTTCCAGGAACCAAGTGCCGAACGATCGTTCTTCGTGGGAGAGTTCCGCTCGCTCGGACGAGCTAGCGCCCATTTTCCTTTCGTTTCCGTCTTTACGAGCCTTCGCGGTACTCGACGTTGCGCTCGTACCGAGAGTACGCCGAGCGATCGTTCGAAAATAACGCGCGATGCGCGATAATCGAGCGTCCGATGTAAACTGGAAACAACGCGACGGCGATGTTTTCATTTGGCCGGACGGATGTCGAGCGAAATTGAATCGAACCGCCGGAGGATCCTTTCCGGGGCCGCGTCAGGGGAACGGCGAGAGCAAAGATGGCGCGTTTGGAAGCGGCGAGCAGCGGGTAAGGATCTGCGGCACGCGGTACGCGCGCGGTTCCAACTCCGGCACCAATTTCGGGGGGCCATTTTTCCCTCGAAGGGGAACGTCGACGGCAGCCGAAAATTACCCCGGTTGGACCACCCAGTCGGCTCAAAGCAGACCAATCTCCTGGCCATGGGCTAATCGAGTCGAGACGACCCGGCCGGCGCGGTCTGGTGGGGCTAATTGCAGCTCACCACCTTCCTACCCTCCAGAGGTCGACCTCTCTATTAAGAGACCTTTACGCGGCCTCTTCTCGCGCGTATCTCACTCTCTCTCTCTGTCTGTCTGCCGCATCACGTATTAAATTGGAGGGTGTAAGAGCGCGATTCGAAATTTTTTACTCAACTTAGTGCCAACGAGTTTTCTCAGCCTGGAGGCTCTTACCCTCGATCCTCCGCTCCACTGGACTCTTTCTCTCTCATCCTCGTTCAACCCTTCCCGTTCATCCTTCGCCTCGTTTGCGTCCTCGGTCGACGTTTCCACCTGCTTCCTCGGCCGTACGGTTTCATTTTCTTCTCTCGCTTTCGGCGAGGGTTGCAATTCGTACGTGAGTGTAAATTTTATAATAATAAAGCCCCCCCCCCCCCGTGTCCCAGCCGTCCCCCGCGCGATACAACGACGGACGCGTTAATTTTCACGTCCATCGAACGGGCGAGACGAGCTGCCTGTCAAGGGGAGAGAAAGATCTCTCCTCGCGGAGAGTTTATGGCTTCCGCTATCGCCCCGAAACGTGGCGAGCGTGTCGTGATACGGCGCGAGCAGCCTCCTTCCCGACTTTATGGTTATGCGAAATTCCTCTCCTCAGTCTGGTCGTAAAACTATTTTATAGGAGATGTAGACACCGGTTGTTTATTGCTTGCACGACCTCTCCCGTGTACAAGGTCGAATTACAGCTAAAAGCCCGTGTTCTACACGACGCGATAATATACGAGGCCTCCTAACGTCCCGACGTTTCGCCGATTTCCCTCGCCGTCTGGCCGGGGGCTCCGGGCGTTCACGACTCACCGCCGCGAGCGCGCGGTTCCAACGGCGTTTTTACACGGCCACGGCGTGTCTATTGTCTCGCATTTTTACGCACAGATCGTGAAATATCTCGACTTACCTCGGTGGAAAGTTGCGCCTCTGCGTCGCTGGATCCCCGTGGTAGTTGTTGCTGTTGTCGTGGAAATCGTTCGTTGTCGATCGACGGTGATCGTGGTGTGTGTGTAACGAGAGTAACGAACGAGAATTCGGCCGGGGATACACGTTTTTTATTCGCATTTCACGCTGCACAGTATATAAACTTTTCGCCCATTCGTTCAGTCTCATTATGTACAGAAGATGCGGAGAATGTAAGCGCAAGGAGAGACAAAAAGAAAAAAAAAAAGGGAAAAAAAAGGAAAAAAAAACAATGGGAATGGGAGAGATTGAAAGGTGGCGGAGACGCAAGCGAGAAAAGCGACGCGAGAACGCTCGGGAACGAACAGCTAGGGAGATACTTGGAAAGCTTCGAAAGACATATTTACGACTAATTCTTCGTGACTGGAACCCTCGCGCCCGAACAATCCGACGGCGCGACAAACGTATATTACAAACGTCTATTCGAAATAATGTCGGCGGACAGCCGGCTGGCGTTAGCGACAAGTGTTGACCGTTTTCTTAACCAGGCAGGTGTTGCAAGTGACCTCGCAGCACCATCGGAACCTACATTCGCAGCTGATCTTCTCCTTGACGACCCTGGTGTCGTAGCCACGGCCGCAGCAGAGCAGCTCGCATCCGTCGACTCCCTGGCTGGTGGAGTTGCAACGTCGTCCCTGCGTGCCCAGCGAGCCTGTTTTTCTGTTCGGCTTGCAAAAGTCCGGCGAGTCCTCGCTGTAAATCAGATCGAATCTGTCCGGCGGCTTGATGGTCGGCCCCTCCGTGATGAAGCTGTGCCCGTCGTTGCTCGGTATCACCTTCGCCGCGCCGTCGAACGACTCTTTCAGCCTGTTCCCGACGTCGCGGAACGCCGGCATTTTCCGCCAGCAGGTACGGACCGTGCACGATCCCGAGAGTCCGTGGCATTTGCACTCTGTGCTCATAAAGTCCCTGATGGCCTGCGGCACATATATACACATACACGTACAACATAGACATAGACGGAGAAAAGGGCAAATTGAGTGGCGCAAAATGAAAAACCGCGATATATCCAACGCCTACCAGACGACCGGCGTTGTTGTTGTGCAGCTTCACCAGCGTCTTGATGTCGCTGCGCTTGCGATAAGGGGCGTCCATGAAGTCCCGCGACTTTTTGAATCCAAACTTGACGTTGTCGCCGCAACCGCCCCATTCCCAGTCACCCTCGGTCGGCAGGCTCTTCTCCATCTCGACGGTACGGGTCAGCTTGTCCAACCGATTGCCTGCGCAATTCGCGTCGTTCGCGAGAATCCAAACAGTGAGTCTCTCTCTCTCTCTCTCTCTCTCGGTGACTTTTTTCTATACGTTTCACCGGTGGAGAATGCACGCACGCAGGTTCGTCCTTGCTTACCTTTCGACGTCATCTTGTCGCACGAGCACTCGACGAGGTGTCCCATGGTGCAAGCTCTCGTGACCGCGTAAGTCACTCCGGCCGCGGTGATGGCGTTCACGAAGCCCGTCTCCCTGGTATCTGCGAACATCGGGACGAATTTGCAATCGATCGGCAAGTTTCGTTACCCTCGAGAAGCCTCGAGATATCTGGCCCGACGCGGACCAAGGCGTCCCCTCTGGATCAGAGACGCCGACTCGAAGGAAGGAAAGAAATCGGATTACCGCGAACCGAGGTAATCGCGAAGGGGAGATAAGTCGATTAATCGAAGCGAACCGCTGAATGGGCGGAAACGGATTCGACGTTTGGCGACGACGCGCAGAGATCGGAAAGGACGAGGCGCACAGAGAGAGAGAGAGAGAGAGAGAGAGAGAGACTCGACGGTCTGAATTCTCGATCTGGAACCGTACGAAAGATCGGAATTCTCTCGAGGAGAAAAAGGGCGCGCGTCCTCAAAGTGGAAGGATCTCGGGAATGACGAGGTTCGTCGCGACAGGCTCGACGTTCCGAAGTGGAACGGACGGCGAGAGCAAGCAAGAGCCAAGCGGGAGAGAACCAGGACGTCGGATCTCTCGGTGGCGTGTGTATTCGGTTTCAACCTGTCACGTTTCCACTCCATCATTAGACGGACAATGCACGCCGGAGGTTCCACCCCTTTTCAAAACGGCAGATTACCACCGCCTCCGTCCAACGGCTCCCTGTCACCCATTGTCTCTCACCTGTCCGAGCATCCGGGTTTTGCAAATCCTCCCGAGAACCCTCTTTCTTTATTTCCGCGTGTCCAGAGAACCCTGCTGCTCCCCCGCTCTCTCTCTCTCTCTCTCACTTCCACCCGTATTTCTACGTATGTTTCCGATCGACGACACCCGAGAGAGGAGAAACCTACGCAGGCAGGCAGGCAGGCAGGCAGGCAGGCACCGGCCTGGCTCTCTCGCGATCGAAGGGATCGAAGCGGAACCGCGATGGAATCTCCGCGGGTGCCCGTTGGCCCGTTAGCGGATTAACTTATAATCGGAAGGCGGAATGCGAGTCCAATTACCGATTCCTTTGGAGGCGCGGGCGCGCGACCGCGCTCGCCGGTTGCGCGTGCAGTCGCGCGGCCAACGCGCCGCGGGATCGCCGCTCCCCCGTCAAAAGTATCGGGAGCGCGTATCTGTCGGCGATCGGTCGAGGCCGATCGAATCGAAGCCGAAGCGTTTCCGCGCCGCGAGGCAATTATCCTTTTCGAACGTTTAAGCGAAAACCAGTCGCGAATACTAATGCGCCGCGCGGCGACGCACACACCGCCTCTGGGGATCGAGCCTCGAAATCTCGCCGAGAGGTGGACGATTGGGAAGAAAACGCGAGAGAAGAGGAAACGATTGCGAGGGGGGAGGGGGAGGGGGGGGGTTGTATCTGGCCAGAAGGAGAGGAGCTTCCCAGAGAGGGAAGGAAAAAGGGGAGAGACGTGGCTCGCGGCGTGGTCTCTCTCTGGCTGTGGTGGTCTGCGCGCGAGCCTGGGAAGGGGTTATACGCGTTAAGCTCGGTTCGCCGTGGTTCCCATGGATTCCAGCCGGGTATCTTCGGCGCGGATCGACACGCGGACGGACGGACCGACGGACGGACGGACGGACGAAACGAGAAGACGCAACCCGAGAGGGGCAGAGCTGCCACCGCCCGCGTATCTTCCGATGCATCGCCTCACCTTTCAGTGCGTATTTAAACGATACGATAGTTTTATACGAGCGATCTGATATCGAGGTTCGAGAGCGAAAGGCCCTGGGCTCGCTCATGCCTCGCCGAGAGCTTGTGTTCACCGGCCGTGTTTCGCGTCTCCTGGCTGCCTGCCTTTCGCCTCGTACCCGTCTCCTCGCTCGATCGCGATTCCTCGACTCTCGCTACCCCTACTCTTCCTCTCTCTCTCCCTTTCTTTTCCTTTTTCTTCGCCATCCTTTTACACGATGGTCGAAAACCTAACCTAAACCTTCCCGATGGCCGAATCCCGTGCCGGCTCTTCCGGATCTCGCGCGAGTCGCGCGTACGACCAAGTTATTGGTACCTACGGGCTAGCTTGGCCAGCGACGACGTTCGTGGCGAAGAAAAGGTAAGAAAAGAGCGTGGCGTGGAGGGCCGGGAATGTTCGAGGCGGAGAGGAGCGGCAGGTAATATAAATCACTTGGAATCAATTAGACACGAGGGATCGCGAGCCGATGATCTTGCAGTACTCCGCTGCCAGGTGCACGGAGCGCCCATCGCCTCGGGTCGCTCCGACGGCTCAGCCAATTATCAACATTCCGGGGCATTATCCTCCGAGCGAGACTTACGCCGTGTTTAATTGCGAGTGGTCGTCTTCTTTTTCTTCTTCTTCTTCTTCTTCTTCCTCCTCCCTCTCCCTCTGCACGGTCGTCTCTCTTCCTCACCCTTAACTCTCAACTCTTGCGTCACTTCTGATTTTCGCGTTTACTCGCGAAGCGTTTCGCTCCGCCGAGAACGCCGTCCGGCTTAGCTTCCGAGCTCGTCGTTAGTCGCCGTTGGGGCTGAGCGTTGGAACGTGGAATCCCCGTTGGCGATCGTTCGTCGATCCCTTCGCTCGTCGATTGTACAAGGTGACGCGGAGGATTCATCCGCGCGGTATTTATACGCGAGCGAGGCTGCCGCCGCGCCGCTGACCTTTTTTGCGACGCCGCTCGCTTAACGGGACGCGCGTAACTCTCGTCCGCGGGTCACGCAATGAAACGCAACCGACCGACGAATCTCGGCTCTTGCCTTAAACGGACGCGTCGAACGTCCTCGCGGCAACGGACGACGCGAGTCAAGGGTGAGACACCGCAATGCGCAAGATGCCAATTTCAGGGGAAACTTGAACGTTCGTTTCGAACGAAGGGCCAACGAATCTTCGATGGAACAGAGTTCGACGAAAAGGCGAGTCTCGCGCGTATAAACGAGGCGCCGCGATCAATCGGCCCGATGGATTACGCAAGATTACGTGTGATTCGCAACGACGCACGACGCGCCGCCATTGTAGGAATTATGTCGCGGACGCGGAGGATCGACGCGACTGGATGCCATCGATCGGTCCCGCCGTTCGAGTGATTTGTTTCGCCTGGACGCGATTTATCGGCCGACTCGCGCGCGATAGATCGGTCTGTCGCTCGGCTCGGCTCGGCTCGGCTCGGCTCGGCTCTGCGCGCGTAAGTCGAACGCTCCTCCCTTCCCACCGCTTCGGATCCAGCTGTTTTGAATCGAATCGGTCTCCGGTGAACCGGATACGCGCCGTTACCCTCCGCGGGTTTTCATCGAGTCCGCTCTAATTGCGGACGATGCCGCGATTACGAGGAGCGTAAGCGCGAGCGACTGCCGCGCGCGCGCTCGCCGATCGCCAGCGAAAAGGAGAACGAAGACGAAGGAGGGGGGGGGGGGGGGGGGGGGGGGGGTACGAAGGGGAGAAGATAAATCGCGGGAAGCGCTCGTAAATAAAGAGGAGAATATCGAATGAGAAAAGAGGCACGGCTCACGGCGTTTAGTTAACCCTCGTGTACAAGCAGATCCTACGAGAGAAACCTTTCCAATAAATACAGCGAGAACGGACGCATGAATGCCGGCAAAAATCGCCCAATGACCAATTGCGGCAACAGCCACTCGCCTTTTCCCGAGATTCCGTGGAATTTTTCAGCTCGCGCTCGCGCTCGTATCACCGCTGGATTCTCCTCTCTCGCAGGAATTTCTCTCCCTCTCCGCCTTCTCCGTCTCGTTCTTTCCAACGCGCTCCTGCTTCGCCGGCCAAACGAACGAACCTCTCCGCTCGGAGATACCGCGGTAATTACGAGGCGAATCGTCTCTCTTTCCTCTCTCTCTCTCTCTCTCTCTCGGTCCAAGGGAAGATACAGGCGCGGATCTAGACCGAGCACCGCGCGTGGAAAAGCGACGCGCGTTTCAGAAACGCTGACAGAGGCGAAACAGCACAGTGCGTACGGAGTGTACGGATAAGTTCTCGTTTTCTCTGGCCGACTCTTCTTCCTCCCTCTCCCTCTCTCTCTCTCTCTTCTTCTTCTCTCGGTGTTCCCTTGGCCAACGTAAAATCGACCGAGCATTCAAATGTCACCGGCGAACGGGCAGAGTCCAACGGAATAACAGATCTGTCCCGATGTTCCGATCTCCTTCTCCCTCCCGCGATCTCGCGTCTTCCTCCGGCTCGCCGCCTTTCGCCCTTTCTCCTCGGGCTACCGATCCCGAGTTAAAGCCACGATACGGTAGCCGAGATACAATAAACGCACGGGACATTAAACTGTTTGCTATTGTCAGCCTCTTTGTGGGAGATACCGGCCTCCTCGTGTCTTCCCGTGTCTCCTCCGCCTCCCCCCCCCCCCCGTTTGCAGTCCCACAGTCGAACAAGTACCCACGGACTCGGTTATTAATCTCGCTTGGTCGATTGCCTCGCCGACGAAACAAATTTCGCTCGCTCGTTTCGCGAGGAAATCGACGGCGACGCGTCACGTGTACTCGATGGTACTTTATCCCGATTTTCGAGGTTCGAGGTTCGTAAACTCGCGGCTGGCGAACGGCGAGAGAACAATTCTCGAGGAAACGTCGGGAACGAGAAAGGAATCTGGGATGACGGGGAGAAAGAGAGAGTGCTGTTCCGGTTGTCAGTCGACGTCCGAAGGTGTCGCTTTAGTTACGGACAATTTCCACCCTGGCAGCCGGCCGATTCGGCCGCACTGGAAGCGAGAAAAATCGGGTTTTCCCTTTTCATCTGGAAGATACGCTTCCTCCGATAATCGGTGCTCATGGCTCGTGCATTGTCGTTTCCTGCGGCGAGGGTGCTCGCTGCGTGGCCACGCCACCTCACCGTTCGAAACACCATGAATAACGCGTAAAAAATGGTCTCCGCTTCGGACCACCCGTCTCTCTCTCTCTCCACCGTGTGTCAATTACGATTCGCCAAACAACGCGGAACGACGACTGAATTTTCGACTTTGCCTTTGCGACGCTTTGCCCACCACATTCAAACACACACACACACAGAGAGAGAGGGGACACAACGGGTAAAAATCGTCTTCGAAAAATTTCTCGAAACGTTCGTGCGAAAGTTTCTAAATGGACAGAGTCCGGTCCCGAAGGGATCGGGAAAAGCTAATGTTAATAAACGAGGGGCCAGGCGTCGACGTGTGTGGCAGCGACTCGGAGGAGTACGCGGAGCGAAACGCGCTGGCAAACCTTGCGAGTGTCCGAAACGGTAAAGGTGAGAGGCGAGAGAGGCGGGATGCGGTCCTCTGCGAACCGCATTAGTTAGCACCGAGTTCGCAAGGCGACAAAACACTTAGCGCCGTGGCGCTAAATCGCTTTTAGCTCGCTCATTATCGTCCCGTTCCGTTCCGTTCCGTCCCGTTTCGTCTCGTTTCGTCTCGTCGCTCTGTCGCAAACACTCGCTCTTTTTTTTTTTTTTTCTTTTTTTCAGAGAAAGCAGCTAAGAACGGCCTAGCAGCTCTCTCTCTGCGTGTTATTCGCGAGGCGATTCGACGCGTTCCGCGGGAAGGCAGGCCTGAAGATCGTTTTGGAACAGTAACGAACTGTTTTCTGTTAAAGCTCCGAGGAACGGTTCGAATATTCGACGGTCCGATCCGCAAACAGGTTGCCCCGCGCAATCGCAATCGGTTCGCTCGTCGACCAGAAATCTCCGTATTCTTGCCAAACCAAAATAGAACGCGATAATTACCGTTGCGAGGAGGAGAATGAGGAGGAGGATCGAACGGATGGAATAATCGGGCGACTCGTGGCTCGAGTTTATTAACGCGCCAAGGTGAGCATCCTCGTTAGAGCCGAGAAACATCCTCGAAAAGAATGCCCGAGGTAATGGAATATACGATCTCCGGTTCGCGCATGTACGCGTGCATGCGCCTGGCCAAGACGCATGTCCCGTGACCGATCCTCCGTCGCAATTTCCCAACGGGCGAACTTCCTATCCGAATTTTTCATCATCATCACCGGAGCTGAAACGATCGGACGAGGGGTGAGAAGGAGCGGAGAGAGGAGAGAATTCGGTCGTTCACCCGTTTGCAAGGGGCTTCTCTGAAATCTCTTGGAACGGTCGAATAAAATCGTCCCTGCACCCGGGCTCCGCCTCCTCCGATCGTTCGAGAAGAAAGAGCAATTTGTTGCTTCGAGGAGGCCCCCGCTTTTAGAGAGTGGCCGTTTCCACCGTGGCCGGGTAATACTCGACGGAATCCCGGTGAACGAAGAAAACCACTCTCTTAATTTGGTGGAGACAGGGGCACGCACGGTATCGAGACGAGGATCCGGCGATCGTAGTCCGCAAGGACTGAATCTTCCCTGCCTTCGTATACCGACGCGCGGACGCGGCCGTGGCAACACAATAAATTCCTTCCTCCCCTTTCCTTTTCCCTCTTGGTAGCTCTTTCCACGGGTTTTTGACGCCCGTGTTCCTCTTATCGCGACACGCGGCACCCCTCAATTAAGAGGTGCTGCTCGTCCACGAATGTTCTACCAGTCCAATCCTCCGGATCTCTTCTCCGCTCGGACCACACAGCGGGAGCTACCTGCGACGGCTGAACCTATCGGCCAGATCGCGCCCATAAAAATTAAACGTCGCCAGATAAATAAACGTCAATCGGGAATTAAGATAGGCGCCGCCGGTAGCGTGCCTTCGTCCTCTGCTTTTTCTCTATGCGTGTTTGCCCGTTAGGAATTTTCCCTCGCTTCGATGTCCCCTCTCTCTCTCTCTCTCTCTCTCTCTCTTCTCGTCGTCCAGGATCCATGGATAAACCCCGACCCGTTCGATGATACCGCTCCCACGAATTTCTCTCTCAGATTCAACTAATTATGAGTCGACCTCCCATCACGATCGCTTTTCCTTTCCTTCCCGGATATACGTGCACACTTTTTTCTCAATCGCGTGCAAAAGAAACTCAAAGATTGTCAGAGATTTTTCTTCTCGACTCTTGATCCTGTTTAATAAAAATTTATTTCAATAACGCGCGATCGATGCTGATCCGCGCAGATTCGCACAAAGAGGAACGCGAGTGCGTCGTTTCAACCCCCCGAGCGCAAAGAGCACTTTGTCGTCGTGGCAGGCGCGCGCACGACGCGTCGAGGGTGGGCCAGAGAGTCGTATATTTCTTCCCGTGGTAGACTTCCCAGGGCGAGCTGTCCTCGCCCGGGGTCGCAGATAAATGACGATCGCCGAGGATTGTCACCCGAAACGAGCGGTTAACACATCGCCGCCCCTGTCATCGATCCGCACCGTCCAATAACGCACCCGGCAGCCAGGATTTACGGTACCTGCCGCAACCCAGACCTTTCCTCGCCTGACCTTTCATTTCGACACTGCGACAGCTCCATGGAAAACCCCCCGGTAGTAGTTGCTACGTGCTCGTAAACACGTGTCCCGTAACCGGCGATCCGGCCACCGGGCAACGGCAACGATCGAACGATCGCGAATTTCGCAAGTAAAAGAGTCAGAGGAGCCCCGCGGCGAAAGCTCGTTAATTGTTCATTCGGCCGTTGCGGGTTTACGATTCCTGTACGAGGCATAATGCGATCGGACTTTGTCGTCTTTACGAAGCGGTGTCGTTTTTTTTTTACGGGGTGAGGCAAGCTCGTAAGTGCCAGCTGAAACGCAAATTAGATGCCTCTCTCTCTCTCTCTCTCTCTCTCTCTCTCTCAGGTGGATTCTCGCTGCTTTCCCCTCCACCATCGTCGTCGACCACGCGGTAGTTCCCTCCGATATTAACGCGGACTCCGTGTGCGGTATCGAAACTCGATTTAGCGAATTCCATCTCGTGGCAAGAACATCGCGGGCAGCAAATATCGCCTGGTGGAGAGTTAATTAACCCGTTGTCCGGCGGGTTTCGCGTCGGGCCGGCCGAGCGCCGAGCGAGTCGAGTATTAAAACGGTGTATATCTGTCGTATCTCGGGAATCCCGGGAGGGGAGGAAGGGAGGGAGGGTGAGCAGCTCACCCTCCCTCCCTCATTGTCTCAGGCATCGCCGACAGTGTCGGATATAATTCGATCATCGATCGTCCGCTCTGGAATCCACGCGTCCGATATTTCGTACCCGCTCGTACCCACCGACGAATACGCATTCGGTCAGCTACGAATCACGATCGATACGATCGATCGTGTAATCTCTCGATCGGAGGGGGACGGAGGGAGGAACGAGGACGGGAGGAACGAAAGAGAGAGAGAGAGAGAGAAAGAGATACTAGAATGGTTCTCGAGGTCTGGCAGTCTCGAACGGCTGGCAATGAAGCCTTTAATTAAGGGAACATATTGCCACTAATATCCGACGAACAGCGTCAATCTGTCAGGCTACCAAAAGGTACCGGATCTGATAGCGTTTCGGCCTAGAGAGCAGTTTCGGCCTATTGGACATCGGCTGTCTTCGATTTAGTTGTCGTGCTCGATCACCCGGAATTAATACATCGGACGGGTAACTAAACGAGCCACGCGGACAGGTTCGGTCGCCTCTCGTCTCGTCTCGTCTCGTCTCGTCTCGTCTCGTCTCGAATGCGCACGCCAACTCAAATCGCGTGAGAATTTTTCTTCGGACGGACGACGGCAGGGCTCGACCCGGCTTGCCTGCTTGCCTGCCTGCCTGCCTGCCTGCCCCCCATCCACGTTCAATTTCGCACGCCGTATCTCTCGTCGTCGGTTAACGAAATGCCTCGGAATCCTGCAACGCGATCCCGACCAGATACATACCATCTCTCCTCGCCCCGATCGCGTCAAATCATCGCGATAAAGCCAAGGCGAGAGTGTTTCACTCGGACGAGCAAGAAAATTTTTACTCCGAACGAGAAGCGACCCGACCGAAAGGAACGAACGATTCCCACCTCGGCGATCGTCACGGATTTCGAAGAGAAGAAGCACGAAACGTTTCACCGTGACAATCACCGAGTCGCGCGTGAATAATTGCCGCGATTAATGGAATCGACTATCGCGCAATCGGGTCGCACAAAAACCGCTCGTTCGGCCGGCTTTCCCTCGCCTCGCGACGGACTCATCGAGGTTAATTCGAAAGTAATGGCGCGTGTTCGAGAGCATCGACGGTGTGTTCGTCTCGAGCGAACTCGAGGCAACGTCGAACGGTGGAAGGACGTTGTTTAGTCATCGGCGTTTAATCGTGACGAATGGGGGGGACGCAGGACTGAAAGGGAGCGTGTAATCCGCCTCGGTGCCCCGTCTACGGTCCCCCTTTGACTTGGATCTTGCGGAAAGTGACGGCTACTTACCGCGTAGCAAAATTTTTCGCAGCGATCGTCTCATGGCGGTGCAGTTCCATCTGCGATTACGAAACTGGTACTGACACTCTTTGGTTCCGACCTGGACCCCCTTCGCGATCTCCTTCAACAGCGACGGTTCCTTGCGACAGATGTCCGCCATCTTGCCCTTCAGTCTTCTGGTCTTCTTGCAGATGAGCATCGGGTCCATCACCACCTGATTTCCAACGGTCCTGCGAACAAGCGAAACCACACATCGATCAGTCGAGCGAGGCGCACATTTTTTTCGTACGCGCGTCGTATCGTCCAATCGTATCGAACGTACACGGGGGCGGAGGGGGGATCAAACACAGCCGTAGCCATCGGGATAATTAAATCTCCGATCCGTCCATTGTGTGCTCGCTCGTCGCGGCGAGCTAGCGGATCGACAGAGCGCGGTCTACGGGGACCGCGAGCGAGGAACAATCCAGAAACGGAGAGGACGAACGCGAACGCGGAGGCAAAAAGAAAAGCGGAGATCGCGAGGAAGAGTTATCCTACACGCAGTGGGAACCGCGAGTCCTCTCTCCTTCGGGACCAGAAAGAAGAGGAGAGCAAGCACGGAGAGACGACGAGACCGCTGGAGCTGGGGTATAAAAAAATTGTGGAAAGAAGAGCGGGGAAAGGGGAGGGGAAAGAACCGGGAGGAAAAGAACGAGAAACGAAGGGAAACGGACGCGAGAGAGAGAGAGTGTGGCGAGGGGTGGAGAGACGGGGGGGAAGGGGAGGACACAGTCCGAGCGACCTTCGTTACGAAACGTTAATTAAGATCATTAGTTCTGCGTCGGTAGGATGCCGGGGCGCGTACACGACGGCCTCTCGGGAATGCAACGACCTTAATGGCAATAATTCCGTTAAGGACGGTTGCTCGCGCCCGTGTACGTCGCCGGCGCGGCCAGCGATGCTTCTGCTTTTCGTTCCGCACGAACCACGAGTAGTAAAAAAGGAACGAGCTCCGTGGGTAATACAGGCGTGCACCCCAGTCGTGCACCGGTGACATCGTCATTTGGGCGAGGATTCCAGCCTCGCGGACGACTGTAAGGAGGCTGTAACCAGCGAGGACAAGAACGTTCGATGCGCGGACAAGAATTCTCGAGAAACTCGCGAACCCGGGGACGATCGAAACGCGTTCGCGGGAGGAGGGATCGAGAAGAGGGACGGAGAGAGAAGAAAAAGGAAGAAAAAAAAGGGAGAGAGAGACTCAGTCGCGACTCGCGATCCGCCTTCCCCGAGGAGAAAAGAAGCTAAACGTAGCTCTCGTTCGCGAGCAAAATATGGCTCATGTTACGTCTCGCGGGACGAACGGACCCCGCTGCCGCCAGGGTACAACGCGCAAGAACTTCATTCGCCTGCTCGATATTCTTGCTCGATGCTCGTTCTCGATAACCCCCGTTTAACGGACCGCGGTTCGTCTCAAAACGTGACGTTGGCCCGGAACCGGGGACGACACAGCACGGGTCGGCACGATCTTCCGTGCCGAGCGTTTCGCGAATCTCGCTGATTTCGAAATAAATTCTCGCGTCCACGTCGCGCCCTTATCAAGAGGGATAATCGCGGCTCGACTGCGATTTCCCGGAATCTGCCGACAATCGCGAATGCTCGCGGGGAATGCGACAAAGGCTCGCGCGATTCGTGCAATAGGCGGCCGACGCGGACTACAAACGACTGACTGACGTTCCGAGAAAAGGAGAATCGTTGCGACACGATTTCTCGATGACGCGCGCGTTCGTCAAACGACGTCTTATCGTCGCGCTGACAAACGAGGGACCAACTCTTACGCGCGTCGCTAAAAATAACCAATCGACGCCCCGGCTCGAACGTTCCTTCGTTCGAGAAGCGTCTGTTATAATTTTCCTCGCGATGGAAAAACGTCGGTGTGTTCGTTTTTGGGAATTTTCTCGCTGTCGGCGAGATGTCGCGACTCGTCGCGACCAGGTGGTGGAAAAAGAGAGAAAGAGAGAGAGAGAGAGAGAGAGAGAGGGAGGGAGAGAGAGAGATGGAAACCCCGCTGCGTGACACTGTCCTGACATTTACAGTTCAAAGGATCGCGGCCAAAGAGTATTTGCGCTGGTTCGTTAACGACTGCGTAGCTAACCTCCGCAAGTCAAATAAACGCAAAGATCGTGGTCTGTCGATACATCTCCTCCCCGTTGCGCGAATAACGTTACGACGTTATTAATGGAAACGCATCGCCGTCGTTTGACGAGCGGATATCGGTCGGCTTCGAGGTACCGGGCTATTAATATCGGCGCTGTACTTTGGTCAGTTTGAAGGAATTGGCGTGGTCAAGAACCGAGCGACCGATATTTCCGCGTAACTTGTACCCGCGACACCGATCACTCTTTGGCGCGAGGATGAGCGCGATATTCGCGACGAAAAGAAAGAAAGAGAGAGAGAGAGAGAGAGAGAGAGAGAGAGTCCGTCGCTGGCAAAAGGAGAAGCAAGATGGAAAGGGTTGGAGATCCGGGCTAGACCGAGAGAAGGGGTTGTCCTCGTGTACGCGGAGGCAAGAAAAGAAGCGGAGGATGGACACGTCGTCGCGAACGAAAAGCGTGGAGAGGCCGGTTAGGGCGGTCGACTTATTTATTGCCTCATTAGACGCACTCACTTTGCTCGGAGGCAGCTCCACGCTGTCTGCTCGGATAGACAGTGACGAGAGAGCAACGTTGCTCTGGCTCCACTCGTCGGTGTTTGTATGCGGTCGAATAGTGAGAGAGAGAGAGAGAGAGAGAGAGAGTCGGAAAGGGAGAGAACCACTCTCGATAGAGAGAGTACCAGAAAAAGAGAACGGACCCGTTCTCCGGCTGCCGAAAGCAGTTCGAGAAGAAGAAGAAGAAGAAGAAGAAGAAGGAACGGAACGGAACGACGCACGAGGAGGAGGAGGAGGAGGAGAACCAGCAGAAGAAGAACGGTCGCCGGGTCCACCGGCGAATTCTTCGAATATCTCTCACCGTCTCGAACGAGACCCTCGAGGATAGGAAGAAAACACGACGGAAGTTGGGAACCTCGCCTCCAAGGACATCGAGAGTAGGGTAATCCGATCGAGCAGCGCGAGATCCATTGCTCCTTCCTTTCCGTTCGTCGTTTGGGTTTCCCATCGCGCGAGCGACCACCGGAGGAATCTGTCCGTCCAGGGACGCGACGAGACAGAAAGCAACGAGTCACAGAAAGGGGAGGCGGGGGGAGCGACAGAATGTACGAAAAGGGGGAAACACGAGGAAGAAAAAGCACGGCAAAATGAAAGTGGAAAGTCACAACAGACTCGGGCTTGTGTCGACTAAATACGGGCACTTAATCTAAATCATCGTTTTATTGCTCGACGACGCGGCGGAGACACGGGACACGACGCGGCGCAACCGTGGAATACGTGGAGAACGAGAGAACGTGGAGCAAAGAGACCACCGCCGGATGGTCGTTCCATCCGCCCAAGTGGATCGAACCGCGTACAGTCTCTCCGTTGCTCCTTTCGATTTCAAGTCGATACCAACACGCAAAGCGCGTGTATCGCGCGGATACGGACAAGCCGAGGCTAAGAATAGAAGAAAGAACGCGGAAGAAAAGGAGTTGGAAATCCGGTGGAAATCCGAGAGAAGTATCCTCGGCGTACGTAGAAAGGCTGGTTCTGAACTGACCCGAAGAATGCTCGAACAAATTGGCGGCAGAGGTTAGCGCGCGACCGAGTCTAGGTCTGCGTTTAGAGACGCTCGAGACGTCGTTTCCCAAGAACCCCCGAGGAATTTGTGGCGCGATTCCCGAGCCTCTCGATCGGTCCCAAATAGAGGAGAGAGAGAGAGAGAGAGAGAGAGAGAAAAGCGCCGCGTGATCGCAACGCCTTCCATTTCCGCGTACAATCTCGTACGATCGCCCGACTCCGGGCAAAAGCGTGCACGCGCTTAACGAATTATTCGAGGCACGCGGCTTAATGAAACCCGATCGAATCGGCAGGGGCTAATAAAATTAGAGTAGGCTCGGATAACGCGGGGGTCTTAAAATTCCGCGCATAGTACGGCTACGTCGTGCGCACGCCGTCGAAACAATTTCAAAATTCTTCCGCCGGAGAGGAACGTCTAGCGTCGGGAAACGCGGCTACGCCCCCGTCCAAACATTCCACGAAAATCGATCCGCTGCTTTTGCTCGTTTGCGGGACACGCGTTTCAACCACGTTAACTACCTCGGCCGGCCTGTACCCCCCCCCCTCCCCCCTAACTTTTATCGTCCCCGACGGTACATACCGTTGAGTACCGTCCGGAAGAGGCAGCGCTTTAAACTAATCGCTCGTTATGTCGTCTGAACGCGCGTTCCCCATTAACCAAGCTAAATGAAACGCCTTGCGTTTCGCCTGGTGGTCGAATAAATCTCCGACAATTCGAAGACGCGACGATCCTCCGACGAGAAGGAAGGGGAGGGGGCACGGTTGGCGCGATCGTGACGCGTAATTAATAATTAGGGGGGGCGAGGGACGCGCGGAATTGTCGTTAACGCTCAACGAGCGAGAAAATCACGCGCTCGTTTACGCGAGATCGTCGTCGTAAACAATCGGAAAGCGGCTTGCCGATTGCCGAGTGGCGGTGGTCTCTAGCTTCCAGATAATTGCAACCACGAGAGCTGAACTTTTCCCGAACGGTTGAACGTTCCAACGATCGAACGAGACGCGAAATTTGTTCGTTATTTATACGGACGGAGGAAGAGAGACTAGAATTAATAGTCGAACGAGCCTGGCAAACAGACCAGACGAACCCAGCGTGGAGTTTGTTTTGCGCGCGAATGTTTCGCGGTCCACCGGAGTATCTCGGCAATGTTGTACGTTAGACGATAAATCAGAGGGCCGGACGAAAATTATTTCTGTCCTGCGCGAGTCTCGGTGGATCGAGGTGTCGCGCTCGAGGAAGTTGAGGACTAAATTTATCGCTTCGCCGACGTACCGTGAATCGAAACTGACCCTGGACAAGAGACGAAACGTTGCGAAACGGGCGCCTCGTTCCCGGTTCTTTCTACCCGCCGCCGGTTTCGCGGCTTTCGCGACAGGGATATATATATGAGGGATATGCCGTAAGCGTCTGACTGTAAACGGAAACGGAGCGCAGGATGCCACGGTTTCGCGGAAGGGGCACGGATTTTCCGTGTTTACGTTGGCATCACGCGCATCATCCCTCCCCCGCCTCCGCCTCCTCCTCCTCCTCCTCCTCCTCCTCCTCCTCCTCTTCCTCCTCCTCCTCCGCCTCCTCGAACGAAAAGGTCGAGCTTTTACGGCCGCAAATAGACAAACCGAGGCGCAAGAGGGTATATCTACTAATCCTCCGGCGAAACACGGAGGAGCGTCCGCGACGAAAATAAGCATTACGAGCGGAGGCTGACCGAAATACGGCCGAAATATCGGGAGCAAACATCCACTGGGAGCCGCGGTTTACGACACAGGCGTGCGTGCAGTTGCAGCGCGCAGCGGGTGGAAGGAACCCGGGTGGAAGGAGGCGAAGGAGGATGATCGATCAATATATCCCGCGTAGATTCGGCAGGTTGCCGGTGCTTGTGCAAGAGATCGAGCAGGCGGACAGATGTTGGAATCGAATCGTTCGGGCGAATCGACTCGGCCATGGACCGATAAAAGCGGAACGGGTTGACCTCGCGTCGCACACGGTCCGCGTGCTCTTATGATTATGATTATACCGGCGCTGGAAAGAAAGAAAGACAGAGAGAGAGAGAGAGAGAGAGAGAGAGAGAGAGAGAAAGAGGCCAGGTAAGACAGAGTGCATCGGGTGGGAGTATCGGGTTGTCCAACCAGCGAGAAGGTAGCTGCGGACTGCCCACCGCGGCTCATTGGCCAACTTTGCGACCCGACCGAACGCTATCGTATTATCGACAACCGCTCGTTACGATACCGGCCGATCGATCGCCGATATCCCGACACCTCCGCCGCCTGCGCTCGTCCGTCCACACAGCGCAGAAAGAAAGTTAAGGACCACAGAGACAAAGAGAGAAAGAGAGAGAGAGAGAGAGAGAGAGAAATAATCCGCTTGGTCTAGGTCGTCGCGCGACGATCAATTAGCCAGGGCCCGTATACGCGTCCCGCCGCGCGCCCGTCTGCAAAATTAACGAGCGAACCGCGCACCGATCGGCCGGGATCGTTTCGAGAGCAAGTGCAAGAACGGGAACGGAACACGAGGACGGAGTTCTCTGGCAAAGAATGCGTCTGAATCCACGGCGTGGATCGCGGTCTTTCTTCTCTCCGTGGGCTGCTCTCGATTTTTCTGCTGCTTTCGAGAGACGGCTCGCGCGGTCCGGGTTGCGGGAGACGAAGAGGGATCGCGCGCAGGAGAGGACGCGCGGCCGAAGGAGGCGAGGGAACAGGCGAAACGGGGCTGCTGCCGACTTACAAATTATACGCGCTCAACGAGATTTACGGGTGACGCTTCGAGCGAGACCATTGTCCATCCTCGCTCGTTTCTTTACCTCTTTACTCTTCTATTCGGCCGTCTTTGTCCACCGCAAAAGTTGGACGCTGCGGGTCCGGCTCCGCCGCGTGTATCCACGCCACCGTGAAACGCAACGAGAGAGGCAGAGAGAGAGAGAGAGAGTGGGAGAGACTGGCCGAGAGCCAGGGGAACGAACCGTGGATAGTATCCCTCGCGACGAAATCGGGGAATCTCGATCGGGAACGAGAATCCGGTTCCCGATCGAGTGTAATCGGCCCCCGATTCTCGCTGAAACGAGCGGAGACGAGACGCGTTGATCGGCCAACTTCCCCGCGATCGACGCGCGCCCGAGAGACGCCTCTTCGTGCGACGCGAGAAACGCCGGCGACCGACGAGAAGGCGATCGACGCGAACGAAAATAAAAAAACTTTGACGCTGGAAACCGAGGAGAACATTCCTTCGAGCCTACTTAAATACTTGTTAAATACCTGTCGTCGAAACAAACCACGAACCTTCTAATGTATTTATCAAACACGTCCCCGTCGTGTGGACGTCGTGCACAGGTATGAGAGCAAGGTGCGACGGTACAGTGTCGACTGCGCGCAGAAATCCCCTTTTAAATCGTTGACAAATATTTGCTCGACCTTAGGAGAGAGACCATCGCCTCTCGCCACCTTCACGGGAAACTACACTTTCGAATTTCAACGCGGACGCTGAGCCTAATCTCGCCGCGAGCCACTCGTCGTCCAATTTTCGTTCCCGCGTGGTGGGTAGAAAAAAAAAAAAAAAAAAAAAAAAATTCGAGAAAGTCGCAAGATCGATCGTCGAGAGATCGCATCGCGAGTCGCGAACTCCGTGGAGGTCCGATTCGTGTATTATCCTCGTGGAAAACTGGGCGAAAATCGGGCAAAGCACCGTGGTGAACCGTTTAAACGCGTTTGCAACGCGATTTGACTCTGGATGCTGCTACCTTGGACGACGGAGCAGCGATAACCGACTATCGTCGTACAAACATTTACGTAATAAACTCGAGTACACAGACGGTGCACTCGAGCTACCGAATAATTTACTGCCGTTCTCGCGATACGTTGCCTAGCCGAGACGTTGCACGTAACGCAGAGTTACGAAGAGCGTGTCACTCGCTCGCCAGTTGCGAATTCGCGACGTTTCGGGCCGATCTCTTCCGAGCTCGGTTTAATTTAAAACGTATCGCGAGACAACTCGCGATTTTTCGAACGTACGAGACGAACAAACCTCCGCTCGACGACTGTCGATCGAGCGGATCGAGCCTCGAGGAGAGACCGAGATTTCCCGGTAACGGTAACGAGCAATTTAAGCGAATCGAAATGAAACCGTAAATCTCAGGACAGGTCTTACTTACCGGAGCGCAAGTAACTTCCAAAGGTGGATTTATGGCGTCATTAATCATTCCGCGTGCGCGTAACGTGCCGCGTAATTGATAACCCAGATGACGTACTTCGGAACTGGAGCACTCGTTAGTTCGTCACGTTTGGAAAGTACTGACGTTAATCGCTCTTGAGGAGCAATTATTTTTCGCCGGAATTGCCGATATAAAAAATTGTCGTGATTTTGATTACGAACAATCATATGTATACACGCGTGTATATCTCTTTTCTGTTTGCAAGGAGAACGTATACTCGCTCGAGACGCGCGAGCAAGGATCCACTCGAGGCGAAAAATGTCACGATTCCCGAAAGACAATTTCTTTTTTCGTAATATTCGTAAATAATAGAGAGAGAGAGAGAGAGAGAGAATGCGAAACGAAGTGAAGAAACGAGTACTACGTACCAGAACGAGCCGGCGATGGGGGTAACGAGAAGGAGGCAGATCGCCACGAGAACGAGGCGCATCTCCATCCCCTCTGCCCCTCGGCGTGCAGCTTCGACGAGTGCCGATTGTCTTTTCCCTTGTCTGCCTCCTCTGGTTCTGCCGGATACCGGAAAACACCGGGATCTCAGAATCGGATTCTCGGCTCGAAGGGACGAAGAAGAAGAACGAAAATCGATGCCGATCGGTCGTGTCTCTCGCGCGGCGTAGCGCCACCACCAGATTCCTGACCTACGAAACCGGCGTAAAACTTGGACGACTTTTGCGCGTGACGTGTCGGGTAGCCCGGTAACGCGTCTCGAATCACACGTGCCCCACCCCTCTCGAAAGGAATACTCGAGGATCCTTTTTCTCGATCTCGAAGGTGAAATTCTTTATCGAGCACCCGATCTCCTCGGCCGTCCACTCTCGACTACTTTCTCGTATCTGGTCTTCGCTTCTGCCGACACTTCACCGGAGCACGATCGTTTTCTTCTTCTTCTTCTTCTTCTTCTTCTTCTTCGTCTTCTTCGTCTTCTTCTTCTTCTTCCTCGGCGTCGTTGCAGCCCTCTTCTTGCTCTTCCTCCTCCGACCGTTCCTCCGTTTCTTTCTTCTCCAGCTTCGAGAGTTCAACGATCAAAGCGAAAGAGCCTCTTTGAAACACGCGAATGGATACAAATATTGACCACGCGAAATCCTCATGATCTCTCCTTCCGGAGGCCACTGCTGCAACCCGTGAAAAAACAAGCAAATTTTCCCGTTTGCTTTGACTCGGCCAACGCGTAATCTTTTGGGATCGCAAATGGTCCTTGTCACGGCTGAGAAATTCCCGGAAGAGAGAGAAACCTTCCGCTTCCGGTCTGCTGAACTAGATACCCCTCCCCACCCTTTTCCGTTACCTCGCTTCTTGCTCTTCTTTCATTCACCTCCTCTCTCTCGATCCCGCCTCTCGATCTCCGTCTCTTTGCCTATCTTTCCTCGGTCCTCGGTTCCCCCCGCCGCGCGGTTCCTCGCGCTCCCTTTTACACGCGACGCTCGACCCGACGAACGAAACACCAAAGACGAGAGGCCGATCTGAGCCAATCTAGGAAGCTGTTATTTCCTTCCGGCGGGGACAAAAACGCGTCGCGTTCCTGCCAGAACTACGTCACCACGAACTTTGAGTGTTGCCTTACCCCCACCAGAAATGTACCAAGGAGTAGAGAAGACAGCCCCACCATTCACCTTCATCTGCTTCTTTCTCCTCTTCTTCTTCCTTCTCCTCTACCTCCTCTTTTAGTTTCGCTTCTTTTCCTCCTCCTCCTCCTCCTCCTCCTCCTTCGCCTCGTGTCTTTGGTCTTCTTTCGATTTGCCTCCGAGACACCACCGTTACCACCTTCACTACACCACCAACGTCGACGTCACCATCGCCGCGGTAACCTCGGTGTCGACGGTTCCGTGACCGAAATCGTGAATCCGCCGCCGAGGGGACATCCCTCTGGAAGAGATCCGACGAATCTTGAATTTTCCGGACAATTCGCGGGAAACGCGCGATGGTGTCGAGGTAAGACGAGATGAGACGCGGAAGGATTACCGGGAAAAACTGCGTGGGGCGGGGAGGGGCGGTGGGAGGGTTGGGGGGAGGGGGTTATGAGGGGGCACGAACGAGGGAGCGAGAAAGTCGGAGAAAAAAAAAAGTGGCGGAGGGTAGGAAGAAGATCGAAAAGCTCACGTGGTGCAGCGCGGATCGTGCGGAGGTGGAAAGTGGCCGATGGTAGGGGAGAGGAGAGGAGAGTCGCTGGTCCGTGATCGGAGACGAAGCTCCTGGCCAGAGCGAACCGTACGAGACTGTTGCGGACTAGGCAGGTGAGCGCCGCTCGGCGGCAACGAGACGCAACCGAGCCCCTCTTTTCCTCTTTTAACTCTCCTACGAACCACCTCGGCTCCTCTGTGCCTCCTCGCAACCTGCCGGCTTCGGGATCCCGCGGAGGGAGGACCAAAGCTTCCAACCGCGCGCTGCTACCTTTCGACCCTCCTACGTTTTCCACTCCGTTTCTGATATCCGACTGCCGCGGAAAATACGATCGACCAGTTTTCAGGGCTCGAGGCGTCCTCGCGTTCCAGCTTTCCAGCCAACGAGACAACGAGATCCTCGTAACGAGCAGCCCGACACGCGCGATCGAGCAAATCCTTCTCAAGGACCGTTATTTTCTTTCGCGAACTGACCCGCAACAAAGACACAGACCTGGATGGAATATCTGGCGGTTGGCTTACACGAGGACCACAACGTCGATCACAATGGTATCTTGCTCGTTCTCTTCCGGAGTTTCAGACAAACTTGGCTATCCGATTAAGAGAGATCGTTCTAAACAGCTTGGTACCAATTTCTTCTCTCTTGGCCCTGTTCTTTCACTCTCAGCATCGCGTGAGAACCTTTTTCTTTCGCTCGAGACTCCGACTGTGACTACCATTTTCCCTCCTGTTCCGCGTTACAGGATTACACGAGGTTTAAACTGACAGCATTTGATCCGCTACGTATTCTTTTCGTTTCGAACGAATTCTCTCTCTATTTTTTTTTCTTTCCTTTCTTTTTGAATTGTAATATATTTTAAGGAGTTTTTACCACCTATCAAGCAATCATCTGGCGTAGCGAGGAGACCATTTCAGGTGAAACCGAAAGTGTCGTTCTCGCGTTGCATCGAGACAAGATAGCAGCCGTACTTTCGTTCCTCCCCTTGCTCCCTTTCCTTTCTCCATCCGCGTCTGGAGAATGGCTGACCTAATTGATGAATCGTTCTTCGCGTGTATCTCTAGCGACGGGTCAACTGCTTCGTTGACCGAGCAAATGCGCCAGCGATCGGTCTCGACGTCACGACCGTTCTCCGTTAGTTCGCAGAAGCGACGAGAACCGTTTCGTACTGCCCCGTTCCCTCTGACGTAGACGCGTACGTGACTCTGTTTGTCGAAACTGCGAAACGCTCGTCATCCCCCCCGATTTTCGAGAAAAAGAAGAGAAAAAAAAAAAGGAAAAACAAGATAAAAGCAAGAGCGGAGAAAGCAAAAAACATCGGAGCAAGTGTGCCGGTAAAAGGAATCGTCTGGCGTTGCTGTATCACGACCACCGAATTCTACTCGCGCGGAACGAGTAGTTTTGAACGGTACTGGGGGACAAAGGGGGGAGAAGAAGGGTAGGGGAGGGGCAGGCAGACGGAGAGGTACAAGTGAAAGAACAAACGGCTCGATAGAGGAGGAGAGGAAGAGATCGCGGCGAAAGAGTAAAGAGGAACTGGCGATGGAGCGAAGAAGAAAGAGAGAGCGAGGGGGCCAGTGGGGGTCCGTATTACAGCTCATTTAGCAGCGGGGTCCTGTGCCCCTTCGGCCGGCCGAGAGATCCTCCCGGATCAGAATCAGGCGTTGGACCTACGGCAAAGATGAGTCCGTTTACGAGTACCACAGACCTCTTGGCACCTAGATAGATCCTTTCCTCGATCATCGACCATCGCTTGACCGTGTCACGCTGCTGTCGCAAGCGTAAAGTCGCTCGTTGATCGTCGAAATTTTTCGTCAGGCACGAACAGAGTCAGATCGTTTATTTCTCGGGGACCGACGCGGTTTGAAGAAAAAAATAAAGTAAAAGGGTAGGAGTGAAGGCGAGAGGAAGAAAGGAAGAAAGAGAAATGGAGGGGCCGAAGAGGAGAGGAAGAAAGGGAGAAAACATTACCGAGTTGTGACCAACACAGACACGAAATAGCTAGTAATTTATGGGTGAGACTAATTACCAGGGAATGCCGCTCCTCCGACTCTTCTTTGCTCCTAAGACCGCGCGTCTCTGCCAGACCAGTTTTCAGAGACGAGTGGAGCTTCTCTTAGCCCATCTTTTCGTCTCCGTTCCTCGTCGTTGGCCCTTTACTCTTTTTTTCGCCTCTTTCGCCCCCCCCCCTTTTTTCCATCCCCATCTTGCTCGCAACCGCGGTTTAAAATGTTAATTCGCGCGATGATCGACTTTATCGCGATCTTACCTCCAACGTTCGAGCTGAGTCGAAGAGAGCTGGAGAACAAAGAACGAAACCAAGACAGAAGAGACAGATGAGCATTTTCGAAAAAGAAGAAAAATATCGGGCGAGGGTGCTCCTCCGGAGGATAATGGGCAAGAAAAAGAAAAAACAGGCGTGTTCCCACGAGCCATCAGCACGAAGGAGGGTGTCGGAACAATACCAGGCCCGTCCTCGGCCCGTCGTTTCGACATTAGCCTGACCTAACAATTTGGAGCAAGCTCACTGCCCCCGCAACCACGATTCCTCTTCGTTAAATGCCATTATACGTTTCACTCGGACACCCGGTCGTCGCATGAGTCGTGAATTCCTGAGAACCTGCTCGAACCACGACGGGGCAGGCAGCAGCGTGCCGGTGGCGGCCACCGGTGCCGCTCGAAACCGATTCAGACGAATCGTAGTGCCGCGGCCACGAACAGATTCCTCTATTATGACGAGAACGAATCGAGAGAAAAAAAGGATCGCCCGCGCGTGACGAACGCGCTTTGATAGAGCCGTACGTCGCCCCCTTCGCGCGTCTCCATTCTTCCCCCAGCCTCGGCTACGATCGTGGCGATCGCGCGCGAAAATACCGAGCAACTAGAAAAAGAACGCATAGTCGCGAAGACATTCCGACGAGAGACAAAGTCTCGAAATGCTGTGAGTACTCGAGAAATCGATTCTAACGAACCGTAAGAAGAAGAAGAAGAAGAAGAAGAAGAAGAAGAAGAAGAAGAAAAGAAAGTGGAAGGGGAGCAGGGGGACTGGCAAAACAGTTTTTGTCGCAGACCTCGCAAGGCCGCGTCGCAGACGGTGAAGCGGGACCTCGTGACCGAGTAGTGGACCCCGAAAGCCGCGGTTTGGGACCGATGACACGGCATCGGTCCCACGACAAAGAAACACCGAGACGAGCTGGATCCGGCTGTTTTTCTGCCTCTTGACGTTTCGCCAATTTATTGCGCCTCTCCCTGTCATCCACGTTCCGACGTATCCTCGAAGAATTTCGCATCGGTCGATCGTGGCGCGGCGCGGCGCGGCGCCGGGATTTCGAGCGCGGTTGAATCAACGAGAATCAGGGAAATCTCGCAATTTCAGCGGGTTTACGCGAACAAATTGACGCCGTCGATAAACGATTAGACAAACGCCGATAATTACGGGGTGAGGGTACGTGACGAACGGCACCGACGCTCGACGCTCGTAATTCGCGTTATCGAAAGACGCGCGCGTACAGTTTCCAAGCAGGAGATATCGAAACTAATAATTATTCGACTCGCGTTTCATTCCTAATTATCGTAGGCCACCTTGTCGAACGGTTTCGAAAGAGCACGACGCCTGTCGGAGCCGCGTGTCGTTAATACGAAACAGATATCGATCGGCAGCCAGTTCGGTAGAGGTAATAAGCGAGCCGTTTGCTGGAGATGGAAACCGATCTCGAATGGGCGTTTACAGCCTCGGCGCGGTTTTGCGATCGAAGTGGGTAAACAGATGCCCGAGCAAACGCGCCGTAGCAATTACACGGCACTTACAGAGCCGCGTATAGAACTGGCCTCGAGATACACTCGAGTAGTTTCTCTCTTCCCTCCCCTCTGCCCCTCTTTCTCTCTCCTTTCGTCTCTCTAGTCCCATAGCACTTTTTATCGTCCCTCTCTTCGAGGTGTACCTTTGCATTTTCTCCTCCTCCTCCTCCTCCTCCCCTTCACCCTTTGATCTCCTCTTTTCCTCTCCCTCTCCCGCGGTTCTTCCCCTCGCCCACCTCCAACCCCCCCTGGAGTTCACCAGAGTTTCCACAATGGTAATTACGAGGCAGTCCGCTCGTAAATCTCGCATAGGCTAAACGTACGCACGGGGCAAAACCGCGAACCACCGCGCGACCACTTTCTATTTCCCATAAGATCTCTCTCGTCGAGCCGATGGTGGAATCGATCGACGCTCCGATCGACGAACGGCGGGGGGGGATTCGGCGACGAAGAAGGGGACTCGATTCAACTGACCCCGCGCGCGACCGTGTTCTCCACTTGTCTCCCCAGAGGTTTACCTCTGCTCGTTTCTCTTTTCTCGCATATCGCGGATAGTCGGTCTCTGCTTCTCGAACGAACGAACGAACGAAGGAACAAACGTCGACGACGAGCGGATTGCACGCGATTGACCGCGATCACGACGTCTATCCACGCGGCGGAGTTTTTCACGCGAGGAATCGCGGCGAGTTGGCGAGCGATGTTAACTCTAGGATCGAAAGTATCTCGCGACCGCGGGCGATACGTTGTCCCGATGCGGGACACGGGCACGGACAGGCGGACGAACGCGTTGCATCGAGGAAAGGCCACGAAAGGGTCGATTGTAGTTCGTGGAATCGGCGCGGAGAGAACCCACGCGAAGGTCGTCGGTTCGACACGAGACATCGACGAAAGAGGGAAGCGATCGTGCTTGTAAGTCGCGAGTTTATAGGCCACGGTCTAACAACGACTCGTTCCTTATGAAACGCTCGTGTTCCCTGCGATCAGGGACGCGTTGTACGTCGTATCTCTCGACGAGCGGCTGTTCGATTTATTGCGTAGAGAAAGAGTCCGCGACCGGCGATGGACAGCACACGGAAGCACGTATTCGCGGAAAAAGAAAACAGGGAAACAGAGTGTTGATAAGACCAGCGAGAATAACAAAGAGAGAAAAGAGAGATGCTAGAATCGCGTCCTCCTGCCGAGAGAAGCAAGCCTCGAGCATCCACTAAATGTTCGAAACGTGTCTCGAGCGCATCAAAAGCGGACCTGGCCGCTGGCCGGCGTTATAATTTCAGGCAGTTTCAGGGAGGTCCTGGGCCCGGGGGCCAAGCGAGACCAGTTCAATGAAGTCATCAGCTAGTCGGGACTGGGATGCTCTGTTATTATACCGTGGTACCGCGCCACCATCCTCGCTTCTTCCTTCCACCTCCTGCCTGACAACCATCCCTCTTGCCTCATCCGCGGATTTCTCTCCAAGTTGCTTCGACGTATCGACGTGTCGAACGCTTTCGTCCGGGGCGAACGAGAGAGGGTCGGGGAGAAAAGAAAAAGAAAGAAATACCGGTGGAAATGAAACGATGGTTGGCGATAACGAAAAAACGATAACAGGATCCATGGTCGAGACCGAGAACGCCGGCCGAGTATGCGGAAGTGACGATTAGAGGACCGTAAAACGATTGGAAACCTCGAGGGATACGCGCGAGTAAATAGAGGCAGGTTTCACGACAGGTTGGAAAGCAACGTTAAAAGAGAGATAAGCTCCAAAGGGTATATACGAACGAATCCTAATCTCGTAGCTGGCAATAAGGCCGGGCGAGGGTTTCCTTTACGATCGGCCCGGGGGCCAATTAGATCCAAAGTTCTTAATCCGTTTATCAGCCGGGCAACGATGCACGAGGCTCCCCTTTCATCGGAACGGGATGAACGGGATGAAAGAGCATTCCAGTTCCAATCTCGAAAGTTTGAATACGATCGGGATTACGCTCAGCGTCGATTGATTCGTTGATCCGTGAAACGGAGACGGAATCGAAACGGTGACGTAACGAGAAGAGCGAGAAACGCGAGAAACGCGACGACTAAATGTAATCGAGTATAGGAACGGGGGGGGCGACACCGTTGGTTAGTGAAAAAAAAAAAAAAAGGAACGCGAGAAGAAGGAGCAGGAAAGGGAGAAGATAGAAAGAAAAGGAGAAAGACAAGGGAGATCTCTTACTCGTGGGTAAAGGCGGTCTAACTGTTGATAGAGGGTACAAAGGTTGGAGCAGAAGAGAGACGCGTAGAGAGGCGGCCCACGTTGGGCCACGGGGGCCTCAGGCACGGCATTCGTGTGGATATTAGAGCGATTGTCGTGCCTGATTCGGTACGGTCTTGAAATAAGGCCCCCGCGGGCTGACAGCGGCGAGGGCTCCTCGTACAAAACCGGCTAACGGTGCCCACCCTCCGACTCTTCCACACGAGAGGACCCACCGTCGACTTCTCTCCAACGCCTTCCAATACCCTAATCTTCCTCTCGAGCTTCTTCCAGCCAGCCTCTCCCGTTTCTCTCTCTCTCTCTCTCTCTGTTTCTTTTTTTTCGCTCCGTTCGCTCGCTCCATCTATTTTCGGGTTCCCGTGCGTTCCCGTCGCGGGACACGCACACGTCGCGTCGCGTCGCGTCCCGTCCTGCCTCGCCCGGCTTGCCTTCCTAATTCGCGGAAGCAGCCGTGCACTCGCGCTCTGCCGCTCCTCTTCTCCTTTCAAGCCTGCGAGCGGCTTGCGAGGGAGAACCACCGAAGGTTGGACTCGGTCGCGAGGCACGTCGACGGAGCTCGAGCCCGAGCGGTTCGTGGAGAAGGACGAGGATGGAAGCAGCGGCAGCAGCTCCTTCCGCGATTCAAAGTCCTCCCCCGGAGGTCCGGCGTTGTTTCGTCCTCGTCTCTCCCTCTCACGGACCCGTGGTCCGTATCATCCTCGGGGGCCGACGTACCGGTCGGCATCGTGTGAAGTCCGGCCGAGCCATTATATCCCCCTTGGCCGCCTTCGAGGTGTATATACCGTCGAGGCATCTTCGGTCACTGCGAGATGCAAGGAGGGAAAAAAGGGAAAAAACGAGAGAACTCTGGCAGTACCAGCGGGGGGAGGGGGGAGACGCGACTCGCCTCTCTTTCACCGTTGTTCGTCTTCTTCCTCGCCTTCCTCGTTTCTTCCTCTTTTCCACGCTGGCGCGGCTGAAACGGCCAGAGAGAAACGGTCGAGAAAGGGCAGAGAAAGGGGAGGAAGGAGAGAGAGAATACGCGGCGAGAATCGGGATGGACGGGGGTTGGGGGGGGGGAGGGGGAGGAGTGCGTGCTGGATCGCGGACTCGAGAGGTGTCGGAACCCGCATTAAGGGGGCGGAACGCCTCGAAGGGGCCCCGAATTATGACGTCACGGACCGCACACGTCGCGATCAGGTGAACCGAATACAAAAATGAATCGTTCGATACGGGGCACCGCGATACAGCGACCACGCGCCTTCGTCTTTGTCCAGATTCGCTGGTGACCCCCTGAACCCCCCCCCCCCCCCCCCCCCCCCCGACGAAATTTCTGCTCTAACGTGCTCTAGCGAGTCGCTTTCGGACCACGCGTCCAACGTCGAGACGTCGTTCGGGACACACACGCGGAAGAAGAGTAGAGGAGACTCCGTCCTCCGACTCCGACCATGCCGGGCGAAAAAGAAGTCGTCAAATTAGTCGAATTCATTCTCACGGGCGGACATTAACGAAGTGAAACGTGTGCTCAGCAGGTCGTGCCATTCTAGCGGACAGAAGAATCATTCGGTCGATTATAAGATAATGCTGGTTCAGCGGATGAGAAAAAAAGAGTGACCAAGCAGACGAGGAAGCGACAGAAAGAAAGATAGACAGAGAGAGAGAGAGAGAGAGAGAGGATGAGAAGGGGGAGAAAAAGAGACGGGAGAGGAAGGAGAGAAAGCTCCACCTTTAGAAACGATCGTTAGATCTTCCGAGGAAGCCGCAACGCGCGTGAAAGAGAAGACGGGCGATACAGGGTGGATCCAGGTGAACAACAGAGAGAAACCGAGAGAAAAATAGAAAGGATCGGTCGTCGGGGATCGGGCTTCATTCATGAAATCCTTTATCTCGTTGGATTTCGACGAAAATTGGTTCCCACAGGACGGGAGACAATGAGAAACATCTTTCACGACTGCATACCCGTAGGTGGCCAACTCATTGTGAGCTTTAAGGCCGCGTTACACGCAGCGTCCGAGCGATCTCTCGCGCCAGAGAACAGCCTCGTCATAGGTGCCCGCTCTCGTCGTTTTGTTTTTCCCCCCTCGGAATCTATGATTCGGCTGTTTCGCCGATCTCTTTGCCGGGAGAAGATTGAGTTATCGAATTCCTCCGTAATCTTTCAACGAACAACATTCCCCTCCCCCGGGGTACGTCCATTTTGCGCCTATTAGTCAGCTTTCCGCGGCCATTACCCGCGACAGAAACAGAAACTTGGAAAACTACTTTCTTGCTCGTCTGGGAGGCGGTAGCGTGGGAAAGGGTGAAAACACTCGTCGCCGCGACGAATCGCAAATTGGGCCGATCCGCGGGGAATCGATTTGCTCCGACGTGTGCTCTCGATGCATGGCGAAAACCCGCAACATCGCGACGTCGTGCGCGTGTTGAAGCAAACGAACGAAACACGTTCGACACGCGTCATTTTCTTCGCAGACAAACGCTAAATTCGTAAAAGTAAATAAGTAAATTTCAGCGAAATCGATTTCGTTTAGTCGTCGACTCGCGACTCGCGGCACGAGATATCTGCTATCCCGGCAGCCACGAGAGCCACACAGCGATAAATCTGGCTACGAGCCGAAGACGCTCATCAATTACGCGCAGGAATTCGTATATCCGAATTTGCCACCCGTGTAAGCGTAACGAAGTCGACCTGGGCGGTGGTGAGAACGTCGGTGGACAAGCGAAAGCCAGAGTCAGGTGGAGGGAAGCGAGAGCAAGAGAGACGGAGCAACGGAGCTGCCCGCACAAATGAGTATTTATGAGCCCGCCACGGCTTTATATTATGTCTCATTTTGCCGGAGGATCGATTAGCTCTAATCGAGATGTACAAACAAAACGTTAATAAACGCTCGCTCGTTTCTCGTTCCCTGCTGGCTTTCTTTCGCGAAAGATCGAGAGACACGATGAGCGCGAGAGAGAGAGAGAGAGAGGGAGAGAACGCAGCAGCTAGAAAGAAATCAACCGGCTCTCGGATCGAGCGTGTGCCCGCGCGTACGTACAGGTATTCCGCGTGTGTGCTCGCTGCTCGTCGCGAGCACGTGACACGTGTTTCTCGCACGTGCTGCACGCACGTGTACGTGTACGTGAGTTCGAACGCGGCCTCCGCGCGATTAAGCATCGATTACTCCGCGCCGCGAACGTTCGAACGACGCGACTTTTGACGAAGCCTTTCATTTTTTGGAACGTGGACCGCCGTTTGCGAACTTTCGATCTCGTCGTGAGACATTGTCGAAAGAATCCTGGGAAAGAAAGGCTGGGATCGATACTCCCGGTAAAACCCACTTTGCTTCGGCCGTGATCGATCGAAGGTGCAACGAATGGATTGCGATAAATCCCCGGGGACGAGTCCGCTGGGACTCTACGGGTGGTTGGAAACGTCGATCGAGGAATCGATCGCGAATGCCGATCGACGGCGAGTGGCCGGAACGAAGAAACGCGTAAGTCTGGTTGTCTACGTAGATCGGCGGGTGGTCTCGCGTCCGATTCGCTGGAACCGCGAAACAGGAACAACCGTGATCGCGACTCGGAGAGATGAACGCGCGCGTTCGGAACTCGCGATAAGAAGCGTAACACGGCGATCGGCGCGTTACAACGTTACTCCGTCACTCCGCGAAACGTCGCGGCGTCTCGACGTTGATGCCTCGAATAACGGACCAGCTATTCACCAGGAGATGAAACGACGAGGCAGAGCGAGACGAGGGACCTACCGCGCGCCGCTTGGCAAGTCCCCTCGATCTCTCGTTGGCACTGGCCAACGATCGGATCTACGCTCTCGTCGATCGCGTCGACCCGCTGCCCGGATGATAGAGCCGCATCATCGTATTTAATAATCGTACAATGGCCGACGCGATCCGATAAGATCGCGATCGTTTCGGTAGAAGACGGGTGAAGGAGGAGGGGGCTCGATAAGCCGGTACGGCCGGTGTAATAACGCAATTAACACTTCTTTGTTCGATCAATTTCCATCAGCTTGTCTTCGCGGCTCGTCTTCGCGAATCGAAAGAGACTCACGCAGAGAAAAGGGATAGTCCCGATCGTTCGAGACGTGACTCTCGCTCGCGCATCGTGTACCAACGCATGCGTTCGCGTTCACTCGCCCTCGGCTGGCCGCTGGCTGACGTTCGCTCCTCTCTCCACCGATCGCCGGCATAAAAGCGCGGATCATGGCCGATCGACCCGGCGGATCGTCCAGCCAAATATAAAGTACCTATATTATATTAACTAATATATTCCTCGTGGTAATTTTCGGAGCATCCCGAATGTGCTCGATGCAACGGGGCGGCACGAAGCCGCCGACTCGGGCTGATTACGATTCGTTTACGACCGGTAAATCACTCGAGCCCGGGCTCTCCTTACTTTTTTCCTCTTTAGCCGCGAAACGTCACGATAGCCCTAATCGTTGAAACCGGTAGTAAAACGATCGTTACTAGTCGCGACAAAGAAACCGCCACCTTCCAGAACAAACGAGCCAATAAACTCGTTTTATCGGTCCCTCCCTCCCTCCCTCCCTCCCTCCTCTTCCTTCCGTTTCACTCGACGTTCCTTTCAAACGTTCCTCGCGTAGCAACCCTCCGTTGCGTATTTAACATACCAACTAAATGCAGACAACGCTACAGATAACAACAGAATCAACAGGGTCCGAGGGAAGGAGGCGAGGGGAATCGAAAGAAAGAGCAGAGGAGAACAACGCTCGTATCCTCCGACGACCTCGGCGTGGGTGTCGAGATCCTAATCGGATCCGGCTGCGAGTAGAACATCGACGATTAGGCTTCCTCCTTCTGCTCGGCCAGAGAAGGACACCCCCTCGCGTTCGTCGATTCTCGCCGTTCGAGTTCAAATTTTCCACGTGCTCGCGATCGAAGATTGCTTTGACAAAAAGATGACCAAGAGAGAAAAATGAAAAAAATGCAGTCGACGAAGAAGTAGTCCGTCGTCGCGAGCGCGCGTGAGAGTAAAGGACGTTTCGGCAGATGGGGACCGGTAACTGGACGAACAGGTAGGGTGGGAAGGAAGCGGAGCGATCCGTAGGATCGAGACGGAGCCACATACATATGCATGGCAAGATAGCCGCGCATCTACACACACACACACACACACACACACACACACACACACACACACACACACAGGGAGTGTGAGATCCGACAGCTTCGGAGGTGGCAATGAGCCTGGGTCCCGCCTGCCGCCACACCCACGCGCATATATCTTATTTTCCCTCTTTATTTATTCGAATTGCCGTTGGTCGAGGGCCACTCTCCGAATCCCCATGGCTCCTTTGCCATAATAGGCGAGCATGGTGGCCCATCGCCTCTCCGTGGCCTTCTCTCGATCACCCGGGCTACCATTCCTCATCCTCGTGGATGCTCCTTATTTTCAGCTCTGTCCTCTTCCCTGTCCCTTCGACTACCACCGACGCTGAAACGCCGATTTCGTTCGTTCCCTGCTCCAGTCACCACCTCTTTTTCACAGATACACACACGCGCGCGCGCGCGTCTAGCGGCTACTTTGAAAATTCTTTTCGCAATACCGCCGATAATTAAGGATCTCGCTCCGAGAGCGGGGAACGCGTCCAGCAAGACGTATCGTAGCTCGTTACTCGACTCGCGTACGGGTCGAGAGATACGAGCCGTTTCCAGGGAACAATGGAAAACTCGGAATCGAGATCCTCTTATCCTCTCGAGTCATTATCCGCGTGGATCGACGTGAATCGGCCGCCGGACGCACCCGGACGTACAAACGAAACACACTCCGCTCCGTAGATAGAGAGACGAGCATTGTCCGATCCCACAGATCCCGACTCCATGCAAAAGAAGCAACGCCAACCGGGGGCACCGTGTTGCGAAAGATTGGAAAAACCGTGCACGATATTTCCCGTATTCTGCCGAGTTGCTTCTCCGAAGTGAAACTTCTTTGAAGTGTCGGGACATTTTACAGATGCGTGCGCCCGGGATACGCACGAGAGAGCACACGGGGAACAAACGAGTTCCACCGGGGCTCGTTTTTCTCAGCGAGATGCGAGCAAGCACCGGCTCGCACTGGCAAATAATAAACAGTCGGAACCTCGTCTATGATCCTCGAAAGCAGATTATCCGGGAGCTACTTTTAGCCGGGAAATCGATCACGCCCGAGCGCACTCCAACAAGTGGCTTTTAACAGAAACGATACCCGATGATCCGCGCTCCCGGTATATCTCCTGCTCGATCGTGCGATCGAGCGTTACCATTTTGTAACGGATATCTTTTCGACCGGCGCTGCTGCTCATCCTGCAATAGCGTTCGAGAGCGTAGCCCGGTGAAAAATACCAAAGAGGATCCTTTCTTTCGGCCTGATTTCTCCACGATCCTCCGTCCTCCGTTCGGCTCCTCTCTGCTCGGCACGCATCGTTTCCGAAGAAAAGGAAACTGCCTCTCGATCGACAACGCGTTTCGCACTCGAGTGAATCGACTCCCCTTTTCAACATTCAACGTTCGACGGCGCCTTCGCGCCGAGATCGCGATCGCGAAACTACCATTTCTACCAGGTTCCTCTGGAGAGTGTGTACGATTCCCGTGTGTACGAACGAAGGGAAGCGCGGGAATCTGGGTCAAAGCAAGTGTCGCGATCGAACGAGATCGCTCCCGTTCCCGGGGACGGTCTCTCCCCGTCAGAGGGATACACCTCTTCGATTCTTTTCCGGTCCATTCCCCAGGCATCACCGCCGACGCGAAACCTTTTCATCGGTGCGCGTTCCTCTACAGCCTCTACAGCCCGGCACCGAAAATAATCGCGAAGAACAAGGCATCGTGCTCGCTAAAAGGATAGGGGCGTGCGCGCACCTTTCTCTCTTCTTTCTTCTTCTGCGGAACGTGGGTGTTGCTGCGTTCACTTGACGCACGGTTCTACGGTTCCACGATATAATGCTTAATGACGGGGGCCGGTCGAGCATCCGAGTAAAAATTCGTCCTTCCGATGCGTTCGTCGAACAATGTGCACAATGTTCGCCTCCTTGAACGCAATAGGAAGTGGGACGTTTGAAACGAGTTCGACTTTCCTTCCACCATGCTCCTCTCTCTCTCTCTCTCTCTCTCTTTCTTCTTTAATATCGTTTCCATAAGTTTAGTATCGCGTTACAACCTTTACAACCTAACAAACGGCGAATCGTTGTCGCCGTTGTTCGCCGAGAAACATAGCTGCATTCTTCCGACCGAGAAAAATAGCTGGCTAATTATATCATAGTTATTGTAAAGCGGTACTGCAAAGGGTACAATACAACCCTCCCCCGTCCACACGCCCCCCCGGAGGGGGAGGGACGCTTTCGGCGTTCACCCGGCAGGAATGCATATTATTAAAACATTCCGGACAGTTCTCTGTCTCGGCTGCTCTCCGTAGCTACTCCCACACAGCCTCCATCCACAGTTTCCATGGTGAGCGGATCGCTCGAATTGCCAGGGCTTCTCTCGCGCCGACGCCAGCCTCCCTCCCCGCACCTTCCCTCAATCGGCCGAACCGGCCACGCTCTCGTTTCGAACCGATCCGCAGCGAACAATGAACGTGCAATTCACACAGTTGGCGTGATCGCCGGCTCTCGATCTCGGCGGCGGTGCTCGATGAGTCGCGCGGCTTTTTCCGCGTTTCTCGTTAGGGATTTCTCGCTCGATTAACCGATCGACGTCTCAATCACGTCCCGCTAACGGAGAAAGATCCGTGGCGGGCCATTCCGCCACGTCCCGCGAAAACGAGTGTGAGAATCGATCGATTGTCACGCTCGAGACGTGGAGCGTTTCTTTGTTTTTTTTGGCACAGTGAAACGCGTCTCTGACGAATCGGCCGAATCGCTGATTTGTAAAATCGGAGAGCGAGAAAAGGCTGAGAGAGAACTAATTACCGATCGAGCTAGACGAGGCGAGACCGGAGGCGAGAAAGACAAGTACGTAACACCCTTTGCGGTGAAAGGTAATTCGTTTATCGGGATTTTCATACTTCCAAAGGGGTAACACGAGCGACAGCGTGACACGCGAGCAGACGGTGGTTTTCTTCGCGCAGAAAACACTGCGATCGAATACGAATGAACGAAGGAAATCTTGTCGAAAACAGACGTTTCGGAGCAACGAGAGAGCGACGGGGTATAAAAAAAAAAAAAAAAGGTAGAGAGATAGGGGAAGGAAGAAGATGGGATGAGAGAAAGAAAGTGAGAGGGTTTATACCCCCTTTTTGAACGCCGGCCAATTAGGCTTCCGAGCGAGGAGTGCACCAGGGCGCATTGCACGGCGATAGGATGATCGAGTGGTTCGATGGTATCGGCGTTCGCGTGCCAAGATCATGGTCAGGACACTCGATAGCCCGATAAGTAATGCACCCAGATAGGATGACAGAGGGTACACGTTGAAAAGGAGAGGAGGGGGGGGGAGAGAAAGAAGAGACGGCAAAGGCCATGTCGCGGGAGACAGAGAGGGAGAAGAAACTCCTCTGGAAGCACGAACGATCTTATCGCGGTGAGGTACCCGGCTCGGCCAGCAATGAGCGTCCACTACCAAACGAATGGAACGTAGTCGTTGGTTCTCGCATGCACGAGCAAAAAGATCGGGCACCGCGTGCCTCGACAAACGCTTTTTTAACCTGCGCAACGACGATCGCCACGAACGGCCACGAAATTCATTTACCAAGAGAACGAGACGGACTTTCCTTTTCCTCGACCAACGGGACTTTGATTCCCTCGCAGATCGAACGACCTACGACCTCCGCCGTCCAATTTCTAACTCCGTTCCACGACGATTGAAGTCGTTGTATTTCGTTTCGAATGTTCCTCTTCGGAGAGGGTACCGGTACTCGGAGGACAAAACGAGGAAAAGACGGGATTAGCGACGTTCCTCCGTCCGTTCCAGCACCGCGAGGAACGTGAACTCTAATTAGGGTACGTAGAGGTAAATTGCGGCACGGGCGTCGTCAAACGAGTTCCACGCGTTTCGATCCGCGTCTCTGGCGATCCTCCGGAGACCCCGACCGCGCGCGCTTTGATTCAGGATGTCGTTTGATCTTCGACCACGTGGCACGCCGTTGGGGTAACTACTACGTACACATCGGCGCAACGCGAACGGGGTCGTTGCCGACTAATTGCCAGCTCAGCGACCACGTCCGTGAGATCTGCGCTTTCGGGCGCGACACGATCGAACCCCGAAAGAACGAGGAGAGGAGACGGGACAAAGGACTGGTCAAAGGTGGAACCGAGGGGGAGTCGAGAGTTCACCCTTATTTCACCCTTCTAATCGCGAAATCGAGTCTGATTCGATTGCGTTCGTCGACCATTACGGCAAGAGCCTCGCTAATTGGCTCGAGTGACGTAGAGAAGCGACGGTTAAACGATTATTATCAAGTTGAAATTCGGCGAGTTTCGGTTCGCGCGCACCGTTGTTTAATTTTCCTTTCGTTCTGACCGGCGTACGAACCGCGATGCGAACATTTCAACTTCCGTCGAGGAAGTAACGCCGAGAGTTATTATTCCAGGGAGGAGAACGAAACGGAGCAACCCCTGCGCGCGTGGTCCAGTGGAATCTGCGCGCGCGCGCGCGCGCGCGTGAGTCTGTAGAGTTGCAGGGAAACGGGCGAAGAACGGGAGGGAAACAAACGGCAGGGTTGAGTAGGCGGAAAGCGGAGTCGGGGAACGAGATAAACCTCAATTATGCCGATTGAGCATCCTCCAAGGGATGCGAGGTAGGGGAAGTTTGCTCCTCCTACTTTTCCTGCCACGTGATCAAGGGCAACCTCCCTTTCTTCTTTCCTTCCTTTCTTCCGTCCTTTCTTCCGCTCTTTCTCCTTCTTCTTCCTTTCTCTCGCGCGGCGACGGCGCGTAAATCTCGATCCGAATCGAACGTGGATTCGAAGATGAATCGTTGCGCCGTGAATCACCGCGATGAGACGATTTTAACGATCGATCTCGCGAGACAGCGAGACACGTTTCCCCGTGGGCGGCGGAAAGAAAAAGAGAGAGAGAGAGAGAGAGAGAGAGAGAGAGAGAGAGAGAGGAAGTAGTAAGGTGCAAAACAATTGGATCGTCGACGTGAAATACCTGTTGGTCCGCAAAGAGGCGTTTTCAGGCAATTCTGTTCGGGAAAGAGGGCAAGACAGATAGACAGACAGAGAGAGAGAGAGAGAGAAAGAGAGGATGGGGAAGTGGAAGGAAGTGGAACAAAGAGAGAAGAAAAATCTGGAGAGAATCGGAGAGAAAGAGACGGTCAGAAGTGGGAGGAAAAAGAGGGAGATGCAGAAGCAGCCTACAGTCTCTCCTCCGTTTGACCATCTCTTTCTCTCTATCTCTGGCCTCTTTCTATTTCTTTCTCTCCGGGCTCTCCGTCCGTCTCTTCGGTTCGCTCCGTGCCACGTCTCGGTTCGTCTCTGTCGATCTCGGTGCCACGCCGGTCTCGCGGCGGTCCTTCCATCTCCGTTGGTAGTTTCACTTGCGATCGTACGTCCTCGTCTCTCTCTCTCTGTCTCTCGCTGTCTCTCTCTCTGTCTCTCCTTCTCTCTTTCTCTCTCTCGGTTTGAATCTCAGGGTGGTGGCCGACGGTAGTGGTGGTCGTGTCTAGATGGTGGTGGCTATGGTGGGGGGGTAGTTGGTTTCTTCGTGCTTACCGCTCCCTATCGCTCCTTTCTCTCCCTATGGGAGGGCGAGGAGGGCCCCCGTAGTCGCGCACTGCGCACCGAGTTCATCATAGACAGACCGATCTCCCTGACAGCTCCTCGTCGGGCTTGAACGGAGGTGGAATCATCAGATTCTGTCCATCTCTTCTTCGGCTCGCAGTAGCGTGTCGGGATAACGAACGCAGGAACACGGCGACAACGAGAGTGCGTGGTCCTGCGTGGTCTCTTTCTCGCGAATCTCCTTCGGCCATCACGCTCGCTGAACGCGGCCCGGTCTCCGCTTATCGAGCAGCCCTTCTCCCTCTCTTCTCCCTCAATCATCCGAGGATTCACCCTTCGTCGTTTTCACTCTTTTCCCGACGACGCTCTTCTTCCCTTCTTCCCCCCGTGTCGGCCGGTGTTCGCGCGGTGTTCGCGCGGTGTTCCCGGCGAACGCTTTCTTTTTTTCCCCCGTCTCCCTTTCGTCTCGTACCACCGTCCTTCCGCTCTTTCCAACCCCTTTCCGTTTCTCTTTTTTCTCTCGGCTCCTCTCGACCTCGCCACTCTTTTTTTTGCGTTGACTCACGCGCCGGCGATCGTCTTTCTCCGATTCGAAGGAGCACCGCCGTCGAAGGAACGTTCCCTCACCACGGGGCATAGCGCGACGCGACGGCCGATCGGCATCGTGCTCGGCGTCGTCGTCGTCGTCGTCATTGTCATTGTCATTGTCCTCGTCGTCGTCGTCGTCGTCGTCGTCGTCGTTTTCGTTGCATAACGCGACCACGGGAAGTTTGCTATTCGACTGTTTGCACGGACGAAACGATAGCCGCGGTGGTACGCGCGCGAGAAAGAGAAAGAGAAAGAGAGATCGAACCAGACCAACGGTGGAAGAGGAACACAAGTCGAAGGAGGGGGATGTGTGCGTGGGAGGAGTAAGAGATCCCGGAGGGCGACTTTTCTTTTATTTGAGCTTGACACTTCGCCGTGAACGCGCGCACACACCGGAAGTACCAAACCATCGTCGACCTTCTTCTTTTTCTTCGACACGTCCGAGCGTCGTTCTCGTCCACGGCTCGAGAAACCCGCGCCGAACACCGAGTAGGGAAATCGAGAGAGAGAGAAAGAGGGAAAGAGACAGAGAGACAGAGAGAGAGAGAGAGAGAGAGAGAGGGAGAGAAAGAGAGTGAGAGCAGAAACCATCACGAGGAAACGCGGATCCACGCCACCACCGATCGGTGCTCGACGTTGCGGAGGGTGCAAGAACCACGGGCAGAATGCCACGATACCCGGCAACGAGCTTGGCGAACAAGGGTGTCGCGACGCGCGTTCACGTCGTCGGCCGAGGATAAACGGTTCTTCGAGTACCGGGAGTGTTCTCTCGTTTCGTGGGATGTGAGATACCTGGAGGAAGATCGGATCGATCGCGGAAAAAAGAAAGTTGCGCGAAACATGTTCAGTCGCGACGACGAATTGGTGTTACGTTAGCGTAGTGTGTCATTGTGACGTGGAAGAACGACAACTCGCCGGAAAAGTAGCTCGAGAGACGAGCAGAGAACGTACCCTTCCGTGCTCCGACTGCTCTGACACCAACAGTATTTTTCCCCAAAGACAGGAAGGAGGAATACCAAAGGCGATCGAGTATCGTGCCTCAGAATCCAGCGAGAGCTACTTCCGGTAATTAGAATCTGAAGGCATAGAGAGAACAGCGAGGAAAAAGGTTAAAAAGAAGAGAAAGAAAGATAGAGAGGGAAAAGGAAGAAACGAAAAGAAACGGGGTGAAAATCTACGGTGGTCGGTCGACGAACCGTTCGATCGTCATCGAGGATATTGTCCCGGGGTAGTTTTCGGAGCAACCCCTCGAAGCGGCGAAACTGGAAGCTCTCGAATCGTACGGAACGTCAAAGCAGAAGCGCCGGTGCCCGGGGCGAGGAGGAGTCCTCGACGCGTGCCAGGCTGCTGATCACAGGCACCGCGCCAGAGACGAGAGACGAAGAGTAGGAGAGGGATTCGGGAAAAAGAACCGTACAGAAACACATACAGAGAGAAAGGAAGAAAGAAAGAAAGAAAGAAAGAAGGAAAGAGAGACGGCGGATCGTCTCTCGAGCGAGGGGTCCTTCCGTTCGGGTGCTAGGGGTGTGCAGCCTTGGACGAGGGGTCGCACTCGACTCTTTTAAAGTGGGCAAACCGCGCAAAGAATAAGAGAACGTCCTCGGGGCGATGACAGGATGCCTCCTCCTTCTCGATCAGGACGCGTCTGCGAAGGGCCACCGTCTAGAATCGCCGTTAGGATCGGACCCACCATTGCCCTGTTGCTGATTCTCTTCGAGAATCGTCGGTAAGTACCCACGTATGTTCTGCGCCGAGAATACTCCGCCTTACAGAGGCGAGAGAGAACACGAGAGAAAATTATCCTTCGCTTTATCTTATCCTCCACGATTTGTTATTGTATCAATCGTACAGCGTGTTCGACTCGCGAACGAAATCACTTAGGTTCGATATCGCGTCACGTCGTGTCTTGTTGAGTCTTGACCATCGAAGAGGATATTTGTTTATTTTAGAAGAGCCGCGTGATCGTCGTATATATCGATAAGTAATATAAATCGGGCGTTGATGCAAATCGTTCGCTCCACGGGTGATCTTTGTCTCGGGGGCACGGAGAACAAAGGAGAAACGACCGTGACGAAAGTCGTAATTACGACGGAAGTCGTAATCGAGGGGAAAAGAAAGAAAAAGGGAATGGACGAAAAATTGGCGAACCCGGTGGCAAAGCCGCGATTTTCTCGGCTCGATCCTTTCCTCCGTGCTCGTCCGTCTTTCCACCTGTTACGAAAAGATTTGCAAAAATCTTGAAACGCTACGGTCTCGACGACAATCGCGTTCGACGGTTTCCCGCAGCAGAGCGCACAATGACCAAGTTCAAACAGGCAGCTTTCCGAGCAGCTTCGTGCCACGAACAACAAGTCGATCCCGCTGCGATCTTCATTATACTTTCTCGATACTGGCTGGCACTGTGTCGAACGCCCTGCACGCTCTAATCGAATCTTTCTTTGGCCAAAGGGGCGCCCGGCGGCCGGTTCGTTTCGCGTGAGCAATATTCTTTAACCGAGCAGCGAAGGAAATCGGCCATTTTCCGGGACGCGGAGTTAAACGCGGAGGAGAAGGTTCCGAGAATCGCGATAAATTCCTTGGCTGGTTACTTCCAAGAATACGATTCGCTCTCGTCCTCTCGTACACGAAACGACAAACATTCTCGACTATCTGTGACAATGTTGTGTCTTTGAGATAGAAGTGCCTGCAGGCGTAGGTTTGACCACTGCGCGAAGCGTTCGCGGCATATTCTCCTTCGTGCCCACGCGGCTCCTCGTAAATAATTACAAACAGCATCCGCGAACAAGGCCGTACGTGCACCGACACGCACGAGCGGTGCAGATGTAGGTACGCGTGCGCTTCTCGGCGTATTTACGGAACGACATTGAATTACCGCATCGCGAATAATTCCCGTGATGTAATGGTCGATAAACCAGTTTGCGCGACGCGGCCGCTTAGCACCCCTCCCTGTCACTCCCTGTTGCGCCAATTTCACTCGACACACACACACACGCGCGCGCGGAGACGTGAAACGCATCACGCCCACGCCCGATTTCGTCCACGTCGTTTCGACGTACATCGTCTCGACGATTGTCCCTTCGACGTCGCGGCTTCCGAATCCAGAGTCGAGAATCGAGCGAGAACACGCGGGCGAGAGACGCGATGCCGAGAGATCGAGAGAAGGAAGCACGACCCCGCGAAAATAAGAGAAGCAAAGCGATTCGATATCTGCCGCAGGAATTCTCGCGAGTCACTCGTAACGAGTTCTCGCTCCGCGGGTATACCTCCATTAAACGCGAAATTCCGTTCCGTGATTCCCTCTCCCTGTCCCCACCACCCTCCTCGCCACTCGCTCTTTCTCATCTGTTTCCTTGCAAACAAGTTAAATAAAACACGTGCATCCCCGACGCCATCTTGGATTCTTCGGCGACCCCTTGGATCATTGCAAAAATGCAGGACGCGCTCTCGCGTCTTCGACCTTTGATTTGCTCGACGATTTCCCACGAGTTCGGAGAACACGATCCAAAGATATGAACTGAGAGAAAGAGAGGCTGACCTCTCTCTCTCTCTCTCTCTTTTATTACACATTTTCTCGATACACCACATACGACTTACTTGCACGTACGAGCCGAGAGATAAAAGTTCAAAGTCCTATTTATTTTCCTCGGTGTGGCGACGCGAAGAGAAAAATGGAAAAGGGTAAAACTGAGAAACAACAAAGATGTAACGGAGAGGAGAGAGTGTAACGGGAAGAATCCCTCGGACTCGGTCAGCCTCGGCACAGGTACGCGATGTCTTTGGTAATTTGTTTCGAGAAGTAAAGATCATTAATCTGCTTTCGGTAGATCATCAATAGCGCGAAAGATAACAGCGATGCAACGGTGTATCGGTAATGGGAGCCCTCAATAACCTCTGCGACCCTAAAATCTCGGTCTTCCACCACTGTCCTTTCCCACACTACGCCAGAAACCGAGCTGCCAGGACCTTCTCTCCTTCGCCATCGACAACATACCACCACCACCACCACCACCACCACCATCACCACCATCACCACCTTCGCCGCATCGTCCGCATCCTCCGGATACGTTCTTCCTTTTTCCTTTGTTCTCCCAGATCCCTTTATATCTCTCTTTTCTCTCTTTTCCACGTTCGCGCGGGTGCTATACACAGCTTTTACTTTAGGAGAAGCTCGTCGACTAATTTGTACCCGCAGATAACCGACCCACCGAGAATCCTGCACCCGTCCGTGACATCCTTCCAGACTTCGAAAGACCCCGAGAATCCTCCGCAAAAAAAAAAAAAAAAAAAAAAGAAAAAAAAAAAGGAAAACAGAAAAAGAAAAATTGACCACTCCGACCGGTCAGCAACGAATGAACCGACTCTAAATCCCTTCTTCCGTCGCTGCAAACGCACAAAACGCGTGATCCGCATCTTTCGCGAAATATCGCGAATTCTTTCGCGCAGATTGACTCCTCGTTCTCGAACCCTTCGTCTCTCTTTCATCTGGAAATTTGATTAACACCGCGAGCCTACTTGGTAACGCGCCACAGCCTAGATAGAAGCTGTCGCTTAAGATAGCGCTCGAGAGAGCTCTTCTTCCGAGATACGAACAGCGTTATCGCGACTGACGATGCGAAAGGACAGGGGACGAATGGGGGCTGAAAAAGAAAAGGTTAGCAACCGAGACGACCGATACCGAAACAGGGGATACGAGCAGACACACTCTTTCGACTGGCTCTTTGAGAGGTATCTGCATCTTTGACCCCGGCCTCATAAAATTGTCTAATGGAAAACAGACGACGCGTGCTAGATGCGCGCGTGTATCAAAGCGGACGCGCGTGCAACTCTCTCTCTCTCTCTCTTTCTCTCTCTTCTTCTCTCTCTTTCTCGGTCCGAGTGCTGTATCAGCGCGCAGTTTGTAGAATAATTTTACGTTTGGGCTACTTGAAGGGAGAACTCGATTAATCAACGACGAATCCAAAAGCGGCCGCGTTCACGATCGGGGGGTTCGATAACGGCGGTGGTAACGCGTGGTAACACGGTTGCACAGAGCGAAACGAGGGATCGTAAGGAGATTGCGGCGTGCCATAAGCACGGAGGAATGTGTTCGGCTAAATTCCCTGGAAGCAGAATCACTCAAAGCGATCGTGCCTCACGGCCGCTTTCACGAAAAACCGACCATCAACCGCCGCGCGAGCCCGAGTTTAATTGGCAAATTTCCGTTTGATTTGCAGCGCAACCTGCTTAATGAGCAACTCCGTGGACGACTGGGTGAGCGGCAACGCCGTGGTCTGCAACGGTATCCCAGGGATGACGAAGGAACAGCGCGACCTGTGCAACAGAAACCCGGACGTGACGGTGGCTGCGATCAAGGGGCTGCAAATGGCGATAGCCGAGTGTCAGCATCAATTCATGTGGCACAGGTGGAACTGTTCGTCGCTGACGCCTAGAATCCGTACCCAGCAGAGCAGCGTTCTCCTTAAGAGAGGTAAGAGAAAGAGAAGAAACGGGACTGTGCGCGCGCGCGCGCGTGCGATACACGAGACGACGCACAAAAAGAAAAAGAAAAAGAAAAAAAAAAAGAGAAAAAGTTTCAATGACCGCGAACATAGGCGAAGCACGATCCCTCCCTCCCCCTCGCCGCGCTGGCTCGGAGAGCAGATCGAGCCTCGAAAACCTCGGGAGGAAAAGGTGAAATCTTTTACGACGTCGTTGACGTCGACTGAACCGGCGTAGGCGAGAGACGGACGCGCTTCCTTAAATCAGAATACGGTGGTGGTGTGCCTCGGTTGCGGCCACGGCTCCGAGAACCTGTCCGAAATCCACGCAGGCGGGAGCGGGAGAGAGGAGACCTGGCCGAGACGAGAAGAAAAGAGATTGCCCCACGACTGTCCTATTCCAGTGTGACATATAAATTCGTCGTGGCGCGTACGTGCGTCGAAAGAGGAAACATATATCGTGTCGGACGAGTGCGCGAGAGCGCGACATCGAGCGCACCTGACCTGAAAGCTTAAGAGATCGTTCCGCGCAGCCACGATCTCGGTGCCCGCCACGTCTGTCTTTTCTCTCGTTATCTGTCTCCGTGGATCGGTACACCTTTTTTTGCCCACCGGCCAACAAGAGGTGTCGATTCCACGGCTTTTTCCTCCTCCCCCTTCCCCGAAGCTGTTTCAAAAACCGACGTCTTCGGAACGCGTATCGACACGCGTTTACTCCCCGCGTTCACTCGAAGACTTGAAAGTTTCGACGAAAGACGCGATCGTTCCCCCCGATCGTTGACAGATTTTCGAAGAAAGATCCGGCGATGGTCGGATCCGCCGATTATCCGGCTCGAAGGGAGCCGGTCGATCGTCGTTCGAGTTCGACTTGGAAGTCAGAGGGCAGCAGCTTCCGAGAAACGGCCCGTACTTCATCATTACCAACGGTTCCAGGTTTTTAAGGTACGACATCGGTGGCCAGGTGAGAGAGTCCGCGATCGTTCGAGAAATCCACCGTGTCAAATTCGTGCTGGCTACGTATCTCGAAGAGAACGCGCGTCGTTAAATCTCTCAGACACGGTCCTCTCGTTGCTTCTTCTTTCGTGCTTCCCTTCTCGACTCTGGCTCGCCTCGTGTTGTCTCTCTCCTTTCCACTTTCCTCTCCTCTCCCTCTCTCTCGCTCTCGCTCTCTCTGTCTCGTCCTGTCCTTCGGCACGTCTCACTTTTGCCACGTATTCGTTAAACCCCGGCAAAACGACTTAATGTATTATGAAATGTACACGAAACGGTCCTGTTCTTTCTCCTCCTCTGTCCCAGAAGAAGTCTCCGTCTCTTGTTCTGGGCCCGATGGCCCACACAAGGCGCGGTACACGACGTTCGCTCGTCCGCCAGGAACAGCCACGGTATTTACAATCGTAAATACAGCAAAATACCTCTTGAAACGAGATCCAACTTTCGTACGTTTCTCCGTGGTGAGAATCTGTACGAGACGCACGCAACAAGTTTGTGACGCGATTTAGATCAGCGACAGAGAAACCAGTAAATGCGGTAAAAGTCTACGGATCGTCGAAAAAAAATGAAAAAAATGAAAAAAAAGGAAAGAAAGGAAACTACAAGTCGAAAGTTCGTGATCGTGAAGGGTTAAGACAAGCGTAAAAGTCGTTCGGACGCGACGAAAAAGAAGAAGGCACACGCTCCCGTAAACATTACCGAGCGTGCGTACCCGCTGCGCTATCTATTGAGTTATCTAAACAGTGATTTGGGCCTGACACAGGATAGCAGGGTAAGGCCTACGCGCCATCCGTCACCGGGTCCCTGCGTCAACAGTCGAAGAGAGTAAAGAGGCAACGTGGCCCTCTGTTGTGCACCTCAGCCTCGTTCCCTTCTTCCTTCCACCTCGGCTTCTCCACTGTCCGACAGAAGAGACGTACAACTCCCCGCGGAGGATTTATTACGAGTCCCCTGTGTGTGCTCCTCTTACCACCGAGCTACAGAAGCAGAAGCAGAAGCAGAAGCAGAAGCAGAAGCAGAAGCAGAGGCACAGGCAGAAGCAGAAGCAACAGCAACGGCAGTTACAGTAGCTGCAGCCCTCCAACAGTTATCTGCATTATAAAACAGTTGCTGCCAATAGCCGTATAAAGCGCAAGCTTTCAGTCACCCCTCCCACCGTGAACCCATATAAAGAGCTGTTTTCGTTCTCTTTCGACTGGAAGGAGGCCGGTCCTTCTCTCGGCCGTGCTCGAAGGAGGTTATCATCCTTCGAGACGAAGCACGTGATATCCTCCGCCGCGGCAGAATTCGATCGGCAGACTCTTTTCTCTCTTCTCTCTCCTCCCCCCTTCGATCGTTCTTCGTCGTTAACGTTTCTATCGGAGCAACGATCTCTCTCTCTCTCTCTTGAGGAAGGGAAGAAGAAAAAAAAAAAAAAGAATCTGCTGTTGGTCGTACGCTTGCTATACTTCGCCTCGGCGTCGACTCTTTAACGTCGCCGAGGTTTCGTACGATCGACGAAGGGCGACGTAATCGAGCGACCGGCTGTCCGATCTCGTTCACCGAAACGGATCCGTCCTGTCGGTCGATCCGGTTCGTCCACGGATCCGTCGTTCCGGAGGACGATTCCCTGCCGCCGTCACGCGGTGGAACGTGGTCCGAGGTAAAAGGAGACGTTCGGAGAACGCCTGCCGAATGAAATCGCAACGGCACGGTTTCACGGTGATGGGGGCCGATCGATTCCGGTGCGACGGCTTCGATCGAACGACGGATCGCTCGTCGACGCGACGCGACGGAGGCGAAATTAGAGAGAACCGCGCGTTGAAAACACGCGCGCGCGCGCGCGCGCGCGGATAGATAGACGCGCAGTTTGTTGGCCGGGCCTTGACGCGAGTCGCGTTCGGAACGTGGTCTCGAAACGGAACGAACGAACGAACGAACGAACGAACGAACAAAAGGGGCAGCTTGTCGAGAGGGGGACGACGTAACGACAGCGCAGTGGCTCATCGGGTGTCGAGAACGAATACCACAAATCCTTTTCGAATGTGCCTTTAGCGCGTCTCCCCGGTATCTCGTTCTCATGAATACTGCAAATACCGCCCGGTATTCGCGGATTGGAGTGGCTCCTTCTGGGCCTGAGAGAGAAGAGGGGGCAGAGTAATGTGTGGGTATTGTCGAACGAGTCGTGGAGAAAGGGACAGTTTCGAGCCGCGTATTCCGTAGCCGCCGGCAGTCGTGTGTCGTATCGTTTGTAAGTTGACAGCCACCATTGCGGTTTGACGATCGGCCATCCGTCAATCCGACTCCAGCGACGCTTCGGACGACGAGAGAGGCCTTGGAGGTAGCAAAGAAAAAGTGCGTTTAACGTCGCATTACTTATCGAACTGGGTCCAACCTAAACCCCCTTTTGTTCGCCGATGGACGAATTTCCAAATTTTGCCCCGAAAGATTCTCGCCGTCCTCCTCGGAGGACTCTCCTCGTCCTCTCTCTCTTCCCTTCTCGTCGTCGAATCTCAATTCCCCCCCCCCCCCTTGAATCGAGCGGCGGCAACGCGCGCGAGAACGAGAGCAAAGAAAACGATCGAGACTCCCGGTCCAATTTCGCCGAGAGAGATCGAACGATCGTTACGCGTCGAAAGACGAGCGTAAAATTGGCGTAAAACGTGGAGATTGCTGCGAGGCGCGGCGGTCGCGGCGGTCGCGGTCAGAGTTTGGCATCGCGTCTTCGGGGACCCCAGCGTGAGATCGTTTATACATGCAGTCAATGAATGCCCGCCGGCCGCCGCTGTTGATGGCCACGCTTTGTTTTGACGGACGGCTGAATAATCTACCACTGTGTGGAACTTCGTCTGATGGCTGTCTGTCGATGGCCGATCCGTCCAACGATCCGTCCAACTCGCTACCGAAGCTCCTTCTACGGAAGCTCGGCTCCACGGTGTCCCGCTGTTTCGTCGCTCCTTCTCATCGCTCACGGGAGAAGCGACGAACGCGGTCGCCGCTGTCGCGTTGCGTACATTACTCTCGTTCCGCGAGCTGCGCGAACAATTTGCTAACCAGTCCCTCTTGATCGCGTTCCTCTTCGTTTCCTCCTCGCGACTGACGACGCTTTCAAAGATTTCTCCGAATCTCGAGTTGATCCGATTCCGATTCCGCGTCGACACGTGACACGCTCATAGAGAAGAGAAGGTCAAAGTGAAAAGAGATTGTTGCTGGTTACAGGTTACAGGGAGACCGCGTTCGCGTTCGCGATCTTCGCAGCTGGGGTGGCGCATAGCGTGGCCCGCGCGTGCAGCATGGGACGGTTGCTCTCCTGCGGATGCGACCCGTCCAGCTACAAGGATAAGCCGCCTGGCAAGGACAGGGGCACCCAATGGAAGTGGGGCGGCTGCTCTCACAACCTCGACTACGGCATGGAGTTCTCGAGACAGTTCCTAGATACGCGCGAGATAGCCGGGGATATACAGTCGATGGTCAATCTCCACAACAATCAAGCTGGCCGCTTGGTAAGCCGTTTGATTAATCTTTCCTTTCGTTCTCCCTCCCTGTCCTCTGTCATTCGTCTTCTTCCTTCTCCCGAGGTCTTTCCTGCTCTCTCTCTCTCTCTCTCTCTCTCTCTCTCTCTCTCTCTCTCTCTCGCGATAAATATTTCATTCCGTGACAATATACTTCTTCTGCCGGTATTTTTGTTCGTTCCATCAGGTTCCGCTGATTCTTCGCGTTTTAACGGTGATTCTTGCCTGCTGGTGCTAGAGCAACGCGAAAAGAAAGAGAACGAAGCGGAGAAAGAGAGTGCGTGTGTGTTTGTGTGTGTGTACGTGCGTATGTGTGTATGAAAGAGAGAGAGAAAACGATGAATAGGGGTGGAGAGGAGGAGTAGAACTACAGCCGAGTCCGTTCCTCTCCACCATGCACCTCTCCACGCTCGGTCTCGCCTCGACGTTATTAAGACGAAGCCCCGGGCTGGACCACCCAGTCGTAGACTCATTAACTGTTTTGTACGCGACACCTCTTTGTTTAAAAGAAATTGCCCCCCTTTTCTCTTCAGCCGCTGTTCATGCGACTCTTGACCACTCTGCGTGCACTCGTTGAACCGAACCGCGTGTTCCGTAACCGTCGTCTGCCTTCTCTTCCCTTTCGTCTTTCTTCCGCGACTCTCGTCGTTTAATTCTCGTCTAAAAACTTTCATCCCTCCCCATGCCTCTCCTCCCGCCACTTCGATCCACTCGATCACGACACGATTCACGGTGAAAATTTCAGGCGGTGGCGAGCAACATGCAAGTGCGCTGCAAGTGCCACGGTATGTCGGGTTCCTGCGGGCTCAAGACCTGCTGGAAAGTGGCGCCGGACTTCCGGATAGTCGGGAAAACGCTCAAGGATCGCTTTCGAAACGCGGTGTTGGTCGCGCAGAGCAACGTGGGGAGCGTGACCTCTTTAACCAGAGTGAGGGGATCGCGAAGGAGGAGGCCGGATCGCCAGAGGCAGAGGAAACACCGCGGCGGATCGGGCGGTGGCGGCGGCGGCGGCGGCGGCGGCGGCGGTGGAAACGGTGGCGGGCGCAAAAGAAGACCGCGAGATCTCGCCAAGCAGCTGTTTTACTACCAAGAGTCGCCGAATTTCTGCGAGAGGGACCCGAGCGCGGACATTCCAGGGACCGCCGGTCGGAGATGCAACAAGACCAGCTCCGGCAGAGACGGATGCAGCAGCCTCTGCTGCGACAGAGGTTACAACGTCGTGAGACAGAGACGCGTCGAGCGATGCAGATGCAAGTTTCTTTGGTGTTGCTTCGTGCAATGTCAAAACTGTACCGTGGAGGAGTGGATCACTGTTTGCAAGTGAACAACATGGACGTTTGATGAACCCGCTTGCGCCCTCGCGGCGATCGGTACTCGCCGGATTAGAGATCGGATCGGATCAAAGTAAAGTACGAAAAACGACATTTCGGATTCAATCTCTGAATCTTCGGTCGGTTGAATCTCGTTGTTAAAAAATTGCTACCGTTTTTCGATTACCTAAGAGAACGAAGAAGACGGACAACCGAAGAGAATCGAGCTGATTCGCGTTCGTTTCACGAACGAGCTAGCTTTCCAGATCTCAAGTTAAACAAGTAGAAAAGATGCGCGACTCGCGATTGAATATACGCGATCGGCCGTCAGCCATACGGAGATCAGCTGTGACAGATCGATTTAACACCGCGGCGGACTCGGTGACCGTACATTATTCACGCTTAGTAACGCTATCGAGACCGCGTCGCTCCGATAACGCCTAAAGGCAATTGCAATTTGCATTTGGAGCGTTCGCGGCAGAGACAATGGAGTAACTGTTCTTAATCGCGCGGACAACGTAATTTAATTGGTAGATTAAGCGGGCCAATAATTTATTTAATAACGCTGCCTCTATTTAATTAGTAGATATAATTTTGAATTATCCACCAACAACTGTAACACCTCCGTCACAGTATTATTAGAGAAAAGCAATTTGTGCGTGTGTAAGATTTGGAATGGATGCGACAATTGTATACAATTTAATAATGCGTGTACAATAAAGAGTTCCTTTGACCGATAATCGGGCCGATTTGTGTTCGTTTCTTGCGGACGCCCCGTCGACGGCGAAGGAGTATCGCTGGTCGATAGGCGGCCGATTACCAACAGCACCCCCGTCACACGCGCGCGAAAAAGAGCGTAACTTCTTTCGGACAGATATTTACAGATCTTACCGAAGCCTCTCCGATACATTTACTCTTTGTTTCGATAGATTCGTTCGACCTTCTTTTCCATCGATCCAACGATAAATTGCCCCGTGTTAAAACCTTGGAAAAATCTGTGCCAATCCCACTTACATACCGAGCGAAAAGAACACAGCATTTCAACGGCGCGACGTTACGAAACATCACACAGAGAGAGAGAAATCGTTTAGCTCTTGACTTTCGTTTTCGATCCGATTCCATCCATCGGCAGCTCGTGGCTTTTTTTCGTTCTCAGCCACGGGAATCAAAGGGAGTCCTCCCTCCCCCTCCTCTCTCTCTCTCTCTCTCTCTCTCTCTCTATTCGCTTTTACACATCGACACAATTATCTTTCGCAATCGCTCAGTATCGAGCATCGTAAGCTCATCCACTCGAATCGAGTCGCTGAAAAGCCCGTAGAATGGCAGCAGACCGTAGAGTTAGGTTCTCGGAATCCTATACCCCAGCGGCTAGGATTCCGATTAGATTAGTACCGAAATCGGACGAGGATTTTCATAATCGTATTTTGCGCGGGTCGGCGGACGCCGCGACGTCGATAGCCGGTAATCCAAAGCGCTACCATTACAATTTTAAATAAACCCTTGATCGATCGGGGCTCGTTTCCAGCGTGGAACGCGAACGCGCGACGTCAACCGCGATTCCCTCGATAATCACGAGGGTGAAGAGAAATCCCGAGAAATTGTCCGATCGAGATTAGCGTTCGGGGGGGGGGGGGGTTGCACGGAGCGGTCCTGCAAAAAGATGCGTCACGTCGCGTTGCATCGGATCGGCGTGGCGCGACGCGTACTCGCATTAAACGCGGCTCCCTTTGACAACTACGCCAGCCAGGACGACCCTGAAGAAGCCGCGATAAAGCGCATTAATTTATCGCGCGACCCTCGGCGAGATCTTTTTCAAGGCGCATCGATCCAACCAACGAGATTAGAAGCGGGGGGAAACGACGCGACAGTTTTTACCACTAGAATTTTTTTATCCCTTTACCACCGACAATTATTGCCCTTGCGCTTTGCGCTTTGCGACTCGCCACGCGAGACAAGGACAATCGCTTATCGTTGGACAACGATAACGACCGCTTCTCTCCCTTTGTTTCTTGTTCTATATTCAGATGCGAGAGCGACAGATTTTCGTCGATTTTCCTCGATAAATTCGCACCCGAGGGACAAGAGGAAAGAAACTACGAATACGTCCTCCCGAAGAGAGGGACAAGAGGAAAAGAGAAAGAGAGGGAGGGAGGGAGGGGGGAGAATGAGTCGAAGCTGGACGACGATCTCGGGAACGAAATCAATGAGCTAACAGGCTTGCGAGTTAGCAGTTAGTTAATTAAGTCGGCGTTATTGGATCATGGAAGCCAAGCACCCCCTCGACGCAATCGTGACTACCGCCCTGCACGAGCGTCGTAGAGCTCGGGCTCTTGCTCCGGCACACGAGCATTGCGAACATTGCGAGGGTGGACGCCGCAGGGCCTGCACAACCTGCCAGACGTTTTAATTAGAGGTGAGTTTCATCGCGAGCCAACGCTAAGAGCACCCCCTCCCGTTACTTGTCCCCTTACGAGTAAGTGTTTTGCACCTTCCGTGAAAACCCTTCGTTTCGTCCGTCGCTAGACCTTGCGCAGGCAAAGTTCTCTCTAGTGCGTCGACACTTGGAAAGCCGATAGTGATAAGAATCGTCGACGAACGCCGCCGAGAAAGCTCGTCCGACCGAATAACCCGCGTAAACAGTGGCCCGATCATCTCGTTCGCCCTTTCGATCGATCGCGAATGAAAAAGAAAAAAATATACATCCACTCGTTTTCGATCGTCTTCTCTCCCTCTCGCGCCTCGCCGATCGGTCTAACACCGTTCTCAATTTCGAAAGCGACAGTCGAACGAACGAGTGAAATTCCGCGATATTTATTCGTACCGATCCTCGGTCGGGACTCACACAGAGAGAGAGAGAGAGAGAGAAGTCACATTATCGCAAACGACCCCACGAAAGATCGCGAGCTTCGCTGCCGAGACGCCATTATCGTTCCCGGATCGCGAATAATGCCGCAATTAACAAGTTTCGTTCAAAGATCGGGATAAGAAGAAGCGAGCTGGCGAAAAGGTGAGAAAGGGGGAGGGAGACGGGAAAAAGAATCGGACAAGTGTGTTCGCGACGAGAAGAAAGAAGAAGAAGAAGAAGAAGAAGAGGTGAAAGAGGAAGGACGGAAAAAGGGGATGTGCTTTACGTTCTGCGGTGCGTGTCTCGAAGGTGCCGGAACATGTGTTTCAGGATGTTTTGCCAGGACGACGGAGGAAAAAGAGAAAAATCCGTAAACACTGAGAGAACGGGTGAGAACGGGTGAGAACGGAAGGTAGCTGGGTCGCGTCGGAACCTGCGGAGAGCGTTCCTCTCTCGTAGCGGCGCGGCTTGCCGCGGAGGTAAATCCAGGCAGGTGTTGTCTCGAGCCAACTTCGGTAGAGCAGGAATGACGAAGACGGACAGACGCGGTAGTTGGACCGACGGTGTCGGTATTTCCAACGAAGAACGAAGGGGAAGGAAGATGAAGAGGGAAGAAGGAGAAAAAGAGAGGAAAAGAAGAAAAGACAAGAGATACATTGTGGTAAGACAAGATCGAAAGAACGGGTAGACGAGGGAATCGCAAGCGTGAGCCGCGAGCCCGAGAAGAATATAGCGGAAAGTTAAATGTTGCATGAGCTTCGAGGAAGAAGAACAGCGGCGAGATTCTCCGTATCGATTAACCCCCTGACGGAAATAACGTACGACCATCGGCGAACGAACGAGCGATTTTTCGAGCCTCGCTCGATCGCGAGAACCGCGACACCTCCGCCTTGGAATCCCAAAGAGGAGGACGCGTTATCTGCCGATAGGATCGATCTTGGAGAATCTGTAAAAGGTAGCGGGTGAAAAAGAAGGAGAGAGAGGGGAAGAGAGAGAGAGAGAGAGAGAGAGAGAACGGAGAGCAAGAAGCGGAAGCCTCGTGCCTCGCGGGGAAAACACCGCGTGCGTCTCGTCTGCCACGGGAGATCCGTGTATACTACCACGGCGATCCGTCTGCATCGTCGATCGGTGAGCCTCGATATCGTCACGCAAGCCGATCGTCACTCGACGACATCGATACACCAGTTTTTTCCACGAACGAACGAGAGAGAGGCGGCGCGATAACCAACGAAGGGAGAATCGATCGACGCCGAATCGATCGACGACGGACAATTCGCTGCTGCTAGTTTTTCCGATTGTAACGAGGCGAGGACGCGCCGCGAGATTTAAAGGTAGCGGAGCGGGAAGACTCTGCGGAGAAACAGAAAAGTGAGAGAACAAGCCACTTGTCACCAGTTTACCGTACTTTCCGGCGAAAGGAGTGTCGAACCCTTTTCAACCGGTCCGGACCGGTCGGCTGCCGATCGTTTTCGGCTGCTGCGCCTCTTTTTCTTCCTCTTCTTCTTCTTCTTCCACCGCCACTACCGTTGGCGTTGCTGCTTCTTCCCAGGGATTCGCGGTGCTAACATTCCGGCGCTATAGCAGGGGACCTTTCTCGACCAACGAATATCAACTTTCCCACACGGCTCTTTTCGGGAAGCGCGCGTCCGAAACCTCGAGCCGCGCCCTCCTTTCGTTTCGCTTCGTTTGCTCTTATCGGGAACGAAGGACGAGACGAACTCTTCCAGAGTTTAGAAGAAATAAGTCGGCGATGACGAGGACGAACCGGTGGCGCGACCGAGGGTGATCGACGAACGAAGGTGACATGGACGAACGAGACGGCCGATTTCGAGATCGAGAACGGTCAATTTTCGATTCGACCGGCGGATCGTGTTCGTCCGCGAAACTTTCCCACAACGCGCTGTTTCGTCGCCCCCACGTTCCGTTTCCTTTTAAAGAGCGCAAACTGCTCCGCACGGGTTCGCGATCGTCCTCGACTTCGGGAGAAGGAATGAGAGAAAGAGAGAGGGAGAGAGAGGGAGAGAGAGGGGACGTGACTCGCGCGTCCGCGGATCGGCGCGAGAACGAAGACGGCCCGAGAGAAAGAACCGATGGACCGAGTGGCACGGAAAGCTTTTTCTGAAATCACGGGACCCGTCCTTACCTCTCCGCCTACCCTTCTTCCTTTCTTCTCGTTCGTCTTCTCGCGAGCGACGCGCAGTCGGGCATCAATAATTTAACGCCCTGTCGTACCGATAAACCTGCACCGCTCGACGAGCAACGACGAGGAAAAGGAAGAAGCAGAACGAGATGGGAACAAAGGTGCGCGACGCTCGCCCGCGAGAGACCACTGAGAAAACGGAGAGGAAGCGGAGGAACACCGTCGTATCGCATATGAGCAGAGAAACAGAACCATCGTGTGGACATCGTGGATCAACCCGAGTTTCTTACGCCCGTTCGTTCACATATAGTCAGCGACGCGTCGCCCTCTCGCTCCAGTCCTGCCTCTCTCTCTCTCTCTCTCTCTCTCTCTCTTCTTCACCCTTTCTCCCTTTCTCTTTCCCTTTCCCTCTTCGATTACAAGCAGGCAAGAAGCGGCAAGAAGCGGCATTACACGAGACACGCCGCGCCGACAAATCGACGGATTATGCCAGACGAGCGCCGACCCACCAGGAATAAATGAATTGGCCAACGACGCGAATCCTCTCGTTACTCACCTCCGCCCTTCCCTCTGTACCATCCTACACCTCGCTCCCTCTCTCCTCCACCAGCTTCTTTTCCCTTTTCCCTTCGCGTTTTCTCGCGAGCCAGAAAAGCGTCATCCGTCAGAAAAGCGAATCGAGAGAAAGCACTCGTGCCTAGAACCGAACCGATCGCGGAAACGTAAACGAATTAGCGGGAAACGAGCAAACGTGCGTTCACCAGAGGTAAAACCTGTCGCTAAACGCGACTTATTCGCTCGGCGACTCTGCCTAACGAATCCGACGCAAGGGATTACGCAACTACTACTAATGATCCAATAACAGAGATACCGCGGTACAAATAGTGAAAAAAAAAAACGCAGAGCCACGCGGAGTCGACGAAAGTAGAACCGCATCGATCGATCGTGTCTTTGGCGGGGCAGCTAAGCGAGCCACCCGTAACCCACGGACTTGGCTAGCCCATTAAATACTCTTACGCAATCCGTAGGATCCGATAAATGGGATGTGTATTACCCTGCAGCGTTTCCGCAGCCCTACAAGTACCAGCGGGGATGCAAATGGCGAAAAAAAAAAGAGAAAGAAAGAAAGAAAAAGAAGCGCGAAACTTTTGGCGTTTGGCGAATTAATTCCATTTTTCCTCCCGAGAAAATTCATCCCGCGTTGCGGTGTTGTCGCAACGCAACGGCGATAAAGTTGCCACGCGAAGCGAGGTCGTGAAAATTCGTGGAAATTCGTCGCGCGTTCCACGATCACGGTACGTTTTACGAGCGTGGCTCCAAAGCCACAGAAAACCCGCAAGTTCTACGCCTGTACTGGCTCGTCTCGCGTACATCGCGATTATCCGCGAACGACGAATCGGTACAACTGTAGCGCGAAATATTCAGAGCTTAAAAGAAAGAAAGAAAAAAAAAAAAAAAAAAAAAGAAAAGAAAAGAAAAATGTTCGGCACTTTTCGTAGCGCATAGTAGACAGGAGGGAAAACACAATCAGATTTCCGATCGCCGATCAGATTTCCGAACGCGGTGTATCTTTCGGATTCCTGGCGCAGCTTTAGCTCTCCCTCCCGTGGAGGCTTTCAGGAAGCGAGCTACTAATTAGCGATTACCACTCGTTCACGCGGCACTCGAGAAAGAATATAATTAGCACTCACCTTTGTGCCGATGCGCCGTGAAACCCTCGACCGGCCGAACCTGGCCTCTCGTAAAAAAATCCGCAGAGCGTTCTCTTCGAAGAGTCATTCTCGACCATCTCGTCGTTCGAACGGATGGAAAGAGGCACCACCGGTCCCGCTTTCCCGCGAGTGTGAAGAGATACGCGACGACGATCTTCCCGTGCTCGTCGCTGCTGCGCCGACTCTGCGAGCACTCGATCCTGGAAACGAGAACAAAGTTAATGAACTTTTTGTCGTGCGGTTTCCACCGGAATGCACCGAGCAGAGGCATCCCGCTCGATGCGACTCGATCGGAACCGTTTAAATTTTGTTTCTTTCCCATTTTTTCTCTCTTTTTCTTCTTCCCTTTTCTTTCGCCCTCTCCCACGATAGAATCATTTCATCGCATTCTTCTCGACACGTTTCGATCGCGCAATCGTTCGTTTCAAAAAGCCACGGCAGCTTCTCTTTTCGTCTCTTCTTCTCGGTTGAACCGAATATCGAACGAGCAGTCGTTTTTGTTCCCCGACTTTTCAGACACAACAGAGACGAGACCGAGAAACGACCGAAAATGAGCGACTACGGGTACGACAGCAGAGGGAGGGAACGACAGAGACGAGGTGGGAGCAGAGGCGACGAGGACGATCACGACGAACGAAGAAACATCCTGCAGCGTTTGGATAGCATACAAGACCCCGGAAAGCGTTATCTCCTCCGAGAGTGCATAGGTTTTGGCGTGTGCGGCGATGTGTACGAAGCGATCGATCAACAAGCCGGTACACTCTTGACGATACACGTTTGACTGAATTTTCGCGAAAATTGCCGTATATGTACGTTTTCCTTTTCCTGTGCTCGCAGGGAACAAAAGAGTGGCGGTGAAGGTGCAGAAGCTCACTCCGGAGTCGCAGTCCCTGATAATCGAGGAGTACAAGATCCTTCGTGACTTCGGGTCGCATCCGAATCTGCCAGACTTCTACGGGATTTATCGCAGAAGATCCGGCAAGAAGACCGAGTACGATCAAATATGGTTCGTCATGGAGGTACGTATTGCGCGCGATTTGCCCCGCAGGCTCGCCTCGAAAACCGCGGTGCTATCGCGTTCGACGTAACTGTTGTTTGTCTGGCACGTCCATTTCAAAGATACATCCGCGTACAACGCCACTCCTCTAACGTCGTAACTCTCCAAGGAGAAAAATTAAAAAAAAAAAAAGAAGGAAAGTCCGGCAATCGCGAAATAGACGCAGGTGGGGGGGGTTCCTCGGGTGGACGAGACCGAAGGGGTAGGTAAGAGGAAAGAGAGAGAGAGAGAGAGAGAGAGAGAGAAGGGGGAAAGGAAAAAAGAAAGAAAGATGGAAGGCAACGGCGATGGAAGAGTTGCTGTACGTACCCATGCCAGGACCCGGAGGCAATTTCAAGCATTTGAGACGGTCGAATACACGGATAATTTACGACACGCGCGGCCATTAAACAATCATTAAACTCGTTCGTATATACGCAGGTGAGCCCTGGCACGTCGCGGCCCTAATTTACGGGTGGACCTCCTCGGTGCGCCCGAAATATTATTACTTATCTCAAAAAGCAAAGCGTCGATATTCGATTTTAACGCATGCTCCTCTCTGTAATACCAAATCTCTCTCGCTTCCTCTTTCCGTCTATCCCCGAACGAGACGATAGCACACGATATATTTGCAAATGTTTCTACTTGGTAGAACGAAATTGGTAATGGAGCGGTATCACGAGTCGCTCGTTGCCGTCGATGATTATACGGTCTCGAGACGGTGGTGTATATATCGGCGAGGATCGGAAACACGGCCAAAGAAACAGGTGTACAATAGGTGGCTGGCTACGAGCAACAAAGAGAGTAACAACGGTGCTACGCGAGTCAATCGATCTTGGCAAAAAAGCTTGGCAAGCCTCGATTACCGAGAACGAAGGACGGGGAACAAGTTGGAAAAGAGGAGTAACACGCAACGACAATGTGGCTGAGATTTATCGCCGATGGTATTTCATATCGTATCGCGGGCAGGTTTTACGTGCGTCATATATACGAACTGTTGCCAGTAGACCAAGCGTTCTCGTGCAACGCTCGGTGGGCTTTCGCTCGAAAGAATGCATCGACCGCGCGCATCGCGTGCCTGCTCCGAGTCCGACTTAAAGCTCGTGTGCGATACTTGCCAATCCATATTTGCAGACACGAAATTTCCTCGAACGAACGTTCGCCAGAGCGCGAACGACGCTCGAAATTTTCGATCCTCGACGAAACTCCCGCTCCGAGTGCCCAGCTGGAAGTAGGAACAGAAACCGTTAACGCCGAGAATCCTAGATATCGAGATCGCGGCCAATTACGCGATACAACATCACTCGGAAAATTAAGCTCCGTCTCGAGCGCTCGATTGAAATTGCTTCCTCAATTTCGCGGGCAAGGCCAAGCTATCAACGCGATGCATCGAAGTGCCGACTCAAATCGAAGATTGCTTTCTTAGGCCACCATCGCGGCCATAATTTTAAGAATCGGTACTCTTCCACGTGTCTCGATTCCACGCGTTGTTGCTCGAACGAAATCTCCCGACCCGTAGCTCACTCAAACTACGAGTTTCGCGTCCCACTGCCCATTTTAACATCTCTCGTACGACTTGCAGCTCTGCGAAGGTGGGACTGTGATGGATCTCGTGCACGGGCTTCTAGCCAAGGACAAGAAAATGCGCGAGGAGCACATCGGCTTTATCCTGCGGGAGGTGATCCAGGTGAATCTCGCAGAGCGGACGGTTTCAAATGGAGCTTGACGAAGCGCTCGGAACGCTGCAATTTCTCGAACGCGTTGAACGCGATGATTTCGCGGTGTCCCCCGCGGGCCTCTCTCGACTTCCCGTCTCGTCGCTTTAGTTAGGAACGAGCAGCATCTCCGCGAGGGTACAAAACCGACGGCATCGGGTAGTTTCGCCAATCCTTCGGTATGTTTCGAGCATGTCCAGCGTACCTCCCGAGTGGTGGGAGGAGCATTTTTGAGATTGTTCGAGCCGAGCCGAGCAGAAGGAGAAGGAGAAGGAGTAAAAATGACATCGGTAGGCGAGCAAAGGGACGGTTCGTTTCGTGATCGCGATCCAGAATGTCTTGCGTGGCGTCGACGAGAAAGAGGAGAGCTGATCTCGAGCAACGGGGTAACACGCGACTCGACGGCATTTTTCCGTACGCGCAAAATCGAGGGGGATCGCGAAATACGCGCGTCAATGGGCCGCATTTCTACGGCGTATAAATTACAAATAAGACAGGCGAGATAGCTCGCTAATTAACCTGCTCGCAAATGAAAGGCTGCCCGGCTCGTTCGCCCTTCGCCGCGTTGTTCGCGCAGCGATCTCACCGGGTGCATCCAGCGGAGATCAAGAGCGCAAAGACTTCCGTCCCATTCTCCTCTGACACGTACTCTCTCTCGACACGTTTCTCTGTTCTCCGAGAGAACGAGAACGAGAACGAGAACGAGCGCGTTACAGTCAAGGACAGAAGCAGAGAGATCCCGCGCGCAGTGAGAGATGTATGGGATCCAACACTCGCGGCAGAAACGTAAGAACGCGAAGGATAAAGCAAGGAATAAACCGAGAATCGCGACACAGGGCGAATTGCAAACGTTTCCCGCCTCGAGGCCTATAATTTTACTAGGGAAGGGATTCCGCTCGGTTACAATGGGATAATGTTGTCGTAATTCCATTCTGTTTCCCCTCGGAATATAATTTACGTTAATATCAGGACAGGAGAGACGTTTCTCCGACTCGCGTACCCTCTCCCGAGCCTCGCGGTGCGCGAAACAACCGCGGAAACGAACTGAACGAACACGCCGGGGGAAACGGTTAGAAAAATATACTGGACACCGGAGTGAAACGGGTATGTCATTTACGCGTCAAACGCTGGCTGCAACCTGATCGGCGCCGAGGGTAAAACGCGCGTTTCCGTTTCGAATCGTGCGTCGTTTCCTTTCCGTTCGGTGTAGCCGAGACGTGGCCGCGAGAACGTGGTTCGCGGCTCGGTTTCCCTGCAAAAACATCGGGACCGAGTAAAATCGATGGGTTCTACTAATTATCTCCGCCGTGAGAACCTCGTGAACTTGATCAAACTCAAACCTCGACGAATTCGCGCGTGAATTTCTATCTCTCTCGAAGAACGACGCTTCTCTCGTCGCGTTGATCGCGCTACCCAAACGGAGTTGGCTATCGACCAATCGAGCATCTCAACACACGACGTTGCTAAGAAAAGATAGGATCGATGAAACTGTCAAGTAGCATGAAAAACGTTGGCCACACGATACGCATTACCGTCGCCCGTTCACCCGCGTTACGTGTTAAATCGTTTCTAATTTGTCGTGCATTAGGCGAGAGAAGCCATGCTCTTCCTTCTCTTCCGCGTATCGTCTCTTTACCCTAATTGATTCCCGATCGAACGAAATTATCGGCGAGCGTTTTTGGCCTCGGCCTCGGTCTCGGCATCGACGATATTTACAGAATCGTTTTTCAACATCTATTACACACGCGCGGGATAATCTTCGCTCGCTCTTTTGTCTCTCTTTGCTCTTGTCTCACCATCTTCGTTTCTCGTAAAGTGCACGCAACCCTTTCGTCTTTTTCTTCTTCTTCTTCCTCTTCTTCCTCTCGGACGTCGCCTTCTTATTCGCGTTGCTACGTGTTCCATGGACCCAGTAGCGATTCGTCCACGGTCGCTCGTGCGGTAAATCAGGCCAGGTTGACGTTTAATGCCGGCAAATTACACGCGAAATAAATGCTCGCGAGGAACGAGGTGCCGGTGTCTCACGACACGAAATCGCGGTCCGCAGTAACCGAAAGGAGCGGAAAGTCTCGAACCGGAGATATTCGATCGCGCTTCGTCGAGTGCCTTCGTGTCCGGCTCGTTCGTTTCTCCTTCGAACCTCAACGATTTACAACGTCCTCCGCAGGCAATGGTCTATCTCAACGAGCACAACGTGATGCACCGTGACATACGCGGCAATAACATTTTACTGACCAAAGAGGGCGACGTGAAGTTGGTCGATTTCGGGCTATCGAAGATGTATCAGGGCGAAATGGGCAAGAGGTACACGTGCGTAGGATCGCCGAGTTGGATGGCACCGGAAGTGGCCATCAGCAAGGAGAACAGTTCCGAGGGATACGGGTGCAGAGCGGACGTCTGGGCGATCGGTATCACGGCGATCGAGTTGGCTGACGGGAAGCCACCGTTCCAAGACATGCACCCGACCAGAGCGCTGTTCCAGATCGTTCGAAACCCGCCGCCGAATTTGTACAGGCCGTCCAACTGGTCGCAAAATTTCAACGATTTCATCGCCGAGTACGTTCGAACGCTATATCCTCTACGTCGTCAACGTCCGATGGTCCGATGATTCGTTTAATGTCGTTTTCCAGATGTCTCGAGAAAAATCCCGAGAACAGGCCGTTTATGGCGGAAATAGCCGAGCATCCATTCTTGGCGGATTTACCGGAGGAGGATTTTCTGGTAACGCAGTAAAACGATTTTTTCTGGAATAGGAAAAGTAACAACGGATGTTTCCAGCTGGCGAAGGAGATCAAGATACTAATGATGGACGCCGGTGTGAAGGGCAAATACGAGAGGAGGCCGGAAGTAATAGTGCGAAAAAGTTTCCTGAAGGTAAGGTTTCGAGCAAACAGGTCGCTGGATGTCTATATTGCCATCTATAAATGTACCTCGCTTCTATTCTCCAGACTCATCAGACCGATCCTTTGGAGCCTATGTTCATGGAGGATTTAGCCGCGCTCGAAGTGCTCACGGAGGACGCGATTCTGGACGAGCTGCACGAGAGACTGCGGCAAGGTTACTTCCACAGCTTCATCGGCGACATCCTTTTGATTTTGAATCCGAACGAGAAACAAGACATTTACGGGTCCGACGTAAGGATCGTTCGTCGATCGTCGAGCTTCGCTGAACGAGATCGCGAGTTAAATTCAACCCTTTCGTTGTTGATTCCAGTACCACACGAAATACCAATTCAAGTCGCGTTCGGATAACGCGCCTCACATATACTCCGTAGCCGACAGCGCCTATCAGGACGTGTTGCACCACGAAGAGGCTCAGCATATTTTACTAGCCGGCGAGAGCAATTCGGGGAAAACGACCAACATGATGCACCTCGTTCAGCATCTCATGTACCTGGGGAAAGTAAGCGATCAACGCCGTACGCCGAGTCGCGTAAACAGGAAACGCTACTTCCCGACAGATCGTCGTTCGTTTAATTTCAGAGCCTCCAAGACATCGGTGCGAGATTAATGCGAGCTATCAAAGTGATTCACGCTTTCAGCAACGCCGCCACGCCGCTCAACACCAACTCGACCAGATGCGTGCTACAAATAGAGACCACGTACGGAAGTTCCGGGAAAGCGTCCGGCGCCATATTTTGGCTGTACCAGCTGGAGAAATGGCGCGTTTCTACCCGCGACAGGTTAGAATCGGTTGTCCGCCGTTCACGCTAGTTGCGCATTACCGAGTTTCACGCGAGCAGAGTTTCAAACTAGCAATTTGCTCGTACGTCAGATTTCGAGATTGCGCTGCGCGGCAATCGCTTCGCCTTCGGTAGATCTAATCGTACGTTTATCAATTGGCCACGGTGGCCACGAGGATCTATCTATCACGAGGTCTATCTTCTCCGCAGAAATCAATCGAATTTTCACGTGATGTACTACTTTTACGACGGCCTCGACGCCACGAGCAAGCTGAAACAGTATCACTTGCCACCGGGCAGAAGGATGCGGTACCTGAGGATAAGCGAGAAAGGAACGGAGAGGAAACGATCGTTCAAAGTTCGTAACGATCCGCGCGGCAACGTGGCCAAGTTCGAGGAGCTCAAGGAGAATCTACAAGTCCTGGAAATGGAGGAGTATTGCGAGACGATCTGGAGAATATTAGCGGCGATCTTGGCTCTGGGAGAAATTCGTTTCGTCGAGGGTAAGGACGGAGAGGCTGACATGGACAACAACGACGCGGCCAACAGAGGTGTGAAATATACTCGATATTCTGTCAAGTGAAGGTTTATGGCTAAACCTTATTCTCTCTCTTTTTCTCTTCGTATTTCAGTCGCCCAACTGCTCAACCTCGATGAAAAAAAGTTTAATTGGGCGTTGCTTAATTATTGCGTGGTCGTGAAAGGGAACGCTGTACGCAGAAAGCACAGCTGCGAAGAGGCGAAAGAAGCGAGAGACGTGTTAGCCAACACGATCTATCAGCGACTGGTCGACTGGATAGTCAACACTGTCAATTTCAAATTTACGGTTACTCGTTCTCTATTGTGAGTTTAATCATGGCTAATCACCACGGATTTGTTGACAAAATGCATGGGTATCTTTCAGCGGTGACAAATACGCGATTAACATAATGGACCTGTTTGGATTCGAGTGTTTCGCGGTAAATCGACTCGAGCAGTTGGTGGTAAACACCATGAACGAACAGATGCAGTGTTACTACAACCAAAGGGTATTCGCTTGGGAAATGGTAAGGTCTCGTACTGCAAAGTAAGATTCTGCCCAAGTATCCCACAGGTAGAACCCAGAGTTTGCAAGATTCTTATATAGATGTAACGATCTTTGTTCGTAGCAAGAACAAGAAGAGGAAGACATACCGATACAGCGTTTGCACTTTTACGACAACAAAGACGCGATTGATCAATTGATGAGCAAAGACAAAGGTTTATTTAGTACGATCGACGAAGCGTCGAAAAATATGCTCGATTATCAATATATCATGACCAAAATCCAACGACGAGCGGACAATCTTTATGTAAAACCAGTGAGTTCTCACGAATTTACCATCGCTCATTACACAGGGAAATTGCTTTACGACGCTAGCGAGATTGCCGAGAAGAACCGGGAGTTCGTCCCTCCGGAAATGATCGAAACGTTCAGGCAATCGACCATCGAAACCATGAAAGAGATGTTCACGAACAAACTGACGAAATCCGGGAATCTGACGACTGTCGTTGACCATCCGAAAATCGCGGAGAAGAAGACGAGCAAGGGGAAATGGGGCGCGCTCATGCAGGAGACGTCGAAACCAAGGGTGAGATCGCTTAATGTTTAATTTCAATTACTTGCTACTTTCGTAAGAAACTGACCAGCATTTCGTAAGAAAGAAAACTGTAAGCAGAAGAGTAAGAGAAAACGATACGACACAGTGTAATCGTATCGACGATTACGTACCGAAACGAAATGGAAAAGTAAAGATCGAAGTGTCAAAGATTGTGAGATCACCTCGCGATTGTTATTTTACAAACAGAGATATAACACCGCATCCCGAGGGCAATACTCGCAGACACGGAAAATGAGAACCTGCGCGGCTACCTTTAAATCTACCAGCCTTGAAATCCTTAAGAACCTTTCGGCAGGTGGCGGAAGTGGTGGTATCCACTTCATCAGGTGTATAAGATCCGATCTGGAAGGTGCGCCACGTGGTTTTTACCGAGACGTCGTCAGACAGCAGATCCGTGCGCTGGCTGTTCTCGACACTGCCAAAGCCAGGCAACGTGGTTACCCGCACAGAGTATCGTTTCCAGTATTCCTTCAAAGGTAATCCACTCGAGTACCCTTCGGCCGCGTCGAGCATTTTCGATCGTTCGCTCTTACTTTCGTCACGCGTTCAAACTCCCGTGGTTTCAGGTACCAATTCCTGGCGTTCGACTTCGACGAAAACGTCGAGATTACCAAAGACAACTGCCGATTGCTACTGATCCGGTTGAAAATGGAAGGATGGGTGATCGGAAAGACCAAAGTGTTTCTAAAGTATTACAACGAGGAGTACCTCTCCCGACTGTACGAGACCCAGGTGAAAAAGATAGTAAAAGTCCAGTGCATGATGAGGGCCTTTCTAGCGCGCAAGAACATAGCGTCGAAGGTCACGAAGAGCGCGAAAAAAGAAGTTGGTAGGTAAATTGATCGTCAGGAGTAGCAAAACGTTGAGAGTACGAGCTGATTCACCGTTCCGCCGCGGAACTATTTTTTGCTTTTCGAGGGGGCTCGTACCTGCTTCTCCCGCGTCCGTGACGAGAAATTTAACGGGTATTGTTTCAGTGAAGAAAGCGTCTGTAAAGAAGAAGCAGACGGAGGATATGTCGGAAGATCAGGCAGCGGTGATGATTCAGAAAGGTAGGGCAGACGGATGAAGAACGAGAAGCGAGCGAAAAACAAAATTTGATTTTTGACGAGCCTAGTAGTTGCCATTTTCTCATTCGTGCATTTCGTTTTATTCGCTCGCGGTGTTGTTCCTCTTTTTTTTTTTTCAAAAGAACGTTTGATCAAACGATCTCTTTTATGTGAAAAATAGCGTACAGGGGGCACACAGTGAGGAAGGAGATGGGACCTCTTCTCGGGAAGGAGAAAATGAGTCCGGAAACGATGGACATGATGAAATTCTACAGCAGCAAATGGAGGTCGAAGAGCGTGTTCCAAGTCCTCCTACGTTACCGTGCAGCCCGCTATCAAGACCTCGTGCAATTCTCGCAACAAGTGAGTGACCTCCAGTGATTTCCGCGAGGAAAGACCAATGCTCAGTTTACCCCCCCCCCCCCCCCCCCCCCGAGTGATTTCATCCGAAAATTTTCCCGCAAACAGGTGCATCTGTTCAATCAAGCGATAGTAGTGTCTCTCGCGACGACGAGTGAACAAATATCTATAGATCGAGTAGATACAAACGTTTCCAAATCAGCGTACTTAGGCCATTTGAAACCTCCCCAAGTGCACAAGTTACCTTTCAACTTTTACCAAGAGTTACCCTTTCCCGACACGAAGACACAAATGAAAGGTGTTGGGTGAGTCAATTTTACGTTATTCTTTCTACATGGATGTTGTTGCACTAGCGGTAGATGATAGATGTACCAGAAATCCCGGGCCAACGGGCCCGAGATCGATAGAGAAGCTTAGACGAGAAATAATCGTTCTAATGAAATTAGTATCGACTCTCATCATTAGACGTCATTCACCATTGATCGTATCGTACGTAGCTGTCGCATAGCCTGTTGTCTTGCTCGCGTTTTGTTGCGTAAACAGTCGCCAAGAAATTCACACGAGGCAAAATATTGAAATGCGTTTAACAATGTTTTTGATGTTTCTTGCTTATATTTTGTCCCCGCGACGTGTCTCTCGCGGTTGCATTTTTATGTACGCGCGCTGTTTTGTCATTATTTTTTCGTTCTCCGTTGTGTGCCGTCTCTATCTCGAGGTAAGAGTCGCTTAAGAACTCTTCGGAGACTTGTGCCGTCAACTGAGAAATACGTTCTCGCAGATCCGCGTCGTCATCAACGTCTGACGACGAGCACGAAGCCTGGGACGCGCCATTACGGAGACAAACAATGCCTTGGGCCAACAGGAACAGTCGTACCAGAGGTGCCTATCACATTTTGTTTCGTTCAGTCGAGGTGCATCGATACCGATACTCGCTCCTACACCTTCGTCCACGCGAGAACAGAATTCTTTTTCACACCTTTTTCGTACATTTCAAATATCATTCTTCTTTCTTTTTGCCTGATCCGAGTTCGTCGAGTACGCATACAGCGGATAGTAATTTCCTTTGCAAACTCTTTGTGCAAAACGAACGACAGACACGTGTCTGATTCCGTGTCGCTCTGTGTATCCGTAGCTCGTCTGGACTCGGCACGTTTTCATCAAATTCTCTTTCTCTTTCAGTCGTAATTACGATCGGTTCGGCCAATTAATCCAATTCGTGCAATTGCAATAACTAATTTCGAATTGTCGATAACGATAACAATTGTCTCGCAAGACCAGAGTCGTTTAAGAGATGCGTGTTGGGAATCGAAAGTACGAAAACAAAAACAAAACAAAAAAAAAAAAAAAAAAGAAAGAAAGAAAAAAGAAAAGACGAGAAAATCTCGATTGCCTGAGCCGAGTGGCGACTCGTCTTCTCGGAGAGAACTCACTCTCCACCGGATTGCTCTGCATTTTTCAGACGTCGAGGTTCAGACAACGAACTCGCCACATCGAGTGGCGCATTCGGGCACCGAGGGACAGAGTCTGATCGACACTCCGTTTTCCAGAGACCCGAATATCTCGGTCCGATGTCCACCCGAAGAGACGTCCCGAAGCAGAATGGGTAACTCTGGATTTCAACAGCATTCGACCAACCGTAGCCCTGTACCACCTGCTAACGTTCATAATCCTCGCTCAGTAAGTTTCATCGATTCTCTTCATCTTGCTTGCCGCGACCTTCTCCGGCCATCTTTCTCGTTTTTCAGAATTACGATAGTACCGGATCGATACGCTCTAGGAAACATGCACCGCCTCCACCCGTTCCGTTCAATCAGTCACAACCACCCCCGACGCGCAGTACCGACAGTTATAGCTCGAACGTTCGGAGTAAAAATATAGACGCTGGTAGCCACGATTGGGAGTACGACGATAAAACTAACAGGAGTAGCGGCAATGCTAATCGGTTCGGTCTCGCTAAGTAAAACTGATTCGAGCTGTTGCGATTCGACGATCCTGACAGAAATTTCTTTACGTTTTCGTTTTTGCAGTATCAATCCGATTCAGGAACTGCAGATGATCGGTCGTAGAAACGACGGTAACGAAGACACCGACGAACCACCGTTTAACTTTCAGGTGAGATTCAAGGAACGTATGTGAATCTAAAATAAAGCAAGTATTTGAATTAATCACCGATGTCGGTTCAAAAACAGGCGATGCTGAGAAAAACGAGCCATCATCGAGCGTCGATGAAACGTACACCCGTTTACGATAGCTATTCTCATTCTCCGTCACCACTGCCAAGTACGGGATATCGTGGGAATCGCGAAAGCGAATCGAACGTTGTATACAGAAGCGGAGGCAGTCGCAGAGACTCTCCCGAGTGGAGTCCCAACGAAATGGTCAGAATGTCCGAGAAATATGGGAAGGAGGGAGCTTGGGGGGAAGATCGAATGGGTACCGGAGTTCGGGGCAACGTAACCTCGGAAAGTGTCACCGAAGAGATTGCACCGGGAATCGTCGTCGAGGGTTACGTGGCCGAGTTGTAAAATTCGAGCCGACAACGAAAACTCTTCGTGTATCGAACCACGGTAAAAACTGGACCAGTTGGAATTGCTAATATCGCGAGAGAAAAAAAAAAAAAAGAGAAGATACCTGCAAGATACCTGTAGCTGTCCCGATGGAAACAAATGCACGATTTAAAAGATCGATACCCAATTCACCGACCGTTGCTGACTCGGGGAGAAATTTTTTTATCCACGAATGTGTACATACGTATATTTTTTTAATACTTTCCTTTTCTTTCTCTTTCAAGTAGAAAAGAATTACTGTAACGATTCGACGATAGACTTCTTTTGTAACTTTCATTCGCACCTCGAGCGACCCATAAAGGGTCGTAAAATTGACACTTTTGTCCAATGTACAATAATTTTCATCGAACGATTCGTTCTTCCATGAGCCTGTCTCCTCCAACAGTTAGCAATGCTCCCTACCGATGTACAATACTTGACCGTTATTTTTTTATTAGCCTCAGATAAAATACACACTCACACATACACTCTCTCTTGTTCAAAAGCGTTAAAAAGCTATTCGCATTATTACAAATGGAATCGTAATGATAATAACAAGAAATCAGTTTGAACAAATTGTTACAGCAATACACGAGAGTGTCGTAAAATTAACTTGAAAGTTTTTGTTTCAAGTTTTTCCCTTCAAAACCCCTCATCGCACGCAACGATGCTCATTTACCGGAAAAAACCGAATTATTATCGGGAAAGTGCACCTTGCACGATCGGCTCTATTGCATAGCACGAAACTCCTGTCACTTTTACGAAGTATATAGTATTTATAAATGTCAACTGACTGATGCACGATTGTTAACAACATTTTAAAAAATAAAGAATTAAAAAGTAAAAACGCAGTGATTTAACTTTTTAAACTACGCCTCGTCTTCCTTTTGCGTGAACGTAGCGACGGAAGGAGTGCTTTAATGTACGTTAAATTATTTATTTTTCTTCTTTTTACAAAAATTTAGTTAATACGACAATAAAATATTTCATGTTGCACAGTGATACTGACCATCGATAATGAGTGTAAAAGCGATATATACAACGAAAGTACAGAGTACGTATATAAAAAAGACGATTAGCAAATTGGGTTCATTGATGCGTTCTTCTCTGAGAACGAAAATAACTCAATTTCTCTTTTTTGCTTTGTTTTATCGCGTAATTTTGTACAGCGTAGCTTTCCTTCCAAAACTGTCCGTCTGAACGAATCCGTGCCCCGAACCCGAATACAGACAGCCCGAGCATGTCGATACACCACGATCCAATGCCTCGATTCAATCTTTGTCCGACTGAGTGTTCTCTTGATTGTTATTCTGTTGAGAATTTTGTTTAATTATGTTAACTAAGGTGTCTAACCTAGTAGGATGCGCAATTTGCAAAACCATGTGCGCTTCCTCCAAAATCAAGAGACCATTATGCGCGTCGCTCGCAGACAGATTGTGCGCTAATATTACGTGACGTCTCCAAGCCGCATGCGTGGGAAGAACCTGAAACGGAACGCATTAACTTCGCACCTTATCGGACGTAATCGCAATCGTTGATGTAATGTAGGATGTAATCGTTATCTACGCACCTGCAAGCACCATTTGCAGTTCAAGGACGGTGAAATCGTGTGGACAGCTTTGATGTGCCTTCGACGAAAACCCCAACTGGTGTACGCTCGGTCGCAGAACGGGCACGGAAACGGTGGATACGCAGCGACGCCCTTCACCGTTTCTTCCGGGAACTCCGAATTGCCAGCGGTCCCGGGACACGTTGGAAACACGGAACGCAGAACCCTCGCGTCTCGTTCCACGAGAATGTTCGTGGATTCCTGTTGATCGTGCATCGATTCCGAACATAAATGATTCGGCGAGTGAAGTTCGTCAGTGTGTCGATAAGAATTCCAAGGCGGAGTTCGATCAAGGTCGATCGGAAATCTCACGCGCGTGTCCGGCTCGGACGAAGGAGTCGAGGTCTCTCGTGCGTCGGCGATTACGGTTACGTTCGGCTTCGACGATCCTGCAAGTAATTCCAGTCCGCGACTTCAAATTTTCTTCACTCAGATATTTGTCTGTCTTCGTCAAGTCAACAGGAACCAGTTGGAAGGAATTCAAGCAAGGATCTTGTCGGTTCGATCTGGGATCTTTCGTGTTTCTCTTTCTCTGGGAAATGCTGGGATAAGCTTCGAGTGATGCAAGGAAACGGTGAACTCGTAGGTTGTCCAATATTTCGTTCTTCTTACAATTAGTCCAGATTTTTCTTCCAGATTTTTGCGAGTGTATGTTTAAACGCAGAAAGATACATCAAACAGTCCGTATATATAGTACGTACACAGAAAAACAGGAATATATATATATATATATATATATATATATACAGATATATATATCGGGAAATGACGAGACAATTAAAAATGTAAAATAGGTTTATTTGCAACCAGTCATTTCTGTGTAGGTGTGTGTATTTTGTCTACAATCGCATAGATTTAAATAACAGTCAACTCGAAGCGTTTCGTACCTTTGCGAGATCAAACGAGGAAAACAGAAAGGTGGCAAGTAAATGCGAAAATCAGATGTGTCTGTTCGTTTGATTGAAAATGAACGATAGGGGGGAAATAGTGCGCCACCGATAGCTGCGAATCGTTCGCGTGAAGTCTCGTCACCGCATATAAACGCCTTAAATATCGTAAAAGCATATCTTATACTACTTACTCCCATCGTAAGAGCTTTGACGTAGTCGTCTTTTTCTAACGTTGTCAATAATGCGAAGCGCAATTATGTTTGCACGCGTATATAGCATGTACATCGGTAAACGTACACCTACGTATTTATTCTACGCGCGTACAGTAATGCATGTGATGGTATACTCGTATATTTTTTTTCTTTTTTTTTTCTTTTTTTTTCTTTTTCTTTTTTTTTTTGAGCGTAAAAAATCTCCGCAAGTCCTTACGACACAACGCACTTACTATTAGTAATGTGTTACGTAGATCGTCTATGGCGAAAGTGCACATCTGCGTGAACATTGTAAACGGACAAATAGAAGGAATGTTGCATTGCACAAGGTACGAGAGACAAGGTACAAGGAAAAAGAGAATCAAGGGAATCAAATAATGAAACTTTCGATCGATCAACTTTCTCAGCGGTGAAACAAGTTGTCGGAGCACGCGTTGCGTGATCATTCGATCAAAACGAAAGGTAATTGTAAAATATGAAATTAACATAAAATTACTCATTTGCCCCGTGAATTGAAAGCAAACGTGAAGCGTATAAATAGTTGGACCATTGGCCTAGAATGTTTTCCGTTCCTCTACTCTTTGTTTGAACACGTTCTACTTTTGTTCATTGAATTTTCTCGCTCCACCTATATTCGCATCCTTCTTCAAAAAGAAAGGATATGAAAACTTTCGAGGCGATCTAAGACGATCCTAGATGATCTTAGATAATCGACGACGACGAATCAGCGAAAGAAACACTTCATTCTAGCCAGTGAAAACGTTTCCGTTTTACCCCTGACCTGAAACGCCCTAGTCATTGAGTGTAAACCGACCGCCTTTGGAATAGATACCTCTTCAAACCCCTATTGCTAGTATCGATTTTAGTTACGCAATTTTTCCACGTTTCCTCCCATTCGACGCTGTTAGGTGCAATACCACTAAAGTGCAACAGAACTTCTCTTATCAAATGTATTTTGTTACTATCGAACTGTTGTTTTCCCATCTTGCCGTTTACGTTACAGAGAATCCTCTCCTCCGTGGTAAAAAGTATCTTCATAAGGTCACAGGCCAAATGATCCATCGGTCGAGAGGATGCCCACGTTGAGATTATCTCCGGACTTGGCAGAAGATCGGCGTAAGGTAGTTGCTGATACGCGTATAGCAGCGGCTTCACGTCCGAGAATCCAGTTAGGCCGGATAACCCAGATAAACCGGAAATATCTTCAACAGGGCTGTTCCCAGACCCTGCCACACACATCAGAGCACAGCCTGCTTTAGACACGGATCCCCCTGACGCGTGAATTGCAGCGTACCGAACAATCAAGCAAATTCGACCAAACTTCGTTAAACAATGTCGCGTTAAACAATCGATCGCGTATCATTCCACTTGTCTTCTCCGTCACGCATGCACAGATAGTTTTACGCGTAAACGTAGAACAAAGTCTAGATCACGTTATCGAGTACTAGAAGCCAGGACAAGTCGTAACAAGCAACGTAAATAAACTAAGAGACGAAACCATTCAATAATGTGTTTCTCCTTTCTATCGTTTAATCACCTGCTGAACTGGACAGCTTAACGTTATCTGCGCCTTGACCTCTAGTTCCTCCGATCGTACTTTTATTTAAGTACATATTTATTTGCTATCTACACGTGTTCCCATTTCCACTATGACTTTGTAACAACATCGAACGAAATAAAAACAAATGAAAGAAATACGTATAACACCAATGTGAATAATAAAGCAGAAGTGACGATCAAAGCTAACTCAACGATTTGAAAAAGCATCGAAAACGAGTATGCACCTAATTTTATTATGAAATTACCGAACATACACAATACGAAATTTTTTATCAATTAAATTATAAGTTCAATCATACACCCTAACATACAGTATTTTGCAGTATTGACCATAATGAATCAATTTATACTAATATTTGCGAATACGTAAACGAATGAAATGTACTGCCTTATTCTTTCTCTAATTTATAAAAGTCTTACACATAGCATATAATAGTTCACCGTGAAATATTAAATAGAATGCAAGTATAAAATATACAGATATAAATATAGTATCAAAATATACATAAATTGCACAATTATATATTATATATAAAATATATATTTTTTCAAAATAGCATGCGTGTGGTGATATTTATCTATTATTATCTATAAAGCAATGTTCTAATTTTCAATATAATACTAACCTTGATTCCCATCGAGCTGCCCTGTGTCTAACCTTTCTGCCGGATCCTTATCTGTTGTAGATTGTTTCTGAGATTCTTCTAATACAGTTTCTAACGGCTCTATCTGAAATACGATCCGTTAAACTTTATTTCATACATTTCATCAATCACTTTTACAAAGATTTAAATATTATTCGCGTACTAACCTTCATTTCTAAACGATGATATATTGGATTTTGCATATTCTTCTGCGACAAATAATCTGCATCTTTGCCACTTTGTTCGCTAGCTGTGGATTCATCTGTGCTTTCTACTTGTGACGCTTTAGGCGTCAGCGCTGATTCTAATATAGAATTCTGATGTTTGTTCAGTTTTTGTTTTTTTTTTGGAGTTTCTTCTTTGGCAGTAGCCGTTCCTTCTTCTACTGCCTGTTCCAATTCTACTAATCTTTTATAAGATTCCTTAGCAAATATATCCCCTCCAGACAGTCCACGAATTTGCAAAGTCTCCGCAGCTTTTAAAAGTGCTGGCAAATTTTTCTGCTCGATATTTACTTCTCCTTTATATATAAATATAAGTAAGGCTTCTAACTCACTGAAGTGCACATCTTGAAGTATTATAACTGGATGTTGACAAGGATTTGTCTATAATGTAAGAGAGATTGAAAAAATTATATTTCCTGTTAAACTATGACATGTGTCGCAACATATAAAACCATATGACAGCCAACTACGACATATTCAAAATGTGACATTATTTACGGTAGATTAACCTCAAAAACTCTACGATTACTGTTTAACGAATTTGTTCGTACTTATTGATCGATCAACGAAAAGTTTTATTCAATAATCAAACTATTCGCTGTCAAAACGTCAACGTGAAGTAGAGAACATCGAAAACTAACCTGGAAAACTTTTTTGAAGAAAGGACTACTTGCTGAGAGAATCACTTTGTGAGCAGTAAGACACTGTCCATCGCTTGCTAATGTCACATCTACTAAACCTTCCTCTTCCCAAAGACTTTCGAAACTCGTTGCGATGTTGTTTAAAAAACTGTTCCATTTTAGACATATTTGATTTGACATCTCGCATGCAGAAAGCGTTAATCCTATCAATGTGTTACGATCACGTTTTGAACTGTTCGATATCTTCGTACGTCAACGGCAATTACAATTCAACGACAGGAACAACGATAGTAAGAATAACGACAACGACGACGTTAACAACGACAACGACCGCGATGTAACAGCAGTGGTGCCAGGCACGCACAAACATCCTTGGTACTGGGTTGGGAGAACATAGTCAATATGGCCGCCATGCTCTATTGAATTGCGCGCGACCTTAGAAACCTTATTTCAAACGTTGTATATTATATATCTTACTATTTACTTGTGTTTAAAAGAGCCTGTAACAAAAAAATATAGCAAAATAAAATAAAGAGCTGTTTTTTCATATTCTGTGTACAAAAAAATTAAACTTTAGAATTAATTTTTTTTACAAGTAATTCGATATACGTATCGAAAACATTTATTAAAATTTCATTAACAGACATAACAATCATATTTAAAAAATGACAAGAATAATTAAATTATATTGAAGCAACAATGAATATGTACGTATTTTCGTGTTGCATCCATATATGTGTACGCGACTATTAATTTCCCGCGTACATTCATGCATGTACCTAGGTATATATACATTCGTGCGTGTGCACATTCTCGCGTGTTTATATGCTTGCGTGAGTTTTCGTATCCTATAACAGTATTCCATAATTATTAAAGTTCTACCTTTGCGTCCCTAATATAAACAAGTACTAAAGTCATTGCATCAAATAATGCCTTGAAAAATAATTTTAAGTACTTTAAGATTTGCAAACCTATACTATTTTATAATATTATTATAATGGAATCTATAATAGAATCTATATACTATTATACTATTATATACTTTATAATACTATTATAAAGAATCTAATCTAATTTTTAACATTTTGTCACATTTGTTAAAATTTAATATTATCGAATATTTAAAACTGAAAAATCTCTAAAATTAAACTTTTCAAGCTATCTTCCTTACATTTGGAAAGCAAGTAAATAAATCTCACAGCAGGTAAGACCTACAGGCAAAATAAGATTAACTGCGACCCTTCAAAATTTATTACCCCATTACCCAGTCAAAACTTCCAGACCATTTGAATGACCGCGTGAATTTAGAATTTTTCCTAACAACTAAGAATTACAATTTATTTTAGAATAATTTTTACTATAACGCTTCGTAAAGTGATATTCAAAAGAATATTTAAAACGATATTTAAAAAATTAAAAAATTTAATAAAAATTTAATAAACATAAATTGGCTGTCTTAATCCACCTATGTTCTTGCGAGAAGAGTTTGATAAAAAAAGTCCGAAAACATCCATTATGAGTTTCACTTTCGCAAAAGTACCTAATGAAAATTTTATTCAGACAGTTGAAAATTTTAATAAATTAACTGAAAGAATTCCTAGTAAAGCTAGTAGTAAAGCTGTATTGAAAAATAAAAAAAGGATTTTGTGAAAGCGTATCTAACATAGATATCTCAGGTACGGGACATCGCTAATGTGTGTCCCGTACCTGACATAATGTAACAAAGGTACGAGACATCGCTAATGTGTGTCTCGTACCTGACATAATGTAACAAAGGTACGAGACATCGCTAATGTGTGTCCCGTACCTGACATAATGTAACAAAGGTACGAGACATCGCTAATGTGCGTCCCGTACCTGACATAATGTAACAAAGGTACGGGAAAATGGAAATTTTCTTTTGAACTCTATAGCTGTCGTAAGCTTTTGACTTAATGTACAGACTTGATCCCATTTCTAAACTTTAAAAAAGACAGAGGGACCAGGTATAGAGTTGGGTATAAATTCCGAATTAGGTACAAAATTAAGTACAAAAAAATTCGGAGATAGAGTTCGGTCTAGTCAGAATAGTGTAAGTACGCTTTCTACCAATATAAAGGAATATAGAATAAACAATGTACAGATGAATGGCAGTAAATTGAAGACTTGAAGAAGTAAATACAAAGTGTTATTATTGAAATTTTCGGAAGGGACAATTATTCCCGGATTTGCAAATGACTTCCTGGCCGTTAACTGACCAACCAATCAGGAAACAGGATACTTGGTATTTCAACCCTTTATAAACAACATTCTGCTTCATTTGAAGTTTGACAGTCGTGGTGAAGACAAGTCTCTTCCGAGTTAGAATTTGTCAAGTCTGGTAGAGACAAGTCTCTTCCGAGTTGAAATTTCTCAAGTGTCTTAGACAAGTTTCTTTCGATTTATACGGAAAATTGAAAAGTGGTTGCTTTGCTTGCTAGTGTAATATCATACAGTCTATCGGCTATCATACTGAAGAAGACAAGTGTCTTAGACAAGTTTCTTTCGATTTATACGGAAAATTGAAAAGTGGTTGCTTTGCTTGCTAGTGTAATATCATACAGTCTATCGGCTATCATACTGAAGAAGACAAGTGTCTTAGACAAGTTTCTTTCGATTTATACGGAAAATTGAAAAGTGGTTGCTTTGCTTGCTAGTGTAATATCATACAGTCTATCGGCTATCATACTGAAGAAGACAAGTGTCTTAGACAAGTTTCTTTCGATTTATACGGAAAATTGAAAAGTGGTTGCTTTGCTTGCTAGTGTAATATCATACAGTCTATCGGCTATCATACTGAAGAAGACAAGTGTCTTAGACAAGTTTCTTTCGATTTATACGGAAAATTGAAAAGTGGTTGCTTTGCTTGCTAGTGTAATATCATACAGTCTATCGGCTATCATACTGAAGAAGACAAGTGTCTTAGACAAGTTTCTTTCGATTTATACGGAAAATTGAAAAGTGGTTGCTTTGCTTGCTAGTGTAATATCATACAGTCTATCGGCTATCATACTGAAGAAGAAGAAAAATTCAAGCAGAAGCAGCAGCCATCGATACTTCAAAACTCATAACGTAAGTACTATCATTTGAAAGTAGCAAGAAAAGAAATAAGTCGAGAGGAGTTAGAGAGAATTAGTAATTAAGTGTCAAAGATGATTTTACACTTGTTAAATATCTATGCGGTGATATTATCTTGAAAAATTAAATAGAAATAATGTCGTTAATTAATTAACATTTATTACTGAAACCAGTGTGGTAACAGCGTCTGCTATATTGCGACGTCACTTTATAGATAAATTAACACCAATTATGTTTTAAATTATCTGAAATTTTAACAATATTTACGTAACGATAAACTTCTTTGGTGCTTGGAGAACTATTCGACAAGATTATCTCGCGCAAAATTTTAGCGAAATTCACCAATTGTATTTCATCACACAACAGATTTTTAATATACCGTCTATACAATTTAATGATCAACATTTTCTAATTTTGTGTGTTCAAAGACATCAGTATTTCGATACACAAGTACTTTTTCGTATCATAAGCATTACATATTGTGAACGTGCGTGTTTAAAATATAATAAAATTCAATTTTATCAATTTTACAGAAAACTATATCGAATATACGAAAGTCAACGAAACGAAAGCAATCGAAAGTAATCGGTGCATTCAATTTCTTGGTGATCTGTCAAGGAAATATACAAGAAAAAAAAACATGTTCAAGCTACGGAACCTGTATTCATTGATTATACGTATCATAAAAAAACGTTTCAAGTATATCGTAAAGAGTTGTATCATGAAGTATTATGTCAACTTGCATCCTTTGTTGTCCAGATTTTACTCAACCTGTTTGCGTTGCATGGAAAATAATGAATTTTTTAAAACACTAAAAAATTTCATTACTTTCAAAGATAATAGTGGAGAGATACCTTTTGATGAGTTCAACGAAAACAGTGACGATGATAAAATGATGACAGCTAGGGAACATTCTGGTTCTTCTAACGAAAAATGCAGCGACGCGATTAACGACGTTACAATGAATACATCATTAGTCCATAAAAACGATATAAAATTCCATATAGCCTTAGAAGAACAATGCACTTCGTCTTCAACGTTTCCGAAACAAACCGAGGAATCGGAACAAAATAATTTCTTTCATGATAAGGGGAACGACCATTCCTTTAATGATTTTTCAATTACATCATCTCGATTAAAACTGGGCAGGATTGAAGAACTAAACAAGAGATTAACTAACTTCAGTGTTAATATTAAAAAACAAAAAATTATATCTCATGAAGAAAAAACTGAAAGTCATATCGAACATAAAAATGAAAGCAAAATACAAGAGGGAAAACGCAGTTGTCCACAAAATGATTCGACTAAATATAAATCAAATTCTTCAAAAACATCCAAAAAAAAGTTAAAACGGAAGAATATTAAATGTAAAAAAACTACGCAGACAGACAACTATTCTAGCGATGACGAGGTTGAAGTAATTTCAATTAAAGCAAAGCGGCACAGAAAACGATACAGATCACGTATCGATCTTGAAATTCGCCAATTTCAGGTAAGATTACAATCTTTTTATTCCATTTTCTTTATTATCATTCTATCGTACCTAACCAAATAAATATGTTATTCAATTTCCTCTACAGAGCAAAAATACGAACGAAGAATTAAATTATATGGCGGACAATGAAGACTCAGTAGATGGACTTTTACAAATAAGACATAAACGGATTCCATTATTCCAAAGAACTTCATCGATTAATTCTGGTTTCGAAAACCGCGCTGAAACCTGTAATATGAATATTATAGCGGAACAATGGTCCACGATTTTACCTGATCGCACAAATAGTTTTCCAAGATGCAGTTGTGCTTCTCCTAGTTCTCAGGAATTACGAGAAGATCCACTGGCTTACATTTTTTATTCGCAATGGATGCTATTATCTTTAAACGATAATTCGAGTTTTTTCCCTCTGAGAAGAATGACGACTATACCACCAGCGCCCTCACCTATGCGACACCTTTATTATGAATATCCCGAATTTATGACTGTACCTGTATATGTTGATTTATCTAGAATCTTAAATGTTTATAATATGACTTCTTAATTTGAATAACTTTTAATTTTAACTTTAATAATATTTACTATTTTTAAAACCGTTATCTGTAAGAAAAAGTATTTGTATAAGTTATTGTATAAGTTTGTATAATTTCACAATAAAAACTTTGTTGTAAAAGAGATAATTTCTCCATTTATTAAAAATATGTACAATGTATAAACCGACAACTTAAAGAATTAAGTAGTATATTACGGTGTAGGCATAAATGACAAATTCATCGGTGATAATTGACTTCCTGGTGTAACATCTGCTCTTTCTCCTTGTTCGATAACTTCTGTTTCATTCATATCTTCCACCTATAATTGACACAATATTAAAAATTTGTTATATTACTTGATTATAAAGTAAAATATTCTAAGTAATTACCACCATCGAATGCTCAAATTTTCCTCTCTTTTGTGCAATTGTTCTTAGTAATGCTTTGGCTTCTTCTTTTGTTTCGTCAAATTGCAAACATTTTTGTGCATAATGATTAGCATGATCCAATTGTTCTCGTTTTAAATGATACTGTGTTAAATATTTGTACGCGTGGCTCAAATCAGCTCTATCTGCATTTATAAATTCATCCATTACAAAATCCGTGTACGCTGATGCTGCATGATCATGTTCACCTAATTTTTCATATAACCTACAGTACATTAAAATATATATTTAAATTTTAGTTTACTACATAATAGATCAAATTTTAATACGTACGTGGCTAATTTTAACAATGCCATTCCTTCAATATCACCAACATTGCATGCTTTGTAATAACATTTCAATGCGTCTTGTATTTTATTTTGTTTTTCATATGCTTCTCCTAGTGCCTGCACCATTCTACTATCATGAGGCCTTAATAACTGAGCCTGTTTGTAATAGTAAAGGGCGTAAAATGGCATTTTCAAAATTTCATATGTTTGACCCAAACCATACCATGCTCTGTAATCTCGCTTATTGACTTCTATATAAAAAAAAAAATTGCTAGACAAATAGATGTTCATGTTCAATTTTATATGTATATGTAACATAAGCCCATACCAATAGCTTGTCTGTAGCTGTGAATAGCACCATTTGTATTTCTCATTTCCATAAACTCATGACCAAGCAATGTCCAAGCAGAAAGATACTGTGGATTCAATTTTAATGCTCTATGAAAATACATTGATGCCTTTTGATGATCTCCCCTTAAACTGTAATAATTTCCTAAAAGATATCCCTTTAATTAAATAGCACAATAGTATATTTACAGCTTCTTTGTCTTAAGATGCAAAAAACTTACCTACTATGCAACATGTTTCTAATCTGTATTTATCAATTTCTGTTGCTCTATGAGCTAAATATGCCAATTCAACTTTCATTTCTTTTACATAAAGAATATTAGAATATGTATCCATATTATCTAAGCAATAAGGGTCTGCTTTTATTATTTTCTTAAATGTTTCTATAGCATTATCAACATCTAAAACAATAACACTATAATTTAATATACCATATAACATATCATAGTAATTATAAAGTCTTTGTTAATCACATGTTTTATAAGTTTACTTGCCTCTTCTGTAGTTTACAGTCATTGCAGTTTGAGCAAGTACATAACCATTTTTTTCAAACCCCATTGATTGTAATTTACAGTATAATGCTAAACCTTCATCTATTAACTGCAGTTCTAAATACATATGAGCCATAAAGAAATGCTTTATCCAATGATTAGGTAAACAGAGATTTTCAAGCTTTTCTCTATCTGTGATTAAAGAAGCCAATTCTAACCATGATCCCCAATGCATTGGTTGCTTATGAGTTGCCTCAACCAATACATCCATCGCTTCCCTAGTAAGCTGCAATTTTTTTAAAGTTACACCAAAAAGATAAAGACTAAAACCATCAAGTTTGTCTGCCATATGATCTTTCCTCAAATCGGAGCATAATAATCTCAAACTTTCATTTTTTAAAGGATCTGGAGGCACCACCGTCATGTCATCTATCTTTTTCTTCTCGCCTGATAAATAGCGAGAGTATAAATATAAAAATCGAACTTTTGGCGTTTTGCATTCCTCTGTGAAATAAGCAGCTCTGTCATATTCTTTCAAGTCAAAATAAGTTTTCGCTAAAATGTATGTATCTTCCTCTTCGCTTGTATCCGCTAAATACAAGTCAGCAGTAGTGTCGAGAACGTCCACTTTGACGTCTTTCAAGGAGTAACTCAATTCAGCTAGCCTATAAAGAAAAGCATATATTCCTTATTCCTCATACGCATGAAATCAAGATTTTATTTAAATTTCTATTGAAAATTATACGCACCATTTCGTAGTATGCAATAATCCACGTTGGGAACATTCATTTATCGCGCGTAAAAGATCGGTTTTAACCTCTTTAATGTCAAACTTTATCGACTCGTGCATATTGCACAACAGCACTTAATCAGCAGACAAGATTATAATCAGCAAAATTAATTAAAAAAATGATCTATATATCATTAAAAAAAAAGTTCATATTTGTATAAATCGAATTAACAAGCTAAACAAGAAATCACTGTACACTTTTGCCGCCACCTATATCGTGCAACGAAGATATGTATATTCACTTCTATGAATGAAATATAACACAAGCATAGATCAACTGTATAACATAATTGTTTATCATATAATTGTCGAATTTAATCTTATTCAATTATTTCCTTTCTTTAGTCATTTTTAAAATTATTATTGCAACGCAATAGAATTACAGCAATATGCTGAAAGCAGATTGTTAATTATGCTTTAAATTAAGCAGGTTGAAGGTACAATTAGATGGATATTAATACAAATTAATCTCTTTAATTAGTCTTTTTTGCAAATAAAAGTTTAATCCATTCATATGCAGTTGAAATTTTATAGCCATCATTCTCATAGAGAAACTGAAAAATCAAATAGTTTGGCCTAGAAACCGAATTTCTGAACTCTTTAGGAATAAAATTAAAGCTTTAACATTAGTAAATGTCCCCTGTATAGAGTCATTTTAATTTTCAACGTAATTAATTAATAGCATGCAATTAATACAGAATTAATATTGGTACTAACTCGTATCAAAAAATAAATTTGCATTTTCGCAACAGATGGCGCTACCGTGTAAAAAATGGAGGCACTTGTTTGATTACATTGATTAATTAATTAATTAATGACATTCTGAACTTTTGGAGTTGTGCCTATGGAATTAGTTATTCAACTCTCTCCCTATGTTTTATTTAGCTTCTAAAATGTGAGTCTAAAGATTTCTAAATTCCACTTTATATGTACGTCGAAACAATCGCTCTAATAATATTTAATTCCTTGTAAATTAAAAATGGGTTGGAAAATTGATTGAAAGCATCAAGTTTAAAATATATATTTGTAAGAAAACGTAAAGTTTATTATAATTTCATAGCAAAAGTAATATATTAAATCAATAACGTGATATGTGACGCAAAAATGGTAAGAACGTCAGCCTTAAATCCTGGTATACGAGAAAGCATCGAATTTCCCTGTCTATTTCATATTTTATCTATGTCTAAGTGTACAATTATCTATTTCTCAGTTTATGTATTTTTGTTGCGTGCTTTAATAAGTGCAAGTATTTGATAGGAAACAATTTGCAAATCAAGATACAATTATAACAATTATAACAATGTCCTATTCCTTACTCTCGTGGGTAAAGTAATAAGTTATCTTCGCCAACCATGTTCGTAATTGTTTCATTTTGAATATACGTAAACTTCTGTTTTAGAAAAGACCATGATTTTCTGTATTCATGGAAAGTATAGTTTTCTATGAATATTAATATCAATCTAGCCCAGTATTTTTGAAATCGTATTTACTCGTACACTCGTGTCATTGGAAAATATTATTTGCCGTCGATGAAACAATTGGGTGGGCTCTTTTTTTGCGCGGGAATATTTTAAATAGGGATAAGGAATTAAATCGAAACTGATGCTTATTATAGGGTGCTAATTCTCATGGTCAACTTGGGCAAGGAACCGAGTCGGAGGAATGTGTTTTACCACGTGAGGTTGATTTATCAAAGTGCTCGTTAGAACCGCAAAAAATAAAGAAAATAGTCGGCGGCGCTGGTCATACGTTAATTTTAGATGATCACGGTCGCATTTATTCTTGCGGCTGGAACAACAAAGGTCAAGTGGGCTTTCCCGTAAAAAAAAATATTCCCTTTTTCCAAGAATTAAGTGGAAAACTAAGGAATAAGATTATCGTGGATATAGCGTGCGGCTGGGATTGTTCCGCTGCATTGACGACAGAAGGCACTTTACTTCTCTGGGGCTCGAATTATTTCGGACAATTGGGAATAAACCCGAACAATCTTCAATGGACACATGAATCCTTTGAATTCGTGCCTGAGCGAAAAATCAGAGGAATTTCAATGGGTTTGAGACATACTGTTGCAATAACGGAGGATCATGCAATTTTAGTAGCAGGGGCAGGTACTAAGGGGCAGTTAGGTATAGATTGCTCTATAAATGCTGCATACACTTTCACAGAAGGTAAACACGTTTTAAAATAAAAAAATTAAATAAATAAGTGCCCATTTCAACAAATATAAATAAAGATTACTGTGCAATGATTTCAAACAGTTTCAACGTTACGGAACGTCGAGAGTGTCAGTTGTGGTCAGTACCACACAATCGCGATAACGAAAGATGGAAATCTTTATGCATTTGGTGATAATAAACATGGACAATTAGGATTAAATACAGACATATGTCGAAAAACATTCGTCCCATTAAAATTATTGGATTTTCAAATTAAATTGCCAATTAACGTGCACAGTGGTTGGTCACATGTGATTGTGTTAAATGGTAATATTATTTGGTAATTTTTTATTCACGCAATACATGTTTTCAAAATCTGATTAGTTTATTACTAGATAGCCATATTTTTGGTTGGGGCCGAAATACACATGGACAATTAGGCATTACAAAACTCAACGAGTTCGCTTGGAAAGCTACGCGAATCGAAAATCTTCCTAGAATACAACAAATTTCTGCTGGTTCGGAACACAATGTTGCTCTAACTGGTACACACATAAAAATTAACAGCAAAAAAAAAAAAAAAAAAGAATGAAACAGTTCGAAAAGAAAACAATTTTCATATCTAATGTTTTAGAAGATGGAAAAATTTTATGTTGGGGTTGGAACGAACACGGAAATTGCGGAAATGGTCATACAAAAGACGTAAAATTTCCGGAACAATTGCATCTTCCATACGCTTACACGGGAATTCTTATTGGAAGTGGTGCAGCTCATTCATTTGCAGTAATAAAAAATATTTCATAAAAAATAATAATATAAATTAATAAAATGAAAATGTATGAAAGAAAAATACTTTTTGACAATCTTTTTGCTTTTTTCTTCCTGATATCATGAAAATAAATTTCACTTAAATGTACAATTAAAGGCGAGCAAAAGCTAGATAAAGAATACTTATAAAGAGTATTTATATAAATCGACTTTACCTGCGGACACAAATGCACCACCTGCCAGTCGTAAACTATTAGTGGGGTGCGCATATGGGTATACAAATGGAAGCGAGTTAGTGCCATATGAAGATCGATTTAAATAAAAAAAAGTTGAGAAATTATATACAATAAAATGCTACGTTCAAGATCTCAAAACAGCATTTGGTATATATTTTCATTTTACATTTTCGCAGCAAGTTTCAATTTTCATTGATATTTATACTTATAACATTATGAAATTTATTCACCAGGGAACAGGAAGCAAAGTTTGTACAAGACCGAATATCTAACGTAGAGAAACATTTTGCAGAATTATGCACGACATTTGCTGCATATACAAGAAAAGCCGCAAGGTTTGTATATATAAGAAACGTTGTTATTAAACTTGTATATATCGATTGTTTCTCTTTTACGATTTAATGTTTTTCTACGTAAATGAATGGACTTTTAGATTGCGCGATAAAGGAGATGAAATAGCAAAAATTATTCAAATTTACGCACAATCGGAAACAATAAATCAGTCGTTATCTAATGGACTAACAAATTTTTCTGCGACTTTGTCAGTAATAGGTGATTATAGGTGCGTATTTAAATGAAAAGAATATAAATAAACAAATTTTACTGTTCATAATTTTTATTCGTTATTTCTAGAGACGCCAAAGTGCAAAGATTTGATAGCAAAATAATTTCCCCACTTTCTCAATACTCGACAATTTGCAAACATGCTCGTGATGACGTAAAAAATACATTTACAGCACGCGATAAAGAGTTAACAAGAAAAAGGCATCTAGACAGACTTCGAGAACGAAATCCTAGAAATAGACAGATAATTGTATCCTTTTATTAAATTTTATTAATTTTAATTAATTACATTTGCATAATGTTGAAAAGATATACTATTTTAAATTCTTAAAAATCATATAGTCTCAAGCCGAATCGGAACTAATGAAAGCTTCTGTTGAAGTTTCAAGAGTTGTTAAAGGTTTAGAAGAGCAAATCGATACATTCGAAAAGCGAAAATTACACGATCTGAAAACTCTACTTTTAGATTTTATTATCATTGAATTAAGTTTTCACGCCAAAGCTCTGGAATTACTAACAAAAGGTTACCAAGATATTGCAGAAATCAATGAAGTTAAAGATTTAGAGGTAGGCTTTTACTTAAATAGTATTCATGTGTTAATATAAAAGAGTATTAAATTTTGTTCACATATTGTGTTAGATATATTAATTAATATCTTATATAAAGTCTAAGACTTATTTTAAATTTCTCACAGGACTTTCAAATAATAAGGGGAAATATGAATGGGGTAAATTTTTTTATTTGACTAGTTAAGTTAATTGTATATAATTTGTTATACAAATCAAGATAAATAATATAATATTCCTTTACTTTTTAAATTAATTAATGTAATGATCAATTTTAGGAATTTCGTGAAGTAATGCACGTACCTGATTCTGTTGCAAGATTGTCCACTGTTAGACGAACTTCGTTTCGGCAATCTTATTCTCTTAGCAATTTGGCGAATCGTTTTATGTCTTCACCCGCAAATTCTCAGAAATTAGCTAACCATACAATTGAATCCACATCGATTGTTAGTATAATTATTGTATATCAATCAATAATATGCCATAACTAAATGCATATGTGTGATTACATTATAATTGTAATAACTATTTTTGCAGGATTCTGCAAAGTCAAGTTTAAAAACGAACTCTTCAGAATCTGTACAGATTGAAGAATTTAGAGACAGTTCGGAAGAAACAGAATCAGAATCTACTAAAGAAAAACCTGTGAGAACCAGGCGTAAATCTATGTAATTCTAAATAATCTATTGTTTCCAAAATATTTTGTACAATTCTAGATTGAACTGCAAAGTAATTCTGGACATAAGGATCCAATACGATTTATAGTTAAAGCAGTACCACCGATTCCTACATATCAAAAGTTTTTAACAATGCCTATAATGATCAAGCATAATTGATTCAGTATAAATAATATTTATCTAGCACTGAAATGTATCCTATATTTTTGCTTAGAAAGGAAATAAAGCATGCGTTATATTGCTATCTTAGTGCAAAAAAAATCAGTTTATTTCAATGACCAAAATGCATATTGCAAATATGCAATAATGTACAAATATTGTTTTTAAATAATTGTTTATATATTGTAAAAGATCTTTTTGTTTCTATATCAAAATTAATATCACAATAAATATAATCATTTGTCCCCACCTTCTACGCCTGCTTGTGTCATTAAATCTGTGATATTTTTTTCTAGATCGTCTATTCTATTTCCCATTTCATCTAGTATTTTGTATTAAGAATATTTATCACTTTATTCACAGAAACATTAAGTAAATACATAACTTCCTTAAATAAGCTTATTTCTTTCACACATAATAATTTGTACTTTCGTATCAGAAGCACATTTTATTTTTTTAAGGTTATTTAAGGAAGCCCATTTTAAGCTATTAGTAAAAAAAGGATATTTTTTCCCAGTATTTGATCCGACATGGTTTGAAATTTCCCTTGCATATTTTGTAATAGTGTTTGCACCTAAAATATGTAAAGAAACATAAACAAGAATAGGCAATCACATTACTGAAACATCAACAGAGAATGTCACGGTAATTAATTACATCCTACTCACATATTCTGTCAATTCTTGCATATTTTTTGGTTCCGCATTATTACCTATTCCATAATTATCAGTATCCTCGCCTTTATGATCTTGTTTAATATCTGCCATTCCTAAACGATTTGTTTATTCAATTTCGTTTCACACTGAAATAAACTTTGTTCTTTCGAATAGTTCTGACGAGCGCATGCGATTTCCAATCAACTGGTACTTTTATTACGTAGAATGCAAATCATTGAAGCATCGATTTAACAAATGTAAATAAAATATCATTTTTCGATCAAACTTTTACAATGGTTCAGAGTCGATTACTTACTATTTCTTTCATGTATACTCTGTCCTAAGTGACATTCTATTGGTGGAAGTCAAGAGAAGGGGAAACGTTTCTTCCACTAGTACCCTTAACCAAATTTGCTAGTAATAAACATAAAGATGCATAGTAAAGAAACGAATATATCACTAGCAAATTAACAATGTTACAATATAATATAGTTTCTATGAATGATGAATATAAATTCTATGAATAAGAAGTTGACAAAAAAGAGAACATATACAATTGATAAATACAAAATTGATATTAATTTTATTGGTATATACAGAACAATTAAAGACAATTATTATTTGCCGTTTTTGTATATTTAAAAATTATTTGAATATCAAATGAAAATATTATCTTTATTGAGGTTTAAACATTATATCTACGTTTTCTGGTACTGAAATATTCAAAAGATTTATCGTGCCAGGCGTTTGATAGTTTGAGGTAGTAGATGAAATGGAATACTTTTGGTCATTTTTATTTTCCTTAGTTGCTAAAAACTTGCAACACATAACGTACCAAAAACTTTGTACAATATTTTTCACCAATCCTATAAAATTTTCTTTGTAAAAAATATCTTTAACAATATATAAATAATTTAAGAAAATTTATATTTACCGCTTGTAACAAAAATACCTCCAACTGTGGCACATAATTTCACTAAAAATTGACACACTGTATCACGTTGTTGAGTAACTTTTATTTTAAGTGCACTCATGTCATATTTAAAAAAAATTCCTGGTCTTCCATGAGATCCTTTTTGATGATCAATTGGTCTTTGATGATCTTTTACACTATACTGATAGGTTCTGGAAGTGCTCAATAGAGTCTGTATGTCTGTGGGAACCACTTCCACAAAATACTGATACAAAATCATATCTAAAATATGTATATTTTTAAAATAAATTATAAATATTATAATACTTATATTTATATTTCATATAAACTCACTGTTATCTGCAATTTTTTCATCTCCTTCTAATGGATGAATAATACCTGGACTAGGTCCGCCAAATGAAAATTTATTTATTCTATGGGTAAAGTTATAGTCTTTGTCAGTCATAAAAGTTAAAATATGTATATGTCCCATAGGAAATGATAATGATTTTCCAGCTGTTATATGAAAATTTCCAGCAACCTTATTAACATTTAAACTGCCATGGATGCGACATGCATTTGGTGGATAACTGGGTTGACGGGTCCTAATGTGTTGATACATATATGTATTAATCATAGATAGAATAATATACTTCATATATTTACCGTTTTGGCATTTCACTATATAAAGTAACTTGATTAGATTTCCATAATAATTCATGAATCGCATGATATTCTTCTCTTAAATAAGAATTCATATCTTTTAAAGCTTCAAAGTGAGACCTCTGTTCTTGTGTTAATTCCCACCATGTATCTTCTTGTTCTAATGAATCATGTCCAATCATATTTTGATTTGTAGAATCTAAAACATCAGCACTAATACGGCCACATGTCATAGCAACCGTGATATCAATATTTATTTTTAATTTTGCGTCGATATCTGTGTCTGTTTCAAATTTAAATTGTAGTCTACTGTCAAGGTAATAACTTGTTTCAGCTATTATTAAGTATGCAATAGTACAGATTGTAAATATGGAAACTGTAAATAAAAATAAGATATATTTAGTAAGACTAAAGTAAGAAATAATGTAAGAAAAAAACTTACATGTTCCTCCGACTGCAGTTTTGTCTATATATGGTTCAGGAACTTTAGGAAATGCATCCAGTTCTTTGACAGTTTTCATATTAACATTTCGTCTTCGTAACATTTTAACTGGTTTTAAAATTCAAATATGATGAATATATAACATTTATTCTCTAACTAAATTCCATTAATCTATAATATATGTACAAATAAATTTAAATATACAGTTATTATAATATACGTATGTACATATACATATATATATATATATATAATATATAAGTATATTCGACAATATTTTTACCTTAATTGACCATGAATAGTATGTACATATTTACAAATGCACGCACATTTTTAATATACAATACTTTAAATCACAAGTAGTCACATACTACAAGTAAAAGCTTTCATACAGTTGTTTAACATTTTTCTATTTAACGATAGACGAAGGTTAACCGTTTTACACGGTGACTAAAAGCGCCACCATACCTATAAAAAGAAGAAAAGTTAGTTATCAGTTATCAGGCAAATAGTTTTATTGCTTTATAAAATATTAATATATACTGCTATAATTTTCAGAAAGAAATAAGAATAAATATACATTACACATGAATATTTAATTATGTATATATTTGTTCACAATCCATAATATTTGATGGATTAATTACCTGCATATACATACATTTGAATGAAGTTTTCAATGTATTGGTTAATTTTATAGTTGAATAAATACGTGTTATCACTTCAATGATTTAAAACGTTCCTTATCTTAAAGGATTTTTATACTTAACGTTCACATCAAAAATAAGTGATTTTGCAGTTATGGACGATCACGCATTATGTTCTTTGTATTGAAAGCTTAAATATAAATGAGTTAATAATCAGTTAATAGTGAATTATGTGCAAATGTTTTATTAAAACGTGTTAATTTATATCTTTGCATTTTTTTTTTTTTTTTTTGAATAACCTTAGATAAGATTTATTATTGGTGTTTATTAACACGTATCGAATGTTAATATTATTCATTTTAGCTATAAAGTTTGTATATTTATTTTATTTTGTGTTACTATGTTATTTTATAAATTTGTTACAGAACAAAGAGAAACAATTATCTGTACAGTATTAAAAAGCATATTTAGCATACATGAAGTATTATTTGAAATGTTACACTTAACTTGTGAAAAATTTTGCTACGCATGTAAAATCTAGTTCTTTTTTTAAATATCAAGATTAGTTATAACAATTATTTATACTTCACACATACTAATTTTATATAACTGTATAAAGTTCATACTTGTTCTCTAAAGTAAAGTATATGTATACTCATAGTGAATAATCTTTGTGTTAATGTGTAAAAGTATTAAGAAATTAAGAATATAAGATGCCACATACTTTGACCTACCCAATGTATGCTGGTGTTGAATCACCTCAAAGAACTCGGTCTTATACTTGGAATTCTCAACATCGTTCTGCATCTCGAATATTGCAAGCTAACAGAAGGCCAGGACGCTTCTCATTGACAGAGCCTGTAGTATGTAAATAATCATATTTCTTTGTATACGCGATATTTGTATAATGCATCATCTTAAGAGATAATAACTTAGGGATTATTCATTCTTATCATTGTTCCATGATATCAAATTCCAGACTGAAATGTAAAATATAACTTACTATCATATGTTTTATTTCATTCTTCTTTCTGATATTGAAACAATACTTTGATAGTTAAGAAACCGTTAAGGGGGGAAAGAAAAAAAAAGAGAAAAAGTGTACTCCAGAACACACGAGTCACTTTTTATGCGTATTAATTGTTGAACGTAATAATAACGTTGAAAAAGTAATAATGGTTGAATGAAATATTAAATTTCCATAATTTCGATTATGTCGCTTAACTTACTACGTGTAGTGATGAAATATGTATGTCTGTTTAGGAAAATTTCAAGAGAGGTTCGCAGGCGCATTAGTTGTTCGTTTTAGCGGTATCCGGAATTACCCGTAGTTATATATTTGTGGAAGTTTTGTTCTTTCTAACGCCGATAAAATTCATAAAGTTTGAGGGAAATATATTCTGTAAAATATATAGCATACTTTTCATAAATAATCTTTCTTATTTAAAATGATTAAAATGAATTTTAGTCACATTTGAATATTTAAAAGGAAGTTAGCCATCTTTAAGCGCGAGCATGTCATATCCGTTTCGTTCATGCAATAGCAACTGAGAGGGGTTAAGACAAAATAGGTTTCTTGATGGCACATAAGAAACTGTGAACCTAGTTAAATTGTAAGAAATAATAATCGACGATTATACATAACAAATCGATTATACATAACGTTAATGGCAGAGGAACATGTTTATGGATATAATCCAACGTCTGGAGCTGACGGAGAATCCGTACGTAACTATTTTGACAGTTTGACAAGTACAGGTTGGATTTTTGATTAATAGACTTTAGAAAGGGTATTACTTCCACAAAATTGTTGATTTTATAATTAATAATATTATTATGTCAATAATAAGATTTTAATATGATTAATAACATTTAATAATATGAATTATCTATGTTTTTTTTTTTTTTTTTTTTTTTTTTTTTTATTAAGAATCATCAATAAATTGATAAAACACAACAGTATTAATATTTGTACATTTCATTACCCACTTATGTACAACTTGAAAAAGAATATTTCCTATTCATATTTTACAATTTTGATGTATTTTCATTGTCACTTTATATGTCTTTATATTCTAATAAAATAATTATTTGTTTATTATGTAAAACATAGAAAAAGAAAAAAAATTATTGTCATATCTTTTAATAAGAATAAAAGACATATGAACAGATTTAATCTTTTTTAAAATATTAAATTTATTTTACATTTTTTAAATTCAATGATAAAAGTAGTTTACATTAAGTAAATAATATCGGTTAGGTCTTTCATTAATAATTATTATATTGATTTTACAAATTTTGAGGATTTAATATAATTAATGCGTTTGGTTTGATCTCATATTACGTACAGAGAGATGAAGCTACCCACAAGCTGAGGTTAAAAGTGATCGCTGGTCACCAATTAGCAAAGAAAGACATCTTTGGTGCGAGCGATCCTTATGTGCGTGTTGATTTAAATACTATAAATGGAGACCAGATAATAGATTCTGCACTTACAAAAACTAAGAAAAAGACATTGAATCCAGTGTGGGAAGAAGAATTTATATTTAGAGTAAGTTTGATGTAGTATAATTTATTGCTAAATTTAATATGTTAATAGAGATATATATTCTTTATTATTAGGTCAAACCTGTTGAGCATAAATTAGTGCTACAAGTTTTTGATGAAAATAGATTGACTAGGGATGATTTTCTTGGTATGGTAGAATTAACATTGATTAATCTACCTAAAGAACAAGAAGGTCGTACAATTCCTGTTAGACGTTATTTACTTCGACCACGTAGGTAAATATTTTTATAATATATGCTTAAAGCTGTGTATTTTTGTATGTTTTGAAGATTTAATCTGTTTAGCTTCCTATCAAAATTATTTGGTTTCATATTACAGATATAATGTGAACATGCTACTATATATGTACAATAAATGTAATTAAATTACATCACTTTTATTCATTTTCATTTTTATTATTTTTATATGCACTGTTTTATGATTTGAATCAGTTTTCCATCTAGTCATATTTATTGGCTACATATCACCAATTTCCATGTTTAGTTCATTAATACATTTCTTTCGTATCTTTCATTTGCAAATGCAAAATGATTAACTTATGAGGATATGGCTAGTAATCATTCCAGTCAGCGTTCAAGAGTGAAAGGCACTTTGGAAGTATATCATGCATATATTTCTGACTCATCAATCGTGGACAATGATAATGGAGATACTGCATCTGACTCAGGAGGCTGGGAAATGGTACAACCAACAAATAATAGCCCTGAGGAACAGGCTGCAGATGTATGCCAATTATATATATATATATATATATATTATATTTTGCTTTGAACATAAAAATTATATGTGCATAGAAATTAATATTTTAATTGAATATTTTCTTAGGTTATGTTTATTAGACATTTACCACCAGGGTGGGAAGAAAGACAAGATGCAAATGGGCGAACGTATTATGTCAATCATATAGCAAGATTTACACAATGGGAACATCCAGCAGAATCGTACGTAATAGATATTATATTTTTATTTCAATAGAGTTACTTATTTATTTTAATAGATGTAAAAAATAACATTGAAATATTGGGATTTATTTATAGTACTACGTCACCTAGTGGAAATATGACAGTTGAACGAAATTTCAACACTGCAGTAACTGAATTTCAGCGCCGTTTTCACATTAGCGCAGATGAAGAAAATAGACACAGAAGTTCAATTAATCAGGTAATAAGTTGCATAAATAGTACATATTTAAAGAAGGAAAGATGAAATGAACTTGTTAACCAATTAGCTTAGAATTTGTTTGCATTATAATTAAGTATTGTGTTTTGAGTTTTATTTTGAGATTTAGAATTTATGTAATAGTTGTGTGTAAAAAGACACACACACACACGCACAAAACTTGAAATTTACATGTTTAATATATTTTTGAATAATAAAAATATATTTATATCTTTAGATAGAAGTAGAAACAGTAGAAACAATGACTATATATATCTTTTGCTTTGTATGTTATGTAATGTTGTAAATTAACAAATATTTATGACTAAACATCTTTGTAACACTGCTTAACACTTACAGAAACATTATATTTTGTTGAATTGTAGATGTACCTTTTAATAGATACATAATTTTAACATGTTACTAAATATATATGAATATAAATGTTCAGGCAGTATGAAAACCTTCTAACAAATAGAATACTTAGCAATTTGTGTATTAGTGGTATGTAGCAATTTTGTGCATGTGTGTGTAAGGATGGTGAAGTTCTCCGCGAGGAAGGTGAAGATTCGGATGCGAGAGATAATGAGATTGAGAGTCATAGGGAAGGGGGTAGTGGGTCTTCTTCAGACTCTGGACGTTCTGTCGATCAACATGGCTACATTAGTGAATATGAAGACCAGGTACTCATTTATAGATATGATTATTTTCAAATTGTACAAACTATTTTTATTTATATGTATTCGTTTATATAAAAAAAAAAAAAGTTTTAAAATCTAAAACTTTTACTACAAAACTTCACCATTAGTTGGGTATAACAAGTACACTTAACTAATTATTTTTTTATTACTGCTTTTATTTAATATTTAATTAACATATTTTCTTTTTATATGATATGTTGTATTACATGTTATGTTATATTGATACGAGGGTTTTATAAAAATTGTATTGCTATAATTAACATATTGCGTTATGATTGATTTTTGTTGTTAACGAAATGATAAATAAATTTGTAATACATTATGAAACGTTGGAACTGTATTAAATGTTATATAATAAATTGAAATTGATATATCTATGTATATATTTATGATATATTATTATTATTACAGTTGCAGAGTGATGATAGCGTGGATAGTCCAGCTGGGTCTAGGCGATCATCTGAACAAGTCAGTGTAGTATTTTATTATGTATAGCAGTAGTATCAAAATTATTTATTTCGAAGCTTTTTGTTTCGATATTTAGATTGAAAGTCCGAAACCCGTGGTTCCTGCACCAAGCGATGAAGGATTACCACCTGGTTGGGGTATGCAAATAGCTCCAAATGGTAGAGTATTTTTCATTGATCATACTGCAAGGACAACGACATGGATCGATCCTCGAACAGGACGACCAAGTTCAATACCTAATCACGTTGCCCCTTCTACTACACCAAGAAGTGATTTAGATCAACTTGGTCCACTTCCAGAAGGTTGGGAAGAAAGAGTTCATACAGATGGCCGAATATTTTTCATTGATCATAGTATGTCAATGTCCTCTTAAATTTTATAAAAATCAGAATTTTATTTTTGATTAAGTAATATTTATCTTTCTATTTTTGTTCCGCAGATACAAGAACAACACAATGGGAAGACCCTCGTATGTCTAATCCTCAAATCGCTGGACCGGTATGAGACTTTCTAATATCCAAAATTGATTTGATCCCAAAATTATGATATATGACGTATAATTCATTTAATTTGTTGATTTTCCATAGGCTGTACCATATTCGCGAGATTATAAACGTAAATATGAGTATCTTAAATCTCAGTTAAGGAAGCCTGTAAGTATGTCAACATTCAAAATTTGTTCGAATTCGGTTTTTTTTATTTTTATTGCATCTATATCTTTTTTCTTTTTAGAGCAATGTTCCTAATAAATTTGAAATAAAAGTTGGTCGAAATAACATTTTAGAAGATTCGTATCGCATAATTAGTTCTGTCAACAGAGTAGAAATATTAAAAACAAAATTATGGGTTGAATTTGAAGGAGAAGTTGGTTTAGATTACGGGGGTCTTGCTCGAGAATGGTTTTTCCTATTGTCTAAAGAAATGTTCAATCCTTACTATGGATTATTTGAATATTCTGCTACGTATGTATATTTATGTATAAATCATTTTCATATTGTATAATATAAACTATAAATAACAATAATAATTTAAATGTTTGTAGGGATAACTATACTTTGCAAATCAACCCCTTTTCAGGGGTATGTAATGAAGAACATTTAAATTACTTCAAATTTATTGGTCGTATAGCAGGTATGGCTGTGTATCATGGGAAATTGTTGGATGGTAAGAATTATTTCAGTTACATAGAAGATACAAAACATTCTACGTAAAACAGGTATATGAAGAGCTTCCATCTTTTTACAGCGTTCTTTATTCGTCCATTTTATAAAATGATGTTGAGCAAATCTATCGATTTAAAAGATATGGAAAGCGTTGATTCAGAATATTACAATTCGTTATTATGGATTAAAGAAAATGATCCTAGTGAATTGGAGCTTACCTTTTGTGTCGATGAAGAAAGTTTTGGTCATACGTCTCAAAGAGAACTTAAACCAGATGGTGCTAATATACCATTAACAGATGAAAATAAAGATGAATATATAGCTTTAGTTATACAGTGGCGTTTTGTATCAAGGGTTCAAGAACAAATGAATGCATTTTTAGAAGGATTTAACGCTCTTATACCGCCGACATTAGTCAAAATATTTGATGAACATGAATTAGAATTATTAATGTGTGGTATTCAACATATTGATGTGAGAGATTGGAAACAAAACACGTTATACAAAGGAGACTATCACGCTAATCACATTGTTGTTCAGTGGTTTTGGCGAGTAGTATTGTCATTTAGCAATGAAATGAGATCCAGATTATTACAGTTCGTAACTGGTACATCGCGAGTACCTATGAATGGTTTTAAAGAACTATATGGTAGCAATGGTCCACAATTATTTACAATTGAGAAATGGGGCACACCAGAAAATTATCCAAGAGCTCATACCTGGTACGTAACGTTAAGTTTGTGTATAATTTATAAAATGAGAATATAATAATGATTTAAGGAAAAAGAATGCTAAAGAGAAAGTAAAATTATAATTAATGTATTCATTTCAGTTTTAATCGCATAGACCTTCCTCCATATGAAAGTTATCAACAACTGAGAGAGAAATTGATAAAAGCAATTGAAGGTTCTCAAGGTTTTGCTGGAGTGGATTAGCACGAAATACCCCTTTTCATGATGATATCTGTAATATAATGTACATATATACATACATTTAGATACACAACCATGTATACTATCTAATATGATTAACTATTTAACAGGATAACATATTTCTGCACTCTGAAGACTTAGGTGTCTTTTGACTGCTAGTTACAACATTAAGACAAATCAATGAAAAGTACGTTTAGATATTACTTACTTATCTGCTATAAATAATTCAAAAAAAATTTCACGCATGATGCACTTTAAAAATTATAAACTATATTTAACGAACAGAAGAAATCGATAGTAATTTCAATTGCTGTTTCAGCAATTGTTGAATTACAATTTATTGACGCGTTCACTTTCTAAATGTAATTACATATTTTGATAGTTATTACACTTTAAAGGGGGTTCTTTGGGAAAATTTCATTTGCTGCTATAAAAAAAAAAAAAAAAAAAAAAAACATTAATTTGATATAAATTGTAAATAATTTAAGCGATAATAATCTATATATTAATTACTTATCTCAATTTATTGATCAAGTGGCTCGTTACTAAAAGAATTAATAGGTAATATAAGTTTACATATTTGAAAAGTCAAATTATACTTAAATATATAAAGGACGTAAAAAAAGTTCTAAAAATTATATTACATGAGATTTATTACGATTTTCAAATCTGTCGAATTTCGGTTACATTCAAGTTAAGCAGACACCTCGATTATTTTGTATACAATGACGCTATAATTTAAGACGAAGTGTTGATGTGAATTTTAATTAACAAGTTATTAAAACAAGTTCCCTTTAAATGACGATTTCGAAATATTGCACGAATTTACATTACTTTCTTTTAAAATGAATAATTTGTTTTAAATTATAAATGTAAATTTCACTTTGTTTTTACATGGAGAAATTAAATCTTTGGAGACTCATGTATTATGCACGTATTATAGACATTCTCTTAAGGATCTTTTATTATAGTAACAAAGAATAGAAAATTTTGTTTCTTTAAAATACATATATACATAGTCGCAAAAATGTACAAACTGAAAATTTTTAAAAATCAATTATATTATTAGAAGAGGTAGCAAGAAGAATAATAGATATTGTAAAATACGTAATCTGTTTTGTTTTTAATCGATCCAGAAAATCGTAAATCGTAAAAAACGGTTATTTAATTTAATATAAATGTAATTGGAAATAAGTTTGTTCTTTTTAAACAGACGTATCTGTTACATAATTTATTCATATAATAAATTGAAATTTTTCCATATACGACAGCGTTCTTCTTGTATGTTCTTCTAAGAACTGACGATGAAAAACCTGCTATATTTAGCTCATTGTATATAGCATTAAATAATATAAAAGAAAATAGACATCAAATTGTTTAAACAGCGAAATGTCCTTATACACTTTAACAGTATGTGAAAAATGGATATAATCGTTTCTTTCATTGAACAGTAGTAGTATATCTATGAAATTGATCATTCGAAGGTACCTTGAACAAAGTTGTAAATGCCTACTTTGTATAATAATAGCTATTTCAAAAAATTAATAAGTATTCTAAAAAAAACATATTTAGCATTTAAACAGTTAACGAAACATTCCATCCTATTTGTACAGCTTATTTTATTGTAAACAGATACGTCCCATTAGATAATAAATGTTATCATCACTACAAAAATTTTGTGGCCTTAAATTCTGGTTACTTTCGATTTTGCGCACGCTGCATGTCTTTTTATGGCAAAGATCCAGTTTCTTGTATTTACATAATAAACATATATCCGAAATGGAACGATGAATTTCAACGTATTATATTTTTTAAAAAGCCAACGTTACTTGAAAATCGTAGTATATTTTCTAACGCTAAGTTACAATTTAATCAGGTTAAAAGCTAAGACTGTCGGTATTGCCCATTTTTTAAGATATCTACTTAACTGTTCTTTTATTACATTGTATTGTTATTATTATTATTATTGTTATTATTATTGTTATTATTATTATTATTATTATTATTATTATTATTATTATTATTATCCACCTTAGAAATCGTATATAGAATAATAGAATAATAGAATAATAGAATATTCAAGTTGTATTTATTATTTTTATTAAAAGATCAATTATATTTGTTGCAAGCTCATAAATACAGCTACTTAATTTCTTCATTTACAAATGAATTATCAACTTATTCACACGTATATACATAGGTTGCAAAAAATATGTGACTTACTTTGATTTCAATTTACCTCTCTTTATATTTATATGTAAATATAAAGGTATAGATCTTGTAATATATCGATTACAAGGACAGATACATTTTTACCACACTTGAAACGAGTGAAAGTGTAAACAAGATGTTTGTAAGTTAATTCTTGCGATTATTGTTATATATCATCGAAATATGGCGAAGTTACACATCTTACGATGTATCGGCGTAACAATTAAGAATTAATATTACGATCAATAAACTTAATATTACAAACTAACTTATGTTCTTATATAATGCTGTGGAAAATAAATCTATATATACATGTAAATGATATTATGTTGCATAATTCTGTTTTAGGAAGTAACGATTTCAATGTACCCTATATATATATATATATACATATATACAATAAATTATACATTGTTTTGCATCGTAATTGCCTTGATATTACTTTTACACGTGTATTTGCAGGTGTGTAAGATTGGATTGCTTGAAAGTCAAATTTCGTTTAAACGTTTGAATATTCGCGGCGATTCGTGAACGGCGTAGTTGGAAGAACCACCGTCAGATGGCAATAGTGGCGGGCACATCCGCAGAATCAAAAAAGACAGCTGGGAAGTGTAACATCGCACATCGATTCGCGGCGGCCCTGCAAGCTCGAAAAACTTTCCGTTTCCGCGTTTCTTGCGGCTGCTGACGTTTCTTTTGAAAGTAAACGGTAGTTGGTCACGTTGGCCTGATAGGAACGCGTGTGGTGCGGTGTAGAAAGTGACCGTTCTATGAACCGATGTGCTAATAGAAACGTGACTGTTGGTTATGCGGTGGTTCCTGTCACGAACAGCAGCCCTTGTTCAACCCCCGTTTCACGAGTCTCGCAGCGACGAAGGAGGGAAGCTCTGCATGATACAAGCGTGGAGATCACTGCATTGCGGTGAGTACAACGAACGCCGCTGCTCGCTTTCACCGATATATATTTCAGTAGTTGGATTCTTTTTCTTTAAACCGATACAAACGAACAGGGTTCATTACCCTCTCCGATCTGTAACAAGCAAGCATGGTGTACGTCTGCGATTTTCAAACAGTCGATCCGCGTTTCATCCATTATTTCTGTCTCTTTGTGTCTTCTTTCAAACGAGACACGCGTATATATATATATATATATATACACCGAATTACGAAAATTTCGATAGAAAGCATCGCGTCCATTTCCAGAACGTTCATTTCCGGTTAACTTTCGGATAACATCCGAACGACACGAGGACGACGCAAGGAACGAAGCGTGTCAGTGCGAGTTTTCATTCATGCGACGCGTGACGCGACGACGTAACCCAAGCTCGGGGGAAAAAAATCTCGTCGGGAAAACCGATGTATCGTATCGCAACAACACGGTATATCGGAACGATGCGAACGTTGCGACGCTCCGATTAAAATCTCTCCCCTTCCGTATCGGTATGGTGGCGTCGAATTTTCGGACGATCCGAAGTCCACGTACGTGTGCATCAAATATTTGTATGCGCACGCAGAAGCACACGTAAACCTCGAAGAGTGTCGACGACACTGCGAATCTTTTCCACGATCGTAATACAAACTTTCCCCGATAGCCACGAGATAAAAGCGTTCCCGATTAATATATATACGTACATACATATATACATACATACATACATACATACATACATACATACATACATACATACATACATACATACATACATACATACATACATATATACATATATACATATATACATACATACATACATACATACGTACATACATATATATATATATATATACGTATATACACACACACGCACATATATACATATATATGTAAAGGAGAACGCGTCGGTATACGCGCGGCAGGAAAAAAAGGTCGAGCGTCAAAGGGACAATTACCAGCCGTGAAATCTGCTTTATCCCGCGATATTACCAAAGTGTTTTTATGCAACGTGGTTGGTAAACAACAAACGTAGGCAAGGGAAAATAGAGCCGCCGCACGCATGAGTACAATTGCGGAAAGTGCGTTGAACTCGCGTGTGCCGAGGTGTATTTGTAATCGATTCGTAGAATCCAAAGGTAAATTCCGGGGGAGGTGAAAGTTTTTTTTTTTTCTTTTTCACCGGAACGAAAAACGAGACGACGAAACGTCGGGTCCCCCCGGACTCCTTGGAATTCCGTCACGGCTATTATAACTGTTGTCGCCGTGTAACGCTAATGCAGGCTACGTGCTCGGGCCGTAACAAAAGCATCGCTCCTCCTCCGTTGTTGATCGGTACAAGCTGACACAAGCGACGTCGTTACACGGCGATTGTTCTCCTCTCGTCCCCGGAATATTTATCAACGCGGCGCGCTCCAGGAACAATCGCATCCGTACACACCAGCCGAGCATCTTTAATAATAGGAAACGCGATTACACGCAGGGCCGTATTGATTTTGGGCGCAAGCCGCGATGCAGCCCCGCGGTTTGCAGCCGCGGTACCAAATGGAGATTAATGGAAAGAAAGACGCGCAAAGTTAAAGTTTCCTTTTCCTCGCCGAGGCGTGTCTAAATCCAGTCCATCGCGCTCTTCTCGACGACACGGGGTTCGATTCATTCATCGAACTCGAGAACCATTCTCTCCTCCTTATCTGAAACCCACAAACGTGCTTTCGATAAAAGGCTCTCCCCGGTTACATTTGTTATCGATATATGGATACCCTCGAAGGATCGAGGACACAAATCGTCGATTTGAAAACTTAAGGTTAGGAAAACGGCATTTTCGCCGGCGTTTGTCGTTGAATTCCAGGGTTGAATAGCTTTCGTTTCGCGTCGGTTTTTAAGGGACGGGCAGACGTTAACGCGATTTTCGCCGTCGTTGCCTCGCGACGAGTTTCCTTACGTGTGCCGGAAACGCGAGTTGGAGCTGGCGCGAAAACGAGAATCCCTTCAAGGTATTACGCTCGTTAAATTGACACGGAGTTATCTAGTTTTGAGATTGCGCCATTTAACCGAAGGGAACACGCGTCATCTGATTCCCTCGGCAATTATGCGCGTGTATGTCCTCCGCGATAATCGCGCACGTAATCGCACTAATGTCTCTTGAACCGCGTTAATTTATCGCAATGTCGAGTGAAAATGAGGTCACTCGGTGGCTTGTCCCTCCCGGAAAGAGGGACACCGCGTGCAGCTTGCCGTGTCCGGAAGGAGAAGCGGAGAAAATCGCTAAATCTAGTTGCGCGTTTTGACGGGCGCAGCTTTTTCAATTAGGTGTCAAAGTACGTGGATCTATACACTTGGATCGCGGGGAAAGTTGGGAATGGTGATTCGCGTGGCAATTTCGCAGCGTGTCGCAGCGGCGGAGGTCTCACGTTCGCCGCTACGATTTCTCGTTCCGTTTCGCTTTGGCCCTCGCGTCGATGCTCCCTCTCTCGTCAATACGTTTACCGGTCAATCGTTATCGACTTTCCTTTTGCGCGGCACCCTTTGTGCGCCGGGTTCTCGCATCAGTGATTCACCATCGCTACGGCACGATAACAATATTTTGTCGACCGATAACGCGATCTTCCCGGACAAAGGGGAACAGAGAGTCCGGGGGGGGTGGAGCGGGATGGAGCGGGGTGGAGCGGGGTGGCCACCTTAAGCCGTTTGTTCTCGATCTCTTCCTCGCAGGATTGTTCCGTGTTTCTTCGACGTTCCGCCGAGTTTAAAGGGATGAAATACCGGTCGTTTTATTTTCCCTTCCCTCCGTCCCTCCCTCTCGACCGTCGGATTATCGTCTCCGCTCTGTCGTCTCCCTTCCGTTTTTAAACGCCTCTGCCCGTGTGTTCCCGATCAAATACCTTCGATTCCGGCACGGTCGTTGGCGCTTTCGTATCCGAAACGCGATAAATAAAAATGGAGAAAATCGCTTTCGAAAGAAAACAAACACGGTAGCGAGAAAGGATACATACATATATATATATATATCGTCGCAGGTGGACAAGCGGCGTATTAAAAAAAAAAAAAAACGAGAACTAAACTTATCGCGACAATAACAGTTTTTCCAGAGTCACCGGGGGGAGGGCGTTTCGACGTACAGCCATTTCGTTGGTTTCGTAAAAAAGCCGGGGTTCTGTTCGGGGTTGAATCGGCCGGGGCAAGCCGATTCGTAAAACTGCCGTTAACGGCTGTCGGATAAAATTCTTTTTGCCGAGGGAAAAACTTTGTTCGCTGGAGGGCGAACGACGACGACGACGACGACGACGACGACGACGACGAGAGAGAGTGTAGCGAGAAGAAACGAAAGCGTATCGCGAGAGACGCGCCTCCGGTGTGTTGGTCGTTCCATCAAAGTCGCCCGTTCAAGGCCGGTCAGGGATACGTCGTTTTCGTCGCTGATCGTTCTTGGTTGCGCGATCAATCGAAGCCTTCTGCCCTCCCGTCCTCCGTCCCCGTCCCCTTTCCCCTTTCCCCTCGTCCTTTTGCCAATCTTGCGGCCATAGACCTCGCTGTGACAGGATTCTGACACCCCGCCCGGTCGAAATTAACCTCGCAGTATATAGAGAGCCGAATTTGCATCGTATTTGGCCTTCTTTTTTCTTCTCTTTCCCCCTCGTCTGTTTTTTTTTTTTTTTCTTTTTTTTAATAGTTTTTCAGTTTCGTCTCTCTCTCTCTCTCTCTGTTTTAAATGGAAAGATCGATAGTCGTGGGTTGTCGAACGATCAAATAAAATTCTTGAAATTGCGGTTCTCGTTTTACGTCGAACGTGTTTCGCGTACTGGACGGATCGATAGAGAAAAAAAGGAAAGAAATATATCGTATCGCCTAGTTGCGAATTTTCGAAGCAAGGAAGCGTTCAAGTGCTCATTCCGATCGTACGAGCAAAAATTATCCACGTCGCGATGTTGCGTTCGAAGCCGAGTGGTGGAGGATCGGCTCGGTTGCGACTTTGCGCGAGATCGCGCGTGCATCCCGACGTCTCACCTCGCGATATATATTACTCCGTGGCAATGTAGACGCGCGTGTATAGCTTATCAGAGGAGACTGAGGTCTCTCTCGAAAATGGATGCAATTCCAGGGGCGTACCGAGCGTTCCGCTCGCGTTTAGTGCCGCGATCTTCCACCGTGGGTACATATGTGTGTACATACATACATAGTCCAGGTCCAAACCTAATATCGTGTTTTGACCTCTCTCTCTCTCTCTCTCTCTCTCTCTCAGATATATACACTCTCACTTGCTCTCTCAGTCAACCCCTCTGCTCACTCCCAACCCCCAAGCTCCGTCCCCCTCCTCCTCCTCCTCCCTCGTTCTCCCGCTTCTCTCTCCGGGCGTAATCGTCGTCCTCATCCGTTCGCCTCCTCCCCTCCCCGGCCCTGTCTCGCTTTTGTGCTTGCATAGGACGACACCCACAGGCAGTCACCGGCACACAAGTTTGATGTTTACCGGCTGCGGTGGTGCGTATCGTACACACTCGCGTATGCACAGGCACAAAGTGTTAAAAAGCTCGTGTAACCGCAATGCGGATATCTCGTGTGCCCGTCGTCGGGCGCGATGGGTTCGCCTCTGATTTCGACTCGCTCGTTGTTTTCTTCCGATCGGTCGCCGCAAACGACGATCGAACTCGGCGAACCCTCGGCGCCCGATTTTCGATCTGCCGTCCCTTTGTACGTACGTACGTGTGCGTACGTGGTGGTATTAAGGCGTCAGTCGTTCGTTAAGGCGTCGACGCTCTCTTTCCAATCGTTCAGCGGCAATTCCTCCCGGCAAATCGGATCCTTTTTAACAAACGATACGCGGTCTCCCTTTTCCCTCGTCCACGGCCCTCGCGAAACGCGTTAGCCGCGATCGCCGTTTGGTTGGAAATCGAGCTGTCACGCCGATAATGCGCATAGTTTTCCACCGGGTATTACGAGCTAGCCGACTTTTCTCGTTTGTTCTTTGATTTTCCGCGGCCGCGCACCCTCCTCTTCCTCCCCCTCCTTCGTTCGCTGTTGGCTTCTATTATCGTCGCACGACGATATAAAGCCCCGTGGAAAATAGGAGTTTGATTGGGACAGAGGAAATTCCAATCGGGATCGGCTGTGCGTTGTCGCCGATGTCGCTGCGAGGACGAGGAGGAACGCGCTGATTCCGCTGCCAACGACGGCTTTTCTCGTAAATAACATTTCCCTCCGCCGCGTGCAAACGAAGTTACGACCGTGGAACTTTGCATGAAACGAAAGACACACCGTGTCTGCCGGATAGCGCGGAACCAAGCAACGGAAAGAAAGAAACGGAGAAACGAAAGAAAGATAACGGCGCGTAGCGAAAGGGCGCCGCTTCGGTTGTTGCGTGCAAACAGACGGCGATTTACACAGCGTAGTCGAAGACTCGGGGAAAATCGGGGGGAGGAATATGCATAGCCGAGAAACAAGTCTCGAATGGCGAGAACTCCGCTGCCACCGCGGAGTTTAACTTACTCGCGACGCGGCGCGTAGGTTGGCAATTCTCTCGCTCTCTCGCGGAATTGCAGTTTCGTCGCGAAGCGGCAAAAGGGAGGAAACGGTGGAAATTTGTAACGATCGTTTGAACGAGCTCGCTGTAATTGGAGAGCGAGCGTCGGAGATGTCGTCGAACGAGGAACGACAACTGCCCAGCCTTTCGATTCGCGAGACGATTGTTTTGTTGACGAAAAAGCCTTCGGAGGGCAGAGAGGCGTCCGATAAACAGCGAAACGAGGAAAGACTCGGCGGTGCCGTTTTTAAAGAATCCGGCAGGGGAGGGGTAAGACCGAAATGCATGCTAGCGAGGGCACGACACGGACAGAAACGAAAAGTCACGGTGCTGGTAACAGGATTTATCGCGTTCTTAGATCGTGCATCATGATACCCGGTGAATTTACAGCTGGTTCCCGTGCACACACTAGGGGAAAATCGATGAAGAGAATATTGGAAGAGACTTTCGGGCCGAGAATACGAAGCGATTTTCACCGAGGCTAGACCGGATCCTCCTCCGGCTTTCCGTGATATTTTTCCGGGGCAAACCCGGAGCACCGTGTTTTCGCCGGCGTGCTCGATTTACAAAATATTGCAACTTTCGAAAATACGCGCCGCGACGAAACAGAAGTGAGGATTTTATCGCCGAAAGTGATTTTAGCGGGGCTTGCCTCTTTAGGTGCAACGCTGATGCAACGAAAATTAGCGATTGGTTGATTTGGGTCGCGTGATTCGCGAGGGGGCGTGGAGTAGACCTCGAGTGGGAGTGGCGTTATCTGGTGACTACTGAGCGATCACTCCTGTATAATTTGTTTTGTATCGATTTAAACAAAGTCAGAACAGTTGTTTCTGGGCCTTTCAGCGAGACGAATCGTACGTGAGGTACAAGTGCAGTTTTTTTAGCTTGTCCGAGGTGCAAAATTGGGAAAAGTGTCCGGTGAAAAGGACGATGAGGTATTTGGAGATACCGTGGCCGCGTCGAAGGGAAAGAAACAGGGGTGGATAGAAAGTGGTGAATAGCGCAGACTGCATCGCAGGAAGCAACGAATGGAAAGAGCGAGAGATTGGGAGAAGAGAGGAGAAGGAAAGCCAGAGGATCGAACGCGTTAGCATTCATGCAGACGACCGGGGGGGAAGCACCGATTTTCGTCGATACTTTCGGTCTTCTCCATTCCGGGCTTTCCCCTTGGACCCCTCGGATAGCTCGGAGCCGCCGCGTTGCTGTACTTTCGGACGCGACTTAATCACCATGAAGGCCTCCCTCCCGTCGACGTCGACGAGAAAGGATCCGCTCTTTATCTCGACACGGCACACGTTGCGTTGCCGGAATTAGGATTATTCCGTATCCGTTCAATCGCTTCGTTAACTTGGTTCGTAGAATTACATAGAGATGGAACAGCATCCGGACGCGATCGATATCTAACCAAAACCACCCCATACACAGCTTTCTCTGTTCGTTTAATACCGCGTATAGAATTTTTACCACCGATACGGTGATGTTAGGAGGATCAAGTCGTACAATGGTACAGAGGACGTACGGATCGGCGTCGAGGGGGAAGAAATTTCAGCATCACGGGAGCTGCAAAAGACATGGAATTCGAGCGATGAAAAATAAGAGGAGAGATTAAAAGAAAGAAAAAAAAAAAAAGGAATTTCAGGGATAAAAACAGCCGAGCAAGGCGACTAAAAAGAGCGAAAAGGCAGAGAAAAAAAAAACAAGCGCGACAAGAGGAGGAGAATGACCGCGGGAAAAGTGACGCTTCCGCGGATGAAAATGCGACGGACGTCGTTTGAGAATGTCCTTGAATGAAAATAACCTTGAAATTCCTAAGGTTCCAAGGGGTCACGCGCTGGAAATCTGGCTTTGGTTCCAGGTCCTGTCCAACGAGCCTGCAAAGTTTCTAAAACGCGATACGACGCGGGTATGCCGAACTTATTACGACCGGCCAGTGTTCGAAATTCGTTTTACCTTTTCGAATGTAACGAACGTTGCTTGTTCCTTTACGCAGTTAACGAGACGAGGTTTCTTGCGGCGATAACTCGATCGATCAGAGAGAGAGAGAGAGAGAGAGAGAGAGGAGTTCTCTCGCGTTCCCTTCGACCTCGTTTCTCCTACACAAAACCTTGCGCGTATATGTTATTGAAATTCACGTGCAGTATCTATATACACGCCGCCTATCTATGTACATTGTGTACGATGAATTTCTGTACCGGGGATTACGTACAGTTGACCCATATGCACGCGTGGTAGTCGGAACTTTAGTCCTGGCTCGGTACTTCATAAATATGCTACCTATAACCATCAAATTCTAACCAGGCGATTACGGTTATGGCTTTATTCTCTGGCCCTGTGTAACGACAGCCGCGCGCGTACGCGAGCTCGCCAATAAAGTCCGTCGAAGCGTGTATTTACGCGGCTTTCGATTTTTCACGATTCCTCAAGCGTGCCGAGGTTGCGCGTGAAAATTACACCGCCGCTCTCTTCGTCCTAGTAACGACAAAGTCGCGTCACGCACGCAAAACAAAGAGGAAGAGGAATATCGTTCAAACGTGGTTTTCCCGGGTTTACTCGAGACATGCTCTTGAGCATTCGTTCGAAACTCGAAGGTTCAACGTGTTGCAGGAACTAATTGCACCCATCGTCGGAGAAATTGTCGAAAAAGAGACCGACAAGCTGCACGTCAAGACCTATTCAGCTTGACATATTATCATTGAAAGTGATTTTAGCGGGGCCTCTTAAAGTGCAACGCTGATGCAACGAAAATTAGCGATTGGTTGATTTGAGTCAGGTGATTCGCGAGGGGGCGTGGCGTAGACCTCGAGTGTTTCGTATCGATTCAAACGTTTGCGTATCGATAAAATTTTATGGCAAAAAAGTCGTCTTCATTCTCCTAGTAAGACCAGTTGCCTCTGGGCCTTTCAGTGAGACTGAAATCGTGCAGTTTTTCCCTTCTCGTGTGCGCGCACGTGTAATATATTCCGTTCTTCCGTCTGCGCTACTCTTTTGCGCGAACGTCCTCAGTAATTATCCCTTGCCGTTTGCGCGAGAGATGCGTCGCCGTGAACGAGACGCAACGAATTACGTGTACGCTAGCGACTTAGGCGGTTATATTTATCGTTTCCAGATACAGCTACGCTCGCAGACGCCTCTTCTTCTCCTCTCCTCTCGTGTCTTTCTCCCTTCCTTCGGGTTTGTCGGCCTCCTCTGGAATAATTTCATCGCGAAACGCAACCTGCACCACCGCGGCGCGGTGTACTTTTGCCGAAAATTCGTTTCGCCGTTTAGCGTGGGTCCCAATGAGAATTCCGCGACGTCGTCTTTTGCCTGTGCCTCTCTCGACGGCACGTTTGTCCTCGCGACGCATCGCCGCGACTTTTCCACGCCGGGGCCGGGAGATGGGAGATGGGAAACACCGCTCTTGACGCTCGGGCGCGCGATTTCGTGCCAAGCTTCCCGTGCTCACCCGCATGAAATTTGCGCGAACGCTTAAGAAACGATCAAATTAAACCCGCCTCGACGGAGCTCGTTTCTCCGCCGCTATTTTTGTTATCTTCGTACTTAACGACGCACAATATAATCTCCGCCCCCCTCCGTTATCCGTCCCGCCATTCATTTCGCGTTAGCGCCAAAGCCGGGGAGTCTTATCCCGTCGAGCGGCGCGAAGCTTTTATGAAAAAAAGAAATCGTCCTATCGTTGGCGTCCCGTCGACGTTTTTCTATTTTCCAGCCGGGTTCTATCTCTCGGTGACGCGGACGAAGCTCTCTCTCTCTCTCTCTCTCTCGGCTTCCTTCTCGGCTTCGACCCGCTCCCCCCCTCCTTTCCCTTTGCCCTCGACAGTCGGCACCGTGCAACGCGGAGAGAAACGCTTAGCTGGCACTTAGCTCGACGCGGATGCTAGCTTGGATCTCTTGTCTCCACGCGCGTAAGCATTCTACGGATCGAGCGAGACCACAAACGCGGCGTGCGCTTTCTCGATGAAAAAAATTGTCGCGAAACGAGTTTATTTGGGAAACGGACGGGAGAAGGGAGTGTTGGGTGTACCGGGGGAGGGAGAAAGAAAAAGAGAACTTACCCCTCGTTGGGGAGAAACTCCGAAATCCAGAGTAAGAAGATTTGTACGAACAAGTTTCTTCGTAAGGGTGGGAGATGTTCGAGTCCGATACGGCACGCTTTTGTATCCATCGCGTGGATAACTAACCCTCCCCCTCTGGCGCGTGACCCGTGCAAATCGTAACACGCGTGTCTTTCACGCCAACTCTCCCTGCGATGTATTTTACGTTCGGGCAATTTAGGTTAAATACCAGGTCAACGACTGGGGGACAAGGACGACGGGGGGGTTCGAAGTTGGAAAAAGGGGCACGGATCCTCCTTCCTGCACACGTGGACAGAGACTCCCGTTCGTGTTTCGTACCACCGAATGCCATCGGCCTGGGTTCGTTGCACGAATGCGGGTTTCCCTCGCGGTCTTTTTGCCCGGTGACTGCCAGCTTTCGCTCGGCGGATGCACGCGGTAACGAACGAGGCGCGCTCACGCGAAAGAAATTGCGCGTAGTCGTACGTCGTTTCCTCGTCTTTTCGTGCCCCGTGCACGCGCTCGCAACAACTAATTCGCATTTTAGCCGCGACGAGCGAAGTTGGCCGCGCGCCATCGAGAATCGTCCAAGTGCTTTAGTTATCGGACTATCTTTCGATCGGGGAATACATTCCGCAATCGGAAACACCTTGGACGTGCATTTGATCTCTGCAGCAACGCTTTACGCGTTTCGACGCGTTCCCGTTTCGCAACGACAGCCGATAAATTCACGGAGTATTCTTCGGTTAATAGATCTCTATGTTTATTGCCTCCTCGCATTTCGACGGGACGACGAAAACTACTTTGCCCAGTTGGCAGGCTTCTGTTCGGACGTGAAGAGATCCGCTGCAACGGAGAGATTCCCGTGGAAACCTCCGTTTCCATTTTTCTTTCCTTCTTTCTTTCTTTCTTTCTCGCGACTAGCGGAGAGAGGAGGAGTTTCGAATTGTCTTCGACCTTCGAATCTCGCTTCTTGCTCGCGATGTGTCTTGCGTTTCACCTCGAGAGATCCTCCTTTTCGAGAACGTCGAAAGCGCGGCACGAGCTGTCGCACTCGTTCGAGTTTTATTCTCCGTACTGGGTCACGGGAGAATATACAGCCGAACGAACAGAGAGCGCGCCGCTTCCGTCAGTTTCTTTTTATTCCGCGATTTCGGCGACGTGTTCTCGCTCGTTAGAAACAGCTTGCATGTTTGAATGCAAACGAGAGAGAGCGAGAGAGAGGGAGAGAGAGGTTGATTTATCGCCGTAACGACGCGTCGCGATGCATCTTCGAGGGTCACTTTAGCCAGCGAGGAACAACGTATCGCGCGAGAAATTCCTATCGGAAGAAGAAACATCGGAACACACTTTCGATGATATATGGGACGCCGGCTGCGAGACGCGCCGTGTTCCCTCCGTATATGAAACGGTAAAACGGCAGAGGCCATTTTATTCGGGCAGTGTCGCGAGCGACGCGCGTAAAATCCGCGCGATATAAATAAAACACGGCGTGGATCGATTGGTAATTCTCGCTGGACGGGCGTCGCGTTCGACGCGGACGATTAAAAGTAAAAATTAGTCGAATTTCCCGGCATTCCCGGCGTGTACGTATCACACAACGCGTATCATTCATCTCGTTCGGGTATCGAACGAAAAATTAACGCCGTGTAATTAACCCTTCCGCCCTGTCGAGCCGATATGCCGGCCACGTTTAATTTCACTAATTATACGTGACCAGCAGGGATTAGCTCCCTGTCAGAGCCAACAGTCACGTCATTATGCGATATCGTTTGGAACTAAAAGGATTAAAGTCGGGCAACAGAGGAGAGAAAAGAGAGAGAGAGAGAGAGAGAAAAAGAAGAAAAAGATAGATATTAAGCTTGGCAAATACAAGGCGCGGCGGTGGCAAAAGATATTGAAAAGGCTCTCGAAAGAGTTAAGCAGCGGGCAAAAATCAGACAGAAAAGTCGATGGCAACCGGTACGCCGTGCATTGAATGAGGGCGCGGTGCACGATGCACGGTGCATGGTGCACGGTACTACGGGTCCGTTAGCCGAGTGCATCTGCACATCGTGCTGCAACAAGGTAACCTCTTTCCCTCTTTTTGCCCTCCCTCTCCACTCTCCGCGAGGTTACATTTACAAGAGAGCCGCTCGTATTTCCATCCTCGATGCCTGCTGAAAACCGAAACGCCTATGCTTCCTTCCTCTCTCGCTGACGTTCGTCGCTGACGAGAGATCGAGGCTCGTCGAACGACGCTGAAAACATCGTCGATACGCCAAGGCTTTTCATATTAGAATTTTTAAATATTCAACAATGCATCGTTTTTGCCGAAGATACCAGGCGCCTGAGAGCGCCAGTCTTCTTCTCTCTCTCTCTCTCTCTCTCTCTCTATCTTTCTGCCCGTTTCGCTTCCTTCGCCGCGAGCGCGTTTATACACGTGATCGATCTCAGCTGCATTCCCTCGATATTCTAATATCGGAATGATCTTCCCTCCCAGGTAAATTACATTTTATACGACGTTCGGTGATAAATTAGGTTTCGCGGGCGTTCGCGCAACAATGGCACCTCTCCGTTCCGTCGTTTCCTCGCCGATGAATTTTTCAAAGCGCGTCCCGGTTTCACGAGCGGTCGTCGTCGAAATTGGAAAAAACAACGCGCAAGCTGCACCGCAAACTCCGCGAGGAGTTCGAAGGGACGATCGCGAAAGTCGCTGCTGAAAAGCGTTGTTGGAGAAGTTCTTTCAAGGTCGGCGTTGAATTTCGAACGATCGACCGTACTTTGGTGTCGTCGCCGTTTTCGCGAAAGACGTCCAAGACAATCTCCGATTTCGCCTCGAGTCGCGGCACTGGATGTTTCCGGCGTTCCTCGTTAGCGACCGCTTCACGGTATTTCACTCCGAGCGAGCGAGCATTCGATTTTCGGGCTGTGGAACACGCCGAGAGCGGTCGGCACCGTGCCAGCGTGTCTCTCCGGCCGGCGTGGATTACAATTTTTAAATATTCAACGTTTCCTCGGTCGATGTCACCCCGCATCCTCGATCCTCTGACGTATATCGCCACGATCCTCGCCCCCACTCCCGAGACAAGCTGCGAGCACGCCGTTTTACGAAAATTGACCGATTTTTCACCGTTTGCGACTGCAACGATCTACTTCTCGAGTTCTCGGTGTTGCGAAGTTTACTGGCTCCCGAAGGGATGAACATTTTAGAAATATTTCGGAGGAGTGCGCGTTGCCACGCCGAGACGATACAGCCGGACGTTGCCATGATTTTCGATAGTCACGCGCGTGATACTTGGCACGGATATCCGTGGAATACGAAATCGAGTGTGCGCTGCAACTGTAACGTTCCGTCGGTATTCTTCCGACGCGCCGGCGTTTCTGAAAATATTTCTGCTCCGGCTGGAATCGCAGAACCGATCGGTCGTTATACTTGGAGACGGTCCACCGTCCGCCCCCCCCCCCCCCCCTTCCGGCCTCTCCCCCCCTCTCTCTCTCTCTCTCGCGGAGGGAGGGAGAAGTTTTGACGGTAGTAGACGGCGGTGGGTGCCAAGTAACTTTATTGAAAAGTATCTAGGTAAGTCTCGAAGAACAAAGGTAGTGCTTCTCGCGCAGGAGGTGGTCCCTCCTTCCCTGATTCCTGCTCCCTCTGTCGTCTCTGTTCCTTTTCCAGCTACGGGCTCCGTGCCTCTAGATCACCCGGCCCTGAACGGAATATTGCCTTTTTGTCGTCGTGCAAGCAAAATCCTTTCCTCCCGCTCGAACACTCGCTGGAAATTGACTCTGCTTATATCGGCTTACCAACGACTTTGCAGCCTCTTGCCCCGACGTTTCCCTTTCTCTCTTCTCTTCGCTTCGCTTCTCTTCGCTTCGCTCGCCTTCCTTCTGCGCTGCAGGTTTTCTCTTTTGGTTTCAACGGGCCGCGCCTACCGTCTGTCGCCGGGCCCCTTTGTAACGTCGTTCCCCTTCCATCTTCGTCGACGAACTCCGTCAAACTCCGCGAGAGCGACCACGAAGACGACGTCCCCCGCAGGGCCCCCCTCGACGCGCGTACGACCCGGCGCCAGGGCGAATCAATTTTTCCGCGGTCGGGTGGAGTTGGGGGGAGAGACGATATCTCTCCTCTCGCATCGGGGGGTGGGTGGGTGGTTGGTAGGGGGATTTTATTCCTCTCGTCGAATCGTTCCCGATCGAATGAATAATTCATCGTTAAGAAATTTCGAAGATGCTCCATCGCGTCTGAACGCGGTCGTGTGACGCGACCAGCGTACGTCGGACTCGCGCCTCCAAGCGAACCACGCGTATCGTCGTCTGTATCGCCGCGAATTTCCACGGAATTTCCACCCGGGGGGGGGGGGGGATCCCCGCGCTTGTTCCTTCAGCAGCTCGACGTGTAGTAACCTCGACGTGTATATATATCTTGTTTACGAGCGTCCGTGTCTGACTTATTTTTACGTCGGAATTTTCTCTCCTTTTTTTTTTTTCTTTCTTTTTTTACGTCGCGTAAATATAGAGCAGTCGCGTTCTTCTTGGGTTGCACGTGTCGCGTCGCGCGATGCGCGCAATTAGACTTTCGATCGGCGCTCGACTGCGAAACGTGTGTATACACGCTCGAGTGTACGGGCAATATCGTAGACAAATATCTCGGTCCTTTCTCGTCGCATCTGTGTAAGCTGCGGCTGCTACCTACCGCGCATGTGGTACCCCGATGACTCACACTTTCCGTACGTATACGCGCGACGCGTCCACTTTCCTTACCCTCCGCTCATATTCCCGACGCCCTTTCTCCACGCCGTGAGACTCGTCTGTTTCTTTCGTGGGAGAGGCTGCTGCGCCGCGCATTTCCAGCCGAACGGCACTCTGTTTTCGTTCGATCTTGCCCTGCGAGCGGTTTCGTTTTCGCATACACGTATTTCGTTCTCACGGTCGTGGGCGTATTAATAGCGACCCCCAGGGGGGGAGGAGGAGGAGGAGGAGGAAAAACGCCGTTCCTTTCGAGCGTTTTCGAGCTGGAAAATCTCTCTCTCTCTCTCTCTCTCTCTGTGAATTTCATAAAAATTCGTTTGCCGCGAGAAGAAAGAGCTACTTTCGTTGCGCGATGCCTGGCAAAGTACGCCACTTTACAGTCTAACGTGTTGCGGATGCATCGCGGATTTTCTTCGCAACTTTTTCTCCCAGCACTCGAGGCGTGTTTCCAGTTAATTCGAGCGAAGTGCTTCGAAGGTTCGTAAATAGTTGCGGAAACATAGCGAATAGCGAGCAACAGGGAGAAAAGGGAGGCTGAAAGGGAGAAAAAGAAAAGAAAAAAAAAAAAAGAGAGAAAGAAAGAAGAAAGAGGAGCGAGCGAGGGTTGTAAACGAGGACGGTGTCTCGGTTTAACTTCTCATACGTTTAAGAAAGTTTCCGACCAATTTTCTCCCCTTCTTTCTCCCCTTTCTCTTCCTTCTCCACGTGGAATTTCGCATAAATAAAAGAATTCGCGAAGAAGCGGGACGCAGTCGGCGAGATCGGCCAAGATTTCTTTTCTTCTTTCTTCTTTTTCATCCCGTTGCCAATTTTGAAGTATGGTCGTTGGTAATGGTTCGTCGCGTTTCTCGTTGCGGTAACGTCTGCGTTTCACAAATGTTTGCCAAACACGTTCCCAGCTCACGTTCGTACGCGACTCTATCTCGGGCGGTGATATTGATAAAAAATGTTTGCAGTCTCCCCCTTTTTGTTTGCTAACAAATAGCTGCGTACGCGCGGGAAGAGAGAGACGGAGGAAGAAAGTCGATGAGAAACACGCATTTACTCGCGTTTGTAGCGTGCACAGGAATATTTTCCTTCGAGTCGCCGCTCCCGTGTCGCGAAACACATCAAACGTGCACCAAACGTCCATTTTCGACCCTGTCGATTCGTCACTGACGATCATCCGCCACTCCCCCCCTGGCTCTGCGTCTGCATCCGTTCCCCTCTGCCGGGTACTTGATCGGTCCAATCGAAGTTTAATACCCTGTCCGAGCTTTTATTTCCTGCAGATAGACTGGCATAAATCTTCGTGCGTCCGTGGATTCGCGACACGTTGTAATATATAATAAACGTATATCTAGGTAACGACGCGTAATTCGACGAGGAAACGATTTCGTTCGCGCGCGTTGTTGACGACGGACGGCTTAACGACAGATTTTTATCACTGAAGGTGATTTTAGCGGGGATAACACAGAAAATCGGGTGCAACGCTGATGCAACGAAAATTAGCGATTGGTTGATTTGGGTCACGTGGTTCGCGAGGGGGCGTGGGGTAGTCTGGTACTGTGTCTCGAGTGATCGCGCCTGTAATTTGTTTTCTATCGATTCTCAGCGAGACGAATCGTACCGAGGTACAAGTCGTGCAGTTTTTCTATTAAAACCAAGCGCGAGTTTATCCCCCTTGTTCGACTTTGTCTAATTCACTTTTCTTTGAAGGGTCGAATCGAACTCGCGTTTCGGAATAACAACGACGGACAAAAAGGCTGCCTTTTTTTTTTCTCCTCCAATTTCTCTGTCAATTACCAACAACGCGAGTAAACAAATTTTTCCAATTTTTCGTCTATTTGCCAAGTTTCGTAAAAGAGATTGACGCGTAATACTTTACACGTGCCCTCTTACGAGTTTCCGGTCGACGGCGTCCCTCGTTCGGGACTCTATTTTTATCCTTGAACTGGTTCAAGACGAAAACTTTCTTTCCTTCTTTCTCCTTTTTTTTTTTTTCCTCTTTCGTGTCGGCTGCTACCGACATAGAACACGAAAAATCTTTGCTGTTGGCAGGAAGTTTCGGATCGCGCCGTAGATCTGGAGGAACCTTCGTCGTTTATTAGGGGCTTCGATCCCCTTTAAAAATAAAAGATAACTCTACGGATATCCCTTCAACTTTTTTGTTTCTCCTTTTTTCCGTTTTTTTTCGCGTCAAATACAGTTAACGGTGGAAATCAATTTTCGCTCGAGTATTTGGGATCGGCAAGTTCCGTAAACGAAATATATATATATATATATATATATATATTAAAAGTACATTGATCCAAAAAACATCGATAAAAACGTGTTTCTCTGTCAAAAAAGATTCCTCGTAGATTGTACGCAATTTTAGAAGAATTCGCGAGGTTATCGTTCACGGGGACCGACGTACCTTTTCGAGAAACGTGCGATTTTACCGACCAAAGAGATCTCGCGATTCCTGCTAACTTCCATCTTCATCTCGGCGCGCGTATACCTAAGACACGCGCGAGTTAATTTTCATTCCCTGCCTCGCGTTCCAACATTTATCTTTTGCTTCAATTTACTTTGCGTCGTACAGTGCAGCGTTCCAACAGACGTAACCACTCGTAAAAAAACCACTTCCTCGATTTCCTGGTACGTTTTAACGATCCGTACGATAACTTCCCTCTGCGTGCGCGCATTTGAAAACGATCTGTAGCGACCTAGAATTCCTCAACACTGAATAGCACAAGCTGCAAGTGGCTGCGTGCCTAGCGTCGAGGTCCTGCCGATCTCCGACGTTAAGCAAAGCAGTGTGCGGAACCCCGCTAGGATGGGGTGACCGTCCAGCCTTAGCAGATAGTTGCAACAAACTGTCATCAGCCCCACTGATGAGTCTAGGCAATGACTTCGAGACGAAACGCATCCTATAAACGCATTTGCCTTTCTTTTCTCCCTCGTCCTTCCAGCATCCATCATCTTTCATCCCTTCCAGATCTCTCCCCGTTATTATGCCGGCAAATTATAAAGTACACGATACGGAGAATCGTTATATCGCTCGAAATCGAAGGGCTAATGATACGAACGACGGCGCGATCCGGAAGAAGAAAGAGCCTTGGGCCGTTGGATCGACCCTAAATTGGGGCTCGCGTTTTGTTCTCCGCTTACAACGGTTGTAATCGCCGCGAAATTCGCACGCGCGAATCATCGTTCCGCCGTATCGGGCTAAAATTCAATTCCTCTCCCCCTCCCCCACCCGCTTCCCGCACGCGGAAGAAACATTCTTTCTCTTGGCGAATGGAAAGTCGATCGCGCGAAAGGGGAATGCGAAGAGGGTGGCGCGACAGGGGAGAGAGGGAGACAGAGGAGAAATCAAGTAGAAATCGAGGAGCGCCGTTGGAACTCGGAAACGACGTAACGAAGTTTCGACTCGGCGCAACGGAAGTCAACCGATGCTTGCGCGACGCGGAGATGCGTGTGTGCGCGGATCGAACATTCCCGGATCCCCCCACCTCCTGTATATCGTGTCGCGATTTTTCTCTCTCTCTCTCTCTCTCTGTCGCTTCTTCCTCGCTCCCTCCCGAACACGTAGAGCGAAGAGTGCGGTTACGAATTTCGCGTGCCGCCGTTGCGAGCGATTTCGTCACCCTCGGCAAATTGAAATTTCCGACAGCTCTCCACTCTCATCCTTCACTTTGGCTTCTCTGTTCTCTCGTTTGCCTCCCCTCCTCTCGCCGCCCCCCTGCCCCCTGCTCTCTTCCGATTCCTTTCACTTCTGGCGTCGTCACCCGAAGACGACGTTTCCAAGTCACTGGGACAAATCGATATTCAGAGTTCAAAATTCATCGAGACCCCCTCCCCCCGGGGGGAGGTGGGGGGCTGGTGGCTCTCGGTTACGGGGGTGTCCGCGGCGATAACTTGGGGGGCGGTAACGACCCTTCTCGGCCGATTTCGCGGCTCGTTATTCGTCGCGGTCGCGAGAACTCCTTTTTCTCCGCCTCTCTCGCAGCGCGTTAATTACCCGGTCGGATCGGCGAGCACGGACGATCGCGAAAATTTCGAACGCCGGGCGGGAAAATAGGTCGCGGCGATTTTCATGAAATTTTTATAAATCACTGGGATTTGGGGATCAGGGGCGGGGAGGCAGCTCGTAATTTCACCGGATTCCCGGAGCAGTGGGACAAAAAGGAGAGGCAGGCATCTCTCGGCGGTGGGTTCGAAGACGCGTGAGAATCGAATTACTGCCATCGGAAATGATTTATATTCCGCGAATTCGGAGAGCTTCCTTAACCCATTTCTCGGAATTTTAAGGTGCGCGCTTTCCCCCCGCTCCCACCTCTCTGAGAGAGAATAGCGTCCTCGTCCCTCGTCCCTCGTCTCATCGATTGCATCTTCTCGCCAACTTCTCTCTTTTAGTCTTTCGTCGATCTTTTCTCGGCTGTCTATCTCTCCATCTCTCTTGAAACTCTCGGCAAAGTTCCTCCGTGCGTTACACGTTTCCGCGAGCGGAAATTGTCCTGTCTCGCAAATCATGCTCGCCCTTTCCACCCCCCTACCCACTGTTCCCCCCTTTTCTTTCTTCCACCGGTACATAACGCGCTTGTACGTTATACGGGCATAACGCAAAAGTTGGCGTGAACTTTGCACAAGGCGTAACTCGCGCACGAGTACGAGTCATTCATTCAGACGCCGCTTACCACTTGAGAAAGCTTTTTTCCTTTCTCCGTCCGTGCCAGAACCGTTTCATGGATTTCGCGCGTTGGTCTGATTCATTACCGGTGTTTCGGATCTTTTCGTGGAGTTTCACTGCACGCTCGCGCGAGATAACTTGCGCCTCTCTGTTTGAACTTGCTAATCAAACCACGCGAACTCGTTTTCTCTCTCTCTCTCTCTCTCTCTCTCTCTGCGCGCTGCATAGAACGCGCATCGCGATAAATAACTCTCGAACGCTCGCTCTTGCGCGCGCTAACGTTTTTTTCTCTCAAATTGCGCCCCCTCCCTTTGTAGAACCATCTTCCTCCGTTTTTATCTCGATTTTGTCGTTTCATATTTTATGCAACGATAGCTTTATAGTTTATATAGTCTCGCAGCGAGTTTGTTCGAAAAATAGATGTTACATCTCCGCCATCGTACGTCTTCGTTTTTTCTGGCTTTTACACTGCTGATAAAGAATTCAGGTATTAAGAGGATGAGACGGGGGGGGGGGGGGGGGGAAGAAGGAAAAAGGAGGGAAAAAGGAGGAAAAAGGAGAAAAGAAAGCAAATTAATTATTCGACGGTGAAAATAAGGACAACAGTCCCGGGCTGGTTGAAGGCAGTCCGGAGCAAGAATATATATATACGGGTAGAGCACGAGGCTTGATTATTACCTCGTTTATTTTTCTTTATCCGGGAAAGGTGGCGCGGATGGAGCGAATTTAAGCAGGACACGGATCCAATTTAGCGGAACTAGCCCCGCTGACGTGTTTACGAGACGACTCCGATAAAACGAACCGGATCAATTCGAGTTGCCGGGGATCTGTAATACCCATGCTAATTAGCGAGCGCGCTAATCTCAGAAGAGCAACCAGACTGACGTATTATCCCGAGGGTGATCTTTACAGCCGTCTGTATATACGTTGTACGTACACACGACGCATAAGTTTCACAGAGCTGACGTTATACGCGTACACACCTATACACCGTGGAGTACACGCGTGGTTTCCAATCCGCGGCAGGCTTTCACCGCTTTGTGATTTCAGTTTCTGACGCGGTATCGCGTAACGGGAATTTATCGAACCCGCCGCGACCGAAAAGTTGATACTCGCGCGCGATCGCGGCCGTGCCTTCCGAGTCACGATAGCAGCCGGATTAAAATACGACGACGACGGCGACGGCGACGACGACGACGACGACGACGACGAAAGGAAAGATTCCGTGTCGGCTAGTAATAGATTAAGAAACTTTCTTTCCGCAAAGTTGGTTGCTTCCTGCACCTAATCAGCGTGCACGAATGTGTCGGGCGAGCGCTCGACAACGCAAAGATACACCAATTAAGTCGTTTCGAATTAATCGGCCGTTAACGAGGTGGGTGGCTCCCTCCTTCGTTCTGGGTCAAAGTTGTTTGAGTTTTTAAATCGAAGTTTCGCCGAGTCCACGCGGACTCTGGCAGTTTTCACTTCTCGAAAGTCTCGTCGCGAGACCGCGAGACCGCGAGTCAGTTAAAAATCACAAACGAAAATATCGCCGGGGATAAGCGGGAATAACTGCTGCGAGCGGTGGTGTTACAGAAGTTGGCGACGCTTGGCTTAACTTTCGCCGTTCGGTAGAGGATCTTCCTCTACTCTTCTTGATTTCTTGTCTCTCGACCGGGGCGTGTATCGATCCCCCACCATCGCTGTGTGTATCTCAGTCCCAGTCCGCTGCCGGTGCGGAGCACTTTGAATCGAAACCTTTTAATCGAAGGTCGGATCCTTGAAGCCTGAAAAAGAGTCGCGAGAGGAATAACTAACTCGAATGCCCCCCCTGGGGCGCTAACGCCGATAAAAACGCCTCCGCGTCGCGGAGATTCATCAAGTATTTTGTCGAGGAGCGGCGAGTTCCGTTTGTGCAGAGTTCTTTGCGACGAGCGTACATCGCGTTGCTGGGAACGTTTCTCTTCCAGGTCATCCACCCTTCTTGGCTCGAAGGATTTTTCGGTCACGCGTAATTTTTTCGTCACTATTGACCAACGATATCGCTCAATTTCTATATTCTCGTATACGTTTTACGTATGTCTCGGTAAATTTAAGAAAGGCGCGAAGATTGCGTGAGAATTGACTTCGATATTCGGTATACAGAGGAAACGGACACATCCCTATTTCAATACCGATTAAAATATTAATCACGCGGTTCGGTCGAAACAGTAAATTTTTTATCACTGAAAATCGGGCTCCTTCAGGTGCAACGCTGATGCAACGAAAATTAGCGATTGGTTGATTTGGGTCACGTGGTTCGTGAGGGGGCGTGGGATAGACCTCGAGTAGGAGTGGCGTTGTCTACTACTGAGCGATCGCGCCTGTAATTTGTTTTGTATCGATTCGAATGTTTGCGTATCAATAAAATTTCTTCATTTCCTAGTCAGAACAGTTGCTTCTGGGTGTTTCAGCGAGACAAATCGTACTGGGGTACAAGTCGTGCAGTTTTTGTCTACTCGGCATCCTCTCTGCGGTGAACTCGCAGTTCTTCCAGCGTATAAAGACTAAATTCGAACGAGCCTAACCAACCAGTACCAATTTTTCTTTTTTCGTTCATTCTATTCTCTCTCCTTTTTTTTTCTTTTTTTGTTTTAAGCCGACATTCAGAGACGATAGGTCTGTTCGCTATACGCGAACTCAGCTTAAATGGCCTAACCAGTTTCACCCAGAAAAATGTTTTCCATGTAACGGCCCGACGGAAGTTGGACTTGGACGGACTTAATTGGGTTTTGTTCCACGCCCTTCGATCGCTCGGCTGCTGCCGCGACTTCTGCCCTCTCTCGTTCTCTCTCTCTTTCTCCCTCTTTCTCCCTCTGTCTCACTGGTTTCCTCTCTCTCTCACCCTTCGTGACGAGTGCCAGAGCAACGTATCCACGTTTTCCACGCGTTTTCCATCGGGAGTTTTTGCCCGTTGTTCGGCTATCGATCCCTTTTCGTCCTCTTCTCCTCTCCGGCAGCCTTTCTTTTTCTGGGAACACGGACAGACTGCCGCTACTCTTTCCTCCGCCCCCTCTCCACCCCGCGTTTGCTGCCTCGTTGCCCCCCGCCAAAAATCGAATCGCTGGCAAGCACTCCCACGGGACAGTTTTATGGGTTTTTATTTTTTTAACCTACATTCCGTATGCCGGCGGTGAAACACGCTTAACCTCTCTGCTTGTCCGACGGTAAATGGAAATGCGCGCGACGAAAGAGAACTTATTTCGCGTGAAAATCGGTTCGAGCGAAGCGCTCCGGTATCTCTCATCTCCGGTGGCCGGCCGTCGTAATCGAAAGTTAACGGAGTTCTCGCGCACGTTCGCTCAACAGTCTCAACACCTCGCGTACCACTGAAATGGAAATTTTGCGAATCGTCGTCGAAAAGCTTGCGTATTCGCGATGGTTTTCCAAAGATTAAACGATCCTCTGTACCTTTAACTGTACAGTCTCTACCATCTTTCGCTATCCTTGTCCTACAGAGATTGCATCTCCAGTCGGTCGAATATCGATCCCTTCTCCCCTCTCCCCTCTCTCTCTCTCTCTCTCTTATTCTCTCTTGTGTTTCCGCGTCTCTCCGAGGGAGACGTGCATCGCGACCGACGTTTTTCCACACGAGAGAAAACGCGAACTGTGTGTAACGTTAAGCAGGAGATAGTCGCGTTTGGACAAAGTCGGTCCCGAGGGATGATTTTCCGAGTGTCTCCCGCGCGCCCTTTGGTTCTTCTCTCCTTCTTCACGCACCCTTTCGTGCCTCTTTGGGAAAACGTGTCTCTACTCCCTTCCAACTGCCTTTGATCGTGACTGCGCACAGCGCGCGGGCTTTTAAGTAAGAATCGGCAAGGATGAAAGCTCCTCCGGCCTGGCACGTAAAGTGGGCTTTCCATTTTCCCGCGTGACGGACAAATAATTCAATGACACATTGTCGAACTTGTCTGCGGCGATGGTTCTTTCTTTCCGGCGGAGGACGAGTCAGCAGCCCGATCGTTCCATACGTTGTATATTCGATCTCGTGCCACGCCGGTCGTCGCGTCGTCGTCGAACGAGCAAATGTATCGCGTTATCGCGTGATCCTATTTCCAGATGAGACGCGCGACGATAAATCGCGTTAATTGCCGAACGGGACGTTCGATCGCTGAAAGCTACGAAAAATGCACGTGAAATTGCTGGCGCGGTAGACGCGTAGACGCAGAGCGAGGAAATTATATCTTTCTTCTTTCTCTCTCTCTCTCTCTCTCTCTCGAAAAATACGCTCGGAGACTATAACGAGAAGTCGTTACGGCTATTCCCCGCTGTCAGCAAAAGCTTTTCGCGCTCCTTTTAGTTTTTATTAATATTTCATTGGTCATTGTCCATTATTCTTTCGCATCGCTGGCCCGTTCCAACCGAATAACGTTTAAAGGCGCGCACGTAGCGGACCGTCGTATATATATATATATATATATATATATATATATATATACACACACAGGTACGTGCAGAGAGGGATGGCCTCGCCAAACGCATCAAACTCTGGCCACGATGCACTCCCCGCTGCTACGTACGTCGCAACCGGCCAATCACGAGCGTAGGAATTAGGGGTTCGACGCGCTACGCCCTGCTACTTTTAATTCAGCGAATTAATGAACACCGTCGACGTCGCCGACGTTACGACGCAACCACCGTTACGAACTGTGACGAGAATTCGCCGGTGCCCCGGTGGACAACGTTGCAGTCGCATCGCGCAAAAAGAAACTCCACGCGAATCTTCCGCCTCCCCCATCCACCGTAAGTTTAACCGCGCGACGATTATACCGCTCCATCAGCTTCGGTTCATCGATCCCCTGACAATTTCCCGGGGCACATTCCTCTCTGTCTAAGAGTCGTGCAAAATTAACCTCTCCTCCGTTATGTTCGGAGAACGGAGATGCTGTTCAAATATTTCTCGCGCTGTGATATAATAATTTTGAGGTCGTGTTCACTCCGGTTCGGGTGAAATACGGTTTGTAGCACGGCGGCAAAGGAGGAGAACGAGTTGGAGAAAGAAAAAACGGATGGAAGTGACTCGCGTGTAGCAAGAGCGTCGATGGTAAAAAAACTTTCTTTGTTAAACAAACGTGTCTTTTTTTTTTTTTTTACGAAAGCTATCGATGGTGTACGTACGTGGGCGCGAGGTGACGAGGTGGTGATCGTTAGTCGCGCTTTTATTACGCCCTCTCAGCACCCTCGAGCGAATAAAGCGTGATAAAATTCGTGCTGGCGCAAACGTTTCCGCCTGAAATCCAGGTCAAGAAATATAACGGCGAGGAATCCGGTGAAAAATAACGGAGGACAACTGGTAATAATTCAAACGGCCCCCGTGCCTCGTATGTTGGAGCGAATTTACCCCCGGAGCCCCGAGCGCCCGAACTTGGAAGTAATCGCGGCGGGTTGGCAACTGGTGGAGCGATAACGTTATCGCGAGGAAAAGGAAAACAATTTACCGGAGGAACGGATAGACGAACCTTTGGAATACATTAGCATTTAAACGGCCATTTCTCGTTTAATCGATGCATGTCGCGCTTATCGGAGACGACAAGTTTTTTCTTTTTTTTATCTTTTCCTTTTTTCTTTCTTTCTTTCTTTCTTTCTTTCGAAAAAGCATCGCCATCGAACAAATAATCGAGCTGCACTTTTTTTCCTTTTTCACGTTACAGGTTGGAGGCGCTGTAGTAGCGTCGACGAGATATCAACGAGAACGGCGAGAACGACGACAAAGACGAAGACGACGACGACGACGAGGACGAGGACGTCGACAAGAACGACGGCGTGATCGTGTCGCGGGGGTGGTGGTGTTGAAAATCGGTGTCTCTCCCGTATGCCTCTGTCTCCCCTCGTTTTCCTTCCCCTTTTTCCATCCACTGCCCCCTATTCTCTCTGGCGGTGGCTCTTACTCCTACTTACACGTGCGTGAGAGGTGCGTGTGCGTGCAGTGGCGGCGCGTATCCACGCACATGCGACCCGGAGTAGACGAGAGAACGTAGCGCAGAGCGCTATCGACGCGGCTGCGCGTACAACCGGCCGATTCTTCCCGAAAGGGATTTCGTAGCGTGGTGGGGGGGCGCGTGTCACCTGTCGTGGTGCTGCGCGGTGTCAGTGTGACGCCGATCGTCGCGGGTTACGGATCGTTTCGCGGTGTGTTTCGTGGTTCGCTGATCGGTGGGACGGTGTATCGCGGGATAGACGCACACGATCGCGTATATACACATACACACACACACACATATATATATATATATATATATACATTCACGTCGTCACGTTTGTGCTCCGATTCATCGTTGCCTACGTTTCTTTCGCTTACACGCACACGCCTTTTCTCTCTCTCTCTCTCTCTCTTTCTCTGTCTCTCTTTCTCTCTCTCTCTTTCTCTCTCTCTCTCTCTCTCTCTGTCTCTCTCTCCCCCTTCACGTAATCAACCCTTGTCGTCCTTTTTGTCGATCGCAGGCCGATTTTCGGAGCCCGTCGAGGTGCGCGCGGACACGCCGCCGCCGCGTTCGATCTCGTGAATGTGCGCGATCAGGAAGCCGGCCGTCCGCGGGGAAACATGCGTGAGCAGAGCCGGAGGACAACGGCTGCGACAACGACGAGGAACACGCTGCACGTGACTGCGGCACCCTCGCACGTTCTGCTGCAGTGAGTGGAGAGAAAGGGAGGAAAAAGAGAGTGATAGAAACACGTCCTTTCTCCTTCCGCTGTTACGTTGGAGCCTGTGGTTAACGGGGAGTAAAGAGTGCCGGTGGTTGGTGCGGTATTCGTGAGTTATCATTACCGGAGGTTCTTTCTCCTCTTTGCGTGATCCACGCCGGAAGGGGGGCGGGGGGCAGGTCAGTGCGAATCCTGGCACGTTTTCGGCGTCGTCGTTCGAACCACCCGAGAGAAGATGGGGCGTCGTACCATCTTGGAAACGAGGATGCACCCCGTGTTATCCTGCTGGTGCGTTGTCGCCACCGTCACCCTCGTCCTCGCAGCATGGCAGGAGAACATCAGGCCGAAGATGTACGTCCAGCTTGGTGAGTGTTGCGAATCTCTTTTATCTCGTTCTGTTTCGCGTTTCCGTTTTTATATTTTTTCTTCTTCTTCTTCTTCGTCGTCGTCGAAGAAGATGAGAGTAGCGTGTTACGATCAACGTACACGGCGTAGGGTTCACGCGCCGTAACGAAACTGTTGTCGCACGCGATGACAAGCGAAATAACACAGCCGTCCTGGTCTGTCGATCGAGAGACTCTCGCGCGCGATGTTTTTTCCATCGCGTACGCGACGACGACACACGTTTCCCAAGGAAAGGAGGAAAATTTATATTTAGATGCCTTTACTCTCGGGCTCATCGATCGAGCGCAGGGAGCTATGTCCCTGGTTAACGAAAAAAAGAAAAGAAAAGAAAAGAAAAGACGGCATTCGTCCGATTATGCTCGAACGCGAATTAAAATAGTCGCGAAAGCTGCTCTACCCCGTCTCTCTCTCTCTCTCTTCCTCTCACGGTTATTTTACGGTCGAGAAGGTAATTTTATATTCTCGTTTGCTCGGGTAGTGCGCGTCGAGTAGCCGAACAACGATGCGGAACGGAAGTTGCACCGGGTGCAGGGTCATGGACCTTCCCCCACTCGGCTATTGTTTCACCCCCGTAGCAAAGGGAGCCGCGTGTGCGTACGCATGTATATATATATATATATATGTGTGTGTATGTGTGTGTAACCCGGTGATTGTAAACCCTAATCAGTGACATAACCGTACCACCGCGAGGTGGATACTCGGAAAAAATATAAAGGTATCGACCGCCGGGGTGTCCCGTTTAAATGATTAAAGCGCGCGCGACGTAGAACCGTGTACGGTTCCTGGAAGAACGCCTATGGCTGTTATGATCGCGGACGTCGTCGATATCGTTCGCGTTCGTCCGCGATCCACGCCAGTGTGCCAGCCGTGTGAATCGTTCGACCGATTAATTTCGCCCCCCCCCCCTTACTTCTCTTTCCTTCTCCGACGAGGAGAGATTAGAAGCGAAGAAAAGAAAAACCGACGCTCGGAGAGCGTGGCGGATTAAAGCGTCGTAACGACGGTGTAACGAGCGCTCGGTGATCGATCGATCGATCGATATCTTCGATCCGAACGAGAACGATGGAGAGAGACGTCGACAGCGAGGAGCCTGGTTGTCAAGGGCGATGCATCGAGACTGCAGAAACGAGAAGAAAAAGTAGCGAGCGTCCCACATGCGAGGCACTCGACCTTAACGGCACTCGGCGTGTTTCACAGTCGCGGTACGCGACCGACATCCAGCATCCATCGTTCTTGCCGTTTTGCGATATTTCGGCGAGAGAAGGAACGAGATATAAATTGCTAGCGTGCCTCTACGCGCCCCTGCCTCTGCTTTCTTCCGCACACGCTCTCGTGACACACATAGCGGGTACTACACTGTGACTGCGTGATATCGCGCTCGTGTGAAAAGCTTCGTGACGTTGTTCCAAAGATAGTCGGCCGATAGACGCGCGCTTCACCGTGTGCGCTTTCTTTCTCCCTTTTGGATCGCTTTCATCCGTGCGAACGCATTAGACGCGTTCTTCTCTCTTTTTTTTTTTTCTTTTTCTTCTTGCTCCCTCTCGTCGATTTTGCACTGATGAACTCCTGGCATTGACTCGGCTCGTAGCGCGCGTAGCACGCTTTCGAACCTCGTGTTTATCGGGCATTAACGAGACGGACGTTTAGCTCTTTTTACACTCGTCTGGCGAGCAACGTTAAAGGGTGAAAAATGACTCGAGAGGTTCTCTCGAGGCAGCGTGGATTTCTCGAGGGGACGCGAGGCTATTGGAAAACAAGGGGGCGGATAACTTTCGAAAGCAAATTTTCAAACGCGATACGCCGTGTTCTTCTTTTTTCTTTCTTTTTTTTTTTTTCGGTTTTTTTCGGTTTTCGGAGACAATTCGGCAAACGCGAGAGCGTCGGTAGGCCGTCGGCGTAAGCTCATTAGGCCGTTATGAATATTTCGCTCGTCCGTTATATTTTGCCAATAGCGGCGAGAATCGAAGCGCGGTGCGACGAAACGTGCAGCAGGAATTGAAATTACACGAAGCACGTGTTATTAATACGCCACTGGCACTTGCGGGAACGGCACTGTTTTGCTCACTGAGTCAGAATTTCTGCTAATTCTACAACAGGGAAAACCACGCCGCAGAACCGAAATTGTAATCACTGGGAAATGCATATTGCCGTTATGGGGGCATATCCGAAGGGACGCTCCGGTTCCCTGCGCTGACGCAGCATTTTCCACGGCTGTTTATTGCGATTCCATGGACCGCTAATGCTCACTTTTTCTTCCGCGCCCGGCTTTCAGTGGCACGGTGAAACATCGTTAGCCAATTATCCACCGATTATATTCTGTTTATGCGCCGTTCTCTCCGAGTTTCGGTTTCACGTTTTTAGCTCCTCCCTCTCTCGTTTCAATATATATATATATATATATATATATATGCGCGAACGGGGGACGGACGCGGTTGGAAAAATCTCTCCCGTCATTTTCACCCCGTCCTGACGCCTGTATCTCTCGGATCGTTGGCTTCGAAACGCTCGCGCGCGCTCAAAAAAAAAAAAAAAAAGAAAAAAAAGAAAGAAAAAGAAGAAAAAAACTGACGACAAACGGCGATATTTCGCTATGCTCGAGGAGGGAAGGAACGAACCGCGAGCGAGCGCCCCCGTCGACGATCATTCGCGATCCGCTTGAAAAACAAACGTCGTAAATCAAGCCGCGGATGATACCGGAGCACGTGCGGCGCCGTCGGAGACGACGCGACGACGTTTTAAAAATCGGTATCGCGCGGCGCCACACGCTCCTCCGCGCGCATCTCGCTCGAGCAAGAGAGAGGAGCTACGCGACCGTGAAATATCGCCAGACGGTTTCGACGATTCTCGACGCTGGCAAAATCGAAGCTCGCGAATACGTTATTAAAAGACACCGCGAATCTCGATGCGGTCGGTAGCAGCGCGCTGGTTGCGAGTTCATTACTGCATCCCCCCGCATATACGAGCGTCGAATCGGAATACGAGGTATACCGGGCAGTTAATCCATATTACGGTAACTTTATCTGGCAGCGAGGAATACCGCAACGGACCAATCATAGCACTGCCTCCGACCGATGAGGATACATTATGATTAGTTTCAGTATACCGTGTACGCGACCTGGCACGTATAGCCTGACCCCGGTTCTAACCACCGGCTAAAATTACTGGGAATCGTGTCAATTGGCTACGCGTTCGAGAACCGTCGAACGTAATTCCACTTTCGCAGGTTCGTGCTGTCGGTAGGTGGTCGCCACACCTACTACCACCGCGCGCGCGATTCCCTCTCTCGGCGCACTTTTTCTCTGACCCTCCGACCCTTTGTGACATTTGCGCCAACCAACGACACGAACGACGCTCGACGACGACGACGCGATCCACGCATTTTTGGTTACAATCGGAAACGATTGATTCGATACTTGGTCCTCTCGGAGAGCGGTCGCGGTCCTTTTTAAGATCTCTCTCTTTGAGGATCGTTCGCGTGTACGTACCACCGCCCCCGCGTTTTTCTTTTTTTTTTTTTTTCTTCTTTCCTATGGACCTCGAGTGCGCACTCGACGATAGAATAAGTAGCGTACTGACATTGCCGAGGGGTTCGTAAATCTTTTGTCGGGAAGATCCCCCTCGCTATTGCTCGATCCACCAGAGGGGGAGGGGGGGGGGGCGGAGGGGAGCAAAAGGTCAAAAGCAGCGGCTGCCGGGAGCGGTTTTCTTCGTTGGAGTGCAAGTAAAAGTGTCCTCTTATCGCGGGTGTTGACTCGGTTGTCTCGCTCGGGGATGAGGAACCATCGGGCGAGTACGATTGCCCCGCCGAAACTTGGATGGAGTTTCTCTCGCTGAGTCTTCCCGACGATTCCAACGGCGTAATGCGTCCCTCTTCGCCGATGGATAGACGATTAGTTGGCGATTTTATTATCGAAACTGGAAACTTGGCCAATTCTTTAATATCGGGAGGCTGCCGCTGGCTGCGGCACACCGCGCACCGCCCCCCAAGAAAGTTATTCGGACTTGTTGTGTATTGACTCCTCTCGTAACGTTCGCCATTCCGGGCGACTACCTCGAGTGGTCGGTGCGTTAATATCGTTTCCTCTTCTTTCTCTCCCCCATCCCTCATCCCCCCCGAAGCGAGCGCGCCTTTTTCCATCTTGTCACCGCGGTCGGAATTGGCTTTATCGCGTCGCGTAATTAGATCGTCACGGCCGACGTCTCGTGCCTAATTATTCGCGTGTCCTTAACCTACAAATTAAAATATTCGCGTCCGGAATGGCGAACGGGGTGTCGATAACGAGGCGCGCCGAGAAAAGAGAGCGAGCGAGAGATTTTAACGAGACTCTGGCCACTTTCCTTCCTTCCTTCCTTCCTTCCTTCCTTCCCTTGCGCGCTTTCGATCATCGCAGCTCGATAAAACTCGTCCATCTCCTTCCGCGTCGTTGGATCGTCGCGATAAAATTAAACGTCGTTGCAAGTCCGAGTTAACTGACCTGCTGCCTCTCGAGTTTTCGGCCTTCCCGTTTCCTTCCCTCTCGCTCGTCTCTTCTTTTCTTCTCTCTCCCCCTTTTTTCCCCTCGCTTTTCATTCGACGTCCGTGCCACCGTCGTTGGTCCCCATTCTGCTCTTTGTTCCCCGATGTTGGTCGTTCGTGCGTCGTGCGGCGAGCAGCGATCTTTTCCTCCTCGATTCGGTCGCAGAACAGAAATTGGTTTATCGACGGACAAAGTATGAATAATTCAAACCGGACGATTCACAGTCCAATCAATTTGGGTCCGAAAGCAGCGCTCCCCGGTGCTTCGAGGGAGAGCGAGAAAGAGAAAGAGAGAGAGAGAGAGGAGCTTACTCGGGCAGGGTAAAACGAAAAGGGCCATTAGCAGTACGGTCTAGTTCTAATGCGAAGCTCCGGAATTGTCCGACGTGTGTGCCACGCTCGTCGCCTCCCCCCCCCCCCCCCCAATCAAATCCAGCCACGTTCCAAGTAAACAGAAGAGAGATATTCCTCGAAATAAAAATAACACCGCGTCGATCCGCGGCAACTGTCGCCACGATGTACTTGCGCGTACGTGAGCGAGTTCCGAGGAAATTTCGAGGCAGTATTCTCGTCGTACGTCTTTCCCTCTCGTAGCCCGCTCGGAGATATTGGCCCCCTTCCCCCCTGCCACCCTCCTTTACACGAAGTGTATCGCTGTAAGCGCGGATTTTACGTGGCGCGTATTCTCTCCTTACGCGTAATACAGCGCGAGGCGAAAGGTGCGGTTTACGGTGTAAACAACTCTCCTCTGTAGGCTGTTTACGGAGGGAGTATCCGCGCGAAAAATATATCCGCGATATGGAAAATTCAATGGAAAGAATCGGAGAAGGGTGGTGGTGGTGGTGGTGATGGTGGTGGGGAGGGGGGGTAGGAAAAACGTGTTCGCGTTGTGTAACAGCGGGAATCGATTTTTCGCAAATCGAGTCAGAGCACCGATTCTGGATTCTACTTGGTACGCTCGGGCGTGTTCAATTTTACAGGCCATTAAAAATTTCTTCTCATTAGGAGAGGGGCGAGGGCCGGGTGACAAGTATAATTCACGGGGGCATTAGCTCGGTCGTTTGAACCGCCGAATTAGTCCGATTTATTTCACCGGTGGTAGTTCCTCGAATATTTAGTTACGCCTTTGACTAATCGTCGAGTTCGTTTTGAATGGCGTTCGCCAAGGCAAACGGCAATTTCCCAAATAGACAAACCACGGTGTCTAAAGCGACGTGTAATTAATTCAACGCGACGACGAATTAACGCGCGCGATACCAACCGGAGAGGATGAGACCGGCGGAGAGATTAAAGCGTGTGAGAGAGAGTAAGAGAGAGAGAGAGAGATAACCGACGCGTTAAGCAGCTGTGGAAACGACGAAGATAGCGTGACAAGATAAAAAAGGAGGAGGGGGGGGGGAGTGGCAGGAGACGGGTGGAAGGATATAAACGTACGTGACATCTCGTCGTTCGGAGAACAAGTTTCATAAACTCAATTACATCGGTTTTTCTCCATTGTTGATTTTCGCTCGAGATTTTTCCGTGACGTAATTGCTGAACGTAGCAACGTTGGCGGCGTCGGTGGTGCTGGTAGCCGTCGTCGTCGCCGTCGTCGTCGTCGTCGTCGTCGTCATTGTTCTTTTCGCGTGTACACGACGTGCACGGCACGGCACGGCAGACACAGACTCCTGATTGATACGCTCCTTTAGTTCCGCGGGTTTGCTCGAGTCGTCCTTAATCGAATTTCGAATTGAATTCTTGGTTGGACGCTCGCCCAGGTTTTGCAGGACGCTCGGTGGGATTACACGACTCTTTAAATCCCGCGGCCGATGAAATTACGGTGACGGGCTGCTCGCAAGCCGATGCTCTCGGCGAGGCTCGCTCGCGTCGCGAGTTTATCCGATAGTTTGAAAGTTGGTACGTCAACGCGGCGCCCGTCTCCGTTTCGTCGGGGCCCCGCGGACACGCGTATTCGTGAAACACGTTCGCCGGCACATTCACACACACACACACGCGCGCGCGCGCGCGCAACGTCAGTTGATTTTCAGATTCAGCCGCCATTGCTATCAGTAGTTTCCGGCGGGATCGTGAAGGCACACCGTGCGCACCTCTCGGTATTAGTAGTCTTAGTACGTTGTAACTTACGCCAATCCGTTGCAATTTGCGGTTTAATCGAGCGTATCTGCTGGATCAATACGAGTGGCTCTCGTCCTCCTCCTCCTCCTCCTTCCATCCACCTCCCGCCTCGTTTCTCTTTCTATTGCGTTTCTAAACTTGGAGCTTCTGTCTACTCGAGCCCTCCCTCTTCTCGCTGTCCGCCTTCGCCGCCGCCGCCGCCTTTTCTCCCCGTTTCTCCTTTTGAGCCGGCCCTCTTTTAGTCTCTTCGCAAGTATCGTTAAGATCTTTAAAAGCTTTCCATCGGTAGCTCGGGAAAGTTTACGCGAAATTACGATTATTATCGTTCCGATCGACCGTCTTCAATTTCGCGATAAATTTCGTTCGCGTGACGAAAAGTTTTCAAGCACGGAAGAATCCGGACGGAGTAGATTTCTTCTTCTTCTTCTTCTTCTTCTTCTTCTTCTCTCTCTTTTTCTCTTTTTTTTTTTTCGAAATCCAGCTCGGTGTCGTTGAAACGTGAAAAAGGCGACGGGGACGCCTTGCGAGAGAATATTCCAGCGACTTTTTGCTCGGAAAGTCGCGCGAAAGCGCAGCAGTCGTTTCACCTGGAAATGTTCTCTCGCACAGATTACACAAGATCCCAGGACGACTTTAAAGTTCGTTCTGGCGACCTGGCACCGCCGCGTGTGCTTTCGTGCGTTAATTAGGGAACGGAAGCGCTTTCACGGAAGGCACTGAACGCCGAACTTACAAGCTCCGAGACGAGTTTTCGAGGGAACTTTTTTTTCCATTTGTTTTTTCTCTTTTTCTTTTTCTTTTTCTTTTTCTCTTTCTCTTTCTTTTTCCCCGTTTGAGTTGGGATCGCTTTCGTCGCGATGTCCGCTCTCGATATATCTGTCGGATAATTATTTTTCTATCGGCGACTCTCTCTCTCGCAGCCGAGTATTAATGGAACTCTTCCATTAATACTCCCGGGAGAGGTTGGAGCGCGACCCACGGGTGGGTAGTCTTCCTCCGGCAATTTCATGGAAATTTCATAGGAAACCGCAACCGCGTATTAGGTTAATTAACTTCGACAGGATCCAAAATCGTTTTTGGATTACGGAGCCCTGTTTGCCGTAAATCCGAGAGACTTTCCAGCGCGATACGACGCCAGTAGCCCGCAGTTGTATTTACGACGATAATTACCGCAATCGTAACGCAATGAAGAAACGCGCATCGAGTGTTACGACACGCTGGTACTTGGCTGGTACACACCGTCGTACCGAACTACGGAGAGGATGAATCGCTCTCGAAAATATTTGGCCATCTCGGTAATAGGGTACGGAAATATCGCGGGAGCTTTGCAGCAGTCGGTCATTGCCGCATTGTCGGTGACTCGTGCCCAACGAGATCGATCGGTCTCTCGAGTATCCCGCAGGATGCGTCACCGTGCCGCGTATCCTGTCTAGTCGCAACGCTGTGTACACGATCCTTCACGGTTGAAACATTAGTTGTCGGTGTGTGTGTGTGTGTGTGTGTGTGTGTGCACGTGTACCTACATATATATATATATATATATATATTCTCGATGTTATTAATTTTCTTCGCCGTTATCTCGAAAGTGCTCGATAAAATCTCCCCGAAACGAATAGCCTTCGACGGTTTCTCGTTAACCGGCGTGTCGTTTCCCAAGTCACTTTCCTCTCTGTCTAATAATTTCTGAAAACGTTTCCTCTAAACTAAAACGCTCCGGTTCTCCGTTTCACACTTTCGAGGTTTCACTCTCTTCGCCAAAGTGGCTAAAGTCGGCCTCCTCGCGTTCTTCGTGTTGCTTCCGGTGACACGGCGGTTCTTCCACTCCCGCGTCACGTATATTGCGATACGCGAAACACGCGAAACACCGTGTAATCGGTTTTCCCTCCTCTCTCCTCCCGCCGATTAGTTCCGCGAATATGTACGCTCAAAAGTAACGGTAATAACGACTAACGGTAGTACGATTTATCGGATCGGGACAGACGGACAGAGAAAGAGAGAGAGAGAGAGAAACACGCGTTTCAAAGAGAGAATTACGGGGATATATTCGGTAACGAGCGGGCCAAGCCGGCGCATTTAAAAATCTGCCCTATTCATATCCAGCTTTGTAGCTCGTTGACCAGTTTCGCCTCCCTCCCCGAGTCCCAGGATTTCTCGCCTCGAGTCACGGAATCAGAAGCTTTTCAATCGGTCGTCGGTACGACTGGCATCTCCTGAGAGATCGATCGTTCTTTCTCCGTCTCCCTTCTGTTCCGCAGGACGATGCGTCAGTCGTGAGATAGCGGAAGGCTAAGGGAGGGAACGGTAGGGACAAATGGAGGGTGTCCGGAGGGTACTTGCTGGAGTCGGGTACCGTTGGCTCTTCGAAACATCTCTCTCTCTCTCTCTCTCTCGTTCTGTCGCTTTCTCCCCCATCTCTATTCCTTCTGTCGTGCATTTCTCCCTCGATTCTGTCGCTTCGCTTCCTCTTTCTCCATCGCCACATCCTCCTAATATCGTGGCTTAAGATGTCCGATACACGTACGATCGACCGGTCGCGTGCATCGCTGCAGGATTACACAGCAGTCGCTAGAATGCCGGTTGCTAGGAGAGCTTGACACGTAAAAAGAGAGAAAGAAAAAGAGAAAGAGGGGGGGGAGAGAGAGAGAGAGAGGGAAGAAAAAGAGGAGAGAGCGATGTTGATGCGAAAGGCGAGGAGATATCGAGTTTGGTTCGTTGCATTTCAAGGGGAAACTAGATCGCGCTCAAAGGTACAAATTTAATGTTACGCTCGCAGGTTTACTACGTGTCCCGTCAATTGGAGTAGCACTGGCATAGACGGTCCGAAAAGCGTATTATACTCGTCGTTGGGAACGGTGGAGGAGGGGGAGGGGGGGATACTTGCGAGCTGCTTTACCGTTTTACGGCTAAACTTGCGCGAGTTAAAAATTCAGTCATCCTTTCGTTTCATTAATTAAGCCAAACTTTGAAGGAGCGGCTAAAAGTTGACTCGCTTCTTTCCAAGAGAGAGAGAGAGAGAGAGAGAGAGAGAGAGAGAGAGAGAGTTAGCGAACACGTTAAAACAGCTGTACGGAGAGCTGGCGCAACCCTCTCTCTGCACGCGTGGCTTTAAAATGGTACGAGAAAAGTGTACGTACGTATACGTGGGGAAAAAGAGAAACGAAAGAGGAGAGCCGGGTGATGGTTTTCGAGGAAAAATGAGCCGAAAACGGAGTCGGCGGAGGATCTATTTAGTTGTCGGATCATTTTGCAGAAGAGAAACGAGCCATGTGACTCGAATGACAAGACTACTACCGGTATTTTTGTCCCGGAGCTGTCGTAAAACACGGATGAAAAATGACGAAATTCGATGGTCCAGAAACGCGGATAATTTCAGAAAGCGGAGAAAAAAAAAGAAGAAGAAGAAGAAGAAAGGAAGAAAGGGACGGAGAAATCAGTTTTCCCAATCCAGGGCGGGTGCCAACAACAAATGGACAGACAGTTTTCTCATTATCGCGGTGCGGTCAAAATTTCGATGTAATATCATTGAACCTCGCCGTGCAAATATTTAAGCCGTCCCTGAAGAGGACACGGTCTGCGAGACAGAGAGTGCGGAAGAGCAATGGAGGAGGAAAGAGCGAGAGAACGACAGTTGGTGAACAAGAGAGGGAGGGAAGAGAGAAGAGAGACGAGAGAGAGAGAGAGAGAGAGATGAATTGGTGGCTGCATATATCCCTTGTGGTGGTCGAGTGCGCCCGCTGTTTTAGTGGTGGTAGTAGTGGTGTGGGTGAGGGGGTGGCGACCACGTGACCGCCTACGGGCGCCATGTTAGGCACGAGGGGTGCCGGTTTCGCACGAAGTCGCACGAAGTTGGAGTCGCCATGTGGTCCTCGTGGGTTCAGCCGATCAATACCTTGCCGGCTGCTGGCACAGCCAAGAGAGCACGAAGTTATGCACGCGCAACGATGATGATGCCACCGACCTCCCCTTCTATCTTCCACTTTGTCCCTGTCTTTCTACCGCTCTCGTCTCACTCTGCCTCACCTTCTGTTTTCACCGAATTTAATTCACCTAACACGTGGAACCAACACGTGAACCAAGGGAGGAAAAGAACTCTCTCGGAAAAACATTTTATCTAACGCGGCTAATTTATCAGACTTATCTTTACGTCGAAAGCGTTGTTCCTACGAACGTCGATGCCAGCGATATTTCGTCGCTGATTCGATTCCCAACGCTCTGTCCGTATAATTTTGAAATTTTCCGGCGCTTTGGCAACCGGGAAGTTACGCGATTGTCTTTGACCGTCCTGAGGCTTAACCAGAGTTGAGAATAACACGACTAAGACCGTTGTCCGACTTTGGCTTGTTGAGAATTTATCAGCCGTGCTCGATCCTTCGAGAAAACTACTTCAACGTGTCTAAGATACTGCAACTGGGCAAACTTGCTTCCGGCTCGTCGGCAGAATCAAACTCCAAACGTTTAATGTCTTTTAATCGAACGACCCGAAGCGTCCGTCGCATATTTCGCTGTTGCGTCGTCTCTGGGCAACGTTCCACCCTCCGATGGAATTGGACTGCTTTCATTTTTCAAGGTTCGTCGTTGTTTCGGCTGGAGTTAGCGCGGCGGCGGTAACGGTGAAATATGAAACGAGCCTGTCGTTTCACCTGCCTCGTCGTTACTCGTGCCAAACGCTAAACCGTTCGGGGAGACGGAGGTGGCGAATAACCCCGATAGTTTCCATTATTGAAACAGGCCGGCGCGCGTCTGTTCCCTTTCCTCGAGGGACGTTCGTCCGGTCGTATCTACATGCCGAGGAGAAAGCACGAGGGCACGCAGGATCCGGAGAACAAAACTCGCCTAGGTCGGTCGATGGCATTTCGAGGTGTTTGTCGTTCTCCTCTGTTCGTTCCAGCGTGACTCGCAGTCTCAAGGCTACCGCGTAACACCAGGAACAAAGGTAGTCGCGTGGTGGTGGTGGCGGCGGCGGCGGCGGCGGCGGTGGTTCGTACCGCGTCCTTCCACAATGCTCGATTGCCATTTCCAATATCTCTCCTCCTCTCTCCCCCCCCTCCAATTGCTGGATGGCGAAGCGTGTATATCTGCTGGCAGCACGTCGGGGAATCGATAGAATTTGTCGTCCCGTACTTTCTCCTGCCTCCCCTTTCGTTTTAGTAATCCACTTAATTTAATCCAGCACGCGAGCTCTCTCTCTTGCTCTCTTTGTCCGGCGGCACTCGGTGCCACAACCTTCGGTCTAAGTTTCCTTCGAATCGGACGATTACTTGGATACACTCGGCCATTCCACGGGCACAGCACGTTTGTTCCCTTTGACCAATGGTCGATGCCCGATGCATTATTTCGCGTCCGGCCTTCCTCGCCGCTCTTTTACCGGCTGACCTTTACACGCGAAATCGCGTTAAGCAACCGTCCATTTGTACCATACTCTCTGTGTGCCGGTATTCTCTCCCTCTTCCTCTTCTTCTTTTTTTTTTTTGGTCCAACTTTTTGCGAGACTCGTCGACGGCGGCCACCGCTGCATTTTCGGAGCTCCGGAGTTGGTCTGGCATTTCGTGATAGGACACGGGATAGGACAGGGTGACTGTTACTGGAAGGGACAGAACGAGAGGAGATTATTCGACGCGGCACCACCTTTTGCCTTTTAAACGTCCCGGTTGAGTTTAAAGCAGAGAGAGAGAGAGAGAGAGAGAGAGAGACCCCGAGACGAATTTTTCCGTGGCGTTGCACACAGCGCGCAATCCGTCTCTCGCGGGTTAAGAAAGAGGCTCTGCCCTTTGATTTCGTTAACGCGATTCGATCGAAGCACCGCGCCACGGTGTAATTACGGCGGCGCTGTAATTACCGTGGAAGAAAGCTCGTCCGCGTCGACTTAACACCCGTGTCAACGAATCCTCCTTCACCCCTCGTGCTCGATTTCTAATATAGCGGTCCGTGGTACTCGCGCCGTCAGATGGATCGAGCGTCGATAGAATTTTGTCGTCGTCGCCGCCGCCACCACCACCACCACCCCTCGTTTCGCTTTTACGACTTTCTCGTCGCGGTACATATATATATATATATATATATTTGTGTCTCTCTATCTCTCTTCTGGAAGGCAGAATAGTCGAGAGAGATTATGGAAAAGCTATGTGCCGGGAGAAAGATAACGAATGGTAGTACGGTTGCGAGTTACCGTTGGCGAGCGGAGAGAGGAGCGAGGAGAGGAGAGATAGAGCTGCGCTCCGAAACGACGAAAGAGAGCAAGGAAAGAGACAAAACGGACGGCGAACTAGACCATCTCTAGGGTTGGCCAGGCAGTTGGGAAGAAAGGGCGGCGGAGAAGGGAGCGGAGAGAGGAGAGTCGTCGGTTCTCAGGGCGAGTCGGCCCAATCCGGCTTTACCGTCTCATCATGCAAATTGCACAACTGCGGGATAAGCGAAGGAACTGCTATCGTTCTCCACGCATGTTGCTCCTCGGGAACGCAGCCGCGGAAACGCAACTATCGACGACCGACTCTAATACCACGGCCACGGGCTGTTATTCCCCGTTGGGAACAATGACTCCTTAATTGGAAACGGAGCATAGTTTTCGAAGGGTATGCGCGGCCGTTCTGCAATTGTTCACCGACCCCACCGCGTATCATTACGCACACGTATTCGAGCAGTTTCGTTTGCTCGTCGATCGTTTTCGCCATGGCGTCGAGGATCTTTCGACGGAAATCTCGGAAAAGAAGCAATTTCGGCCGGAGGTGGGTTATAAAGAGCTCCTCGTTACTTGGCTCGAGCTTTATTAACGCGGCGCGACAGAGCGTGGCCTTTCATCCATCGGCCCCCGTTCATTGAATTCGCGTAATTCGTCGCGACGTGACGGCACACAAGAAATTCGATATGACCGCGCCGTTTTCAAAAAGCACCGCGCGCGGGGCCTGTTTGACACGACGCGATGAGGTTAATCACCCTCGCGCGGAATTTAAAGGGCCGCTGCTTTCGCGATAAATTTAATCCGGCAGAATCAAAACGCACCGCGTACGCACGTGTGTGTGTGTATTTTTTTTTATTTTCTTCCTCTTTTCTTTTTTTTTTTTTTTTTTTTCACGAAGGAAACGCTGGTGGGCACACGCTGGTGGTTGAAAGGCAAACGGGGATTTTTTTCGCTTCCCGTCTAGTGCGCATTTAAAATTTGCCCCGCAAGTTTTGCACCGGCCCTTCACAGTTACGTTCTCGGTTATTTGGGAAATTAGCAACTCGGACCGGCGGGAAAGTCCATTCGGTCGGCGTTGGACGACGCTAATAAAAATATAGCGCGCAACAAGGGCTTTTCGGTGGGATTGTCGGCTACGCCGCGCCACACCGCGCGTTTGTTTCCGTAAAATTCTACCAATTCTCTCTCTCTCTCTCTCTCTCTCTCTCTTCTCTTCTTCGCCAATTTCATCCTTTACCCCTCGCCTCTCGCGACTTTCCTTCGTTTCCGACTTTAATCCCACGGAAAATAGTGGCGTGTACTTAACGCTTTAAGAACGTCGCATCTGCGCTGCGCTGTCTGGGCACGTGCGCCTCTTACGACCTTCCCCTCATTCGCCATTTTCTCCCCTTGTTTGTTCGTTATCTTCTTCTCCTTACCTTCTCTCCGCCGCGGCTGACCGCGTACGTGTCTCGCTCGTTTTCTTCCCTTCTTCCCACCCTCCTCCTCCTCCTCCTCATTCCCCCCCTCTCGCTCGTTTTCTTCCGATTCGCCTTACGGGCTTGCCCCCTTCGGGGCACGGTTCGAGTGCGCGTTGAAAGGGTTCATCGATCGGCCGATAGGAAGGAAAGGTAAGAGCATTTTAAATACGCTCGCTTTAATAAAAATTGATGGCCGTAAGGGGGAGGGGAAAGCTGCTGGAGCGTTAGCCGTAGCGGTGAGGTGAATTTGACGAGTGTCGTTAGCCGCTTAATTACTGTCGGATGATCGGGCGTCGTCACGCATCGAGTGCCTCGCGACCGATCACGCCAAGTGCCTCCAACGCTGCTGCTGCTGCTGCTGCTGCCCGCCATTCGAAAACCTTGGACGAGAGAGAGCCGAGTCCCGCGACTTCTTCACAATGGCTCGCAGAACGAGCCCCTCTGCCCGAGAGTCGGTTTATTACGCCGTATCGTCGGATTATTAATTCCGCCGTTTCCCCGTTCTTTGTCGGTGAACGGAACGTGTTTCGCCCGGCCAGCGGGAGGGAAAAATCCGAGGAACGAGCTGTGCAAGTACGATTTAATTATCTAAATCAGTATCAGGTACCGACCCGCCGCGCCATAGTTCTTCCCTTGCCCGATGAGCATTTTTCCCCGAATAATTGCCGGCGAATTCCAGAATGAAACGCAGCAGATTTTTACGTGCTAATTCCCGAGAGTACAAAGGACTCTCTCTCTCTCTCTCTCTCTCTCCCGTTCCTGTTTTCCACCTCCCGCCGGTGTGTATGATTTCGATTTATTATGTACATTACCCGTTCGAAAAAAGAACCGACAATCGTCGCGAAAGCCAAAGCTCACGATCGCCGTCCCTTGAAAAAGCATTTTTCAAAGAATTTATCTCCATCGAAAATCCCCGCGCTTGATGCGCGTGTTATTCTTTTTTTTTTTTTTTTAATTTCTATTTTTATTTTACGTTTCGCCGTTCCTTTGTTTCTCGTTGCATATCTCGCTTTTTTTTCCCCTCGCCGATGTTTTCGAATTATTTTTTTTCGTACGACCATCGATTCATTGTTTCCTTTTCGAAAAAAAAAAAAGAGTACAGTACGCCGCGATTCGCGTGTAATTAAATTTGCAAAAAAAAAAAAAAAAGGAGAGGAGAAAAAACACGGGGAGAAAAAAATACAGTCCCGGATCTCTCGCGAGGCGTATGATTTTCAACGAATCAGCCGCCAGTTTTCTACGAGCTGCCGCATTTTCCTCGCGACTTGATCGCGAAAACCTGGACAATGGACGCGGGGCCGGTTCATTGTTTCGTCAAACGGCGAACGTATTTGGGTTAACCAGGCACCGGTTATTACCCGCGCTGTTCGAATGCGGCGTACGATACCATTTCTCTGTGAATTTCATTACGATGAAAGAATCCGTCGGTTTCGTATTCGTACACACACACACACACACGCACACACACGTACTCGGTGTACAAGCACAGTGTGTACGAGCTTTCGTCCCGGGGTACGTACTCGATCAAATTTAGCCATCGGCGAGAATTCGGTTGGAAATTCAATTGGTACGGTTTCGTGTATCTTCTGCCATTGAAAAGAAAAAGTTTCGCAACGGCAGTGCCGGTATTTCATCACCTATGGCGTTAAACGAGCAAGCCCTGTCGACGCCCTGTCGGCCGAAGTACGATATCGCGAGCCAATCAGTTATTCCATCGACGATCCGTCGTTACGAGCATCCACGGCACCGCGCGCACGTTCTCTCTGTTTCCGCACACCGTCGCGTTTTATTGGCAATTTCAGAAATTGCGTCCGAGACGCGAGAGCGTCTATCTATTTTCCTTGCCGACGGGACAGACGTTCGCCGGATGAGATCGCGGGCCCCACAAAATTTCATCCCTTTGTGTCCTCGGCCCCTCGGCTCGATCCTCGGGCGAGAACAAAGTTTCACTTTGTAACAAGGTACCAAAGATACCGGAGGTCGTTATGTGTACTGACTTATTGGTTCGTGATCCGTTTGGACACGTGGGCGAGGGAGAGGAGAGAAAAAAAAGAGAAAGAAAGAAAGAAAGAAAGAAAGAAAGAAAGAAAGAAAAGTGCAAGTACCAGCGACCTCCATTGTCTTTCTTTCGTACGCTTTGCCATCGGCGACGGGGATAATCGAAAGTCGAACGAAACCAGGCCAGCCTCGGTGCTGCCAAATCGTTCCCGAATTTCTCCCCCCGCCCTCTCACGGGATCGAAGAAACTTTCGCATTGTCCCAGGAAAATGCCCCGGAGGACGGTTTCTCGAATCAAAAATCAAACTAGTTCCCTCCGTTTTGTTTGCCGAGAAATATTTTATACGCGCAGTCGTTCCACCGAGCGCGTATAAACGTGCGATCGATTTGTTTTTCTCGTAATTAAAACAGCTCTTCCCGAACACGCTCCATTACTCTGATTTCCTCTCTCTTTTTCGCTCCGCGCTTTTCTCTTTTCCCTCCCTCCCCCTCTGGTTTTCGTTCTCCTTTCTTTCTTTCTTTCTTTCTCCTCTTCTTTTTTCAAATCACTCTTTTTTTTTCCCCCTATACAGAGACGATTTACCCGGGCGTCTTTTTGCATTTTATTTCCCGGCCGAGTTTTGGCAAGAGCGGAGATTGACGTTCGGCAATATTTTCGAAGAGATTTATCGCTCGCATCGAGGCATACACACGCACACACGCACGGGGCAATGGCTTCAGTGGGCTTTAACGGCGCGTATAAATAAAAAAGCTGTTAGTCGAATGAAAGATCGTACCGCGGGAAGCTTTGTTGTCGTACGAAATTGCGCCTTCGAGTATCTCCTCGGAGCCACCGTATTTTTCATTTTCTTCCGGCGGCGTCTTCATCCCCGTTGCCCGCGAACCGAGTCGAATCGCGTTGCACACGCGCTTTCCATTCTTCTCCGTTTTTTTTCTTTCTCTCCCCTCTTCCTGGTTTTCTCTTCCTTGGTCTCGCAAGAGTGGACTGCCGCCGAGTTGCTGCAGCGGGAGGGGGGTTGTTGCAGCGAGTCTGATGTACCGTTAATGGCGGTTACACACTCGAGGGTTCCGGCGGGTGTACACGAACGACGTCGTTGCACAGCCTTGGCGCATAATTATCAGTCTCCGAAACACGCCGTGTGCTAATTACAGGGAAAGGTATTAGTTCACGACGTCAGGCGTGTTAGGGTCGGTGTAAATATTTGGCAAGGGCCGAGTGGCAGGGCACCAACGAGTAGAGCCAACGGCCCTCCGTCCTTTAAATCACTATTAACGGACGTTGCACCGTCGCACTTTCAAATTTCGCCTCTCTTTTCCTTTTCTTTTTTTTTTTTTTTTTTTTTTTTTTGGCCTCCCTGCCCGCCGCGAAATTTGTAATTGCATTTTTTGCACGCGAAACGGAGCCACACTTCACGTTCGCAACTGCAAACGATTGCATTCTCTTCGCAACCTTTTCCAGCACGATTTATTTCTCGTTTAATTAATAAACTTCAATTACTTCGAACTGCAACACCGTCGTCGACGTGAAAAATTGCGGAGTTTATGCCTATTTCGTGAAACGACGTCTCTCTCTCGACGACGCGCACGTCGGAGGGTGGTACGAATATCACGCGCGAATATCAGGGGCAATTTCATATTTTCCCATCGGTCGACTGCTTAATTATGCAACGTCGCGAATTCGTAGTAAGCGATTAACGATGTTTCCGTGATGGACGGGTCTTGATGATCGGCCGGTCGACGATGAGGCGGCCACGAAGCCATTGGAAAAAGTGAAATAGACCGTGGGGGGCGAATTAATCGAAGTTAAACACGGATTAATGGCATTTTTTGGGAGGTTGCAGCGCGGAGCCACGCGAAACTCCGTTTAAATATTTAACTTTGGCGTTGTCGGTGTCGATTGGATTTCGATGCCTCGGCGTTCGAAATTCGTTTCGGGCCGGCGCGCCTGTATGCGCCTTTCAAATACTCGGGCGCGGGGGAGGAAGGGGAGGGGGAGGGGGCACGCTCGTCGAACGGGGCCTCGTCTATCGCACAACGCTAGCTGGCAAAACCTTCAATGGAACATTTGCCCGCGACAATTGGTCGCGAAAATTCCGCGAGCGTCGAAAGAAAGGAGGAAGCGTTTTTCGATTTGGCCTCCTGCCCTTGGCTGCTCGATTGTCCGTTTCCCCGGGCCGCGGTCGCCATCCGGCCAATTTGTCGGGCGTTTTCCGACGAATGCCGATTTTTTCCTTGCTCGTCTCAGGAAAAAAATCGAGTTGCTGCTCCGTCGAAGCGAGCAACACGCGGCACAACGAAGCGTGCCGCTGAGCTGAATTCCGTATGCGCGAACACTCTGGGAAAGAAAAAAAAAAAAAAAAAAAAAAAAAAAAAAAATAGGAGAAAAGGAACAATCGACGGTTCCATCCACTTGCTTATCCACGTCGTGCACACACGCGAGCAAAGTGACGGGAGCCTGTGTACGCCGTATAAACATATATTACGTTTCAGAGTACGTTACCTGAATTCGCGGGTAAAAGTGATTCCGAGTCGCGCGCTCGTACACTCCCCGAGATTTTATATTCCAGATGCACTCGAGTTTACAAATATCGGCTACGAGGGTGGCGCGAGGAAGGCGCGCGAGAAATTTGCTGAAAAATCGCACCGTCGCGCCCGGCGACCTCGTGCGCGGAATAATCCAGGACGCGGAGCATGTCCGAACGAAAGGGCGGCCGCGTAATTTTTTAATTCGATCGCACGGAACGAAATTAATCGGGAACCGCGCGATAGTCCCGCGTGAAACTAGCAAACTCCCCTCCTTCCCCTTTCACGCTCTTTCCTTTCCCGCTCGATGACCGATTTTTCAAAGACACCGCGGATCTTGAATTCAAGCAAAATTGTTACTGTATCTCGGTGTTTCGCGAGAAAGGATGGAAATAATCTCGCCCCGGCCATTTAATGCCTCGAAACGCTCGTGTATTTTCGCCGTCTATAAAATTTTCACAGCCGCATCGCCGTGGCGTGGATTCGTTTTATCCTTTTTATCCCCCCCATCTTCCCTTCATCTCCCTCGGCTATAAAATAACGCGGCCTAGCTAGGTGACGCATGCACTCGGAATCGTCGTCCGAGGCTCTCGTACCCTCGGAATTAACCCCAGCTGAACCCGGATAAGAGGGTCGTGGCAGCGCTACGCGCTACGTATGCCGATTCACTTCGGCACTTTGAAATTATTGGCTTACGGCAGGGCTCGATGCTTCAACCGGCACTAGGTCGATGACGTCACTGACCCGCTCTCTCTCTCTCTCTCTCTCTCTTTCTCTGTACTCCGCAACTCCACTCTCTGGCGGGCGCATTAATTAAAGCGTACGTTCTTATCTGACCGTGCACGTAATGTCTCGCGACCAACTTACTACCGGTTTAAAAAATGACACAAACGTGAACTCGCGTGAACGCAACCCGAGGAAGAAAGAGGAAGAGAGAGAGAGAGAGAGAGAGAGAAACGAGCGCTACTTTAATAAGCACTAATTATACAGTTTTGCTTTCAAACCGGCAGATAACGCTTAACCAAGTCAAATAAAAACGTCTTTAGCCGGAGCCGGATCCCGGAGTAATTCCTCGAGCGAGTTAATTAGACCGTGATCGTCGGACCAATCCTCCAACTCCAACTATCCCTTTTTCCCCTTTTTTACGATCTGTTCCCCGGGAAATTCCCAAAGATCTCGCTACAACCAGTTTCTTTCGACCGATGACAATTAAAAAAAATTACACCGAGAGGGAAGCTGAAACGAGTCTCTCTCGGCCGAGTACACGCTCGGTGTACGCGCGTCCCTGTAAAACAAATACAACTGCGTCGCAAGTTCGACGTCGACCGCCCGGTTGTAAGCATCGATCCCGATGGCTTACAAGTTAAGAGAGATCGATGCGCGATCTTTCTGCCGGGAACACGGCAGCGACTGGGTTCGCTCCATCTGCCGGTAGATTGCCACTTTGCTGTTTCGAAAACTACTACTACCCTCCTCTCCCGGGAGTTGGCCGAGGTTTCTCTCTCGCGTATCTCTCGCTAGACCGAATTTAGGTTAATCCACTTGTTTCGTTATTTATGGAGATATTCTCCGCGAGATTCCGCCCGCTTTTTTTTTTCTCCCCCGATTGCGAATGGAACAATCTGGTCCTTCGTCCGTTCTCCCTTTAGACGCCCGAGACCGCGATCGTTGCGAGAATTATCGCGCGCGGAAATGAAAAATGTTTAATTTAATCTCGTTGCACTTGAATCGTCGCCGTTGAGGTTATCTCGATGGATGGAGAGAGAGCGGGGGAGAGAGAGAGAGAGAGAGAGAGGAAAAAGTCGCGTGCCTCGAAAGTTGACCTCGAGGTTCGCGTGTCACGTGCCAGCCAGCCGGCGCCCGATCGCGTTTATCGCCGTGTATTTATATTCCGATCGTACCGATCTCTCTCGCGTTCCTCCAGCGTGTTTCCAGCGTGAAAACGTTTCGAGGCTTTTCGAAATACCGGCAAATGACCGGCAGTTTGCACGACGACGACGACGAAGCTACGGGATATCAATGGCCGTCTTCCGAGCGATACTCGATACCGGTGCGGTGCGGTACGATGCGCTGGCTTTTCGATTCGAAGAGAAGAAAGATCCACTGGCGACGGGGATGGAACGCGGCGGGGAGCCCCCTTTGGCTTCTTTCCTTTCCCTCGTTTTTCAAGCGTGTCCGCATCGCTGATTTATTCCACCTACTTTTCAAAATGAACGTGCGAGCCGCGCGAGCCGTTCTCCGTAACCCCCGTCGCCTTTTATTTCTACCCCCCCTTTTTTTCTTTCTTTCTTTCACTTTGCTCGGTGCTTTCCCGTCTTCTTTCTACCTTTTCTCTCTCTCTCTCTCTCTCTCTCTCTCTCTCCCTTCTCTCTGTTTTCCTGTTTTGCTCCACAGGACGGAATTTCCTCTTTTTCCGTTCGCAGCGAACGGCAGCTTGCGGTTTTTCCTTCGCGAGGAGCGGAGAGAGAGAGAGAGAGAGAGAGACTGCTTGAAGAACGCCACCGGCAACGACGCGTGAATTAGTGTTTAATTAACTCTATTTCGGCGAATTGTTATCGCGCACCGGCGAACATGTCCTTTCATTATATCGACACAGAGGAGGCAGCGGCACGTATGTACGCACCCGTTCAACCAGGCATAACAAAGTGCGTGCCAGGGCTTACACGCGGGCCCGAATTAACGCGTCAATGGTTTTTTGCACCGCCATTGTCGATACAACGCGTAGATATTCGGTCGTCGCCTACTCTCTCTCTCTCTCTCTCTCTCTCTCTGGTTCGAGCCAGACCGAGCATGTATATCGCAGTTCGATTAATAATTCAATTACAGTGCGAGCTAATTACCAGTCGTCGCCGTTCAACCGTTGTTTCGTGACTCGATACCCCGGCGATAATTGCAGCGAAAAAAAATTTCAGACGGTCAACGGCGGAACTGAATCGCGTTTTTCTCCTTCGAGAGAAAACCTTTCATCCTGGACGAGAAGGTAACGCGTTGCTAAAATTTCTCCTTCGATCTCAGTCAGTGCCGCGATGCGTTTCTGGCGCCGCAGAACCCGTCTTGATTAATAATTAAATTACGCGAACGAGAAATTGCGAAATTGCCGCGCATTGTTGTTACATTTAGAGGATAATTATGCCGCCGGTTGAAAAAAAAGGAAAGAAAAAAGAGAGGTATAGCCGGTATCGCGCGCGGAATATACAATTCTGTATGTAAATAACGATCGGGGCTGCAAGCTATAATGTTAATTAACTGGACGCGTGTCAGTGGTTTCGAATTTCTTCCATTACCACGTATTTGCCTGGCCGTAGGCGTAATATTGTTTCGGCGCGGTGTGTTTTGACGTCGCTGCCGGATCGATTCCGCGCGCGTACTCGGCAGAAGTCTCGCCGTAAAATCGGGAGCGAAGCGCGGGAGTAAAGTCCGATCGAAATTGCAACGACGGATGAAAATTGATCGGGACAGCCTTCTCGCGGAGGTAAAATAAACGAACGAGGACGACGACGACGACGACGACGACGATGAGCGAAACGCGGAGGGAAACGAATAAATTTCTTCCGGGCCGGTTTTCGGTAACCCGCCGCGCCGAGTAGTCTGGCCGTCTGTTGGACGTAGCCGGGCCGTATTTTCACCGCTAGGGAGTGGGAGGGATCCGAACGAACGAACGAACGACCGAGCAATTGGAATTTTCCGGGCGAATTAGAAAGTCGAGATTACCTCGTAGATAAAAGCGGAGCAGACGGCTAGCGGCGAAACAGAAGAGTCGGATAACCGGACGATTTCTCGCTGGCGAGTTCGCGCTTTCTCGTTCGGCCAAACTCGAGAAAGTTGGGGAATTGGGTCGGTACGAGTCGAAAAAGAGTCGGCAGGAAAATAAGGGTGCGAGGGTATTGCGCGCGAGGAGGCTGAAAGGAGGGGTGACATACAGCTGCGCTAGCAACGCCTGCAGCTGCAGCTGCTGCACCGTTCGACAAACTTTCGCGTATCTCGTTTCTCGCGTCGTCATTGATCCTACGCGCGATTCCACACGAGAATACGTCGCCGCGTCGTCGACTTGGAATTTCGACTTTTTCCGTCAGGCTCTCGCGCGCAAACATCGCGAGACCCGATATCTACCGAAATCCAACTCGTTCCAACCGAGAAATCGAATTCCGGCGACGCTCTTTCTCACTGTCGGTTTCTCTCGCTCTCTCTCTCTCTCTGGGGGCGAATTCTGGGTAACGTAATCGAGGGAGGGAGTGAATAGGGATGTCTCGAACGTGTTCGATCGAACGCTCGGACTCGGACCGTTCGTCCGAGGAACGCTCGGTACTCCGCCGATGAACATCGCGCCGTAGGTTGATCAGCTCCGAAACGCGAGAGAATGCGCGGTTTTGGGAAAGCAGTCCGGCCTATATCGATCGACACATCGACGCGTGCGGTCACGACGGATGAATTTCGTATGTTGCCGGCAAACGGTAAACAGCAAACGCGGCGCGGAGCTTAACTCCACCGCAAAGTTTCCACGTGTAGTGTAGGACCCCTCTCGCCGGTTCTCTCTCTCAATGCCGCATACCCTCGTCGTCTCTTGGTCCTCCTCTTCCCCCCTCTCTCTCTCTCTCTCTCTCTCTCTCTCTCTGTCCCCCCTTTGCAGTCTGCCTCGGTCAGACCGCACAGTGGTGCAACGCGGCGGTGGCTGTGGCGTTGCGTACGTGTGTAAATCCTTGCGTACGTTGGAGGGTGTGGCACTTTGCAGTCGTGTGAATATGCATGTACGCGAGCTGACGGTGCGTGCGTGCGTGCGTCCGTGTCCGACGCGTACGTGTATAGTGTAGCGGCGGCGGCGGCGGCGGCGACCACTGGGAAATTCGTCGATGTAACCTATCGTCCCGTTGCGCTCTGTGACACCGCGCTCTGTTGCACCCTCGTCGCTGCGGCAGCGTCGCCGTCGTCGTCGTCGTCGTCGGGGGGCCTTTTTAAATTGGTGAGATCGATGAGGCGTCGTCGATCGATGCCAGCGCGTACCCTCTCTCGTCCTCTCGACTACTCGCTGGCTTGCTTGGCAATCCTGCAGCAACAATTATCAGAGTTTTAAGCCGCGACCAGCGGCAGTCCGTGGAAAGAGGTGAAAGACCGAAGCGTCCATCGATCTCTCGCGAGTAGTAGTCGGTCCGATGGAAGCATCAATTGTTCTCGGAGTTCTCGGTTCTCGCCGGCAATCGGAAAAATATATTCCGGCGTAGCTGTGCCTAGTCCTCAGGACGGGACAGGACGTTTCCGCTCGAGTGTTGGTCGCGACGCTCAGCGTGTGTGCACGCGTGCGAAAGAGAAGCAGCACGCCGTAATCTGAACGTCCGTTCGCTTCTCCTCCTCCTTTCCCCTCCCCTTTCCGTTTGTAGATTCACCGGGCTGAAAATTAGCAACGTAGAAAGTACGACTCGAGTATCCCTCGAGTTGGTCAAAGCCGAGGGGTACGAATGACGGAGAATTCGAAGGGATCGATTTCGACGATTCGGATACGAAATCGCTGCGAAAGTTTCCTTCGTAAACTCAGACTCGGTGTGTACACCACAGTCGTGCCTCGTTCCTTCTTCCTCTCGAAGAGCAAACCTCTCGAAATCCTCACCTCCCCAGTCACGGAACAACAGTCGCGTGTCAGCGTGTCAGTCTCTGACCTCGGAATGTCTTCGCGGAATGAAAATCACGCGGCGCGAGCGAATTTTTTTTGCTTTTTTCCGCTTATTTTTTCCTTTCTTTTTTTTTTCCCCACTTTTTTCCCACGTTTTCACATCGGTGCGCGAAAAGGGAGAGCAATTCGCGTTTAGCGCGGACAGCGGGCTCAACGGCGTGGAAACGAGTGGCCCCGGATATAACCTCTCGCACTCTCTTGCCGAAAGTTTGATCGACCGCCGATCGTTTTCAGCTCTGCGCGCGTTTGATTATTTTTAATCGAGCGTACACGTGTACGCGCGTCAATTGATTTATTACGGGGCCGCTCCTGTAAAAACCCGCGGCCGCCCCCGCGCTTCTCGCAGGACGGAGCGGGATGAATCGAGTTTAAAACATTTCGCTTCGATTGATCCGTCGACAAATTGCGGAAACAACAGGCCAGAAACGGGCCGCTGACCGTTTTTTCGTTTCTGCGCGATGTGCTCTCTCGCTCGTTCTTCAACGCGTTTACTCTTTATCACTGGATAGAGACTCTCTTTTTCTCTCTCTCTCTCTCTCTGTTTCTGTTACATTTTGATAATCATTTTGGAGCGCAAAAAAGCCTGGCCATCCCGGCGATCGGAGAGCCGCCAAAAGCGCAACGAGCGGTTTTAATTATTTTTCGCGAGACCGTAGCGACGGGATTTCCTGCGGCGAAGAACGCCGAGATTAACGAAGTAATTTCCGGTCGGCGACGGTGTGCCCTATAATTGGCACAAAAGATCTCGACGAAAACGCTACCTACCTACCTACCTACCTTCGTTCATGGTTCGTTTTGTCTCTCCCCCCCAATTCGGTCCGCGAACGAATCGCATTCGCGTTAATACGTTATTTCCGTCGAAAAGTCACTAGGCCACCGGTTACCCACGTACGTACGTACGTACGTACGTAGTTGGATTTCTCGTTATAATTATACGCGTATCGTCCAACGGTCACTGATAATCGACTTTGTTGTTCGAGTCCCATTTCCCGATCCGTACCGCGAAACAGACTGGTGAGAAGCTTTTTCTGAAAAAACTGATCGTAGAGTTTTCGACTCTTGGACAATCTATCGTATATTATACGTAAGCTTCGAGAAAAATGAAGTCATTCTTACGACGTTGATGGAAAAGAGAGATTCGCGGATAACAGAGTCGGCGTTGTTGGAGGGTTAATTGGATACCTTATTCGGGAAGGGAATCGATTCACGGGGACAAGTTGCCGTCCCCCGCAGGAAGAGCATTTATATTCGTCGTCGGCGGGTATTACGTAAACGTGGCCGGCATGTCGCCGATCTTCATCGCCGTGGCAACGTCGAATAAATAATTGATGCAACCGGTTGTGACCGGTGTTCGTAATACCGATCGAACGATCGTACCAGTGTCGCGTCGCTTCTCCGACACCTTAAAAAGAAAGTCGGAGCGTTCGCACCTGTTCCCTGCCTCTCGGAAACGCAAAGTCGAAGACGGAGACAGAGAAAACGACGACTCGGGGGGGAAAAGGAGAGGTTCCGGTTCTCGCAGCGGTGGAAATAAGTTTCGCATTAAGAACGTTTAACGCGTCCCGCGTAAATCCTCGCAAGGAGGGGGGGGGGGGGTGGTCCCAGAAGCGTCGTCTCTTCCCAGCCGCGCGCTATTATTAATTTCGTAATTAATATTTACTAGGCCCGTGGCGCGCTCCGGCTCATTAGCATTCGTCGCCACGTGCACGCCGCCGGCAGCATTTTAATTCGAATCTTTCTTCAAACCCAAAAAAGGATGCCGCTCTCCGGCGACGCTCGGCCGGCCAACCCCTGTTGGCCGTTCTTCTTCTCCGCTTCGACTCCCGCGAGTTCGATTCCCACCCTCCTCGACGCGCGGAGCGGATCTAAATTCAGTGGACGGTTCGAGGTACCGCTAATTATTTTATCAACGAACGCGAAGATATTTTTGGCTGGAAGATAACGACGGGTCTTGCCGTCTTGACAGAGTCTATTCACGGCCTTAGTCGGAGGTTTGAGGTTTCAAATGTCTGTTATTCCACGTCGTTCCATAGTTATTTCTCCTATTGGAGCATCAGAGTTCCAAACGATGCGACGAGAGTGACAAATGGAACGTTTATTTAAAAGTGAGACGAATCTTTACACTTTGAGCACTCGATGTGATATTAAACCCATCTAGTAGTCTGTAACATTTCAAAAAAAGAGATCCCACGATGCTCCACATTTCTGCTCTACATTTCGATATCGTCGCGAAGCGAAGCGAAAAAAAAAAAAGAAAGAAGCAAAAAAATGGGAAGCGCCTCAGAGCGAAAGTTTTCGGTCCTCTGCGCAAAACGGTCCCGCAGCGTTCTCGTCGAGAAAGCAGAATGGAGGGACAATCTAATAAGTCGATAAACGCGTTAGTGCCCGTGTACATACATCCACGGGACGCGTGGACGGACTCGTTGATGGCGTCGCTAGCAACAAAGAGAGGCTCTCTGTCGGTGGTTGCCGCCGCGTCGTCTCCACTCGTTTTCCCCCGGCGTTTTGTTTCGTAATTTCACCGTCGGTTCGCTCTCGCATCTCTCGGAGCGTTCGAGCGTTCTCCTCCTCGCGGATTTATCTGCCGCGCGCCAAGAGAGAAGAGCTAAATATCATACCCGGCCGGGCGTTTGCCACGGCAGCTTCTTCTTTGGCCTTCCTTCACTCGCCAACTCGGGGCGCGCACGCAGTGTTTCAGATACGGGCCTCGGTAATAGCTGCCATTTGCCACCTCCGGCTTTTGTCCCTGTAATTTCCAACGAGCGTTCGTTTCGTCGCCGCCTCGCGTTCCTGACCTCGATTTCGCTTTGACGCCAGCGATGACGACGAGAGTATAAGTGCACCGACTCTCTCCGCTGGCTGGTGGCTGGGGCAGAGAGTAACCGGGCTCTGTCTAAAACGCAACACTTGAAGATTTCTTTGCTCTCCGGGAGGGAGAGCGAGTTTCTTCCTGGTTCTTCGTCGAGCTTCTCTTCCAAGTGGTAGCCGCCCGCCCGCCTCGAAAGGGAAGCGAACGAAGGATGAGAAGGCGGGAGGGCGTTAAGTATATTAGCCACGGTTCCTCTGCCGAACAAAATTCGTTTCACCGTCTCGAGCGTTTTCTCCGCGGAAGAACGTCGAACGTCGATCCCCCCCTTTCTGCGATTGTCTCTTTTCGTCTGTGTGTGTATATATGTTTAGGTTAGGTTTCGATACACGCAGTGCTTTATAATCAGGATTTCCACGAATAAAAGAGTACGTAGTTTTTCTTTCCTCTGTTTTCTCGTCTTTCTCACGCGCGGCTAATTTCGTTCAGCTAATTTTGCACGATTTTCCCCTCTCCCCCACCAAATTCTCGTCGCACGGTTCCTCGAGTCGTCGAAGGAGCGATTCCAAGTTAATTCTATAAGTGGCTGGCATACATTCGAGTGGACGATTACCCTTTCCCAATTGACAGCAATTGTCCGTGACAGTGAGAAAGGGGGCAGGGAGCGTGAAAAGTGGCCAGAAAGAGAGAGAGAGAGAGAGAGAGAGAGAGGGGGAGCTAGTAGAAAAGAAGCTCGTGCGACGGAGGTGAGAAAAGGGACGAGAAAATTTCATTCCGTCAAATCGCATTGAAACGCGTTGAAAGTTTTCTCGCTTTATTTCCTCGTTGTTAAACTGCTCACGTAGAATGAATGGATAAAGGAGAGAACAAGTCGAGAGAAGAAGAAGAAGAAGAAGAAGAAGAAGAAGAAGAAGAAGAAGAAGAAGAAAAAGGAGGAGCGTAGTAAGTTATTCTGGTCAAAGTTTCGCATAATTCCGCGCAGATTCCTGCTCGCGGGTCGCGGACACATTTTCATTTCCTTTCGATTCCCGTGGCTACGCGTGGGCACGCGCACGTTGCAAATTTGACGATTAGACGATGCTTCAAAGTTTCGCGCTTTTCAACCCCATTATCGGGGGCTTCTACCCCTTCTCGTCCCTCTCGTCCCTAGGAACTCGATTCGACTTGTTTTCGCGGGGCGGGGTTACATAACCGTAACAAGGTTGAAAGCCGCGGAACATGCTCGGAATACGTTTACGATTGGCGAAAGAAACCGCGACCGAGATTACTCTGTCTCTCTCTCTCTCTCTGCCCCCAAATCGGTGTGAAACTTGCTGCCTTTTTCGTAGGCTCTTCCAAAGTAGGAAAGAAAAACACGCGCGTCGGATCGATAGAGACGCACCGGTGACCCGCGATCTCCTTTGCGTTTCAATTTCAGTGCCAACCTAGAAAGAAAGAAAGAAAGAAAGAAAGAGAGTCCACGTTGGAATACAGTGGTATCAGCGACAGTGTCTGTCGCTCGGACGACATCCGAATGGCGGCATTATGCAAATGGTATACCTTGGTTCTCACCGAGCTCGATCGTCTCGATATCTCGGCGTGGATCGCACGTTGACCGGAGAAATCGGTTTCTCGCACGACGTTGGAATGCAACGAGACGCACCCGAGACAGCTGTCCTCGCTCCTCTCTCGAGGACGAGAGCGATCTACGATCGGCGAACGGTGAATCGAGCGGCGTGTATCGAGCGTATTTGGCGAGCGAGCGAACGAACGTCGTTTGAAATTAATTTAGCGAAGAAATTGGCTGCGCCCGACACATGATTAAATCCCGTCGGGGAATTGGCAATTGACGCGATTTCGTCCGCGCGGAGATTGTTACGAAACTCTTGGGCTATTTACAGTGGGCCGCGATGAAATCGATCACGTGAATTTCAATATCCAGCGGATTCGTGCCGGGGACACGCTAGCTCTCGGCCCGAGAGCTCTCTCCTCCACCCCCCCCCCCCCCCCTCTCTCTCTCTCTCTCTCTCTCTCTCTCTTTGGATGCTCGATGACCCGATTGTTCCCGCGGAGCCCACGGTCCCGGTATTTATAAACGAATCCCGTGGTCTCGATGTTTCCGATTTTTCTCCGGAGGATTATTCTCCGGGCCGCCGGTCGGTGTACAATTACCCGACGCGGCGCGCCAGGGTACTTTGACCCCGCGTCGATTACAGGGGAGAACGGAATCCTGGCAACTCGACACCCGAGCTCCTCTCTCTCTCTCTCTCTCTCTCTCCCCCTCGAAACAACGGGGCACGATAACGCACGGTCTCTGCCTCCCTCCCGATTCTGATTGGCGAGGATTTTTCTTTTGGTGAAAATCCCCAGCGAAAACCCTCGCATTCGCGACCGAGCGAGGATTTTTATTTCCTTTGTCGCGTGACGCTTCCACTCTCGACGCAACGCCACGCGGTCTTGTTAGCACCCCGCAGCAGGGGGGCCGGGAGAGAGAAATCTCGGCGATGAAAAGAGGTGACTGCCCCCGTTTCACCCGTAAACCGTTCGTTGCACCGCGTTTCGCCACCGGCGATTTCGTAACGCGATTAATAAAGATATCGCGATAAACCTTTATTGGGCGCCCCCCCGCCCGCCGCGGCAAAGTTAGTGCAGGACGTGTGCGTTGGCCCGCGGTTGCCCCAGCGCCGATAAGTCGAGATCAGAGCAAACGCGGTTGCCCCGTGTGGTTCGTAATTATAGGTACGCGCGCGCGCGCGTGTGTGTGTGTGTGTGTGTGCGTGCGAGAGAGGGAGAGATAGGCACGCGTGGCACTGTACAACCTGCGCTCCTCTGCATTCGTAGCAATTAATCTGTCGCCGATGTCGGGATTATCTGTTAGCTGCGAGATGGGGGATACTCGCGGCCGCCGATAGCGGGGATAATTAAATCAGGCGAGGCAAAGACGTTCCGCGTGGCGGTCCAAAGTAATTACCGCGCTAGCACGCCGCGGTTTTCGGTCGGTCGTCGAATTAAAAGAAGAGATTGCTTCCGCGCGCCACCCCCGTGAGCGTTCTCGTTAACCGAGAGGGCTCCGACTTCCTCCGCCAAGGGGAGGACACCAGCCACCCTTTCGGTCTTTCAACCTCAGTTGAGACTCCGCGCATCCGCCAGGGACGATAAAACTCTTTTTCCTTTCGAGTCGATTCAAACGTCGCCGTTCCCCCCGCAACGTGCCCGCGTTCGACGAAAGGGAAGGACGAGACGCGCGATTTTCAGACGCCGAGACGAGGAAGCTCCGAAGAACTGGAAAGCACGTAGCGATACGCGCGAATCGGCGAATCCACAGCGTGGTGTCCCCCGCGATTACCCCTGGCAGGAGCGTGTAGAATACGGCGTTGAGACGAGTGTCGTTAGTAGCGGGAAAATTAAAAGCGTGGCTTCGTTTCGGTCGCTCACGCTCGTTAGTTGCGGAAAATCGTCGGCAGGCTCGTTTCGTGGTGGCGAGTTGTCGGAAAGGAAAGGAAAGGAAAGGAACGGAACGGAACGGAAGGGTAGGATAGGCAGGCAGGAGCGGAAGGAGCAAAGGTGGTCGGGGGGCTGAACGAGCCCCTTAACTGCGCGATTACGTTACGGTTGTTCGTTGGCGGCCGTCGCGTCGGAATAAAGATGTGGCCGTTGCTACGGCGTTGGAGAGTTCGTCCACGAGTTCGTTCTCTCGTCTCGAAGACGCGCAACGGGAACAGTCGGGCCTCAATGGACGCCCGAAGGGGGAGGGGAGGAAGGGACAAAGTCCAACGGGCGAGGAAGGGGTTGCGGATGGAGAAAGAGGGAACGAGGGGTTGCAGGGGTGCGGAGCAAAAGGGAGAGAGAGAGAGAGAGAGGACGAAGGTCTCATTAGGAGCTCTAACGACCCGAGTGCAGTACTCTCCCATCCCTATCGTGCTGAATCACCTCCCCCTTTTCTAGCGCACATTCTCTTCCTCCGACACACGAACGCCGACTTGGCACACACAACGACTCTTGCTAGGGTTCCTCGTGTTCGCTCGCCCCCTCTGCCCTGTCCTCCTACCCTCTCTCTTTGTCCGTTGGCTCGCGCAACCCCAATCTGAAAGTCAAATTTCCTCGTGGCAACGGTAGATGTCGTGCTCTCTCTCTCTCTCTCTCTCTGTCTCTCCCCTGTCTGTTAGTCTCTCTACCCTGGTTCTTGTCCCTTGCTCTATTCGCGATACCTTTGCTCGCGTCTCACTCGACGTCTCCGGGCGTACCACCCTCCTGGACCAACCATCCCAACCATCCAGCAGCACCGGCAATAAAACTGATAACATCATCGGGAATGTAATTACGCGGGGGAGGACGAAGCCGCGGCTAGAGAGACTGGCTGAATCGAATTAAGAAGATACCAGCCGGCTGGACGGTCGGTCACTCCGTTTTCCCTTTTCACGGCCGCTCGCGTCTCTCCCCTCGCTCGTTTTAATTCCGTCGAGCGGCCGCGCGCAAACCGCGCCGGTGAAAGAGCTTACTCCCGGTTTCGTTGATCCGTTGAAAGTTGCTTGGATTTTTGCCATCGGGCACGGACGTTCGCCAACGGTGGTTACGGGCGTTTTTCTTTCTCGTTGGCCTTTTTCTCGCGCGGTGCCTCCGACCGGAGTCAAACCTCATCCCGACCCCGAGAAAACGGGTCAATTCGGTCGTTGCTTCTTATCTCGGACCAGTGTCCGCAAAAAGAGGGGAGCGAGTACGTGTAAGAATGTGTGCCCTCTTTGTAACTGGTCGGGCAATAAAGGCGATAACATCGGCGGGAACGTAATTACGAGAGGCAGTCGGTGGTTCGCGGATCGAATTAAGAAGATAGGCGAAGACGCCCCGGGGCCCGGCTCGCGACGTCAGTTTTTCAGCGTCGACGGTGCGCGTGGCCCGAATTAAACGTCTCGCGCGACGTAAAGAAACGTCCGTCTTTTCCAACGTCTCGGGGGAAAAGGTAAGGTCCTTCTCACCTTCTCTTCTCTTCTCCTCTCCTCTCGTCGTGGTCGTGCTTCGCGTCGCGTCGGCCGGAAAAACGGAAACAAAAGGAGACTCGGCCGATGAAACTCGAGGAATATTCCGTATTCAACCGCACGGTAACGAAACTACCACCGAACCGCTTGGAATACGATTACACTTGTAAAGAAGCAACTTGCCCCGGAATCGAGGAATGATTTCGAATAATGGCACAGACATATTTCGTTACTGGGGTGAAGCTCGTGTTTCCGGTTCCGCAGACTCGGCGACTTGTTCGCCCGGAATGGAACGACTATTTGCATTTCCGTTGTTATCCGTAAAGAGAAAACCGACCTGGAATACAGCCGGCTGCGGATCGATGCCTAAGCGAGGGATCTCTCCGCGGAATTGGGGGACGGGGACGGGGACGGGGACGGGAATGGGAATGAAATCGACCGGGATCCAACTCTCCGGAAGCTTTGTTCACCCACGCGAGACGAGCGCGCGTGGTTCTTCTTTTTTTTCTTCTCTCTCGAGACTCCGAGAGTTTCCAGCGCGCCGCGAAGAAGCGGACGCAACCGAAATAAACTCGCGCGGCAATAAAGATTCGACGGAGTAATATTCGTCGTTCGATCGATCGACGTTGGTGGATAGACCGCGGATGGATGCAGAGGTGGGTCGAAAGCGAATGTCGGTCGATTGGCGGAGGTTTCGAGGAGAGCGCGATTGAAAACCGGATTCGAACGGAGGAGGGCACCTCGGCGCGGAGAATTACCCCGGAAGCTGGGACGCGTCCGTAATTAGAGCAATTAACCGGGGAAAACCGATCGAACGACGTCGTCGAACGACGTCGGTGAACGAGACGCGGTTGTAGCGGATCTTCGTTGAACGGTTGTTTGACTTAAAGTCACGCGTTTTCCCGTTTTCGCCCCGCTTTCACAGACCCCCACCCCCACCCCCCTCAGCCGGGTTCATTCTCCGTGGTATAATTTCCACTTAGCCCGTTCTCTGTTCTTTCAACCGGGAACACGGCCGACGTCTCGTCCCGTTTCATCTCGCGGGGCACTTGGTCGTGGCGCGTTGCCGCCGCCGCCGCTGCCGCCGCCGCTGCCGCCGCCGTCGTCGTCGTCGTTGCTCGAGTCGTTGCGAGAGCTCGTTGCTCGCCTATTCAGGATCGACGGTGAATTTAATCGGGCAAGCAAAGGGTACCGGTTCGCGCGGCAATTATCGCACGATAATATTCCTCTGCTGGAGGCCTCTTAACGCATCAATAATATTCATGGTATGTAAGTAGAGGCGCGGGAATACTCTGTCGCGTTTCCTCGCGTACCGAGACTTCCCTCCCTCCCCCCTCCGCCTCTCACGGTTTCGCTGCCGGAGTTTCTCCGTTTACCCTCCATTCCATTCCATTCCATTCCGCCTTCCGTTCCGTTCCGTTCCATTCCATTCCGTTCCATTCCAGTCTCGCGAATCGGGGGAGGGGGGAAGGCAATCGATACGCGGACGTTAGACGAAACGTACAAACGCGTTTCTCTTTTCGAAAATCCGCGCGCGTGTCGCGCCGCTTAATCCTCTGCTCTCGCAGCTCGCCTCTGCAGAGACGCAACGTCTTCGTTTATTTTGAAACCCTCCCCCCTTTATCCCCAAGCCCGGTTACTCTCGGGTAATTTGGCTAATTTGTTGTAATTGCTACGAATCGCGACGAAGCGAGAGAAAGGGAGTGGCAAAGGGAGAACGAAGAGGGAGAGGGACCACAAACACACGGTACACTGGACACGGGGAAAAGCAGTTGCAGAAAACGTCGTGTTCACCGGGATGGGATTAGGCGCGCACGGTGGTGCGCGATGTTACGGCGGAAGTTGCGCGAAAGAGCGGGAGTCTACCTGGCTTGTAGGCAAGTTCGGAATTAGGTATTGCCGGTGATTTATCGAGCGGCTGGTAAACATTTAACTCCGGTGTACCGACCGTATTATCGAGCAAAATGCCCGAGCGATAATCGTCACGCATCGCGCGTTCACCTCCTCGTTTTCGTCGCCTTTCCCCTAGTTCCCCTGGAATTAAACTTTCGCAACGAGCCGCGCGTTGTTTATCCCGGCGCCAAGTTTCAACCGCGTTCGCGATTACGTACTTCGGGACGTTTGGGGTCGGTGAACGTACGATCTGTTCGCCATGTTTGGCATTTTTTTCTTTGATCACCTAGTCAGTTGATATTACGCCGATGCGAGAGCTTCCATTAACGGAATGGAGTTTCGTCCTTTCGTAGGTATTCCGAAATTTTTAAACACGCTCAAGAATTAATATCGCGCGTTCATCAGTCACGCTCGTAACAGCGTGGACTAATTTTCGGAGTAATTCATATATATATATATATATTTATATACATGCCATGACACGTAAATAATTATGATTTTTTTTGCTTACGGTACAATTTCCTCTATAAAATTGATATTCGCGTATCGAGCACATATTCACGCGCGTAGTTCGTAGGAACTCGAATCTCGAAATTATAGACGTATTTATCGTCAGGGGGGGGGGCGCGAGTTTTATCGCTTTCTCGCGTTCCACGGACACGATTTCCCGAAACGTACTCGTCGTTAAGAAGAGTGGAACCACGCCTGCCGAATTCGTCGACGGTCCCGACACTCGGGGAAAATATTTCGCGTAAACGCGTTGTTATGCAGAAGCACGTATTTCGGCGGTCGTTACGCGCGGCCGTCACGAAACGTCGGGCATTCTTCTGCCACGCGGATGCTATTAGTTTTATTCGCACGCAATGACGGCCAAAAATAATCCTCGGCGTGGAATCGCGTGAACGGGGAACGCGTTCGCGGCGCACTCGTTGCACGGAGGAAACAGCGTCCGTCTCTCGCTGGGCGATAAGGGGTAAATTGGTCTTCCGCGAAATGACTCGATCGGCAATTGGTATTTCGTGACGAGGCAGAGAAAAGCTACAATCGCCCGAAGAACATTAACGTAACAATTACCAAGACCCTTCAAAAGAAAAAAGAAGAAAGGAAAAAGAGAGGAAAATAAAAAAAGGTTGTTCATCGAATTTTTTGAAGATACACTTTTGAGTGATGATAAAGTTTGTCGCTATTTGTCCAAGTTTCAACTCGTAAATTGTACAAACATTGACAAAAATTTACTTTACTTTAACTGTTCGATGCAGCGACGCTTTTGAAAATCGCCGAGATTCAGTTAATTCCGAACGAAAAAAAAAGAAAATAAAAGAGAGAAAAAGAGAAAGAAATAAAAAAAGGTTGTTCATCGAATTTTTTGAAGATACAGTTTTTAGCGGTAATAAAGTTTCCACGCGTTTGTCCAAGTTTCAATTCCTAAATTGTACAAACATGGAAAAAAATTTACTTTACTTTAACTGTTCGACGCAGCGACGCTACGACGGTTTTGAAAATCGCCGAGATTCACTTAATTCCGAACGAAAAAAAGAAAAAGAACTTTGCCCATTTTACGTGATAACTCGAGACGGAGCTCTCAAGAGCGAGTCTCGAACTCGACTAAAACCTTGAAATCGCTTATTGACGTGTCCGAGTTTTGCGAAAGTTTCGCCTCGCTAAAGTCTATCGACGTGTGCTCGTAGCTAAAGGGTTAATCGTGACGTAACGACAGAACGGAGATTCGTCTCCTCCCCGTGCCTCGACATTTTCATTTCTTTTTTTTTTTCACGCGAGACACGATCCAACTCCGGGGGGCGAATTTTTCGACGTCGCGACATCCTATTTTGCGTGTTCGTACATTTCAGAGTCGGTAGCCGAACCCTCGTCGCTATTCTTGCTACGCAAGCTGGGCTTTACGCAGAAAGGGAATGTATATTGCCCTCCTCTCATTTGAATACATATGCGTGGCCGTAAAAATTGTCTGCGGGATATTCGAGTCGCGATGACACAGAGAGCTTGAAGAGACACGGTGGCCGAAGGAGGTTGTTGGTCGTTTAAAACTGCTCTTTTCCAAGTGACGCGCGCAAAGTTTGAGCAAGATGTCAGAAAGACGGCGATGGTAGGGCAAAGTGATATTTTTCTGGAATTTATAATAATAATAACAACAATAAAGGAACAAAAAACAAGAAAGAAATGCAAAAAGAAGTCCTGGATAGCGGACGTTCTATGAAAGAGGGCCATTTGGAATTAATAAACGCTGCTCGGAGTGAAATTTAGTTGCGAAAAAATAACGTTAAATTGGGTTAATTATCGCTTTGAATAACTTTTGCAACGTTGAAAATAGAGAAATCGGGAGATCTCCGCCTAACTAAATTACGTTAGTTAATAAAGTAGGTCATTAGTACAAGGGGGGAGGGGGGCGGAGGGAGAAAAAAGTACTCCGTACTTTTATACAAGCGGGGTAGGTTCGTCCTCTTAAAGTGTATTACAAGCAAGGAGACCAAGCACGAGAGACTCTCTTTGAGAACCGATTACTAATGTCGAGGAAGTTGCGCTCGAATTTCAATGAGGGATCTTCGATATTCTCGTTCGAAATATTAATTTTACAAATTTTTCCGGTGCGTTGCGTAGACTGAAGGAATCTCGTCTCGAGTGCTGTCGAACGTCTCAATGTTTTGCCGGATGTTGTTTCCTACGTTACGTATCAAAAAGACCTGCTTCGCTCGCATTTGGATGATACCGAGAGAGGAAAGAGAGCCGTTTCAAAAAAAAATTCACTAACATCGACGAAGCAGAGAAATTTTAAAAAGTCACAACTGAGAAATATCGGGAAAACACAGTCCCCGGGAAAAATACTTTGAAAGTAGGGAGAACCGAGGTGAAAGAAACCCCTGGAGATCTCTCGATCCTGCAGTTTTTAATAACCAACTTCGGTGGTTTGAAGCGTCGTAAAAAAGGAAGAGAGAAAGGGGGCGCGTTATCAAAACTCTCGAATAATGTACCGTTCGAAATCTGACAAAGTGTCGGCAGGATTGTGCCGAAAGTTACGCGTGCCGCGCGCCATAATTCACAGAGTCTAACTCCGTTAAGCTCCCTCGTCGTATTCGCTGAAATCTGCGTCCGGCCTCGTCGTTTTGTTGTTTAATTGAACGTAAAATCGCCGATGCGAAGGGGATTGCCGGAACAAACGTTGAATTTGTCGGGGACGCGTCGTATCGCTGTTACACCAAAAAAGAAAAAACTAGAAAAAGGCTAGAGTTGTGAGATAAATGACAAATTTGATTTCTTTCGGAGAGAGACGAATGTTGAGCGGAGAAATTAATAAATTCCTTCCTCGAGGCCGGGGCTCGCCGCTCCGAGAGACTCTAAGCTCTGACTGTCGGGAACGAAAGCGACAATTAGTAGAATTTACACGAATGAAATTTGCCACGTTCCAAAGATTCCTGGCTTCGACGTCGCTTCGAGTCGTTCGCTTTTGTGTCGGACGCGGGTGGCCTCTGACGACGACGACGACGTCGTCACGTCGAATGCAAATCGGAAGGGTTCGATTACAACGTCAGATGCAATCGAGAAACGTAACGCCATCCCCCGATCCTTGAAATCGCTGCCTGTCCAGAGAAATTGCACGCGGTCGGTCACGATGCTATCTTAATAGATATCGTTGTGTCCAACTTGGGTCGTTCGTCTTCCCCACTCTCTCTCTCTCTCTCTTTCTCTCTCTTTCTTCACCTTTCCTGCCTGTCCCCGTCCTCGGTTTTCTCGGCCGCTATTTACTCGGTAATGAACATCGAATCGATTTTCGTTTAGGCTGACTGCTGCTGGCAACGAGCTCGAATGTTCCGCCCGATGAAATTAATTGATTTCGACAGGCGCGAGCCTCGTCGAACGTCGAACCTTATGATTTCATTTTCGCGGAATCGGCCGCGCGCGCGTACGAAGAAGGAAGCTTAGCGACGCTGCCGGGCGGCAGGGAGATCGGTCTTTGCTCGATTCGCCAGCCAGCTCGTTCGGATTACCCGATAATTACAGACACCGAGATACAGTGTAACCTCCGCGTTGGAGGAGAAACGGGAGACGCGCGCGCTAGGTGCGCCTTCAACCTCGTATCGCTGTTTTATCGCCGTGACTGCACTTTCACCGTGTTATTTCGCAATGACGTTCCGCGAATTCCTCCCGCCAGATAACCGTGCCAACTCGGAGATAAAGACCCGTTAAATCTCTCGCTTCGCGTTCCGACCAATCGTGCCAGCCGCTGACGATTCTTTGATTCGGCGCAACTGATCCTTGGTTTTGTTCTTCGCAATCCGGAATTAAGAAACGTAAAGTATCGTGTTATCAACTTTTACATTTCGTCAGACGTAGAACGATAAATTCAGACGACGATGGTATCATCGTTTCTTCCGTGCTTGATCGAAATATTCTAGATATTGAGTTTGAATAATATCAACGGATCACGTGGAAATAAGAAACGAAACATCCGCGCTTTGTTCGAGGAATCGATCTTCGAACGCACCTCTTGCAACGACAGATTCCTTCGTATTTTTTGTCCCGCGCGTGCAATTATTTCGCCAGACGATCTTGCCACGACCGGATCGCTGTTCCAGTGGCTCGATTGTCTCGCCGTTTTTCGAGAGGTGTCACCCCGTCGAAGGGTGACGTACGCACGATACAATAAGAAACGAAGAGCAGGGGAAAAAGTATACTCCCATCCAGGAGCGCTCGCCTTTGCCTTTTAATTTAAATTTCGACCGGATTCATCCTTGCCCCTTCGTCGCGGCTGTGTCGAAATTGAAATTGAAATTAACTCGAGTTGGGGACGATGGAAGTCGCGGTATTGAAAACAAAGGAAACCGCAAAGGGGCGCGTAAGTATCACGGGGTGGGGGGGGTGGTAGGATCGATGCTCGTTCGTCCGTCGAGACCGATCGAGACCGATCGATGAAATTAGCCATCCCGGCCAGCCAGGTTGATACACCTGGTTAATTACACCAGGTGGAACGTATGACGGCGGGCGCGTCGATTCGCGCAGTTCAACAATACTAACGGCCGCGTTCGTTTCGGCAAACACGGGGCCGACTGCGGTCGGTGGCGTTCGCCGCGAGCGACAACACGTAACTCGTTCTAGATACAAATTATCGCTGGTTTTACGACCGCCAAAAGAGCCACGCACGGCGCGTAGACGAGTGCGTTTAATTTAATTATGGGATTTCATAATTAACAGCTCTCATTACCGTCGTGATTGCGTGCCGCGGCCTCGACGTCACGCGATTCGACGCGGCTTCCCACCCCCCTCCCCCCACTCGTTCCGTTGTTTTCTCTCTCGTCTGGCGTTGGGCTTTTCCCCCGGTCCTGCCAACGCACAGTGCGATTCCCAGTGTCACGGTTCGTGACTTGTCGGATGTCGAATTTTAAAGAAAACGACCATCTTCTCGCAGTGTCTCGAGTTAACGATACACGCACATTTTGCCACGTGTCATTTGTACAAATAAAATTTATCATATTTGCATATTTATTGCGTATAATTATACATAATGCATATTTTTAAATGAAATTTCTCAAAGAGCGTCGTCAAATCTGAAGAGGAAGCTAATCGAGACGTTCGAATAAAAGTTATAAGCACAGGTAGCCGCGTTATTGAAAATGGAGTGTGTTATCCGCGTTCATGCACGATCGTAACGATCGAATCTTCGAGCTTCGTCGAGTGGCCACGAGTCTGGTGATTTATGAATGACAAGGCCGGGTGAGAATATCGAGCAACGATAACGCAACGGAGGAGAGAGGAGGTACGGGGATCGATACCACCGGTGGGATTCCGAAACCCGGTGGTTTTCGAGCTTTTTACAGGGTGATTAACGCGCGTTGAAAATGGATTTTCATCGCGAGCGAGCGGTCGGGATTTATTCGCGGCGGTGGTGGAACGCGAACGAGGCGTAAATATCGAGCACAGATAGAGGAAAGCGACGGCGACGGCGACGACGACGACGACGGTTACGGCCGATTGTAAAGCGGGGGCCGATTAATTTAACTGGATTTACTTGGAAAATTGGAGGTTGCGGCGGCCAGAGTCCGTCGGAACAATTTCAATAATAACTTCTCGAAAGTTTAGCGCGCGCGGCAGGCAGGGACCGACGTTCCCGCCGCCGATTCAAACTCCACGCGGTAATAATAATTAATAACAATGGAGGTTATTAACGATAACGCGATTAATTTCGCGGTTATCGCCAGCCGGACGGCAATGTTTCGAGCTGTGCCCGCTTCTGCCGCCGCCGCCGCCGCTGTTGCTGCTGGTTTTAGTGACAGGAAAATTGCATTAAGCGCACAGCCGGCCGTGATACCGGTTTGCCTACCGTACCGCTAATATCGCTTTTAAGGTATTTAAATTTTGCATTAAGCTCGTTACCTCGTTACAAGGAAGGAGACGATACGTCCGCGGCGACGGCCTCGACGCACATACACACACACATACGGTCTCTCTCGCCGATCTTGCGACGAGCTGACGCTTTGATCACGGACGCGAACAATGAGCGGCTAATTAGGACGATAGCTGTTTCGGAAGCCAACCGATCGTTATCGTGACTCGGAGTTACGCCACGGTCACGAGAAGTCGAGCGAACGCGTCAAAAACTCCTCATGCCACTCCTCCTCCCTTTTTTTTGGTTCGACCCCTCTTCTCGAATTCCGAATTCGATCGCCTTCGACGAGATTTCATTTCCCGTTTCGTTCGAGTCTCGAATTCTCGGCTCGGATCGTCCCGGAGCGGTGCTTCGTCGTTCTTCGATCCTTTCTCGTTATCGACTTCCTCTCTTCCTATCTTATCGGAGACCTTGAGAGTGAGAATTCACGTACATCTAGTTTGTCCATTATTTTATTTTTAATTACACGTAACGATCAAGAGATCAAAGAAAAACTGAATCGAAAAAGTTGAAAAATTGCTCTGGTGGAGCAAGCGAGTTTTTTTCTGTTCGCTGTTTCATCGTATTAACTATACGTAATTGAAGATTGAAATAATAGCAAAAGCGAATATGAAAAAACGTGCCACGACCAGGCGCAGTCTATACAGAACGCGTCTCTATCGAATCCGTCTCCAATAAAAATTGATTCCCCGCAATCATTGAAAATTAAAACGCAATCCTCTCGTCGTACAGCTACGTGACAGCTCTTGGATAACGCGCGTGAATGACGCTCGATGGAAAAGTGCCTCGCCAAGAGTCAACAAAATTTTTGTTACGCTGAAAATCGTTCAGAGATTCCCCGAATCGGATTTTCCTATCCTCCGAACGAAGCTACGGCTCGTATTTTTTGACAAACATCCACCGCGAGAAGCTCGACCAAAATTTACCTTTTTTTTTTTATTTGCTTTTTATCAACGTTGAGAGGAGGTCCAAGGTGAAATTGTGAGATTCGCAATTCGTAAGACGCGCGGTGAAATTTCAGTCACGCGCCTATTCGCGTGCGCTAATTGACCGGGAAAATTGCGAGCGTTCGAATGGTAGCGAAACGACGTTAAGCGCCCTGCCAATCAGTGTTTGCGCGCCGCTGGTTGGTATTCCTTTCGCGCGAGCGCGAATTCCCGACGCGGCTGCTATCGCAATTTGTCGGCAAGGAGCGGAGAGGGAATGGAAGGGAAGGAAAGCACGGCGAAATGAATTCGAAGGGAATCGTCGGACGAGGAGGAGAAAAGAAGCACGGCCGGCGTGTATCGGCCACGGTGAAGCGTGTCTCTCGCCCCGGTGAAAAAGGAATTCCAAGTCGTTGTCGCGTTCGGCGAATTCGAGATCAACTACGGCAACTATCGGCAGCTACGGCACCGATCGGTCATCGTCGGCAAATTCGGGACTATTTTTGCAAAGTGAATTCGGATGCACTTCCATTTCCGACAAACGTCAGAGCAACTCGATTCTCTCTAGTCGGACGGTTTGACATTGCCTTTATGAAATTTCGCTTTTCCACGTGTACGGCGCATCTATCGAATCAGTTTTCCCCGAATTTGAAAGGAACGTTCCTGCACGCGTGCCTCCCTTCTGCTCTCTCTCTCCCTCTTCGCCTCTGTTCTCTGCCCTCTGCCCTCTGCCCTCCGTGTTGACGCTGACGGGCGGGGATGAAATATTTTTTAATATGGCGCACAAAGAAGCACGCGCGATTATTTTTCCACCGCGTCGAGATATTAGCAATTGGAGCCGTGTATAAGACGCTGTGTAAACGACACTTTGTTGAGTTGAACGTTTAGTTCGATGAATGAATCAAATCGCGAAAAAAAAAAAGAAAAAAAATAAAAGTTAATACGTGGAAACGATCTTCTCCCTCTCTCGTTTACACTCGTTTCGACCCCCATTCACGGACGCGAGTTTCGCCGCTTCTCCGCGCAAAAACACAAACGAATATTTTACACTGGTTTATCGTAATTCAATGCGGATACCAAACAGCCGCCGGTTAATTAACGAAATAAATGCAACGCGACGACACCGGGGAGTTAAACATTCGTCTCGCGTGCGTTGACGAGCGTCCGAGGTAATAACCAGCCAGGTGGTTGCAACGTCGACCGTACAATAATTCCCGCCGCGGCGTTATACCCGCGCCCGTTTTTAAGGCATCGCCTATATTTTCATCTTCCTTCGCCCGCTGCAACGCCCGGCTGGCAATAGCTGTCCGCCAGCTTTGTCGTCGCTGTTTCTTTCGTCGCATCGAGTATTTCACACTTTTCACGCGAGGCGCCACGTCGCGCGAATATTGCGTTATAAAGAACGCACTCGTCGCTGTTTTTCTTTCCTTTTTTCCTCTCCTTTCTTTCCGAGCTTTTCCATCCACCGACTAATACCTTTCGACTAATTGTGACTCGACGAGAGTAACGCGCGCTCCATCGATATTGTTTTTTTTCTCTTTTTTTCTTTTGCTCTCACTCTCGGTGGAATTTGGTCGAGGAATTTGAACAGCTCCGCGCCCGCGTGTGAAACGAAGAAGGACACGAAAAAGGGCGTCGCGCGAGGAGAAAAATGGCAGGTTCGTTGCTCTCCGTCGATTGCTCTCCCCGTATGTAAACAGTTTTTCCCTCCGGTGGCGGGCTGGCTGGTTCCCGTTTTTCCCCGGTTGTCCCGCGATCGTAATTTCAAGGGTGCTTCGTTTCTTTCTGAACGAGGCCTCCGTCGTAGGCATCCCGCGTTCGCGCCCCGGCTCCGGCGGTAAAAAGATCGCGTGCCGCGCGCCGCTTCGCGGGTTCGATAACGAGCTCGCTTTGACGGTAATCAAAGTTTTCGATGGCGCGTTGTTTGTTCGTCGCTGCTCGCTTCCCCTCCCCCTCCGACTCGTCCGATTTTCCTCTCTCAGCGTACGGATTCTTTCCTTTTTCCTTTTTCTCTCTCTCTCTCTCTCTCTTTCTCTCTCGTTGAACTTTGCAACTCCTGCAGAGTGCAGCTCCTCCGTTCGAGGAGAGCAGTTTTTCTGGTCGGTCGATCGGTCCACCGCAATTAGCCAGTTTGACACAGAGCGAGACACTGCGGTGTCAAAAAATCAGAACAAAAAGACAGCCGCCGACAGCCTTTAATTTGTCGACCGATACACGTACAATATGCGCGTGATCGATGAGACGAAATTTGTTAAATTTGCATTTGACGCGGCCAGAGTTGCAGAGTAGCGCGGCGGTCTGGAGTTACCGCGGGGGAAAGTAAGTACGGAACGGACCAAGTAAATCAGGTCAATATATAAAGCCAAGCGTGAAATATCACGAACCGACCGAGATGGTCGGCGACGATGCATCAATTTTCAAGAGTCTGGGCTCGTGGCTACAAGCACGTGCATTTTTCACACGATCATCCGCGTTTCCTTTTCTCTCTCTCTCTCTTCTCCTTGCCCGAACAACGTATTCATCACCGAATAAACGTTTCGTCCGAGCAACGGGCGAAATTTCTGCATCCCGTCTCCGATTGAAATCGCGAAAAAATTTCGCGCCCGGAAATACACCGCGTCGCGTTTTTGATTCTGTCGGCTGACGGATCCGGTCCGCTGGATAACGCACGGTCGCGATAACATTCAGCGAAAAGTAGCCCCCGATACAGGTGAAATTGGATCCGGGTGATTCCGGAAAGCCACGAAATATTTTTCGATCTTCCATTTCCCTGGTCGTAGCCGCTCTTTTTCTCTCTTTCGAGAGCAGGTCGCAAGCGCCGCGCCACTCTGTATTTATGGCGGAACTATTCGGATAGAAACTCGGATACGATAAGCTCGGAAAGCGATTGCGCCCAGTGTGTGCTCGCTTACATACGGTCCGAAGTGGCGTACGAGTGACCCGTACGCTCTCGTCAGAGCTCCTAATCCCCTGAATATTCCTTTCGAGTTGCTTCGCTCCCGAGCAATTCCGCCGGGATTATCTTGAAATAATCGGAGATCGAACCTCGCGATAACGCTGGAACGAATTTGCTGGCTCGTGCTTGCTTAGTTTTCAGCTGTGGCTCGTTGCCCTTCTGCCGACTGACCCTTGCCGATTTCATTCCGTCGCCGATAATTAGCGGACGTGATTGACGCCGGGCTTTCATCACCGAGCTTCTCCTCCTACCTTCCTCTCCGTCAACCGTCGCGCTTTCTTTTCACACAAAGTGTAACACAAGTGAGAAAAAACTGCACGAGCAGTTGTACCCCGGTACGATTCGTCTCACTGAAAGGTCCAGAAGCAACTGCTCTGACTTTTTTGTCATAAAATTTTATTTATGTGCAAACTCCTACTCGAGGTCTGCCCACGCCCCCTCGCGAATCACGTGACCCAGATCGACCAATCGCTAATTTTCGTTGCATCAACGTTGCACCTGAAGAGGCCCCCGCTAAAAATCACTTTCACAGTGATAAAAAGAATCGAAATTCGTCGTGTCGAGAGCAAATTTTATTAAATATCGGTAGTTGTCTTTGAGATATTCGACAGTTCTCTCTGCAATGATAGTGTTTCTCGAGTACTCTCCGTCCGTACTTTCGGCGACACTTTGAGCTGCGGGGAATGTCAAAAGTCACCAGGGAACCGTGTCGAACGAGTAGGCCAAAGATCTCTGTATATTGCACTTGTTCCAATATTAACATACGCGTTGCATCAACGTTCTCTTTTCAAAGAGAACCAACGAACGGTTCTTCTTTGTCGTCTTCTTTGTTTCGTAAAGAGAAGAGCACTTTCAATAATATTTTCGTAGGAAAAGTGAGTATACTCGTCATGCAGGAAAAGTAATCGCACGTTTGTAAATCTTGGAACATTTAAATATTTTCTTGCCATTGATATCGATCAATTGATTGAATCAAATGATACAATTATTGATTTTTCATTATCTCACAGTTTAATTCAATTTTACAGCAGACGTGCACACACTCTGTGTTTGACAATCTTCGTACAATCGTCGGTTCTAGCGACGCAACGTAGATACAAACTTTGTAAAGTGCGCACCACGGTTGAGAGGTGAAGATCACGTCTCGTACATCTGATACTTCTTCCCAACACTGTGCCTTGCGTTCCACGTTTCCGCTTGGTTTAATTATCTCAAATGAATACGTATACGTGGGGGACACACGTTTCGTTTGTCCCCGCCGTAAAGGGTATTTGATCGCGTCTTGTGCTACCTCCCCCCCGCATTTTTCCCATTCTCCGGGGAGAATTATCCGGAAAACCGTTTGGTAGCGTCGACTGGACAAAGGTAGTCGGTTTCGGTGATGCCAGGACGGGTTAGTAAGGACCGCAGCGATTATATTTGCCTCAAAGGAACCGGATATAGAGACAGGTCACGAGCGAAGAGGGAGGGAAGGAGGGAGGGAGGGGAAGAAGGCGCGCGCGTTCGGTATTCAGTTTTCCCGCTGCTGTTCCGCCTTTGCCCGCGAATGCCTTCGTCGGTTGATCGTGAACGCTGGTTTACCGCTGGTATTCCAGCTGCAAGGGCCGAAGCGAACCGCCTGGCCCATCGTCGCTTTGCGCTCCATAATTCGCGATCCATCTCCCGCGTTTCCGGTCCGAAAACCGAACCGTGCAACCCAGACGTCAAGTTCACTCGCTCTCTCTCTCTCTCTCTCTCTCTCTCTCTCTATTTCTCTCGGCTTGGCGTTCTACTTAATTTGCCGAGCCGGAGGTCTCATCACTCGGCAGAGCCGGGTCAGCGAGTTTCGCTTTGAGGAAGTTTGCCACCGAGAAGAATTCGTTTGCTTCTTCCACGCTGCGAGAACGGGGCAAACGTCGAAGCCAGCCGCGCTCTCATCCGTAAAAGTAGCCGATATCATTGTTATCGATCGTTCTTCGTTTTGTCTCTTCAAAATTTGTATAATTCTCGCGAGATTCGCCGCCGCTGGACGTATTCCAGTTTCAGGGTACGGCGCCACTTTTCTCGCTGATAATAAAAGGGCTGCTCCGCTCGCTTCGACTTCAGTGTCTCTTGCAAATTCGCACGTTACGCGACTGCGACATGTCTCTCTCTCTCTTTTTCTTTTGAGTTTTCTGCACGTAAACGCGCGTGGAGGACGCGAGGAGGAGACGCGAGGCGACCGTAAATCATTTTTGCGAATCTCCGTGCGAAGGAAGGGGCGGGGGAAGCATCCGAGACGAGATGAAGGAAGAATGGGACGGGGGTTGGATTCGAGAGGGGGACGGGCAGGGAAAGACGGTAACGGAAAGCGGTCGGGGCAAGGAGCAAGGAAGAGACAATAACTTGGCAACATCTCTCGCGGATGAAAGCGGCGTTTATTACCTCCTGGAACAAACGGGGACTGGCGTTGCACCACCCCGCTGCAATAGCGCGTGGGTAACGTTTAATAAAATTAATTCTATTCCTCTCCCTTTCTCCCCCTTCTCTTTTTTTCTCTTTCTTTCTCTTTCTTCTTTTTTCTTTCTTTTACTTTCTTTTTTTTTTTTTTTTTTTTCTTTTCTCATCTGGGCTCTTGTCGTCGCGCTCTCTACAGTCATAAATGTGCTGCCTCCGCTTTATTTCACGGCGTCGCACTGACTTTTCCACAGCGGTCTCTCCTTTTTCTCCCGCCTTTTTCTTTTTTTTTTTTTTTCCTCTCCCTCTTTTTTCTTTTGTTGTTTTTCACCATTGCACCGTGATATTGTTATTTCATCGCGGCTCGTGTTTGTTTCCACTTCATGTGGCGGCGAGAGAAACTCGGCCCGGTGAAAAGTCCTTTAGAAACGACGCGCGTTGCACGGCGCACGCAAGTGCCACGTACGTTTCCTTCCGTCCGTTCGCGTCTCCGCTCATTATTGGTTCGTTACACGTCCAACGCGAGCAGCGAAACACGTAAGATATACGCGTACACCCGTGGCGCGAACACGGTATAGCGTGACGATACCGAGAAAAAGAGAGAGAAAAAAAAAAAAATACGAACCTACCCCAACGCGTGGATAAGCGACGCGATAAAAAGTCGCGAAAGCGAGAGCAAGCTTATCGTCCAACGGTGGCGAACGGGAATCTCGTAAACATGCCCCGTGTCGGCGCGGCGGCGCGTATTCTTTGGAGTTGCAAACGCCGTGGCCTCATTATCGAGCCAGAAACCTCCTCCTCCTCCTCCTTCTTCCCCCCAACGGAAGCTCTATCTGATCCGCGCGCGCGAACGTACGACGTGACGCTGGCAATACCTTCTGGAAATTAGCTGCACAGACCAGAGCGCGAGGGAGGCAAGTTTCGAAACTCAACTCGATTATTTCGAGCATCCAACGTCGGTATCATCCGTGGCTGTTACCTGTTGTCAAGAAGACGCGGCGGCGGCGGTTCTGCTCGCGCGAGAGATTAACGTTCAGACTTTTCGATGGATCCGCCGCGCCGCTCTCTCCCCGTTTCCCAGCTTTCCCGGGGAACATCGGTTATGTTCGCGTTTGCAACTTTAACGAAGAAACACCCTCGGAATCTGCAGCCTGACGCGAGGCGACGGGAAGAAGCAGCAGCCGATTTTAACCGAAACGAATTCTCGTTTGCGATTCTTCTCTCTCTCTATCTCTCTCTCTTTCTCTTTCTCTTTCGTTTGCCTCGCGTCCTCTTCGCCTCGTTACAGCTCCATTTCGGATAACGGCGGCGTTATCTGTAAACAGGTTCGAAGGCAGCAACCTCCCTCCCCTCCCCAACCTCTCCCCCCGTAAAGATTCGTCAGCTTAAAATCTTGGCCTAATTAGCGACACTCCCGTAGCTCGGCATCTCCTCGTTTTATGGTCTCCTCTCGAGCACGAACGCCGCTTTAGACAGCCCTGCAAACTTGCCTTGTATGTGGGTCTCGGTTCATTTCGGCAGCCGCCGCATAAGGGTAGGAACGTCGAAAGAGGAACGAGGAGCGAGAAAAGACAAGGAGGAACAGAGAGAGAGGGAGAGCGTGTGCACGGTGGCGTAGATAGGTGGGTGCTAATTATCAAGATCTTTCCTCTCCCTATCGCCGAGAAAGTTGGCTGCAGAGAACCGATTACGCCGGGACGTGAATATAACTAACGGCCGTTATTGTCGTACAGCGACCCTCTTTACGCGCGTCGTCGTTCAGTCTTGGGATTGTTCTTCTTACGCGGGAACCACGATCGAACACGGTGATTTTGGGCCGACTTGGGATCCACCTGCCTAGGCTATCAGAAATCGCAGTTTCGAACATTTCTACCGAAATAATGTATCTTTCAGTTGGGTAGGACTAGAGATTTTTACTCTGCACTAGCGATTGATAATTTTCTTCGTAATAGTCTTCTTCGTTCGATTATAGGAGGTTAATTTAAAAGTTGATTGGAAAGTTTGAAATTTGAAAATCGCGCGTGATATGTATTTTTGTGATCGCATGTTGATAAAGTAGGTACCATTACGAATACGTAATTGTTTAATCAAGTTAAGCTACGCTTGTCGTCGTTTCGTTCGGAGAATCTTCAATCGCTACAAGCTGCAAGAAATTTTGATTCGATTTCGACTGGATAACGTGCCGATTTCGTGCGACGTATCGTTCGATATTTCCAATTTCGAAACAAATACTTTTGAGCGGGGAGTGCGCGAAACGTGCTCGAAGTAAAATTTTCCCGACTGCACGTTCGTAATACAAATACTTTAATTGATAATCAATTACTCGGAAAGCGTTTCGCCAAATGGCCAAACATTTAAATACACGTAAACACGTATGGCAAAAATATATATATATAGCAGAAATGTAATACACGAGTCGGGTGTGTGTTAAAAATTAAACGGATTGAAATCTCGATTTATTTATTACTCTCTCTCTCTCTCTCTCTCTTTGTCTTTCTCTACTTTCTTCGGTGCTTATTAATTTCGTCACGTTAAGACCCGCAAAGTCCTGAGAGATTGAACGAAATTTCATTCCGTGCGAGAACTGGCGAGCTCGCTCGCGATGAAAAATTGGCACCGGGAGAGCGGTGGGCGAGAGGGTGGTGGTTGAACGCGGAAATGAAAAATCGGTAGGTCCGGCGCAAAAAACGAAGTAACGCGTGCCCTGAAATTCCCTCTCGACAGTCCTGGCATCGAGATTTTCATGGTGGCAGTGTCGTTACGCAATCCCGCGGAGACCGTGGAGACATCACCGGGCTGTTTAGAATGCAACCGCGGTTTGCGTCAATCCCATTGGTCCTCTACGGAGCGTCGTTCCCCCCGGTGGTGGTGGTGGTGGTGGTGGTGGTGCTTCCGCTGCAAGCGTCGAGAGGCAAGCTACGTCGCTAATTGATTGGCACGTCTCTATTGCGACAGAGAGGCCGTGAGTGCACGAGAGCGGAGCGAGAGAAACACGCGCCTCTCTCTGCCGTGCATATACATATTTAGCATACTCAATGATTGGTCGCCGGCTTATTACCATTGAAATAGGCTCGCGTGTCGCTACCACCGCTATCCCAACTCGCGTGACAGCCCTGCTCGGGCTTCGACGTGCATAATAAAGTTCACTGTCATACTTATTCACCGACGACGACCACCAACACACTCTCACCACCACCACCGTTGCTGCCTACCATCGCCATCCACTCTCGCTGTCACTCTCGCTTCGTACGTTCCAGTTCGCGGCGGATCTACACGGTGATCCGAAAATTGAACTCCGTTGTCGCGAGTTTGTCGGGGTGGTAAAGCTTGAGCAGAGGGAGGGAGAGCTTGGTTCTCGAAAATGGGGAGAAAATGGAAATACAATTTTCGAACGTACGACACACACACACACATACACATGTACATGGCTACGCAAGTCGCCGCAAGACACCGAGTATGATGCAGTGCCGGGGCGATTTCTCGCCAAGCCAGGCCGTTTCTGCGCTCCGCCGGGCCGTTTTTCTTCAGAAACGCCGAGACAGTCCGCGAAAGGCGGGCTCTGCCGCGTTCCGACCGGTTAAATAATCCCGCGACATGCGATTTCGATGTTAAGGTCGACCCCGAGAGCTCCGCTTAGCTTTCTCCTCTGTCCCGACCAGAAACGGTTATCGATTCCGGGGGAGTTGCTCGACCTCGCCCCGAGGTCGACGCTATAATTACTTCCTTCCAACTTTTCGGGTGGCGAAACTTTCCGAATATTTTCGCCGACGGAATGGTGCGTTAAACGAGGGAGGCGGATAGCGAACGAGGGGTTAGGGGGGAGGGGAGGTGTGGCAAAACGGTGGCAAAATTCGTCACGATCGGTGGCTTCGAGCGCGACGTTTATTCCACGAAACAGACAGTTGCCAACAGTGCCTAACGAGAAGAGAGAGAGAGAGAGAGGGCGGAGAAAAAGGAGAAAAAGGAGAAAAAGAGGGGTGAAAAAAAGAGGACCGGTTGACGGATGGATAGGCGGAGATCCTAGATTATCAAACGTTTTCATCGTTGACGCGAATTTCCTTCATTTATCGGAAGCTCGTTAAAGGGGATCAACGATAAATCGCATCGAGGCTCTCGACGCCGCAGGGCGCGACGAAACGAAATATATATATATATATATAGCGACCGACGGCCCTCGATTGGGCCGCCTACGCTCGCGGAAGAGGATTCGCAGGGGGTACTTTTTTAATAAACTACACCCGGGCACGAAGGTATTCGGTTAACCGAGTTCCGTATGGGAGCCGGATCCGGTTCTTTGCCCGCATCCGCGGAAAGATTTATCCGGCGTGCGCTGGCACATAATCAGGGTTACCGCGAAATAATCTCCGGGAGAGGGGCGGGGAGAGAGAGAGAGAGAGAGAGAGAGAGAAAAGGGGTAATGCGCTTACGCGCCGCAGAATGAATTCCGCGAAATGAAGTAGAGATCAGCCACGCCCTGCCTCTCTCTCTCTCTCTCTCTCTCTTTGTCTCTCTCTTTTGTTATTTTTCGTTTTGTTCCACGTGCATCGACCCACTACTATGTCTCGTAATCAAAGTTTTTAATATTCCCCTTCCAACCTCCGGCTGTATTAAAACTTACTCCTCGAGTCTGGCCAAGTTATTGCCTCTCGATCGTCGTACAGTCTCTTCCGTACGTACGGTTTCACCGATGATTAACCACGTCTGACGTCGATTGTTCCGTGTCTAAAGAGTGGCTACAGACGCAACAGATGAGACCAACGTTGTATCGTTCGGTTGTTGGATCGAAATGAAATAAAAGTCATCTTCTGTTAGCAGGTTCGAATCGTGCAACAGTTGATTTTGTCATCAGACTGACGTACGAATAATACAGTGACTCGTACGATAATAGATCGAATGTGTACTCACGTAAGTTTCGACGAAAGGAAGGAATAAGGATTAAAATTATTTCTCAATTTCACTAGATGACAATGTTTATTAAATTTGAAGAGTACCCCTGTTACCAAGCAATTGATATTGATACTTGCAACGCAATGACGATTTCTGTCGTTGGACGTACGAAATTAAACCTCTGCTACGACTATATCGTAAAGATATCGTCGGCTATTCAGACACAGAATTTCCAAAACCTAGTCCGATCTCGTGCACGAATAAATTTCAACAGTTGGGACTTTTCAACTTTTCGACTTTTACGCTTTCCCAACGTTTCGGGCATCGCTACTTGGACGCTTCGGCGTACGTTGGCTCGGCGGCCAATATCCGCCCGCATCGTTGCCCATCGTCGTTCGAAGACCGCGCGTCTGCGACGCTGGCCGATTGACGCCATAAAACGGTTAACGACCATGCCACGACCCTCGCGTCAGGATCATCAGCGCTTGGCTCCTCTCGACAAGAGTTCGCGTCCACGCGACGTTTCGCAGTTGTCGTCGTTCGTCGCATCTTAAGTTCCACGCTCAACGGAGCGCGACACGAGGATACGACCCGGGTTTTGACCTGTAACATTCGCGAGCGTTCTCGCTCTATATTTAGGCCGTTGGAAAGTCTTCTTTTTTCTCTAGCTCGCGTCCTCCGCTTGGAAATATTTTGGGACGTCTCTGTCCACGTGCGTTGAATTTTCGAGAAATTTCGCAACTCTCTTTCTCTCGAATCGCGTCGAGAAGAGGGGAGGGAATGAAATTGTTGAAAATCAAAGCTCGGAATAGGCGACGATTGGTTCAAGGTGCCGCCACGAAGCACAAAGGGTGTATTATGCAACGGCGCGGCTCGATGTCGCGTTTCCAGTTCACCGGTCGCGAATGCGATTCGAAACTGTCTGCCGCCGTGCCGGACCGATCGTCGCGGTTAGGCTCCTCCTCGCGGTTACGAATCAATACAATTACCGCATTCGAGAGAGCGAGCGAGAGAGAGAGAGAGAGTTACTCTTATGCAAGCCGCTCCTCCTCGGTCCACGAGGCAGACAAGGGGCCGGTTCACCTTTTCTTCTCTCTTCGCGTAGCTTTCTGTTTCCACTTGACGGTGCGGAAGACGATCCCTGCGTTCCGCGTCTGAATAGCGAAACGCCGGGATCGTTGCGGTACGTAGACACACGTTCAAAAAGGAAGGAAGTAAACGCGCGATCGAGTTGCATCGCGGTAAAACGAGCTTCGACTCCGTTCCCTGCTCCATGCCTCCAAAACCCTCGTTCTCTTCTCTTCGCTTCTATTCCCTTCCCCTTCTATTCCCCGCGTTCCATTCCGTCTTCGCCTCTGTCACTGCCTTTGCTTCTGCCCTCTCTCTCTCTCTCTCCCTCCCCCGCTAGAACGTTCTACCGTTCTTCTATCTCCACGTCGTAGCACGTTCTTCGTGGCTCTTGTTTTTCTACGTAAGCTGGGCTCCGAGTTGGCGTCTCCATCCGCTCGTACGTCTCTCTCCGTTGTCAGGAACAGACGCAGATAAGAAGGACGCTTTGCCATTTGGGTCAAACTGGTCTACCATATGCCGCGACGACGACGACGACGACGACCGGCCGACCAGCCAACCAACCAACCAACCAACCAACCAACCAACCAACCACATTACGCGGCACGAAAACGTCGTGGAAACGAGGTCGAGACCTCGCTGTCTGTGGACCCTCCCGTCCCCGGGGCTCTTTTAACTGCCAGTTGAAAGGACGCCCGGTTAGGCCTAAATGCGCCGCACACACGGCTCTCTAGATTCGCTTCCTCTCGTGTTCTTTTGTTGCCCCGATGGCGGTCGCGCCCCCGCGAATTGTCGTTTCGATCGTCGTCGTTTCGTGCGGTGGTCGTTACCGCTGCCAAGCCTTCGAAATCACAAGCCGCGCCATGCAACTGTCATCCTATTTTCCTCCTTTTATTTATTCGTTCGTTCGTTCGTCGGGGGCTAGCCCGTTGTGGCACGAAGATACACGTAACGAACGCGTGTATACGTAACGAACGATAAAATCCAAGCGGGACGAGACGACTGCGAATTTAGATCTCGACCGAGAAATTGAGAGTGGATAAAAGTTTTCACGCGCTGAAGCGTTTCGTTCGTTCATGATCGTGTAACTGAAATTATTCGAAATTTGGTTGAAAAGGTTCTACGTCTTGCGCGTTTCCAAAGTTCCCTCTCGTTTCAACTGAAAATTTCTACAATTGCCAGAATAAATTTGTCCTCGCTTCGCCGACCGTGCGATAAAATACTCGTTGCACCTTGAGAGAGAGTTTTAAAGTCGAGCGCCGCGGAGGAACCATCGAGGATTACCCGCGAGGGTAATTACCGCGAAGCGATCGATGTGTATATATATATATATATCACTCGACGATGAATATTTCAGCAAAACGTCAAACAGGCTATTTGTAGTTCCCGGTAAGGAAGAATAGAGAACAAAAGCAAAAAAGGGGGGAAAAAGAACGAAATAAAAAAAAAAACGGAGGGGGAGGGGGAAATCTGGATGAACAACGGTCAGAGAAGAACAAATCGATCCATCGATTTGCAGAGGGAATTTTTTTTTTTTACGCGAAGCAAAATCAGAGAGAGAGAGAGAGAGAGAGAGAGAGAGAGAGAGGAGCGACGATCGAACGCGACGGTGCGCGCCCCGGTGGTTGCGAGCGGTTCGAAAGAGAATGAAGGGGGTGCGTGCGGGCAGGGTGGAAGCGCAACGAATTGTTTCTCGTTTCGTTGGCCACTGTCGAACAGCAACCCGACAGAAAACGTTCATCCTGCGGGCTTTGAAGCGATCGTAGCGGAAGGGTACAAGAGAAACGAGAGACGCACGACGAGAGGGGGGGGAGGCACGACGGCGGGGAGGGGGCTGACGCGGCAACGAGGTGCTTCGACCCTTCAAACGAACGCAATTTTCCAGGCTTGTGTAAGTCTCTGCTGGCCTGTATTTTTATCGCAGGTTGCCGAAAACAAATTTCGAGCCGGGGCCGCGTGCCTGACCTTTGGCCCTCCTCGATTGTGCGACCAGCGGAAAGAATACCATTCGTGACCTCGATTCTTTTAGCCCTTTATCCTTTCCCTTTTCTCTCTGTTTTTTTTTTTTTTTTTTTTTTCTTTCTTTCTCGCCCGCGGTCAATCGAGATGATGAAATTGACACGTTCGTCCACCGCTCGGAGCGATCGATCGCTAATTTTATCAGTTCGCAACGTTCGTCGCACCTCGCGATTTTCTTCGGCACGAATTGATACCGAAGGTATCAGAGTCTCTGGCTGATTGTCGACCTACGTCGTTTCTAAATTTGTAGCTAATTACGAGTAATGGCGTTTCCCGACATCTTGGAGTTATTTTCGTACACGAAGCTAGAAACTTATTATATCACCTGATGATAGGTGTATAGGTTAGACAGTTAAATTCGTAAGGAGCAAACGAGCTCTTTTCCACGGCTATTCGAGAGACGGCTGTTGATCGCAATTATTTGGAATCATGTACAAATATTCAGGTTTCAAACGTGAGGACATGTGTGCTACCCTAACAATCCATATTGGAAATAATTAAACATTCAAAGCTGATGCCATGGTGCTACGATCATTGTCCTAAATACTCGAGTTTCAATTGTTTTTTTCTCTTTTCGTTTCGTTACTTTACTTTTAAAATGATCGAAAAGTGGTTCCAGCAGGTTGCCAGCTTCACTTCCGTTTCGAGTCTTTCGCGTCGGAAGCAAATCGCCGAGAACAAGTTAACAGCGCGAGAAAACGATTCCAGCGAATTACGCGTATCGTTAATGAAAATTCACCGTGCCGTTGCCTGGCGATGGCGGTCGTAACAGTCCTCTTTTTCTCGCGCGATAAATATGCTAATTTCGTTGGGAATTTTATGCTCGCGTTACGGGGTCGCTCGTGCGGGAACGTAGCTCTTACGAGCGAGAGCCTACCTATTTCGCTTCATCTTCCCTGCCGGAACTAACTGTTTCGAGAAATTTGTTTCGATCCATTTTCGAGAACAATTCCGGCCGGTAACTGCCCGCGAGGGTGACTATAGAAGTACTTGCGCCACTAAGAGCGAGATCGCGAAGCGGGCTTGGTACTTTTTGTCACGGAGATTCAACGCTGAATTTCCCAATAGTTCGCGCCTATCTACCTCGATACGTCGAACGAGCGAAATTAGCGGGGAAAACGTCGACGGTGTAGCGCGGTATTTTCGAGAGGAAGCAATAATCGCCTCGGCGGAGCCGCGAAGAGACGATCGTCCAGGGAATATGCTGATTTCCACGATATCGTATTTTAACCAGGATCTCAGCGATTTTATCTGTCCTCGAAGGGACTCTCGTCCTTCCTCGAATCGCGTTTTCAGCAGGAAAAGACGAGATCGAGCGGCCAAGGCCCTCCAACCCGGGAGAATATATCATTACACGGGTGTATCGTCGCTGTCTTCTCGCGCGACAAACGTCGCGGGTCGCATCCTTCAGATCCGACGACCAGTTCGCAGTCTACGTTGACTTTTTCCCCTTTTCTTTCAACAGCGATCCACTGCAAACAGATAAAATCCCTCGCGTTTACGCGTCAGAATTTCCCCCTTACAATTCAATTCCCGACGATCCGTCACGTATAGCAGCGTTCGATTCATTTTGTCAAACTCGCAAATTGCGCCAGTTTGTCGTTAATTTCCTCGCTCGTATCTCGAAAGCCAGTACATCTAGAAAGTGTCGCGTCTAAACCCGCCTCGCGAACCTACACACGCCAACTGCCGCCGCGCGTGAAATAACATACTGCCTCGCCGCCGAGCGGCAGCGTTTTATTTGCGGTCGAGCTCTCCGCGTCGGCGTAGTCGCCGAACGAACGAACGAACGAACGAAAGTCGCCGCGTCCCGCGCGAAAAACTGCTTCGCATAAATCCACGTTCTTCCGAAATGCAGCTGCGAGTCGCCCCCCCGCCGCGCAGCCAGTTCGAAACCATTTTGACCGTCGCGCAATTATCCTCGCGCTGGAACGAACCCAAGGCTGACTCGTCCAATTTACGCCGTTGTCGACGAGCTCTGTAGCGTACTTTCGGCGATCGACTTTTGTTGGCGCGATACGAGTATAAGCGGTGAGACGAGACAATTCTACAGAAATCCAATCCTTACAATTCAATCCTATCGATCACAATTCTTCCTAGCTATTCTAAATCCTATACACTCAAATAATTGAACCGGCTGATCTTCATTAGCGTTGGCGGTCAGCGAGCTACCGATCAAATTTGCGATTTCATTGCGTAAATTCGGGTCGGCATTTTTTGGTCGGTTTCCCTCGGACGCGCGCCGCGTCTATTTCCAGCCAAGACGCAGGAAACAGGATGCACGCACGGCGTCGCCGCGGAACCAACGACGAAACACGGTCTGCGTCTGAGAGGGAGAGAGGGTCGTTCGTATCCTGTTTTCGGGATAATGTCGTTAGCACTGGAGCAAATTAGAGCTCTTTGTGACGGGTTCCGTGATTGGGGTGACTGCCTTTGGGGTGGAGAGGGGGCGACGAGGCGGGGGCGAAAGGAGATGCACGCGTCGCGATACACCGGAAGCCTGATATCTATGACCGACATTAACCATTGTCTGGACAGGAGGATCAGGGATAATGGGTGAAATACAACGGCACGTAACCGAGCCGTGTATTAAACGCGCGAATTTATTAACGGTTGATTCGCTTAATTATTAATCGAGTTTACGTTTGCCCTCGGATGCATGCATTCGTATTATCGAATTACACACGCCGGAGGAGGGGCGAGAGGAGTCGGTTATCCGAATTAATTGGAAGAGACGCGCGGAGCTTCGGCAATTCATTACCCTTCTTTGAAGCCTGTTTTCCTTTTTTCCTCTCTCCTCTCTCCTCTCTCCTCTCTCCCCCTCCCGGTCGATCGTTTGAGTCGAGAATCGGAAAGAGAACGAAAAAGAAAAAAAAACCGGGGGGGACGAGTGGGGGAAATCGATTCGTACAGACTGTTCGAATAATTAGTGAATCGTGATTTAAACCCCCCCAAAAAAAAGAAAAAGAAAGAAAAAGAAAAAAAGTGAGAGAGAGAGAGAGAGAGAGAGAGGTATCAGAGACGAACGATCGAACGATCGAACGATTGGAGAGGCGACGACTGGACGATTATCGCGGGCGTCGCGTTAAGAGTGATTCATTAACAGAATATTTCGTTTCTGTCGTCGCGGGGGGAGGGGGGGGGGGCGTGCAACCGGGCCCTGTCGAGAAAGTAATTAAAGTGCCGTCGCGCATCGTCCTCGCCTACCCGCCACGCGAAACGAAACTCTCTCTCCAACGCTTCGCAGTCGTTGTAACTGCAATTTACCGGTGACGCTCTAACCGTGTCCTAAACTGTGTTTTACACAGTTCGAGAGAGGGTGGGAGAAAAGTGGCAGAAGCCGATATTGGCAGAAGCAGCAGCAACAGCAACAACAGCAACAGCAGCCAGCAGCCAGCAGCAGCAGCAGCAGCAGCAGCTCGGTGCTAACCGGTACTCGTTAGCGTTTACACGCAGCTACTGGAAATATCGTTTCAGCCGCGACCGCGACAACGGTGAATAATCACGATTATAAGCGAGTCCCCGCGAGTGTTTACAAGGCACTGATTAACCCTCTGGTTTATGTAGCGGGCGAGGATACCCGTAGGCAAGGGTATTCTCGCCCTTTCTTAATTAGTCGCGATTAATCGTTCGAGCCCCGGCAACTGGGTTAAACATTACGATGGCTTTGCATGCCATGTCGTAATAGTAACTTCTAATCGAGCAAATTTATACCGCCGGGTCCTCCACCGCCGCCGTTTCACCAAGAGCCTCGTGAACTTATTGTTAGTCTTGCCGAGTCTTTCCGCTTGCGTTACGACACAGACCTCGGCCCTTTTACCTATATATATATTTATTTTACCTATATATATATATATATATATATATATTTGTTGCATCGATATGAACAACATCATCTCGTTGACTGTAGATTGCACGAACCTACGTGAAATATTTACACTGTGGAAATTTGGAAATACTTTGCCACGTTGCAGATCAGTTTTAAATTGACGTATAATTAAGATACAATATAAAAACTAGTAGCAGGGTAGTGGAAAGGGTTAGCAGGAGTTACTATCAGAGGCCCTTACCTTGATATATATATATACACATATATATACACTGTGAAAATTTGGAAATACTTGCAATGTTGCAAATACACTCGCAATGAGTTTTAAATTGACGTGTAATTAAAATACAATATGAAAACCAGTAGCAGGGTAGCAAAAAGGGTTAGCAGGAGTTACTGTCAGAGGCCCTTACCTTGATATATATATACACTGTGAAAATTTGGAAATACTTGCAATGTTGCAAATATACTCGCAATCAGTTTTAAATTGACGTGTAATTAAAATACAATATGAAAACCAGTAGCAGGGTAGTGGAAAGGGTTAGCAGGAGTTACTATCAGAGGCCCTTACCTTGATATATATATAAACATATATATATATATACACTGTGGAAATTTGGAAATACTTGCAATATTGCAAATACACTGGGAATCAATTTTAAATTGACGTATAATTAAGATACAGTATAAAAGCCAGTAGCAGGGTAGCAAAAAGGGGTTAGCAGGAGTTACTGTCAGAGAAACGGATCTCCAGAGATCCGTACCTATCGTAGATGCTCTTTGGTCGCGGGGCGGATCTCGCGAGCGAAACGTACGAAACGTCCAGCCGGGGGAAAATTGGAATAAAAGGCGGACGCACGACCGTCTGTCAACTTCTGCCGTGCATGTGGCTAAAATTTTTCCATTTCGCGAAATCAAATAGACATCGCGAAAAGGGGCAGGTCCGATGGATGAAACGACAGAGGCAAAAAAAAGAAAAAAAAAAAAAAAAAAAAGAAAAAAAGAAAAAAAAGGGTAAGCAGACGGCTGTGGGCGGAGAGAGGCGGACAGAGGCGGACGAAGAGAGCCGGAATCCTTTTTGCGCCGAGAGAAAAATTAATAATCTGCCGTCGAGCGGTTACAGCTGAATCTGGGCCAACTATTTCCATCCGCAACATCGCAAGGGGATTCATCAGTTAAAATGTTCAACCGGCAAAGGCTCTATCCTCTCTCTCTCTCTCTCTCTCTCACTCTCCTCATCTCCGTCGCCACTTGCCTGACCGATGGGTGGTTGGCACGAGAGAAAAAGAGGAAATCTTCTCAATTATCACTCTTTGATCAAAAATATCAGCAACAGGACACGGCGACACGAGCGTGTCCGCATGGTTGAAGCTACTTTCGGGCGTCTAGTGAAACCGTCGCCGTGATTAACCGTCAAAGGGTAAGGCAATTAGCCCGGCAGCCGAAACGGGGAATCGCCTGATGATCAGCGTAAATGCTAATACCGCTCGCTACCGGTCCGTTGCGCCTTTTCAACCTCGGCGTTCGAAAAAAAAAAAAGAAAAAAGAAGAAATACGCGGAACAGAGGGAGAGAACGGATTCGATCCGATCGATTCGAGCGAAGGCACAGAGTCGAGAAAACGTCAGAAAGAGAGAGAGAGAGAATCAAAATTTAATTTTTTCAAATGTTTTCGCCGAAAACGGCGAAACTCGGCGCATTTGGCGCCCCCCTCTCCTTCTGGACGTCGCGTCGTTTCCTCTTGTTCGCGAAATTCCACCGGCAACTTTTGGCCGAGTCGCGGGGGGCTCTTTCTGCGTCAATTACGGACACACAGTGTCGCCGTTAATGGAATTTCCTGCTTTCCGGCGGAGGAAACTTGGCGTTAACTTGCCGCGAATTCTCTCTCTCTCTCTCTACCTTTGTTTCGTCTCGCGATTCGCGGCAGCGTTAATCCAGCGAGGACAAACTCCTGTTCCTCGTCGGAGCGCGGAGGCTATCCTCGTAAATTGTTATCGGCACGCGTGGTCGAAGATAAATCGTTAATACGTTGCGCGCGTGACTCGCATGGCCGTGTAAGGGACCTGACCGTGTAACGCGGAGCATCTTGGTTCCCCGGGTCCGGTTGTTTTCCAGCTGCGATAGACGCGATAGAGCGGTTGTTCAAGGCGCCGGGGCCGCGTTATCGAATTCCGCTCTTGCCTAATCGGTCCGCTTCTCAATAAGATCAATTACCAAGTAGGGATATTCATGAGGGATACGGGGAATCGATCGGCACGGGAAAGTGCATTAGTCGGTGGAGAGTGTTCCAGAGGAGGAGGAGCTCTGGAAAGCCAGCAGCTCTGGCCAGCGAATATGTGATTCGTGCGATAATTGGGCCACGGGGCATTAGACACGTAGATATACACGCGGGCGAAAAATTCCATTCGCTTCGAACGCGATCGAATGTATCTCGAGTCTCTCGAAAGTTTCGATCGGCTTCGAGGTGGTTGAATCAAATTTGACTAGGAAACGATTATTTTTAATTTACGCGACAGACGCGTGTCTGTTTCTCCAAGATTTTCACTAAGCAACCACCGGTATAATTAAAAGTGAAAAGTCATTTTAAACACAGAATTCGATGACTCAAAGCTCTTAGTTTCGAGTCTTGAAAATCTGGCGAGTATTCTGCAAACAGTTTCAATGTTTAGCCGGGAGCGCAGTATCGTTGATACGACGTACCAAAGAAATCGGGTAATCCTCTGTCTCGTTATAATAACGACTACAACCCTATTATACAGCGTTTCAGCTCCTCAACAATCTCCTCACAATGGAAGGACAGTAAACGACACGGTGTTTCTTTATAAAAGCATTAACTATCGTCTCGTAGCGACCCGGAGTCTCTTCAGTCTAATCGACTTTAATGTGCCTTCCTTTTATTTTTAGACATCCTCCATTATTTAGGTCGCTTCGTCTACGTATCCGAATTTTTTTGCACGCGAGCAAATTGCCCAGAACGTACGTTGGATTAGCTGCTAAAAAGTAATCCAATTTGTGTAGCGACCGAGATAATCTGATATTAATCGCTTGCTCTCTATTCCTCGTATTTGTCTCGACTTTTCACGTTGCACGTCTTTTTTTTTTTGCTCGCTGCGAATAAGTGAATGGAATTAAATCGAGAAGTCTGGGAAATTGGTGTACTCGCGTCACACGTTGGACGAAACGCTCGTCAGGCGGCGAATTTTCACCAAGTTTTCGCCATTCTGTCCGGGATCTCCGAGACTCTCGGAGCTCGAGAGATCAGCCAGGACTTTGAGAAGTTTCGAGGTATCGAGTCGTGCTCGAATTTTCACGGTATTGAAAAACTTGGAATTGAGATTCGAACGTCCGTCGCTAATAGCGGTAAATTGAGTCGATGCGTTTCGATCGGATCGAGCCAAGCTTTTGCGCGCTTCTTTGGATATTGGTTAATGGAAGCCACTTGTTTTTCATCGAGTCGCGAATTTAGTCACAAAAAAAAAAAAAAAAAAAAAATTGCTATCCGGATGAGCTTCTTGTCTAATATCTTCGTTGAAATTCAAATGTTATTGAAACGTGTATTCGTTGCACGTCGCACGTACGTATTAAACATTAAAATTTAGAATATTTCGCGGAACAAATTTGCAGGACAACGTTTGTAAATACACAATGGAATTATTCAGTAATGTTTAACAAGGAAAGCGCTTTCGTTTCATGAATTTTTCGTACTGCCAAGTCGGGGTAACGCAATAAACTTCAACTCGCTGTCTAATAATTCTCTCTCTCGGTGAGTTTAATTTTATACCAAAGGCTGTTTTTTTTTTTTTTTTCTTTATCCCGCGCAAACAAACAAAACTGGGTAATTTATCATCTCCAATTTGCAGCTGGCCGCCGGAATTAGGTATCATTTAATAATTGCGCGTTAGCAAGAAGGTGACAGTTCTCTTCGTTAGCAGTTCTTGAGAGAACGCAATTACTTCATAACCGAATTCGTTATTTCACATTAGACTCGTGGGCTTTGTCCCTCAATTTCATTTATTCACGAGCGCGTAAGCCCCTTTACGCAGTCGGCTAAATTTTATTGCAACGCGCATGCGAAACGTAACGGACTTAACAGCAAAACTCGCGCGTTAAAACGTAACGATCCAATCAAAATATATATATCCCTGGACGTACTTTGGGCGAGTCATGAATAGGTAACTAATATTCGATCAGATAGTACAAAGTTAACGTCAGTGTCACCGCACATTTTCAGCTTCTGATAACGCGAAATTATTCAGAACGCAATATTTCGGTGAAAACGTTGTTGAAAGCGGCGGTATCGCGTCGCGAGATATCTCGTTCGCACCGAACGATATTACATTGCAGAGTGTTCTAACCGTATCACAAAATCGAACGACGATGCACGGACGCGATATTTCGTCCTCGAGATACACGATAATCAAAGAAAAAACTGCACGACTTGTACGATTCGTCTCACTGAAAGGCCCACAAGCAACTGTTTTAACTGTTTTGCCATAAAATTTTATCGATATGCAAACATTTGAGTCGATAGAAAACAAATTACAGGCGCGATCGCCACTCCCACTCGAGGTCTACGCCACGCCCCCTCGCGAATCACGCGACCCAAATCAACCAATCGCTAATTTTCGTTGCATCAGCGTTGCACCTCAAGAGGCCCCATTTTCTGGGTTATCCCCGCTAAAATCACCGATAAATACTCAGTGATAAAACGAAAATTCCACACTCGGAGAAAGAATCAATCCTTGGTTGGGAGAGAGCGTGGTCGAACTCGTCTCTCGAACTTTGTCGTGATTAATTCGCCCGCGTGGTTCGTTGCCCGCCGCGCCGCGCCGGAGTGAAAAAGTAATCAGCATTCGCCGCCGCGAAAAAGTTGGACGTGTTCACGTGACGTGTCGGCGAGTCTGGCGAGCGATTAACCGAGAAACAAGGAACGGTGTCAATGGTGGACGGGCACGAAACGCACACGCCACATCACCGATCCAACGCTCCGCGGCGGATTCTTCGATTGCCAGGGACGCGCCAGTTTCAACCGTCTATCGAAACTTTCCAACAATTTCCTCCATCGCGGACGCCAACTTTCATGCTTGTTCCGTGCTTTCCCTCTGTCCGCGTACACCAGCCTGGAACGACCGTCGTTTCTCGCGTTACCGAGTTTGCCTCCGACGCGTAACTCGTCGCTCGCCTAACACGCCCGCTGCAATTTTTCAACTTGCCACGTATTTGCCACGTAGTTGCGTGCAAGCTGTCTTCTTGCGTAATAAATTGCCGCGCGATTAACTTTTCCGATCTTGTTGGGCGGGCCTCCTCGTCCCTCTTTCATTTTCGTTTCGATATTTTTAATTTGTCCCTTGGCGTCCGATCAACACCGAGCGATCTAGGTCAATTTGCAAATACTTTGACGATGAGTTTTAAATTCTATTTACCTTCGAGTATAGGTTTGTGTTTCTTTTTTTTTCTTTTATAAAAAGAAACGGTATCACGAGTGTTTAATCGTGCTCATTTTTATTTTTGTACACGAAATTCCATGTACTTCGATCGGGACTCGCCAGTGTAATTTTGATCTCCTAAATATTCTTTTCTGCCAAATTCTACTAAATTTCCAACGACCGCCGCGTTTTGGACATTTTCGCGTTCAATTTTTTACGCACCGCGAAAAACGTGTTCCGTGCATCTTTAAACATCTCGCGAAATGCGTAAAAATCCGCGGCATTGTGAATTGTTGCGCCGAATCGGAAACACGTTGCGTTTGTCAATCCTCAATTTTTGAAGAACTGAAATTTTAAGTTGAAATTGAAATTCCATAAATTTTCAATTCCAATTCGCCCTTTCTTTGTGACCATTGTGCCATTGTGCCGTCGGTATAACTCGATATCAGAGCGCGGGAGGTTAACATATTGTTGAACTTTAGTTCCCGGTATCAATTCAGCGATACAACCGGGAAAAGCAGATGATTTTACACGGGGAGGGGAAAAAAAAAGTGAGTCGAAGAGAAAGAACAACGTTGTTATTTTTTTTTTACTTTTTATTTTTGCACGAAGCGTGTTCATTTTTCGAGAAAATCGAGAGTTTGAAAAATTTACCAAGCACATCGGTAACGCGAACGCGGGTAATTCCAGACCGAACGGAAATGAATAATCGACGGGCGTAATATTCTGCATGTAAAAGCAAGTGGGGGAAAAAAGCATGAAATGAAATTCTTTCGCGGGAGTTCCCCCCCTCGCTCTCGAACGTAAATTTGAGAAGTCAATTCTTAACTAAACGTATTCAATATTTTGCTAAAAACGGTGCTTTAAATGGAAAAATTTCATCCCACGGTTTTTACTCACTTTCACGGGTGAAATAACGTCCCGCCGATTATTCGTCCCTGTCCGACTGTTCTCGGCGAATTTTCAAACTCGATTCCCTCGAAAATGAAGCTTTGAACGAGAAACTTTTGCTCCTTCTTTTACCCTCGTACGTTTCTCCGTGTCGAATCATCCTCTTTCACTCGTTACCGGCGCTCTGTACCAGTGTGTGGCTCGTTTTCAACTACAAACGCGAAATCAAATAAATCAGTGATCACTATCGCGCGTCAACAACGGTGTGAATTGCCAGCTCGCGTTCTCGACGTTTGAAAATTAAACAACTAAACGCTAATTTACGCGCTCCATCTTCGACAAACAAGAAACGCCGACGACGCGCTAAATGAAATCTGCGAAACGAGCCTCAGCTGAGTCGGGTCTCAGCTCGATGAGATTTTAAAAAAACAGACCAAGAAGAAGAAGAGGCATTACGACTGACAGTCGCGGTTTATCTCTGTCACGTAAACAACGTGGCGCCATCGCCGAGCCGGGCACCGCGTCGCGTGTCCCCGGAAAATTATCATAAAAGTCGCATGACCGGCTCGCCGCTGAGAGTCAAGTCCGCGAATTTTCGTCACGCCGTGTTCCTCCGTTCGTCAGCGAAATTGGTCTCTGTTTCGTGCCCGCGGTCGAGGAGATCGATCTGCTCGACGGAATACGGAATGTTTCTCCATTTACCGAGGAAAATGGGTAATGAAAGCGAGCGTGCGAGACACACACACACACACACACACACATACGCGCGTTCCCGATCGAGAACCCTCCGCGTCCGGATCGATCGCGTCAAAGGGGCAAACGTAGCCGCGTAGGAGGCTAATTAAGTAATTATGATAACCCGATTGGCACGGGGTGCGGTTTCGCGCGACGCGTCCACCCACGCGGCTACTATCGGTTACGATTAATTACACGGCTAAATTGCAAAGTGTTCGGGCGCCCGGTTTACAATTGAAAACTGCAGGCCTGGATCTAGATTAATTGTAACGTTATTAATCCGGCAAGGGGAGGGGGGGTGGCTTGGAAGTTGAAAAGTTTGCGTGCACAAAAGCGGAATAACGTTATCCGGGTACAAAAGCGTGGCTCCGGTGAATCGAGCCTTTTCACCCGGATGCTTTCCTCCGACCGCGCCTGGCTTCTCCACTCGAACGCTCGCTTTCCGCGATTTTTCGCTTCCTTGGCGTCGATTCGAAAGCCTCGTTCCCCCCTCTCTTTCCGTCTATCTCTCGATGGACACTCGTCGTCCGGAGAATTATCGGTGCCGTAGCAGAAACCGATTACCCGTGCGCGAAAGAAACGGCGCAACGTCGTCGTTCGCGAGCCACTCGACGAGAAGATGCCCGATCTGCGTGGACGCTCGCGCTTCCACGTCTCTTCTTTGTATTCGGGGAGCGTTCTCGTTCGCGGCAGCCGGAGACGAGAATCCCGAGGGAGAGCACGCCCCGTGCTCCTTTATCGGCCCTGATATTATCCGTGGAGAGAAACTTGGGCAATACCCTGCCCCGATACGTCTCGTATCGGGGCTGTAGCTCGATACACAAGGGCACGCCGATGGGAGGGGGGGGGCTGAGACGTAGACGCGTAGACGCGTGGCGCGCGATCCGCGTCTGGAGGAGTATCCGTCTCGTCGACCCACGTAGAACGTACGCCGCGTGAATCCACCAAAGGAGAGAGATTTCTACTACGTACCGTTGCGCGAAAGACTACGATCCTGTCTGTCACGCCGATTTCCCGATTTCAGTGTACACGCTGTTTTCTTCGCTGCAAAACCGCGTCGATAGGCCTGCGTGGGATTATTACTTGTTAGAGATATAATTGTGGAAGTTTTGTACAATTTGTGACGTACAAGTACTTTTTTTATTTTAAGCGCATGCGATGTAATTTAATTCAATATGCGAGGAATCAATCGATACGATTTCAAACTATTTAAACGGCGCGGGTATTCTTCTGTCAGAATTAATATCAATTTCTGTTTGGAATTACGATAATTACATGTAAATCTATTTCAATATCTGTTGAATTATTTTGACACGGTTATTCTGATAGATATTTTCATTTCAAAATATTGACTCTAATGTTCTCTCCTTTTAGTTCAGACTCTGTTGTTTCTGCTTCGTATACATCGAGCTTCTTCTATTCCGAGGTGATTAACTTAATACTCCTTAATTTTCTGATTCCGTCAATTTATTCCAATTTATGCACACCCATCGCATAGGGTTGTTTACTTCGTACTTGTTCTTACAGTATTTCGCTTTCGTCGATTTTAATTGTATCGTCTCGTGTAATTTATTTTTCATTGAAAGGAGTGACTCTTGCCTCGTGAAGATGAATTTTAAATTAAATTAAAGGGCGCTGCAGTCTAACAATCGCGATTATCCGCGACGAAAATGTCACGTTCCGGAAGGGACGATTATATTCGCGAGATCGTGGACAGGCAATCACCAAGTTTCGGTGGGACCATTTGTAACGCGGATTTGCAAAAACGTCGGCGAGAAGAACCTGTTCAATGTCCGTTTGAATCTCGATCGCGGAAATAATATCCTCGTTAAAGCGGGCGCAAGCTGCGTCGCCGATGGATGACGAGTCGCCCCCGATTCGGAATTCGACGAACAACGCTCCGAGAATACGAAATCGTCGTGACGGCGTTAAATCGATGTTGGCGCGCGCCCTCCCGAGAACCCCTCGGTCCACAAGGCCGTGCAAACGGAGGAAATTCGCCGCATCCGGTGGACGTAGCCCGAAATCAAACGACAGATGCGTTCCCGGGATTTCGCGTATCTCACGCGACTCTCGCGATTAAACACACGTCGATAAACGTGCTGTTGAATGCGAAGAGGGCATCGGGACTCTGCGTTGGATTCTCTTTTCGAATCTTCGTATATATTATCGCTGAAAGTAATTTTAGCGGGGGTTGCCTCTTTAGGTGCAACGCTGATGCAACGAAAATTAGCGATTGGTTGATACGGGTCACGTGATTCGCGAGGGGGCGTGGAGTAGACCTCGAGTGGGTGTGGCGTTGTCTGGTACCGAGCGATCGCGCCTGTAATTTGTTTCCTATCGATTCAAATGTTTTCATTTTCTAGTCAGAACAGTCGCTTCTGGATCTTTTAATGAGACGGATCGTACTGAGGTACAAGTCGTGCAGTTTTTTTAGATGTTTTTTGTGTATTTAAATTCCGCAAAAAATAGCTGTAAAATACGTGCGTATATGTAGCTAAAATAATGTTAAAAACTGTTGTTTGTCGCGCTTTATCGATTACATTTTTAAAATACAGCAAATAACTATCAAGTACGTGCACACGTGCAACTACAAAATAACATATGGCTAGAGTTGGAACTGGCTCGCGAGGGATTTAAAACTGCCGTGGAAAAAGAATCTAATCACTTTGCGAATCACATTTGTATAAACGCTGCGAGATAACACAAAAACATCCAGTACAGGACAAAACAGACATTTACTCTCGCAGCTCCAATTCAAAGAATCGGAAAGTACCTAGGATTCGTTCATCCGTAATTCGTGGCAATATCGAGCACAATATCGAGACGAAACTGCTGCCGACTCTTTTTCACCCGGCGACGCTCAATGGCAACGTCCACGAGGAAAAACAGACTCTCGACGAGTCGTCATCCTCTCTTTCATCCCCGTGGCTGCCGCGTTCGAGAAAGAACCTCTGCCCGTCACCGGGTTTCGAGACCGATTCTCTGGGAGAAACCGAGTAACACGATTCCCGATTCCCCCGCCCGCGCCCCGGTGGCTTTCGAAGGCGGCGTCGCGGGGCTCCAAGGTTGATTCTGTTCAGCGTACCGGAAGGGACTGGAAGAATGGGAGCACGCGTTGAAACGAAGTTTTGAAAAAGGGAAAAGGAACGAGAGCAAGAGGAAGAGGAAGAAGAAGAAGAAGAAAGAAAAAAAGAAAGAAAACGGACAGCGTTCAAAGCGGGCCAGGGGAGCGCTCGAAGATTTCAGACAGAAGAGAGAGAATTCTTAAACGCGATCGTTTCCAAGCCGGCGATCGAGTGGAGCGCGCCGAGAGAGAGCGCTGCTGCCGCTGCCGCCGCTGCTGCTCGAAGCTCTAGGCGAGTTGAAAAACTCACGGCCGGAAGCGGAGGGTGAACATTGTTTCCTGGCCGTGCATTCGTCGCGCTCTTTCGAGGCTTTAATTACCATGGGCTCGTTGCGGCTGCGAGAGAGGAAAAAAAAGAGAGAGAAAAAGAAGAGAGAGAGAGAGAGAAATTCTTAAGAGCCGTTGAGAAATGCCACGGGACAAAAATAGGCCACGTCCCTTTCGAGGAACCTTTTCTTTTCACCTGCCTGCAGCCAAGAGCTGTTGGTTACGCGCGGCTCGGCTGCATCGCCGCCGGTTACATTTTCGACGCGCGTCCGGAATCCGCGCTTTAGAATCTTTCGGTTACCCAGTTTCTTCCCTTCGTGCCCCTTCGTCTCGCGTTTTCGAACGTACGTGTGCCCAACGCCCGTCTGTGTGATATACGTATCGTGTACATTGCCGCAATTACGTGGACACTCTTACAATTATCAGAAAGACACGATATTTTTGACAAAAATACATTTCCTGCGCTCTGTACTCGGTAGGAAGAGTAAGAAGAAACAGTCGTATCATTTGACTCGTAACTGGTACACCAACTAGTATACGATACGTTTTTTTTTTTGAAATTCGATTACGTTGATTAAATTTAAAATCAGTTTGAGAAGGCATCACGCGCAACAATACTGTCGTGAACAATTGTGCGTTGCAAATATTCTCGTCATTACGTATTATCTCATACCACGTTCATGTTCAGCCGACCGTCGATGATAATATTTGTTTTAATTATTATCGATTCCATAAAAATGATAAGTGTATATATATGATAAGTGTATAAGTATTCCATAAAAATGATAAGTGTATAAGTGTATTTCGTATATATATACACGAAAATAAATGGACACTTATCATTTTTATGGAATCGATAGTGATTAAAACAATATTATCATATAAATAAATATTATTATATAAACAAACATTATATATATATATATATATATGTGTGTACGTATTTACTGATTGACAAAAAGAGACGCAACGTATGAGAAGGTTGGTTGGGATCTCAAGTCGTCGTCGTCGTCGTAGCTGCGCTTCTCCGGCTTTATTCCTCGAGCCCTTTCTTCTCATCGGCGACCTCCTTTGCTCGCCGATCTAATTCCTGGAAATTGTTTCCGGCGAAACGGCAGAGGAGAGAGGAATCCCTGTACGCGGGAGGAAGGAGCTGGAACTCGGGGCTCTATTCGGTTTACTAGCCGAAGGATTTCGAGTCGGATCTCTCTCGTTCGTTGGACGATTGCTTTAATCAATCGAGCCATTCAGCCCGCGAACAGAGTTCATCTCTCCGCCCCGAGCCTAATATCGAAACGACTGGCCTACCGTACGTAACGATTTATCTCCCTCTAGTCCTCGATCCGCTCGTTGTACCGCGCGGAACGCTTGTTTCCGTGAATAAACGCCGCTTGTCGAATTTATCCGAGCTTTGTACTTATTACAACGCGGGCCGTTTCTTTGCGCTGTCAGCATCGTCCCCCGAGTATTAGAGAAACTTTCACCGTTTGCGATTTGCACCGTTGGATGTAGAAAAGAGCTTGCGTCCAAGCGAAATACTCCTTCGTACCCGTGGCAGTGGAAGAAATTTAATCCTTTGATCATTTCATTAAAAGAAAATTGTAAAAATTAAATTACACTTTAACGCATGGTATGAAATTACAATACACGTTCCTGCTTTATATTCTCAGTGTAATATCCTCAGTCTCGTTTCATGTAGAAAATATCCTCGATCTGCCGCGGGAATAGTAATCGGGGAAATACTCGTCCGCGCAGAGGGTTAATATTTCTTCTTGATAGTTTCATTAGTACAATCTGAGTTACGTGTTTTTTTATTACAGCACACTCCCGCTTGAAAGTTTTATGACACTTTTATTTCACTTATCTTGGTACGCGTATTTTATAATTACAATACGATATAATACAGTGTATGACGTAATGATATAACAATACAATATAATATATAACATAATATCGATATATTAACAGAGTCTTTATCGTATAGAGTACGTTTTATATTTGTATTGTAAATACGACCACTCATATTGTGTAATTTATATCGTAAATATTGCGTTTACTGCACGTAACGTTTAATTTTAATTTGCGTTTTAATTCATATTTGTCGTACTTGTCGCAGAGGTTGTACGCGTTTTATTCCGAACGATGCAACTGCAACCTCTGTTATTTCAAACTTTCGATCGATTCGTCATATTTCAATTTTTGCCCCGCAAAAACCTTCTATCCCAGATTAGGAACCAACGGCCAATGTTACGTCAACGCGCGATCCTCCAGAGACCATCTCGTCGCCCGTTTTGTACACGTACGTGGCCATCGCCGAGTTAACGGCGATTCTTGGGTCGGTTCGCGATCAATGGCTGGCGAGAAAACGTCGGGCTTATCGAGCCAAAGGGCTCGTTCAAAGTGTATCGGCGCCGATATAAATACCTTTACGGGGACGCTACTCGCCCGGTGTTACCGGTCGTTCTCGATCGCGACGATTACAAGAAGAGTCGCCTACCGATCTTTCTGCCCCGTGCTCGCCGAGAGAGAGAGAGAGAGAGAGGATCGGCGCTTGTCGTTTCCTCGAAATACGGGAAATAACGATTTCCAAGCGGGCAGAGAGGGAAGGCAGCGAGCCGGACATCGAGTGCCTCGGCTCGTTTCCGCAGCTAAAACTCCCCGAGGCTTTGCGAAAGCTCTCGGATTCCCGGCGACATGCAGCGCGCCCCTCGGATACACGATCCCCCAGCGCTGCTGGCGCTGATTTTCCAGGGATCGTGCTCTCGCAGTTTTGCCGGTTCGCACACCACGGCTGCTTACACCGCCGTCGTTTGCCTGACGAATTTTGCCGAATCCCCGGTCGTCCGTGAAAACCGAGTCTTCAAACTCGTTCAAACGTTCTCAAACTCGCTCTCTTCTTCTTCTCGCTCCGCGCCGAAGCCGGTGAGTTTTCCTCCAGTTTGAAAAACTTATTCTTCTTGTCAAGATTTCTCACGTCGACGAAAAACTGTTCGATCGTGTCGTCGAAATCGTTGCAAACCGACCGAGAGAACGGAGAATCTGTTCGCCAAGTTGTTTTCAACGAGAGAAGTAACCCGATTGGCTTTTGAACCCTCTGTATCGCGATCCGTAACGCCGCGTCCACCCCACTGTTTGCGAATAGCTCGTGAATCGTATTTGCCGGTTGTATGGGCACTTCTGCGAATTGTAAGCAGGCCGTACAGTGTTCCGCGCGGCGCATTTGGACCGTACGAACGAATGCAAATTTCGTGGAAATTCGCGCTAGTGTTCGTCTCGTTCATTATGCTAAACGAGTATTAGTGTGATAAATGAGCACGAATTTGATCGAAGTGGGAGACGATCGAGTATTCATTCGTTTGATCCAAACGCACGGGCAAATACAAATACGCGCGCGCGGAACGCTGTCCGCTCAGGAATGGAAATCAGAAATATTATTCGATCGGGGAATCGAAAGGTTTGTTCGCGAGGTTGGAACGTGTTTAGATATACTTTGTAGCGTGTTGTCAAGACCGCGGAGATGGTCTGTAAAATCTGTGAATTTTACCTCTCAAAACGTGCGACGTCCTTCTTCTCTCCAGTCTCGTTTCTTCGAGTCTCGGAAATTTTCGCGTCCAGGGATAAACTACCGGCGAACAATTAGCGAACAATTCTGGCAACTATTCCGGAGTTTAGAACGTGCCGTGGACGAGTTGCGCAACGCGTTCTCAACGAATTTGACGATCATTTGTCTGTCAGGCTTCAATTTTCATTTACTCTGCAACTAGCGAACATCAACCGTAGAACCGAGCAATTCGAAAATTGCCACGCTAATCGAATTAGCGCCGGCGTAGACGCGGCGCAACGATTCGCCCAGTTTCGGCTGTTGAAATTAGACCGTCTATTAAACGTGCGCGCTTGTGCACGTGTAATTGATATGTATATATATATATATATATATATATATATGTATATATTCGTACCTCAGCCCGTGAAATTTTTAATGATTTAACCGTAGCATCCGTGGCCGAACATTCGGGTATTTTGTTGCGCATTAATAATCACGCGAAATAAAAGCATAAATATATTAATACGCGTCTGCTTGCGTATATTTTGTTTGATGTACGTGTGTTTCAGCGGCGTATCCGTTTGTTGAGAATTACGCGTATTAAAACGCGAACGTATTAATCGCGCGCACGTGTATTTGATACTAGAATCGGCAAAGAGATTAAATTTTTCGTAGAAACTTTGCAGATCTCGTTATCTTCGCGAGATAAAAACATGGATAATTAATATCCGTGGTTCGGTGGCTGTGTATCCGTCTGTCGGGAACTAAACGGGTGTATTAATCGTACGCGCGCGCGTGAATTTAACGCCGGAATCACCGGAGCGACCGAAACAACCGACTCGTAATTTTTCAGAGGAATTTCGCGGATCTTATCGTCTTTCGAGACTTGAATAATTTCAAAAGCAACGAACCTGTCTGTTCGTCGTTGCCTCTCGCGTATGCCGCATATTTCGCACAGTTTAATCGTCGATTAATTCAAGCACGCGATTTACGCAGTTTACATCGTCGGCGTAAATTTATCTCTGTACACGGTACTCCCGTACAAAGCCGAAACAGGGTTTCGTAAAACAGGGTTCTCGTGCGGGATCTTGACGTTCTTTTTTTTACGGTTTCCTTAGAAAGTCGTAACTTTCCGCGTCGAGGGAGATTCCGCGCGTTTACCCTCCGGTCGTTCCGCGTTTACGAACGCGGGGGGCACAAATTTAAATAATATCCCTTATCCAGCCAAGTGGATAACCCCCTGGCGAACGCGTTGCCACCTTCGGCGCAGGCGGTCGCGTGAAGGAACAACGAAAAAAAAAAGAAAAGATGCGTGTAAAAGCCTTGGTTGCCCCCCTGCCGAGGGGGGCAAAAAGCTTGCCTGCCGGTGCTCGCTTGCAACTGCGTGATTCCACGCCGGCGTGCCATCGCGATCGCGTTATTGTTCTCGTGATAATAGACCGCGGCAGGGTGAAAGGAGTTTTTTTTCCTCTCGTTCTGGGCTGGCGTCGAACGAGAGAGACGCGCCTCGATTTATTTGCCTTGCCTCTGCGTACGTTGCGCGTCGTGTCGCGCGAGGCGACGGGCGGAATTCTCCCCCCCGCGGGGGGAGCACTGCGTTTCCGCGGAGAAACGCTGGAATTCGCTTAATTACGCAAGTTGAAAAAGACCGAGGCGAGAGAGAGAGAGAGAGTCGGCCAAGTTTTGCTCCGCGTCTCCGGAACGCGACCCCGTAATTGCGAGCGAGGGTGTCGTCTCTATTACTCTGCTCGTTTCGTTCCGATCATCGTTCGAAGACACAGTCGGAGAATCTCCGATACAAATTACTACTTTGGATAACTATTGCTACAGGCCCAATGCCGAGTTACTCGAATTACCAACGGATAAACGTCAAAAATAGTTGCTGCTGATTTATTTATAGTTTTAAATTGATGCGATTTGTCGGCGCGAGAAAAGGGAAGATTTTTATTTAATAAAAAAACAGCGTAACGTTAAATTTTACTCTGCACCGAATTACTTTGATCGCAACAAATGAATAAATCGGTCATTGGCGAATTATTTTTGAATCCAGAATGATCGATACGAGAGGAAAAGCGGAGAGATGTACAAGCATAAATTCAACACTAAATTAATTGTCGGCGAGTTATTTGGAAATTTACTCCGTTCTCTCAAGTACGACTCTTTGAGCAGAAGATACGGCAATTGCCTCTAAAAAGAGAAAAAACTCCGCAACAGATTCACGCTCTGTGTCGAAACCGTTTCAAGCACCGTTTTAAGCATCTGGACGGTGGCAGCCGGAAATATCTGGAATCCAATTTTCAAAAATTGGCGAGTCGTGCCGCGAGCTCGAGAATCGGCTCGATGCGGCGCTCGACTGTGATCGTGATCGTCGCGATCCAAGTTGGAACGGCCGAGGGGAAGCCTTAACGCTCGTCGTCGAACCGTAACGACCGAAATTTCTCCAAGAGAGTGCAACGTCCTCGCCGCTTGCCGGGATTTATTTCGAAACGAAAGCGGTGCGATCGGTCGAACGACGTTTACCGCGACGCCGGATAATTAGCCGAATTCCTGTGGATCCCCCTCGTAAAGTCAATTTGCGCGACGACACCTTGAACTGGTGACACGCGCTCTCTCTCTTCCTTCGCAGACACGCTCTCGGATGAAGACGAAACCAATCAAAACGTCGAGAATCGCGATCGAGCGCGTACAGGATATCGCGACGCTTTAACTCGTACGATCTGTCGTTTCTCTCTTGGTCGATGCAATTTCGTGGTTTCTGCTTTGTCGAACAGTGTGTCAGCTCGTTCCGTATTAATTTCTTTAGACACCTACTCAGTTTAGGTCTTCCTACATGTCCAGATTTTCTTTCTTCGGATCGGACCAGGACTTGTACGGAGGCAAATTTGTTTGATACTTTGGCTAACGCTGGACGCTAATTTCTCTTTCTGTAAATATTTCTTGGAATTGGATAGGAGCAAGGTGCAATTTTGTCTTTGGTCCTTTGGTTGTTTCACAAAAGTGTGCGTGATTTTTCGATCAAACGTCTTCTTAAATCATAAATCTTCTTGCGAGATGAAAATTTGCGGAACGTGAATTATTCAAATAACGAAAAAATATAATAAAATCGGAAACCAGGCTCTCAGAATACAAGTCCAGCTCTTTGCAATGTCCCTCAAAGAAAATCACGAGAAATACACACCATAGGCAGTCTAAAAATAAGACCCAAGATATTTACGGTTTTCAGCGACCGTACAATGTCCTGCGGCCGCGTTGATTCGATTATCCATCGAAGAGTTTCCATTTGCCGGAGAGATCGGGCCGACTTCCCTTTTGGATCTTTCGCTGTTCCGATAGACGAAGATCAAGACGGACGGGGAACAACGGGCGCTCGCCGTTTTCTAAATATTTGCGGGAAAACGAGCGAGTGGCTCTCCTTTGCCTTCCGTTGTTCATCGCCGAGCTGTCATTCATCGTTACCTCGCGTATGCGCCTTCGTCTATTGGACGTGGATCTATTCTCGTTCGACCGTCGAACGGTAACTCGATGTGGATAAGACCGAGAATGAAAAAAAAGAAAAAAAAAAAAAAAGAAAAGAAAAGAAAAGAAAAGAAAAGAAAGAAAAAAAGAAAGAAACCGAGAGAAACCTCGCCCTGAAAAGAGCTGCTGTCCGTGAGCGGAAATTAGCCTTGTTCCCTCCCAGCTTGAAATTATACGAGAACCGGCTAGAAGTTGCTGAACTCGGAGTCTCGTCTATGCGCTTTGTTCCGGATATACGGACTCTCGTAATTATGTGATAGTTACGGTGAATATAGGTTTTCTGTCGTTGGTGTTCGTTGATTCTTCGGAGGAAAGGGGACGGAGGAAAAATAATTTTCCCGGCCAATAGCGCGCGTTATTACACGGGCAAACGATCTCGCTCTAGTTTTTCGCGGCTGGCTTTTCCAGTAAAGCTCTCTCTCTCTCTCTGTTTCTCTGTCTTTTTGTCTCTGTTTCGCTTCCTACTTCTGCTTGCTTCCCGGCTTTCCTTAATCTCCTCTCTCGTTTTGTTTATTTGCATCATTTATCAGCTTCTCCCTGTGACGGAAAGAACGCGGAGCCGGGTTGCTGGCGAAGCGTAGAAGCAGAGCGTAAAAGCGGGGGAGAAAATCAGAGGGAAGGAGGGAACGCGTCGGACGGCGGAGAGGCGAAGAGAGAACGAGATGCGCATACACAGTGCCGAGGCGAAAGTTTCTCTAGACTTTTATTGCATTTGTATTTCATATCTAATTTAATGTTTTGCTATTATATACGCTCGTTTCCTGCGTGCCTCTCTCTCGCGCACCCTCTATATTGTGCAACGACCGGCACGTTTATTTCCTACGTTTACGCGTATTTAATTACGTTTATTTATCCAGTGATTTATTTGATGCAACGTCGAAGAAACATACACACGCGGCGCGCTGTAAAACCGTGCAATTTAACCGTGTAATTACAAAGTAACATGTCGCGTGGTGCGTAAACAGGTTGGAAGCCGTAAAAGAGAAGCGGGCGCGAGTCGCCAAAAACACGTTGGAATGATTACAATGGTAATTGGAACGGCGTGCGCAGCAATAAGATGCGCGATATTACGATCGAAGAGCACGGCGGACTTGAATGTTTCGTTTACCTTTAATTTTTATTGTATAAAAGAAAGAAAAACCGAGACGAACGTACCTACTGATAATAGAAACCGAGCAGAAATTCACGTACAGGTTCTTGGAGTCGAGTCAGATTTAGACGAGAAATGGTGTGCGTATAGCGCAATTAATCCTACCATTGGTACACAGTGTGATGAAAAAACTGCACTTGTACCCTGTACGATTCATCTCTGAAAGACCTAGAAGCAACTGTTCTGACTAGGAAATGAAGAAATTTTATCGATACGCAAACATTTGAATCGATAGAAAACAAATTACAGGCGCGATCGCTCAGTACCAGACAATGCCACGCCCCCTCGCGAATCACGTGACCCAAATCAACCAATCGCTAATTTTCGTTGCATCAGCGTTGCACCTCAAGAGGCCCGATTTTCTGGGTTATCCCCGCTAAAATCACTTTCAGTGATAAAATTCCCTGGACAGAGAGAGAGAGAGAGAAAGAGAGAGAGAGAGAGATCACTATTGATATTAGAAGCATTAATATAGAATGATATATACGCTGGATGCGTACGTGCGTCTGGTCGTTGGTAAAAAAGAAAAAAAAAAAAAAACGAGAGAAAAGAAATTTCCAGCGCCGGGTCGAGAGCCACGTTTCGCCATTGCGGGGGCAGCTTTGCCTTCCCTTTCGTTTCGTCCCGTCCTCGCCGGCATTAATAGAACCGACGAGAACCGACGCGTCTGTGTGCCGATGGAACCTAATTTAACGAATACCTGCAACTCCCTTCTCTCCTCGTCGTCGTTGTCGTCGTTAAAACTCGCGAATGACCAGTGACCGATCGCTCGTAACGCAACGCGCAACGCAACACCGGTCTCTCTTTTATTTTTCGCCTCCCCCTCCCTCCCACTGGGAGAGAGAGAGTTCTTCGACTCTTGGCGAACGTATTTCGCGGATCACGCTTTCAGGGGTTTTTCCCTGGTTTCCGAGTTCGAAGCGGATCGCGCGATTACCGCGAGTCCCCCCCATCCCTCTCTCCGGACGACTTTCAGTCGAATTCCAGCTGTTTCACGTGAAAAATTCTCCTCTCGCCGGCGAGGAACAACGAAAATTGCTTGCCGGCGAGCGTACGAGCGCTCGATTCCGAGGGTTTGAAGATTTTAATGGGTTTTTGTTGCGCCTTTTAATCGAGAGGGTGTTTCGTTAGCGTGCAGTTTCGCGGAAACCTGCTGGCAGGGATAAACAGAAAAGGCGCAGAAAGAGAGAGAGAGAGAGAGAGTGAGAGAGAGAGAAAGAGCCAAGCGCGGCTGAAACTGGCAAGCCGATGTGCATGCACGTTTAGGGGTGTTCGCCGTTGGTTTGTGCGGAGAATCGATCGAGACCGGCGAAGATCCGCGAGTGTTGGCCCGCCCCCCTCCCTGCCCCCCTTTTATTTGGTTCCGAGAGCATTAGCGTAACTTCGGGAAATTGATGTTTTTTACGTCGGGGCAAAGTAATTCAACGAGTGGCCATGTACACCGGCGAATAGCGGCCGGCAGAAACCGCTTTTTCTCTGCCCTGGTAATGCAAAGCTTTTCACGTCGGGGGAATTCTTCCACGTCGTTTTTTGGCCTCCCATTCGCCTCGCTGTTCGTGGCTTGCTTGCTCCCCCCCCCCCCCCATCCTTTCTCTCTCGCTCTCTCGCTCTCTGCCGCGGGCAAAGAAACCTTTTCTTCGAATTAAGCAAATGGCGATGCAGCAAGGAAACGCCGCTGCTCGGCCGTTCCGCAATTTGTATCGAGCGAAATTTGTATCGACGCGGGTGTCGGGGCGGCGACGACGACGACGATGGAACGGCTCCCCTCGCGATCGCCGATTCATCCACGTCGCGCTCGAAACGAAGAGGTGTAAGGAAGGAAGTGTCGTTTTCGGGAAATTCAATCCTTTCTGCGTCGAACAACGACGTACACGTATCGTCGTTGGGCTAATGTTTCGTTGCTATTTATTCACCGAGCGTGGGTCCGATAATGGAAAATATAAATGGACGCGACGGTATCAATTACGACCAGAAAATGGGTCACCGAAATGGTCGAAAACGACGAGTCGTAATGGAATTATTACTCGCGCGTTCGTTGAAACACAACCGTGGCCATTTGTTTCTTGAGAATTTTAAATATCATCTCGGTGAGGACAACTCCTTTCTTACTCGTCGCCAGTTACGTTAAAGGCTCGAGGCTCGAAAAATCTGCAGACGGGAAGAACTCGTGATAATATTCCCTCAGTCATGAAAATGCGAAATTGCAGAAGCGTTTGCAACGTAAGCCAACGTTTAGTGGATGAAACAAATCTTTATTTACCACCGCCTCTACTTCTTTGGTCGTATTCGCGAAAATATGAAAACCGAGAGCAGAAAGCGAAAGAAATTTCTATTCTAGCTTCCATTTCTTTAGTCACGCTTGTAAAAGATATAAATCTGCATTCTACTCGTGACAGTAGGTAGGGACACAAGTTGCGGTTGAAAAACGAGGCATAAAAAATTGCACGATTCGTCTCACTGAAAGGCTCAGAAGCAACTGTTCCGACTAGGAAACGAAGACGACTTTTTTTTTGCCATAAAATTTTATCGATGTGCAAACATTTGAATCGATAGAAAATAAATTACAGGCGCGATCGCTCGGTACCAGACAACGCCACTCCTACTCGACGTCTACGCCACGCCCACATGACCCAAATCAACCAATCGCTAATTTTCGTTGCATCAGCGTTGCGCCTGAAGGGTTACCCCCGCTAAAATCAGCGATAAAACGTCTTTACCACCTTAGTGTGACACTTTGCGGACAGAATAGAAAGGCGATGTCTGTATCACGATCAAACAGGCTATGCCTGCGAGTACGATTATCGCGACGATCCGGTCAACGCTGATCGCTGGTTCAATTAACTCCGTAATGTACACCGATATCGAAATTATCGGCCGTCTTTTTTCCGTGCGCGCGCGGAAACGGCACTCGAGTGTCTCGATAATCCAGTTGTAAATAACGAGCCGTTAAATTCGAATGTCGGCGAACGGTAATGTCGATAATCGGGGATTTTCGCGCGAAGTGGGATGATTTGTGTGCGGTTCTTTATCTGACGCTGGCGATGGCGGCGGCGTAGGGCGGGAATCCGATCGAAAAACGCGCGCGCTCGCCGCGTCCCGCTAAACAAATATCGACGTAGGACCCTCGCGCCGTCGTGTGGCGCCCGATAATCGAATTCCCCGCTAATTTGACGGTGACGTAAAATGGACAGTACTTGAGGGGGAGACGGTTAACCTGCGTGTTAATTCGATCGCGATCGCTCGAACGTTTGCAGGGACTTTTTGTGCAAATTTCGCGCGTGCCGTGTGAAAATATCGTTTCGAAATCGCAGCGCGATACTCACGGCACGAAATTTAAAAACGCGCGTTTAATACGCGGTGATCGCGGAGGTATTTAAACGAAACGTTCATCAATATTTAATAGGACACCGTTGCTCCCGATACCTGTTGGCCGCTGTGTATCAATTTTTTATTAAATACCTATTTGCGATAAATATCCCGTAACCTTTGCGTTTTCATCATTCTCGCGTTGGTTTGTAATTTGATGCGATACGATCGGCAAGCGTAGTCGCATATCTCGTGACACTGTTAACGAAATTTCGATATATTTTATGCAACGCACGCGATACACACGCGAGAATTTTGCAGCGTTGAACGTTGGAAAAATGTCGCTCTCGAGTCAATTGTAATTACGCGAAAAATATATATATATTATTAGAGCAGTTACGAATATAGGAAACAATCCGGCGAATTTCAATCGTGTAATTTGTTTTAATTTCCCAACTTAATAACACAACGAAATTACGTACGTTTCTGTCGTAAACGCGACAACAAACTGCATTTGGAACTGCATTCCGAATACGAAATTGCCGCGTTGGCTAATGCCCCGAAATGACCGTCCAACGATTGCTCTCGCGCCCCGTGTTTGTCACGATTCTGGCAACGATTCTGTCGTAATGTTCAATTAGGATCACCGGCTCGCACGATCCTCCAGGACATCACCGGGCCGTCGAACGAACTCGCGGAGATCCGCCGCCGCAGCTTTTAATTATCGCGACTTTCACGAGCGAAAGCTCTCCGGCGGCGGAAAGCGGCCCGAGGAGACTTTGCAGCGAGGGAACGAAGGGATTAGAAAGCGCGGAACGGGTAGCCTCGTTTTCGCAAAAAATAATTCCGTCCCGCAAAGAAGGGAGCCTCGGGGAGTCTGGCGCGTTTCCTTGGAAAGAAGCTTGGCTTCGCTATCGCCCCCGACCAAGGGGGGCAGGAGAGCGTCGGAGGGATGGAGCGTTCTTTTTATTCGAGAGAGAGCAGCTCGCGGAAACCTTTTCCTTTCAACCGGTGTCTTTGGGCTCGCGCAACCGGAATCCTCTCCTCTCGTTCGAGGATCGTTCCTGCCAGCCCAGTGGAATTTCCACTCCCCCCCCTCTCTCTCTCTCTCTCTCTCTCTCTCTCTTTTTCGTTGTCTCGTTCGAGGGCGTCCTGCTTTTTTCGAACCAGGACACGCCCGTTCCACGGGATTTCGAATAATTTCGATTTCGGCAGCTGCGTTTCTCGTGAATCTTCTCCACGAACGAGCGGGCGTTCTGATTCAACTCTGGCCCTGCGGTGGTAATAACGGGACGATTCTCTTCCCCTCGCTGGAAAATGGCCCCCGAGATGAGAATACACTCCTCCGAGGGAATCTCGATGTCGAATCGGGTATCTACGAAACGAGATACAGGAAAGAGAAGAAGGTTGAGTTAAAATTTGCCTGTACTCTACGGTTTTATGGTTTGTGTCGTGCACTCTTTCGATCGAGGGTTTGATTTTTCTGTTCTTTTTTTTTTGAGAATTGAAGGAAAGGTTCGTGTTGTTAATTGAACATCGTTCTGAAGGGTATGAAGGGTGAAAGGGAAGATGATAGGGAGGATACATGAGAAGGATTGATAGGTATAGTTGAGAGAGAGCAAAGGTTGCGTTTATGCGTTTCGTCTCGGAGTCACTGTCTAGACTCATCATCAGTGGGGCTGATGGCAGCGACTCCTTACCCCCAGACGCTTGTTGCTGTTGCAACTACTCGCTAAGGCTGGCCAGACACCCATCCTAGCGGGGTTCCGCAGACTGCTTTACTTAACGTCGGAGATTGGTAGGAGTCAGTCAGTGATCGAAACTCGTAGTTGAGGAATCCTAGGCCGCTACAGTCCTATAATTGTGACGCTCACCATCACGACATTGACGTCTGAATCTAAATAAATTGCGAATTTCCGACAACTCGAACAACTTTCTTCCCTGCACTTATTTTATTATTTAAAAAAGGGGAAGAACGATCGAAACTTCCAACATCTCCAAGACGATCGAGACTCTCGAAACTTCCAAAATGATCGAAACTCTCGAGACTTTCGAGAATTTCGACGTACGAATCTCTGTCTTCGGCGAGTGCGGTCGTTGAAAATTCAAACTTTGACTCGACGCGGCCGAGAAACGATATAACAATCCTCCGTGGATCTCCCATTCGCAGTGATTAATCCGTCGCGGCGTAATTCCGTTCTATTCCGCCGGTTGATCCGCGACGAAAAGTTCTCGCTGCCTCTCCGGCTCTCCCTCGATCTCTCTCCCGTCGCTCGTATTTTCGTCCGCTCGTAAATTTACGAACAAATTCGCGGGCAGTGTCACGGTTAAAGAGAGAACGTCGGGTGTATCAAGTTAATCCAGGAAAACAAAGGCCGAGCACGACGCCGAAAGCCGGTGGCAGCGCGTGCGGTGCATTCAAATAAATGAGTAATGCCCTTTGCAGTTTGCGCGGCAGCCTCGACGGCGGCGGTCGGAGGCTTTTGTTGCCGGTGTCAGCAGAAGAAAATGGCGCGCGGCAAAGGATTCGAAAAAAAGAGAGAGAGAGAGAGAGAGAGAGAGGAATACACACGGAGACACGAGTAGGACATCGACGAGCGTTGCTTGTCAATTAATTAGAGACGAACGCCAGAGAGAGTCCACGATTTTTCCCTTTTTCCTTTTTTCGTCCACCTATCGTTAAAAGGTGGCTCGTTGGTTCGCGCCTGACAGAAACCTTTTTTTGTTTGTCAAACCCTGCCTTGAGTTTCCACCATCTCGTTGTGCGATGGATCGCCAATCACGTTGGACGGAAATCATTTCGAAATTTGGTCACACGAAGAAGGTCTGTGATCGACTTTTAATTAATTTTATCCAAATTTTCGAATATCCCCGCGTTACCTCTGTTCGATCACATCGAGTTTTGTTTTATCGACCGACGTTAATTTCAATTTTAAATTTTTAATTAGTGTTCAATTTTTTTTAATTATTAGCATTTAATTTTTTAATTATTCAATTTTTAATCAGTACTTTCGCCGTTGTTATCAGTACCAGTTGTTATCATTTTGGGAAGAACCTATTATCTAATATTCATAAAATTACGATTATTGCTATTGGTGTGTTGAGAAATTGACAAAAATTCAGTTGCCAGCGCGCGACCGCGTCACTCGCAGAATGACGCAACAATAAGATCTAACAACAAGATTGGCCGGATCCATCACGCTTCGTGCGTCTCCGCGTTCCAGTTTTACCCTTTCTCCGCGCGCGCGCGTGCTCCATTTTCCACGCGTACGGTTTCCGAATCGGTCGTGTTACGGAGCCGTGCCACGGGCTTTCGCAGGAGGATTTCCTCGCGACGCGTTGCTGCGAGATATTCTCCCGGAGGAGAAGCCGAGAAAGCATCTCTCAAGGACAATCTCTCGGTCGTTTCTTTGTCTCGATAGAGCTTGGATCGTACGGTTTTCAATTTCCCCTTCTCGCTACTGCTCCGGCCGCCGCGCCGTTCTCTTTCATTCACCCCGTCGGATCCGTTCTTTTCTCTCTCTTTTTCCCTCCCCCCCTTTCCGCGTTTCTTCTCGCCGACGCCGCGCGACTTCTTCCCCGGAATTACATTGTAAGTCCCGGAGACCTTGGAGAATCGTGTCGCGAGGAAATCGGGCCGTGTCGAGAGAAGTGCCGCGTCCTCCCCCCCCTGTTATTTCCTCTTTCTCGCTCCCGTTCGCTCGTCGTTCGTTCACCGAATCTCCTCGCTCTTGATTCGAGCCGAGTAGAATCCAGAGTAACCGTTAGCCTCCTCTTCCCTCACGATGTCTAGTTCGCGACCGAGGAAACTCCAGCAGCGGAACGATATCCTGCCCCTTTGCGCCGAAGGAAAATGATTCTCTTCTCGTACGAGCAAAGAGGAAGAAAAGAGCGAGAGAGAGAGAGAGAGAGAGAAAAGAAAAGAAGAACCCGCTTCCATCTTGCAAATTTTGCAACGCGTTCCGATCGAAGGCTCACCGAGATGCTACCGAGGGAAAAGGAGGAGCAGGAGGAGGAAGAAAAAGAACGAAAAAAAAAAAGAAAAAAAGAAAAAAAGAAAAAATAGAAAGAAAGGAACGAACCATCGCGAAGTAAGTTCTCGCTGCGGGGATCGTTGCCGTGCCGGTGGAAACGAGAGTACTTTCGAAACAGTCGGTGGCGTTGCCGATAATTTGCGCCGCCATTACCCGAATACAAGTGGATTTGTTAGCCGGTCGTGCAGCTGCAGCCACCTCGGAAAGATTAAAGTCGTTACAAGTCGAGCTCGTACGTAGCGTACGAGAAACGTACAGCTTCAAACTCAATTTAACAGACGCCCCGGCGACGTTTCCGAGACACTAACGCCGTTTTCGCGTGCCTCTTTGGCCCGACTGGTCTCTCTCTCTCTGTCTCTCTCTGTCTTCGCGGGCCGCGAGATTGGAAAAACTTTCCTCCCGCGAAAGGCAAATTACGAGCCGGCGTGACGGTGTAACAGAGACAGCAGACGAGAGATGTGAAAGAGGGGGAAGCTTTCTGGGTGAAATAAAAGGGCCGGAGAGAAACCGGAGAATGGGACCGGAACTAGGCTGAGAGAGAGAGAGAGAGAGAGAGACTCTGTTTACCAGAGCCGGGGAAGGTGGAAGCAGGAAACGCAGCTGCCGAAGTCGAAATTGTTCGAGATCCCGCGGAAGAAGTACGGTATCACGGGGGGGGGGGGGGGGGGGGGGGAGCGCAACTTTGGAAAACTGGAAAAATTAAATTAAAAAAAAAAAAGAAAAAAGAAGGAGAAGAAGAAAAATTGGAAACTTTGCTGAAATGTAGTTCACGCGATGCTAATAACGAAGCAGTTTCTCTTTCCTGCGGTAAAGAATGGTCTTGCGGGAGTGAAAAATCTCCTTCGAGGAGACGTTGATTTTTTCGTACCACCGAGAGCGCAGTCCGTGAGGTTTTCGATTGGACGAAGAGTATTTATCGTTCGATTAACAAAATCTGCGTCACGCTGAAAATGGTTCCTTGGTTAAAAGATATCACAGCTACGCTGTCAATTGTTTTTCAACATATTGGGTTGTCCAATATAAGTGAAATTTAATGTTTAACAAATGTATACCAAAATTTAAATCTTCTGCCTTTCAATTTTTCTTCGAAATCGGCACGAACTTTCCGGACAACCCAATATAGTTTTATTCGTTGGTGACTCGAGATCGACAAAATTTCTATTCTCTCTTTTTTTTTTTTTTTTTCATCAAAAAAATAGTCCACTTGCAACATTCCCCGACTGAAAGATATACAAATATACCGTCAATTATTTCTCTAGCGTTGTCTTCTTCATTAACGACGAAAAATCAATCGTCCACCCATGGTGCAACAATGTGCCAAAAATCAAATTGAGTCGCAGTCGGGGGTACGCGTGACCGAGGCAATTTTATCAAAAGAGAAACTAGAGAAAGGCGAACAAAGCTCGGAAGCTCGGTCTCTTCCTCTCAAAGAACGAGAACGCGCGGATCGCGATAGAGACAAAGGGACAAAGTTACACCGATAATCGGAGAATCGTGGAACGAGCTTGATCGCGTTAGCCGCGTCTTTGTTCGTAACGAAGATTTTTCAAAGAAGCAGGCACTCGGCTCTCTCTCTCTCGAGAACTCGCGGTTGCGCGAAAATCGCGATCGGCTGAAAACACTTCGACCTGGTTTTTCCGTGCCTCCCACGCCGAGCGAGCCGCGTTTCGCTCGGCCTTGATTCACGCATGAGAAAGCCTCGAGATGGGAGAGGGCGGACGAGAAAGAAAGAGAAAAAGAGAAAAAAGGAAAGAAGATACACGCTGGCCGTGTATCAATTAGACAGAGATATATCCCGGGCACCGTTAATTAATTCGACTAGCTCGTTAGTTGATTTAATAATTAAAAGCGTCCGGACGATCGATCCGAGCAATAAAGCAATAATAACCGGTCGCTTCTCTCGACTTGCTTGCACATAATCACCGTTGCGCGAATCCCCGGCTGCACCGCCGCACAATTACGTTACTTGTTTAATCACCGTGTTCGACGATCCTTCCTTCGAATTTTTCCCTCGGCGAAATTACGTTACGTTGTGTGCACCGGCGATAATATAACGATACGGCCAGATATTTCCAGCGTGACGGATAATCGTTGCTCCAACAAGCGACGAATAATAAGGGAACGTTTGCCAAAAATCGTTGTCGATAAAGGGAGAATCAGCGAATCGATGCCTTCTCTTACGTTTCGTCGTTTTGTGTGACACGGAAAGGGAACGAACAATATCGATCCAGATATAACGGGGATGTGACTTTATCTCGATGCTGTGCAACGCATCTATTCTCACCCAATTAACCAAATTCAATTATTCGAAAAGTCGACGTTCTTGGGACTGTTGACCACTTTGTCACTTTGCCGCGAATCCTCTTCGCGAAACAGCCCTCGGTCTAATAATCATCCCCTTTTGTACGATGGTATTACATCGATTTTGCCGATTTTGAAGGAAAATTGAAACGCGGAAGATTGAAATTTTAGTATACATTTATCAAATATCAACACATTGAGCGCCGGCCCCGCAATAATGCGGGTTTCTGAGTCTATCGCTTGACCGTCGATCCCGCGATGTTGCGGAATTTTTTTGCTTGTTAAATTGTATATGATGAATATGCAATCAAAATATACTATTTTACGAAAATGTATAAAGTTTTAAATATTTACTTTAGCTTTACTCATTGTTCAGAGACCAGCGTTTGTGCCGGCATTTGTTGCCGTTTGTGGCGTTTAGGCTTTAAATGTCTCGTATACCGCCGGCGCTCAATGTGTTAAATTTAATTTATATTAAATCGGCACGAACTTTCCGGACAACCAAATAGTTCCCCTGAAATGCGCCATGTAACGAGTCGAGCGTCGTCGATCGTATAAATTTCAAATTCAATCGTTGATTCACGACCGTGTCGGCCGTGACTCGTGAAAGAGGGGAGGGGTCTGGATTCTCACGAAACATCTGCCACTCGATCGACGTTAATCGACGCTGGTATTCGATTCTCTCGACTCGAGCGACCCAGACGTCGTTGCGGACGATGATCTCACTTTCGAAGATAACGAAACACACGCCTCCTTCGTAAAATTCCGGCTGTTTTTCAGTCGTAGCCAGCCAGCCAGCCAGCCGGTCAACCGGCGGAATGTACAGGAAAAAACATAAATTTCTCCATTGGCCGGCGTCGGTTTTACGCCGGAGCGGAGCCAATTATCGTAAAAAATGCGACGGGCAACGACGGGCTGACGGGTAACGAAGATGCTCGGGCCGGTCTGGTACGTTGCCAAACGTTGACAAACGCGACGCTCTCGCGGCGAACGCGATCCAATCCGTTTTTCCGTCTCTTCTCGCGTCGGTTTCCCGTAATTGGCTGCGGACCTCGCGTTCCGATTTATTTCAGAGAAGGAGAAAGAGAGAGAGGAGCGTGCACTAGCGAGTGATTCCAGTTATTCTTTGGCGGTAGTCTCATCCCGTCTCGATCTCGTCTCGCCTGTTTTCCGCAAAGCTCCACCGTTGCCTCGCGTTTCATTGAAACTCGCCGTATTTAGATATTTCCCGTTTGGTCCCGTCGGTTCCGCTACCTTTCTGCCTTATTCAGTGGCAATCTTCTTTGAGAGAGAGAGAAAGACCTACATTTCTACGTTTCCCAAAGGGACGCCTCTCTCCGGGGGCCGGCCAAGTTTCGCAGGAAAGGGAAGGGAAGCGGATACGCGCGTCTCGGTTCGATGGGATTCACGAACCCAGAAGCGTCTCATTACCCATATACACCGGACGATAAATAATTCGATCGATGGAGCGGAGGGAAGGGCGCGTCGAATAAATTTCATTAACGAACCGTTCGGCTCGATCTCTCTCTCTCTCTCTCTCTCTCTCGGCGTGTTTTTCAACGATCGTAATTATTGTTACGTTACAGCGGGACAGAGATGACGGAGGTAATGGAGTTGCGCGAGTTTCTCGTGCGTTCGAAGCTCCTTTGATCCTCTGACCAAGGAATTGTGTTTCCCATTACCGTTTTTTTTCATCGAATCAAAGTCGACGGTATCGGACGACTTTCGGCGTGTTACCTGTCGCAAACGCGCGGAAAGAAAAGTAAATTCCGCGAAAGTGATTGCGCCCGCGTTCGCCAAAACGGTGGAACTCTGAATTTTAGTTGCTAAATGCCCTTTAAATCTGATCTAAAATTCTTTCTTAAAAGAAAAGAAATGAGGAAGTCTAACTTGTTTTCTTGTTGTCCGAAAGTTATTTTCTCTTCTAAAGTATGAAATTGACAATTACGCGTATTCCTTGCCGAGACGTGGCCGATTACGGCATAAGGTACTTTTATCGTTAAACGAACTCTTGCTGGTTGATCGAATCTGCTCATCATTTGTACCTGAATCGTTCACCGACAAGTTCTACTCGTAAATACCGATTGATTCGTAACTACGACTGGAAAGAACACGACGTGTTTCAGTATTGCGCAAGACATTCGAATTCAAAAATATCCACTTTGCACGCCTTCTTGAGCACCTTGTGAGAAATTGTTGTTACGTCAAAGTGATATGCAAGAATTAGGACCATTAGATGTTAGGTTAAGGATCCTTCTCTTTCTTGCGAAAGAATGAAATTTGTAACAAAGTTTAATTCAATTACAATTTGTGAGCAATATTTCTTGACTTTAACTGTCTTGATGCAGAATCGTATCCTCTGTGACTCCATGCAACAGCGTAGATAGACGCATAGCTTTTACCAAAGGAAAAGAACGAAAATTTTCTACGTGAAATGCAAACTACACGGGATATTCGTGAGATATTAAAGACATTTTTTGCCACAGATATCTCTACGAAGAATTTTTCACAAAAGTCGCCAATGGTTTTCAATGATCCTAATATACGTTACGTGGAAATTAAGAATTTTTGTTTTTCGTAACAAATTTTTCTTTAGTTTCGCTTCTTCATAAGAAAAGAATGCGAAATATCGTTGTCAATCGTGTGCGTTCAAAGTAGTCTAATTTCTTAACGAAAAGTTGATTCGCGTAAAATTTCGAGAACTTGAATGAATGTTCGGTTCTCTCAGGTTCAAAAATCGCCGATTGCTCCATCGAATTATCTTCCAACCACAGTTTTCTCAGGGAATCCATGAACCACGCAATGCTATCTGCAGATGTTTCGCGCTCTTTATTTATCGGTCGATAAGTCGCTTTGTTTAAACGAAACATATATATATATATATATCGTGGCACGATCGGTACGAGTACAAAAACACGGTGTCAATAACTCGCGAAAACAGCGGACGATACATCAGATCGGAGAGGAGTCTGGTAAAAGTAGGTATCGAACGTGCCGGAGAGATGGCTTTTGCTTTCCGCGAGAATGGTCCCGCCGCGAATGGTCCCCCCTCTTCCGTCATCCTTCGTGAAATTCATTTTTCCCACGATTCTGTGTGCGATTCGTTTCGTTTTCCCAGCCCGCTCGCAGCAGCGAGAAAAGTCTTTCGCTCCGACGACGGGAGATTATACAACGACGCGAGGGGATCGCCGTTTTTTTTTTTTTTCTCCTTCGAACGCTCGCGGTAAAATACCTGTGAAACGTGTATTAAGGGGAAAGAGGATCCGTGTTCTTAATACTCGTCAAGCGTTGCAACTTGTTTTCTCCTTTTACGTCGTCACAGAGGAATTCTCGAGTGTTCGCGCGCGGACGATTTTTAGTTTACGTGTCAGACGACGCGCGTTCCTTTTTTGAATCGAACTCGTGCCAACACTTGCGGCAATTACAGTTATTATTAGATACCTCTAGTCTGTCCCTTTTCGGGACATCTTTGCTGCAAAGGAACAATGAAACTTCGCGTTCATTTTTAGCTGACGCTTGACAAAGTTTATAGAATATGTTTAAGTATAAAACGGATGCTTGAGGTCACGTGTATAATTGAAATCTCTGCAGAATTAATCCTCACCCGATTGTTGCGCCTCCGTATATGCTAATTGGCATCAATTATTCCGTTGCGATCGAATCGGAAAGATTCGCGATTGCGATAATTCACGAACCGATTCGCGATCGCGATTTGTGCACGACAACGTACGTTTAAATATTTAAGTGTAGAGATATAATACGCGCGAGTTATGAAATTGGCACGCTCGCGCAATTACGCGCCGAGACGGCTCGTGTTTACGTGCACGCGAAATGGAGACTAAAGGGATAACGTACGGGGTTGGAAAACGCGTTTCTCCTCGCGGCGGCGACCGTACGGGCTAATAGGATTAATCCGGCTCGCATTGAGATATCGTCCCTCGGAGGGTGCGTTCTTTCGCGTTTCCAAGTTAATCGTAGGTGGGCGCGCGAGGGTGCCTCTCTCACACGACGCGACTTTCGTTGTTCGAAAAGTCTTCCGGCATCCGTGGCATTCGAGGGGGAAATAAAGAAAATTTGCCGCAACGAGATTGCGTGCCGGGGATTCTTGGAGATTCCCCGGGCACGTCGAAGGTCAAATATGCAGCCGAACGAACCGATGCGGAGCGAGATGCACTCTAATTTTCACGATCGCGGATGCATGTTCCTCAAGTGAAAGAACGTCAATTATCCCGGCAGATAATATGTACTCGAATTTTTGCTGAAACTCGAGGAAAGTTTTACACCGCTGAGGTGTAGACCAGGTCGATGTTTATCCGAACGTCATTCTTATTGCGCGTATTATGCATTCCGCTCGCACGGGGTAAATCTCTTTGAGAAGCGTAGTGGAAATTGGAGAAATCTCGAGATGCTCGCGCCAGGAGCCCAGGCAAGTTTCTCCAGTTCGATGGAAAACTTGGGAATCGACGTGCACCACAGCGAAGGAGAGCCCCAGCAGCAGCAGCAGCAGCAGCAGCAGCGGCGGCAACCACCATCATCGGTATCGAAGCGAAACTTCTACCCCCGGAATTTTCAAAAGCCCCGCGCGCGCCGCCCCAGGGACCGCGTAAATTTTCCAACTTCGCACCGAGAATCGAATATAACCGAATAACCCGGTCACGCCGTTTGATCTCGAGAAATTCCAAGATAATTCCCTCGGCGATACCAACCTGGCCCCGTCTTCTATCTTCGGGAATCTCAACCAGGCCCGACTTTTCTCTCTCTCTCTCTCTCTATATATATATATATATATATATAGATAGATAGATAGATATTCTCTTTCCTCTTTCTCTTGTTCCGCTGCTGCTTCTTCGCGAATCTTGTCGCGCGATTCCCACGAAAACCCGTATTCCGCCAGAAATTGAGTTTTCTCGCCGTCGTGTTTCAACGCTCTGCTGAAACTACGATACAGATGTCATTTATCTTTTCCTCTTCATTTATATTCTTTGCACGGGCGCGTGCTATCCTCGCGTTCATCGTGCCCCTTATTTTTACCGCCAGCCACTTTCGTCGTTGCTTCGCGTGTTTATCTAAATACACACGTACACGCCTCTGAATGTAATTTTACAAAGAACACCGAACGAATGGCGTGCAACGATTTTCAATCGGAATAAATATCCACCGTTAACCAGAATTTGAATAATTTGAGCTTGTGAGAGAAGAAAGTTGTCAATTAATCGTACGTAATTAGGTAAAAACCGTCTTTGACGCAGGGTAGAAAAAAAAGATCATCTACCCGCGACAAATGGTGCAAATTGAAAGTTACGCGTTCCATACGGGTATAGTTGCACTTCATTAATGCGTCATTACAAGAGCACCAAATGAATGACGTATAACGATTATTAACTGTCGGATTTCCAATTGCAGTAAATACCTATAATTGACCCTCTGCAACTAGAATTTCGTTTATTTATAGGTGGAGGAGGCGATCAATTAATTACAGCTGTTTACTGTGGTACAATGGTGGGGAATGTATGTTCCTGTTCTTCCGCGCGTGATTTTCGAACGTTGTGCTCGCGCGTAGAAGAAACAGAAATTTTGGAAACGTCCAAAATGTACAACATTTATAATTCAGTGGATTTTTTGAACTAAAAGATATCTGTTGTCACTTGATCGTCTCTGTAGTGCATTTCGTGGCGACGAAATATAATTATCGTTGTGCTTATAGCGTACGAAAGCAATGAGATAACTTTTTCGGCACAGGGCGAAGTATTTCCTCGTAGTTACTCGTTACGGTAATGACACGATTCGAGAAAGTATTCTGCTTTCAAACGGAATTGGACTGTATTTTATTAATTAATGTCAAAACTACCGATTAAAACACGAAATTTCAGAGAAGCTTTGTACAATTAATACAAAAAAGAAAAAAAACTGCACGACTTGTACCCCAGTACGATTCGTCTCACTGAAAGTCCCAGAAGCAACTGTTCTGACTTTTTTGCCATAACATTTTGTTGATGTGCAAACATTTGAATCGATACAAAACAAGTTACAGGCGCGATCAGTACCAGACAACTCCACTCCCACTCGAGATTTACGCCACGCCCCCTCGTGAATCACGTGACCCAAATCAACCAATCGCTAATTTTCGTTGCACCTGAAGAGACCCCCGTTAAAATCACTTTCAGTAATAAAAATTACAAATTGCCCATTTTGACCAGTTGAAGAAAGTAATACGCTCTTCAGCTTATTGATGCATATTCGTTTGCAATGACAGTAAAGACAAAATTCCTAATAATATTTATAGAATACAGTACACACTGTTCGATGAACGAACAAAATTTTTAGTACGACTCATATTTTACACTGACAAAATCGAAAATCGCGTTTCTTTCTTTCCTCGAGTCGCGTCGCTATCTCGGCGAATCTCGCGCAACGGCTGCGAAGAGGGCGTACGGAAGCGCGCACGTACCACGAACGGAGATTTTATCAGCCTGGCGTTAACGGGCCCGCGGCTCGTATTTTAATTAACTCTAATTCGAGGCTAGGAAGCCTCGACGCGACGAGCTTCGGCCACGGAGGACAGAAGTGAAATAGTGTCGTTGGGGGGGGAGGCAAGGAACCGGGAGCCCTCGCGGAGGAGGACCGCGTTCTCGGTTCCTTGGTGCCGCGCGTTCGAAATTTATATTACAGCGAGAGACACGACGACGACGACGACGACGACGACGACGACGACGACGAGGAGGCCGCGCGTCACGAAAGCAATGTATATTCATTTGCACGCTTCCTAGTCGCTGCTGGCTCCCGTTTCTCCCGACCATTTACCCCCGGTATCGTATAGCCTACCCTCTTGTAAACGGTTTGTAACGATTTAGAACGTTCCGCAGTCGCCCCCTGCCCCCCTCGTGCCACCGATATGTGTAACACGAGCAAGGAACGCCACTTTCCGTGCGGTCGGATCTAACGTTCCACCGACAACAATCTCACGGATAGATGTTTCGTGCGGTCCGATCGATCCGTTCGGTGCCGGTTCCATTACCACCGAGTGTTTCTGAAATCGCGGCACGATTGGCCAGGTGGCCGGCGACTCTACGGGCGAGGACAAACTGCGACGATCGTACCCGGGACGATATTTTCTTCGTTCGAGACTCGGTTTTCTCGAGTTTGAAAATTCTTTTGCGTCCTGCGACCGGACGGAGCGTCAGTGATCGACGAAACGAAATTTCGCGAAAATAAGTCAGAGCGACGACGTACATTTCCATTTCCAGACTTGGGTTTTCGAGGCCGAAAAAAGTTTGAAAAATCTGTCAAGTACGCTCGAATTTCTCTAATTCCGGTCGAACTTTCTTGCCGCCTTTAAGGCTTCGTTTTCAACGAGGCAAACTTCGAGCGCGCTTAGCGCAACGTGCTCGCTCGATCAACTCTTCGAGTTGAATTTTTCCCCTCCTCGCAAATTGAAAATAAAATGTTGCGCCATAATTTTTTTTTTTTTTTTTTCGTTTTTTCCGCGCGTGAAGTAACCCTCTTCCGTCGATATCGCTCGTCCCTGTCCAGTCCAGAGTGAATCGAATTCGAGTGCCCGCACTTGGCAAACTTTCAAACTCGAAACTATAACATCAAACGGGAAAAACGAAAAATATCCGACCTATTTTTCGCCAATGACCGATGAGTTTCGCCAATCGCGTCGCGTCTGTGTTTATGGAGACGTTTGGCGATTAGTGGATCGGCGTAAATCGACGTCGCGTGAAACGTCGAACGCAAACTCGGCAGTGGCGGTGTCGCGCTGAAAATAGCACGCGGTTAATATTTAATTAGTCGGGTAATTTTATTCTTTCGTGCCGGTGCCGAACGTTCCGTATTCCGCATGCAAAATTGCTCTGAATATAAATTCGTCCCTTGCACGTACCGTTTCTCTCGTTCTTTTCCATTTTCCTTCCTTCCCCACCCCCCTCCTCCCCCCTTGTTACACGCTCGCTATCACCGGCTTCGATCAGCCTTCTATTTTTGCAAAAATTACGTATTCCAGTTTTCACCTGTATCGAGGTTATCGCGCTTGAAATAACGCCTACGCATTTATTCTACAAACATTTCCACCAAGTGGAAAGTTCTTTCTCTTTCTTCTCCTTCCGCTTCGCGTCTTTTCTTCCATTCCGGAGTCTCTTTTCAGCCGATTGCAAATAGTCGCCTTCTTCTTCGTGGTATTGACAGACTACCAGCGCCTCCGTATCGATAGTCCCTGATCCACTTTCCCCGAGTTTTTACGAGAAATTTGACGTTGACGCATTAAAGGACGCGGCCGAACGTTTTATTAGCTCCCCGACGATGAACAGCGGCACGTGTCTAATAAAAGCTTCAGCATGCACAAACTGCCGCACGTAGCTGAAACTCGCGGGCGGGCATCAATTTCGTTCCAATTTTCGCCTGTATTTCGTCAATACGCGAGAGGAAAATATACATATATTCCGCGAACTTTTCGTCCGCGCCTCCTGCGTGTAAAACAATTTTTTCCCAATAACGCGGAGAGCTTTTTGTTTTGGACGTTTTATATTTTGTATTTTCTCGCGTTAAATTGCATCCTGCGCGATCTCGCAGTTGGAAGTTTCTTACAAGCGAAGAAAAATCTGCGCGCGTAATTACTAGACGTCCCTATATATTCCGTTCGAACACTTTAATTTTCAAAGTTTGCTTCTTATTTTCGGCAAAATTATTCGGCATTTACTAATAGATGTCAGGTTTTGTAAATTCTTAATAGAGAAGTCATACCCGATAATTTCTCCCGGCACGGTGTCAATCTTTCAGCAAGTAAACCCATCGCTCGGAAATTGGAGTGTCTTTAAATTTCTATTTCTAATTTATCTCGCACGCTCGAGAAGCATTTACCCTTGGCGATAAATTCGTCAGCCCCTATAAAGTGTCTGTTGAATTTAAAAAAAAAAAAACTGTGTCAAAAGGTAACAAACTAGTGTTCCACGGTTCTAAATGTACCATAAATTACATTTAATCTATTCTTTCCAAAAAAGGAAGCTCCGCTTTAATAAATTCTAATTCGCCGCCATTGGTGAATGCCTCTGCGATATCGCGGAGATGGAACTGAAGTGGCTCAGAGGGGTTAATACGGAATACAGAGGAGGTTTTTCAGGCCGATTCGGTCGATCGATGGAGAACGGTTCTGGCTCTGTTGCTAATTACAGAGAGAGAGAGAGAGAGAGAGAGAGAGCCGAGCGAGCGAGATGCGCCTTGGAATTACGAGCAAAGTTTCTGCCCGTGTTCCGGACAACCGGTGGAAACGCGGCCCGTCACGCGAAAATTAACATGTAGAAATAATTAATCGCAATTGCCGAGTGTACGCGGTGGCGATTTATTGCGCGGCCGAGGGAACCGTTTCAGCGCGAAGGGATCTCCCGGAAATTTGTTGTTTGCGTTCCACATCTGGCGGCGGGGTTAACAACGAATTCCTTTCGAATTGCGTCCCCTCCCCCTCCCCCTCCCCCCTGCTCCGAGTCACGAGCAGCTCGCCACTTTTCCTTTCCGCCACGTCATCGCCCACGCCGCTGGTAAACGTTTGCCGCGATAATCGAATCGCGGTCGATATACCTTGAAAATTACTTGATTACAAGCCGCTGTTAAAGCGAACACGCGTCCCCCTCCCCCCTCTGTCAATGGAGAAAATAAACGATCGACATTGAAACGTGGCGCCGTCGTTCCTCTCTCTCTCTCTCTCTCTCTCTCTCTCGGTCGTCGTGTGGGTATTAACCTCTTTCGTTACGATCGTCGGCCGTGCGTGCTGGTTGCTCGGACACTGAATACCGAAACTGTTGAAATTTCGGCGAAACGAGATCCTAGCAACAATGAAGCCGGGGTTCGTTTGAAAGCTGGAAACCGCGCGCCAGGCGATAATATTAGGTTTAGACGAGGAAAATTCAATTCGTTCTCGCTTGATTATTCATGATCCAATCCGAGATATATTGTGTTTCAGAGGGGTGGGGAGGCTATCGATACCTAGTCGCCAGTTCGCTCGCGAATAGGATTTTTCGCTATTTTTACAATTTATAACGTCGAGGGGGGGAAGAGCAGAAGCTTGAAAATCTGAAACGAGCCGCCAGGTTTATTTTTACGCACGACGCTTCAACTAACAGTTGAAACATTCAGCGTTCGAATGTTAAATCCGAGCAACTGCAGATGGTGGACGTCGGACAACTGAGATGTATTTTAGAAGAAGATGTGCAAAATGGCATCGAAACTTTGTTATTAATCTTCTTACGTTCGGAAAATTGCTGGAAATACGTTTAATAGGAAAGTTAAAGACATCCCATCGTGCTCTGTCTAGTCGCGTGAATTAATAAAGAGGGATTGCAAACAAAAAACACTGCAACACAGCTCCGTTCACCGGCAAGAACTTTTGAACTTTCGAACTTTCAGACCGATGGCTCTTATAAATTTGAAATTTCGTTAACGAGTGCCTGAATCGTACAGAAATAATTGCCACGATTAAACACGCGATATTTTAAAATAATTTAATTGCACTTTCGTGCGCATCAATCATTTCGCTTTATTGAATCAACCCACTATTAAACCGTGGAACTCTGTTTACATAAACTCCGTGTATTTGATGAACCAGATTCGGGTCAATTTGCTTACTTGAACCCAAACGAAAAACCTTACACTTGAGAGAGAGAAGAGAATCAATCAGTGATGCCAAATATATAAACTATTTGTCTTGTAATTCTATTCTTTTTTAATGTAATAATATATTATGATATAATGATATAAATTTGTCTTGTAATTCTATTCTTTTTTGATTCTATTTTTTTTTTTAATATAATAATATATTATAATATAATAATATAAATTTGTCTTGTAATTCTATTTTTTTTCAATTCTATTCTTTTTTAATGTAATAATATATTATAATATAATAATATAAATTTGTCTTGTAATTCTATTTTTTTTTAATTCTATTCTTTTTTAATATAATATATTACAATATAATGATATAAATTTATCTTGTAATTCTATTCTTTTTAATTTTACTCTATTTTAAAGTTCAGATAAGGTGACACTTTATCGCAAGATACAAAAGTGGCTTGATACTTCGCTCGTCGATCGCAGAGTTGACCATCGAGCGAAGGCCTGCTATTCCCATTACGCGATGTACCCTTGAGCTCGATCAGTAGATATCGATTATGCAGTTTGGGGAGGAGGCCGGCTCGGTCTACCGCTTGGATTACCACGAATCTTCGACGATTTTCGTAATCCCTCTGCCACTGCCGAGTACCGAGTCCAAAGCCACGAGATATCGTTCATCCTCTCGAGAGCGAGATTACAAAAAATCAAAAGTCGCCGGTGATGTTTTCCTGCTTCTCTTTTTTCCAACCTGGACGCTTTCCCACGCTAGTTCCGACTAGCGTTAGAAGTCACTAGGCGCAGCTGTTGTACACGCGTCACTCGACGCGAATAATTGGATTTCCGAGCGATACGAAGCAAGATGTGGAATGCGGGTCCCGCATTATTTTCCTTCTCGTAAATATTCGATCGCCGGACCTCCGCAAACAAGACTCGGCGATTCAATTTCGAATTTTTCTACTCTGCGAGTATTCCCCTGTTCATCGATATACATATACATATATATATATATATATATATATTGTCGGCGCGGTTCTTTTTGTCGCAACGTTCGCCCGTTCAGCTGTTTTGGTTTCTCGATTCGCTCCAGGTATTCGTGAGCCGCTTCCGGTCGCTCGTTTTCCCGCGTCTTGCCGGAAGAAATAGCCAGGAAAAATTGCTCGCCCGATTTCTCCGCGAACGCGGCTACAGCGGTTAATCAATCGCTAATCATTTCTGTGAATTCGAATTGAAATTTCGAATTTCGTGAAATACAAGCAGTTTGTCAGGCGCTCTATTCTTTTTGAAGCGAAGCGAAACGGAAGAACATGTTTCTCAGATTTGGGAATTTTCTCACAGGTCAGAGATTTGTTCGAATCTAGCGTCAATTCAGTTGCTTCGGTATCGTTTGGTCGACACCAACCTTAAAACACGCGAAGAGATCATTGCTGAATTGTTTTTACTCATCTTCTTTAGAGAATTGCCTGAAAAGTGAATCAATAGTACATCTCAGATATCTCTGTCTTTTTTTTTTTTGGAGATATGAAGAAACTTTGTCAACTTTGTAAAGGACCATAATGCGATAAAAAAGAGCCACTTTTTTAAATCCACTCGACATCAATTCAATATTAAAAAACTACACGACTTGTACCCCAGTACGATTCGTCTCACTGAAAGGCCCAGAAGCAACTGGAAAGTTCTGACTAGGAAATGAAAACATTTGAATCGATAGAAAACAAATTACAGTCGCGATCGCTCGGTACAAGACTGGAGGTCTACTCCACTCCCTCTCGCGAATCACGTGACCCAAATCAACCAATCGCTAATTTTCGTTGCATCAGCGTTGCACCTGAAGAGGCCCCGATTTTCTGGCTTACCCCCGCTAAAATCACTTTCAGTGATAAAAAAAGAAAAACTATTTACTCGCGTATAAAGCAAACTATTAGTTTAAGAGATTTGTAAAATCTATCGTACGAAAGAGGAGGAGAAACAGATTCCTATTATTCTTGTTTTTCATGCATAATTCTTGTAAAATGAAATAAAGCGTAGCTACAGTTCCCTGTATATTGGAGTGACGCAGATCGTTTGCCAGATTAAAATGCATTTTGCACAATTCCGAACAAAGCTGATCTGTACTCGGGGAAGAATCGCGACGGACTCGTGAATTCTCGAGGCTATCGCGAAGAACGTGTTCTTCCTCCTCCTTTTTCTCTTCTCTTCTCTTCTCTTCTCTTTTCTTTTCTTGTCTCGGAAAAACTTCAAAGCGGTCCCCGGAGGAGTGGTTGCTGCGCGCTGGATACACACCGAGGGCCCCCCCCCCCCCCCCCCCCCCCCATTAATAAATTCATTTGCGCTTCCGTGTTTCGGCTGGCTCCTCAAAGGCGGCGCGCGGGCGAGCTCTCCTCTCTTTTCGCGGCCGGTTCTCCACCCAGCCGAGGGGTGGACGGGTGGAAAGAAAAATAGCACGTCGTTTCGGCTGTTTCGTCCAGGGCAGTTCGAACAGGAAGTCTCGAAGGCGAGCCACGTAACCGTACGTGCGCGTGTACATAGAAATATACGTGTAACTATAGGAGTAATCGGAGTAGCGACAGTAGCGCCGCGACGCGGCGTGTTATTGATCGGCACCCCTTTTCGCCACCCCTCGGTCCAAACCTTCCTTCCTTCCTTCCTTCTGCCGGTTGCCGGCACGCCACTCGGCAACGACTCGAAGGTTTACGTGATTCGCCAACGAGAATCCGAATACCACCGTGGCCGTGTCTTTTCTTTTGCCCTCGAAGATCAACGGGAGAGATCTGCCGTTTGGCTTGAATCGGCAACGAGCAGACGCGTGCACGTCTCGCGGTGTCTCGGAATTTTCGTCGGCGAACGGATACTTTGACCCATTTTTTTTTTTTTTTCTTTCGATCGATTTATATTGTAAATAGAGCGCCGGATGCTTTAATATTGGGATCGCGAAAGGGAGTACAACGAGAGATTCGCTCTCGATATTCTTCCGTCGTTACGCGTCCCATTTAGGTTTTATGACTTCACGAAATTTAAAGAGAAGTTACTTTGAATCACTGTTTGTTCAAGGAAGGACTAGCAAAGAATGAAATAAAAGTGCCGGGGACAGGGAGAAGTTTGTACGATAGAATAAAGAAGCGCAAAGCTTTGTTTGTGAAATTTGGGACGAGTACTTTCCTTTCAGAATTGGGAAGATTAAATGATATTTTCTGCAACGAGGAACCTGTTTTGCGTTACGGAGTCTGATTGACTAAAGCTAAAGCCATTTTTTGGAAATTTCTCACGGCGAATTATCTAGGATTAATTCGGAACAGTGCTTGCTTCAGTCTGTCTAAAAATCTCGATCATTTTCCATTTCTTCTTCATTTCAACTGTTAACGTGTTCATTGAATTGCAACGGGTGTTTGAAAATTGTAAAAATGGCAAATAGAATTCGAACCTGCATAAAGGTGAAATTCTTGTTGCGAACATACTTACACAGAACAAAGAAATTGAAAAAAAGAGACGGAAAGAAAAATATAATTTTTCCTGAGTAATCAATTGAAAGATTTGCAGCAAGGAGGAGACCGTCCCACTTTTAAGCGTCTTTTGTTACACATCCTGTTCGATAAAAAAGAAAAAAAGGCTCTGATCTGTCACTTGGTACTCAAAGCAAGAATTTATTGGGTTGTCCGGAAAGTTTGTGCCGATTTAATATAAATTAATATTTAAATTTAATATTTAATAAATGTATACTAAAATTTAAATCTTCTGCGTTTCAATTTTTCTTCAAAATCGGCAATATTAACGCAAGTGTTAATTGAGTCACTTGGTACTCGAAATACCAAATATCAGTTGATTTTTCATTGTTCGTTAAAATTGTATTTTTTTTTTTTCTTGGTTTGTTAAAATCGAAAGTGAAGCTACCTCATTGTTGCGACAATTGTAAAACTTGGCGCGCAAGTGGCAATAAACGTTGGAGTCCGAGCGGACGTTTACGCGACAAAGAGAAACAGCCGCCGTCCCAATTCGCAAATTGGATTCCGGAGAATTACGCCGGCTGGTTGGCCCGACTGGCCCGTTTTGCACGCCGCGCGATTAGTGCCTCCTTTGGGGATCGCCTCGCGACGAAACGTCCGCCGATGGAATTTCGCGTAAAACTCGAACGAGAAACCATCGGATCTCCTCTCCTCGCCCGTCTGCTACTCTCGTCCTTGAGAGTTTCCTCTCGTCCAACAGATATTTCCATCGAAAGGCATTATCGTAGACATGGGCGTTCGACGAACAAGATTTCCCCCGGAACAGTATTTAACGTTCGATCTCTCTCTCTCTCTCTCTCTCGACCGGTCGTCGTCTCTCCATAGCCGGGGAGATTTGTGATCGAAGAAGGCGAAGAGAAAGAGAAAGAACGGAATAACGCCGACCCAATTCGTAAATTGGATCCGTACGTTAGGATACGGCAGTTCTTCGCCCTCTTCGATCGTTCTCCTGGTTAGACGTCGACGAAACGCGGCGGCGCTCGCTGGGAAATCGGGCCACGTGCACGGAACTCGTTAAAACGCGTGTCTTTGCGCGATCGCGATGTCTGTCGCCAACTCGTGCGATCAACGTGATCGCAGCACCATTTACACAATTAAGCAGGACGACAGTAACGAAACGCCGAAGGGTAACGCAAGGAGACGTTTTGGAGACGAAAGAAAATTTCCCTCGCTCTCGACGAGATCCCTCGTCATTTCGTCATTTCGTCACGCGTGCTCTTTACAATCGAACGGGACGACGCAAGTGTTTCGAGAAAGGGACGGAAATTTTCTCTCGCGCTCCCTCCCTCCTTGGTCCCCTCGGTCATCGGCGAAAGGAAATCGAGTTTTTTTTTATTTTTTATTTTTGGCCGGCAGGAATTTGAAACGCAAAAACCGTACAATCAGATTTCGGATTTGTCGATATACGGACACAACAAAGATACGTGGCGGAAAAAATACACGGGCGGAAAAATATCTACACGGTGTATATGGCCGAATAATCGCGGGGTTCTTTCCCGCGCGCGTCCCGGCTACCCGCGGCGGATAAATATTGGATAGGCGGGCGGAAAGTTGGCCAGTTTGTAGTTTCTGTTGATTTTCACAACGGCTGCTCCAACGCAAACGTTAGAAAAGTAATAGGCGCGCAAACAGCGGCCATCGCGGCCACGTAAGTTTGAACAAAGAGAATTTTCACTGGCGAACTGGAGGATCGTTCGATCGCGGTCAATTGTCGCGTTTTGTTTTCTCTGCGGAGTATACGCGCGCTTCGTTGGAACGCTGCGAGCCAATTTCAGTGTTTGTACGTCAACGTCGTTGTAATTTCAAAGCATGCGCTGCTTTCTCCTTATCCCGGGTGATCAGCAGCGACGAGCATTCGATAGACTTTCTCTGCGATACAGCGATCTCGTTCCTTACTCGTTAGTCACCCGCGGTTATCGATCCTTCTTTGCTCGCCATCGGGCTCTTCGCGCCTCTGGAAAAATCGGGGATTTACACCGATACAACGAAGCGGCATCCTTATCGATAAATCGCGAACGCGACGTTTGAGAGTCGCGTACAGAGAGAGAGAGCAGAAACGTGCTTCGTCGAATCAAGGAAATCTACGTCGCGCTGAAAACCATCGAGGCAGAAGAACACGTATACTAAAGGTATTCAGTTCGAAAACTGTTTTGTTGGAAAAATTAGAGATGGCGACCCTTTGAGAAATGTATAAAATATATACAGGGTGATTCACGCAACTTGTACACCTAAAATAAAGACCCCTTTAAATTGCACGTTTAATGAAAAATTGTTTAGTGCAAAAGTTGCACGATGAGTTCACGATGACCCTTTGAAAAATATAATATATAAACTGTGATAATTAAAGTCTGGCTGATATGACGAAACGTCGATATCAAACTATTGCGAAGATCTTAGTTGTCCCGATATCAGTTGGTAAATCGGAAAGTTCGCGATGACAAATATAGACTTTGAAAAATAATTAACGAGAAAGTAGTTGCACGATATCGAGAAGATGTTTTAAAGAATCTAGATGTGATACCGTGAAACGTCGATATCAAATTTTGTGCTATTTATAGTACCCTTTGTAGTAGGTTATCGCCTTCAACAGCTGCGTAGACAGAGCCTGGATAAAACGAAGCAGACGATCTCGACCATACGTGATTACGTACACACTGTGTAATTGTTTCGCCGTTTACCGCCGGCACTCGAAGCTTTTTACCCGCGATTTTTCCCATCAGATCGGAAGAAGGTCACGCGTTCGACGCGATCTCTCGAAAACGTTCCAGTTACTGAAATCGAATCGTTCGAGACCAAATCGGGCCCTCGAATCAAGCTCCGATTTTCGTCCGTTCATATCGCACGTGTTTTCCCTTTTTTTTTCTCTCTTTTTGTCCACCGGTTCCTTTTTCCAAAGCCAGCTGTGTATTTGCATGGCCACTAATTAATGGCGCAGAGCAAAGCAGCAAAAAACAGGAGCAACGTTCGAGATAAAAGCAGAGCCAGAAGCAGATTGTGCGCGATCCGCGTATTCGCTATATCGTTCCATTACTTTGTAATTAATATAACGCTGTTGATCCCTTTTACCGAATAAGCATTCGGGCTAATTCACGCGCAAAGGCGGGATCGATCCTCTCTCTGAAGCGGGAAACACCTTTCAAAATGTTGTGTGAAATATTGCGATAATGACTAGCGATTCGACCGTATTGAAGTCTGTTTCGTATACACAAATTTTATATTATCACTGAAAGATTTTAGCGAGGAAAGATTTTAACCCAGAAATCGGGCCTCTTGAGGTGCAACGCTGATGCAACGAAAATTAGCGATTGGTTGATTTGGGTCACGTGATTCGTGAGGAGGCGTGGCGTAGACCTCGAGTAGGAGTGGCGTTGTCTGGTACTGAGCAATCGCGCCTGTAATTTGTTTTGTATCGATTCAAATGTTTTCATTTCCTAGTCAGAACAGTTGCTTCTGGACCTTTCAGTGAAACGAATCGTACTGGGGTAGCTTTTTCTTGATATTGGTTCTTTCACGCAAACTTTTCATATCTTTTACGAATATAAAATTGTATTTTAATATTTTGACATTGGTTCTTGTTCTTTGACAGAGGAGGTATTATTCTTTGGATTCTTTTTATATTTATCTGCTGTGCTGTCTATCATTTTCATTCATCGAAACGTCGAAGCACTTTCCTTTGCACGAAGTTAAACAGTTAAATCGTGCGAGGCCAACCCTTAGGTCTCTCCGATCTACCGCTATCGATCCATTCTCTCGAGGCTGAGAGTTATATTTCTACGGAAATGGTCTGTTCTCCTCAGAGTCCTCGCCGCTGTGGAGTAGCTGAAACGGCGAATAAGTCGGACGAGCACGGAGGAAATACAAAAATTCATCCGTTGCCGGGGACGCGATGGGGGACTGAGATTGGAAGTTGCACTCGCAATGTAAATATGTACGCGCAATCGAAACAATGGAACGATATTTGACGTGGATCGGGATTTATAAGAAAAATTCCATCCCCGCGATCGGCCGAGGCTCTTTCTACGTCGGTCGCCTGTAGCACAGAGTCCCGGTGGTCAGGTTAATTTCCTCGGTAGCTCGCGCGACCATTCGTTTCGATCCTTTTGCCCCTTCTCGCGCGGCAAACAATTAGGACGGCCGAGAAACAAGCTGCCGGGGAGGTCCCAGCGGATCGTGGACTGATCGAGCGACCGATCGGGAGAGAAGCGAGAGCGGTTGGCTGGCGTTCGACAGGTAATCGATCCCAAAATTACGAAAAACTCCGGCGACACAGCCTCCACACGGGCGCTCCGCTTCTCTCCTGTTCCTCGTCCTCCTCTTTCTCCTCTTTCTCCTTCCGCGCGAAAATTCCCGGAGGAACACCGCGGTGGCGCGCGCGCGCGCGTTCAGGGCAACGCCGGCCCTGAAAGGGAGGTCGAACGCGATAAATTTTCGAATTGGGATTAATGTCCTTTCGCGCGGCCGATAATCCCCTAAACACCGCTATCTCGACGAGATGGCCACGGAGAGCGAGCTCGAAATTCGATTCACCCCTCCCCGACAAATTACACCGCGGATCTAACCTAAATATGTACGTATTGTCGAGTTCGGGCAAGGCGGATCAATCGGTTCGATCGATTTCGCGAAAAGCCAACGAGTTTTCGACGGACAAATCGTTTGCGATCGTTGCGCAACGAGGAGAGACAGAGAGAGAGACGATTCCACGGTGCTATTTTAGTCGGGGATCGTCGAACCGTCGTTCCAGCCGGCTGGAGACACGCGTTAACCGCCCGACCAGTCTGACCGACGATTAACCTCGCCTTGGCGTGGTTAACGCGCGCTGTTATTTTTATTTCGCCGCACGGCCGATCTCCTCGCTTCGCTCGATAATTATTCTCGCTTGCCGGGACGGGCGCGCGCGAGCCGGCTCTACCCTGTTTGCAGCAGCTCGCTTCATTAACTCCGCTTGCCGGAAATTCGGAATCACCAGTCGCGGCGCGTCCCTCGCGTCCGGCTAGCGATCCGCTGGTATCGACGATGTTGTCGACCGTGTTTCCTCGAGTTCAAAAAAGAATCACGATTCGCCAAAAAATTCACCTGTAACTTTCGAATCTGTGTTTTTCGAAGCGTGCTTCGAAACTTCGGCAATATCGTGGTAATAACTCGAAAGTTGCACTTGACGAATGATTCGTAACAAGTTATTCGTTGTTAGTCGTTGAATTTTCAATTGGAGCAAACGACTGTAATTAACCCTCCGCTACCAGAATTTCAGCTGCTTGCTGGTGAAACGGAGAAGCGTGTTCTTGCTTCTATCTACACGCGATTCTCAAACGGTTGCGTGTGTTGAAAAGTTAAAAAGTGAGAAAATGTCACGCCAAGTGTCGTTCGTGTGTAGCGAATCCTCTGAATTAAAGATGTGTCGTCAATTTGTCTTTGAAAAAATCCATCCTGATAAGATGAATAATTGAATTTGCAAATATACTTGCTTTAATTACGGACAGTCTACTCTCCAGTGTATTAACATTTAATTTTATTTAATCTTGCGCACTTTATTGTGCAGTGTCACAAATTGAAACAAGTCGTTCCTTTCCAAAGTTTCGAGACATGTTTTATTTTTATTTTTCCTTTAAAATTGTTAATATATTGTACAAGAATGTTTTAAATCGACACTCAAGAGGCAGTTGTTTGATTGAATATCGCATGTGAAACACAGCTCTTTCAATCCGGTCCCCCCCAAAAAAACACCGCCTTGATTACAAAATAAATAATTATAAAATAAGTAATAGTTAAAATCTAACAACGTTGAAATAAAATATATATAGTAACATTTAAGAATGTGAATTAAATGCATTGTACAAAATTTCCTTGTTGCTTCAAAAATATGCAGGCCCTGGGAGCAGATTTGGCGCGCCGAGCGCGGTGCACAATGTATTTTAAGATTACGCGGTGGATCGCCTCGGATGCTCGAGGAGCGAGATGCAGCTTTCGACAAACTGCCGGTCAGGGAATAGGCGTTCGCGGGTTAATGGACAGCCCTCGTTATCGTTATTGCGAAACTGATTAGGTTAATGCTCGGGCGTTTCTCAGAGGTTTCCCCCGTGAATGCTCCCGGAACGCGGGCTAACGTTACGAGAAAAGTTAGCCGTTCAGCGAGAAGAAGGATCGACGGTGTTCAGCGAACGATTCGCGGAACAACGAAAGTGATAGCGGTGAATCAGACGATTCGGTGGGCGCCGCCGCTGTGCTTGTTCGAGTTAATCCACAAAGATGAAATTCATTTCGACTAACAAGCCCGGATTTCTCGAGGATTACGTTGGCCGACTATGCGCGATTTAATCGCGTATCGATCTTTGTCCCGTTTTCTTTTTATCACTGAAAGCGATTTTAGCGGGGGTAACCCAGAAAGGTGCAACGCTGATGCAACGAAAATTAGCGATTGGTTGATTTGGGTCACGTGATTCGCGAGGGGGCGTGGCGTTGTCTGGTACTGAGCGATCGCGCCTGTAATTTGTTTTGTATCGATTCAAATGTTTGCATATCAAAAAGGTCGTCTTCATTTCCTAGTCAGAACAGTTGCTTCTGAGCAATAAGACGAATCGTACCGGGGTACAAGTCCTGCAGTTTTTTCTTTGCTCTGATCGATCGAGACACGGTCTGGCGTGCTGCTCTTGCGGACGACTTACGTAAGCGGGATCGATCCCGCGCTTCGAGAACCAGTTTCTCCAGCGCATAAACGGTTCGCGCTCGTGTGTTTGTTGGCGATCGGTGCCCGTTGATAAAACGTAGCACGCGTGAACGACGGTCGCGAGCTTGATCGCGATACGCGCCTCCCGGTGGAAAGTGAATTCGATCGAGTTGAGCAACGGAAGGCTGCGAACGGCCGCGCGCGACGAAATCCCGAAAAAGTCGAGCAATTAGCGAGCGAGCGGACTCGACCTGTGAGGATCGATCGGTGAATATTTCAGCAACTGAAATATTTTAGTGGCAAGTCGGAGGCACGACTTTGAACGAAATTGAACCGCGAGAACGTGGGTCGCGTGCGCGCGTTCCATACTGATCGCTCGGCCGGATATCGCGGGCCGATTTAAGGATTCCGACGCGTTGTAAACAGGCCTGCTCGGCGCGGATAAACGTGAGCGTGTCCAGCGAGTGCGACGAAGGAGGTCCGCCGACGACCGTAAGCGTATAAACAAACGAGCCGCGTCTTATCGCCGCGCGACTGCATTTTACTACTCGGAACGGCTTTCACCGAGCCACGCCAAGCGCGTCGTAGAGATGCTTGGACGATGCTTTACGACGCGAGGTTCGCTTGCTCGAAACGATCTCCCGAGCTTTCCTCCTCGTTCCGAGGGTCGCCGCTTCGAAACACCACCAGAGTGTCGCGGTGCTCTCCTTTTCGTTGCATCATTTATCCGCGCTCGAAGCGCGGAAACAACAGCGGAATTGGGACTCGCTGCGAGACACTCGGCGCTCGATGGCTTTCGCGTTTCGTTTCCAACGACTCGATCGAATTACAGCGGGACTTTTTGCGTTTAAATTTTCAGCGAACTCGTTTACTCTTTTATCCGGGTGTTGAACCGACTCCGAGACGGGGCGCGGTTCTCTCGCGAGCTACCGCGGAGTGAACTCGGACAAAAATCGCCGGAAGTGGAGGATCGTTAGGCGCGTCCCCGAGGCAACGAGCGTCCGCAAAGAAGTCGCGTTTTTTCTTTCCTTCTTTTTTTTTCTCTTTTTTCTTTTTTTTTTTCTTACCTCTCGCAAACGATCCGTCTTCTCTCTTTGTTCAATCAGATTCGTTCTCGATCGTCCACGTTGCGAAGATTAACCCGAGCTCGACGGGGGATCTCAATCGGACACGCGAACGATTGAGGGGCAAGTGGGAAAATGGTGGTACCTACCACACGTGCGCGTGTATTTCAGCAGACGCGAGATAGAAATCGGTCGATCGTCCTTTGTCGGTGGGAGCGGATCGTTAAAAACTGGTGAAAAAAATTGGTTAACGAGGCACGAGACATCCGGAGTGTTTCGTTACCTTTGATTGCGTTTCGCGTAACGCGAGCCCGGCTAACGGGGGAGATTCTCTCGTGAAAACTTTTAATTAATAGTATCGAGGAGAGGAAAAGAGCTTTCCATTAAACGTTTCGAACCCGAAGATAAATTCGTCCGATCGGAGGAGAACAGGTAACGTCTCGAGGGAACGAGCGTTTTTCGCCGACGAGAAAGAATAACAGAAAAAAGAAAACTGCACGTCTCGTACCCCAGTACGATCCAGTTCTCACTGAAAGGCCCAGAAGCAACTGTTCTGGCTAGGAAATGAAGAAATTTTTATCGATACGCAAACATTTGAATCGATAGAAAACAAATTACAGGCGCGATCGCCACGCCCCCTCGCGAATCACGTGACCCGAATCAACCAATCGCTAATTTTCGTTGCATCAGCGTTGCACCTGAAGATTTGTGCGCCCGATTTTCTGGGTTACCCCGGCTAAAATCACCTTCAGTGATAGAAAAAAAAATGCTCGGTCTCGATCCGAGTCGTTTACAACGTGGCCGGGACCCAGTTCGAAGCACTGGAGAGAGAGGGAGACAAAGAGTGAGAGAGATTTTTTTCGCCAACGTTGGAACGTACGTTCGTTCGGTCGGTGGCGCTGCCTTCAAATCCGATTTCGATGGTAAAACACGCTTCTGCACTCGACGCGAAACTTTCCTTCGCGTTTCCCCTTTGTTTCCGCGCTCGCCTCGCCACGTCCCCGGAAAATTGGCCGAGTGAAACTGCGCGCCGGCTCGTATAACTTATTTAAATCGCTTTTATAAGCTCCGCCGTGCGTTCGCCCGGCGTGCGTCGCCGTTCGCAAAGGGAACGATTAACGAACGCCCCGATATCGTAATCCGTGTCCCTGCGCTTCTCTACGCTCCCGTGAATTTTACAACGCGAGCTCCAACGACGCTCGAAAAATTCGCGCGACGCGTCGCCCGCCGGTCTCTCTCCGATGGATTTCTCGTCGGAATCGATTGTTTCGCGGGAGGGGGAACGACGTGTTCGTTCGTAGAGTGCTCGAAATCAACCGATTGGATAATAAAAAACAGTCGTCGAGAATTTATTCGCGAGATATAATTTTCCTTACACGTACGTATCTTCCAAGTTTTTAGAAATTTGATATTAAATCATCGTGTACACGTCTCTTCTCGAAGCGACAAAATACTCACAATTCTCTAGACAGTTGGTCAACCATCGCACGCGTGTCAAGTTCATTAATTATAGCTAATTTAGACTAAATATTTGAGAGCAAACCTCTTGTAACGGAAGAAAAAGGAAGCTACGGTGTAATCTCTCGAGTTGGGGCAACAACTACGCCAATAAGAAAATTACGTCGAGCTCTCGAATGTCCGAAATACCGCGAATACGAGAGTGGCTCGCCGTGTTCGCGAAAACAATCTCGCGATCACGGTGCGTCGGTCGAGGAAATCATGCAGTTGTCCGAAATCACTAGCTCGTTCGATGTATGCAGACCGCGTATCGATTTCGACAAACGAGCACGAAGAATAGCCGAGACCGTGTGTGTGTGTATTTTCTAAACGAAATGCGCAGCGACCAACCCCCGCACATGCGCGTGTGCGCGACGCGGGGGCGTGCGACGCGCACGTACGTACGAGCGAGAACAAGGCGCGTACGCGTGTTCTCGAAGCCAGCCCGTGCTCCCGTATATCATTTTATAACTGTAATGGGAGAAACGACGCGAGCAACAGATGCTGCGATTACCGTCGCGACCGCAACCGACGCGTCAGGCTGCTACACGACCGGCGACAACCGCTGGCTTCGTCCTTTCGCTGTCCGGCGCGAATTTCCGAAAGACGCGCGAGCGCCTCTTTAGGCTCGGGAGAAACGTCGCTTCGTGGGAAAGTTCAAAAACGCTCGAACCTTTAGGCAAATGTGAGACAGTAACGAAACTAAACTGTGTGGTTTATTAATGTTTAGGAACATTAATGAGAGGAAAATTGTATTAACCAGAATATGGCGATGACAAAGAAATGTTAAGCTGTCTTAATAACTCTGTCGAAATTCTGCCAAACAAGAGAGAAAAATCTCACTCTCAATATCTCTGTTTTCACACACTGCTCGTATTTTACATCTCGCAAGGAAACACATCAAAGTCGGAATCGCCAATTTTGATAAAATTTGGCACGAATGTAGTTTTCGACCCGTATTTTTTTATCGGCAATGGTCAATATTGCATGTGAAACATATTTTTGTCAAATATTTCGGATGTTATCAAAGACACCGTTTTAAATTGATAAAAAAAATTATATTTTTGATAAGTTTTTCCAAGTAAATGTCAACAAATTTTCTCGAATACTATATATTCAAACGCAAATTACGGATAAAATGGAATCTTGATTTTTTTCGTCACAAAAAAGTTCGTTCATTTTCAAATCTTGCTAGAATTAGGACGAGTGCCAAATTTGGTTTCTTTCTCGTAATCTAATGTAATTTGCTTGATAGTAATAATGGAACTGGATAATTTTTTTCCTGCTCTCGTCGAGTTGTTACGTTTCACGCTTGAACTTGAATAACTTGAACGTAAATGGATAAATGTTACAAATGGACGAGCTCGTTTTTCTACACGCAGAGAGACAGAGAGTCGCGGAGAATTTAATTGTAGCTATTTGCTCCGATTGAAAATCTGTCGACCGATGATTATTAGATGTCGTTCGTTTGGTGTGTTTTTTTTTTCTCCCCCCCCCCTTTCTTTTTTCAACGGTGCGCAATGACGGACACACGAGTCTGGAAACGACCTTTGATTTGCCCCGGGCGCGACGAAACTATCGGCGAGGATCGCGATTACAGGGTACACCGGACGCCGAATGTCGAGCCGAGGCGCGCGTGTGAAAATCGAACTCCAGTCCGGTTGAAACCGTACCGCGGGGTTTCCGAAGGATCTCGCACCCGGGGTGTTCGAGTGCAACGCGACAACGCGCGGGTCACCGGCGACCGGTGTCCCGCCGCGTGATTTATTAGCCGCGGTATTAGCGAATTCACGGCGCGCCGTTATAAGTTATAAATCATATTTAATTGCGTTCTCGCGGCTGTCACGTGGGAACAGGAAACCCGCGAGTTCGCGAGACCCGTTTCGTTCGAAAGTCGGCCACCGGGGAAATTGCGTCGCCGGGCGATCGCTTGTTTTTCACGCGCGGCAAGGGGCAATAACTCGCCGCGATCGCCGAGAGGCTTCTTAGAGAGAGAGAGAGAGAGATAGAAACAGAGGAAAGAAACCACCGTCTTCGAAGGGGGGGGGGGAGAGAGAGGGATTGGGAAATTTCTACGACGCCGGTCGTCCATCTTCGACCTCGGAACGATTCCGCCGGATAACGCGTCGACGTCGTCAAATATTTATCCTTTGTGGGATAGCTGGAAATATTTTCACCATCGATCGCGCTCGCGGTGCGTCCTCCCTCCTCGCCTTCCACAGAAATCCAACCGTACGTTGCATCGACGTAGACTCGCTCGATATCCATAATGCATCCCTGTCTCTCTTTCCCTCTCCGTCTCTGTCTCTCTCGCCTGCCGGAGATTCGTTTAAAAGATTGAATTCGACGGAGACGCGGCTCGAATAGCCGAGTCATCGTGGATCGTGCGTTTTCTTTCTCCTACGGAAACAGAAAGAAAGAGAGAGAGAGAGAAAGAGAGAGAGCTCTCGACGGCGACGCGGGCGAATCGACCCATCGGGTAGAGACGATGCGAAGAAAAAGAAAAAAGAGGAGGAAAGGGTCTCTCTCTCCTAGGTATGTATAGGGAGATGCGGCAGTCGAGCTTCACCTGTCGCAACCTCGCTTTCTAGGACTCTTGCCAAGTATACAGGAGTCCCGATCGATGCCAAGTACCCAGGGCTCCAGGCTAATCAAAACGTCGTCGTTCGTGTAGTGCAGCCGACGTATCGTTGCTGTGCAACCTCTCTCGTCCGCCGTTACCGGCACCGGGGAATCTGTAAAATTCGCTAAAGACTCGTCCCTTTCTACGATCCCCCTCCCCCCTCCCCTTCCCCCTCCCCCTCTCGCGGGAGATCCGCCGCAATCTCCCGAGCAGCCCCGATCTAATCACGCACGGTATGCAATTGCCGTGCAAATCTGCCGGAATTTAGCCTTTCCGTCTTTCCTTTATCTACCGATCTGTCTCGGCCCCCTCTCCGGCAGTCGGGGAATTCGTTTTGCACTCGCCCGTCGGCCGGTTATTTATGAAATTTCCCTGTAAAAACTCGCCTCGAACGAAATGCCAGGCCGCTGCGCGAGTAGTCCAGTTTTAAACGATACCGACGGCGTACGAGTTTCATCGATTATATCTCTCCAGCCTCCACTGCTGGCAAATATTTTCCCCAACGTTCTGCAAACTCTCCGTCGAGAAAAAAGAAAGAACGCGACGAGGAGCTTCGTTCGCGCGAATTTTTGTTCCAGCTAGCAAAGCGTGTCTTCCTGACTCTGATTTCGTTGTGTCGCCTCGATCGTTCAAGTTGTCGACTGGACAACTACGGACAGAGGGTACGGACGAGTATCGATTTGTATTTGGCCCGCGCGCACGACCGGGACTGTCCACGATGTCTGTAAGTCTAGACGAGAGACAGTCGAGCGCAAAGAGTTAGATCATCCAGCGTTTATCCGAGTCGCCTTCTCGCTCCATTTGTCTTCCTCCCATTTTTTGCCTTCCACGTCGCAGCGGACGTGGATGCGCGCCAGGACCGAATTTTCGCAACGCGCGAGTACACCCTCCTCCGTCCGCCCGTTCGTCTCTTCGTTCTTCTTCTTTTCCGCGGAGAGACAAGGGTAGATCGCCGGGAATCCGGTGGACAAATGTCGGTTCGCTGCGACATTCCCCTCCCCCGTCGAAATATTCCTCAAGAAGGAGAGAAAGTACTCGTTTTTCTTTTTTTCTCCCACCGACTTCAATTTCAATTTCGGCGAGTCGTTGATCCGAAAAAAAAAGAAAAAAGAAGAAAAAAGGGAGACGAGCTACCAAGTCGAGTCGTCGTCGCGTTTTGGCCTCTTCTCCGACGTGTTTCGGAACTTTCGGAGCTTAGGTGAACTCTGGTTCACCTAGTCCGCTGGCTACCCAAAGTTCAAAGTTCCTCGTGCTCGCGCGTTATTTCGCGCAACAATGCACCTTCGAGTTTGCGACAATTACCGGGCTGACTAGCTTGCCGGCCGGTCACGTTGCGTTACGTGATTCGTTAAGCGCGCGATTAACGCTCGAGCACGGGCGAGCGTCGGCGAACGCGTGCCACGTTCCTCTCGTCGTCATTGCCCGATTAAGTGAAAATCTTCCCAGAAGTGAACGACCCGATCCGACCGCTCCTTTCCTCGAAGATTTAAAACTCTTACGTTTGAACGAACAAATTTGGATAGATATGTTGCTCCTTGCCTATGTATCCATCACGTTTCTAAATAATCGTTCTTACAAATTGTGATGTGTCTCTTTTTCTTTTTTTTTAAATCCTCTAGTTTCTACCAAAAGTGATACGGTATACTTATAGTACAAAAAATTCTGACTAGGAAACGAAGACGATTTTTTCGCCATAAAATTTTATTGACATGCAAACATTTGAATCGACACAAAACAAATTACAGGCGCGATCGCTCAGTACCAGACAACGCCACGCCTCCTCGCGAATCACGTGACCCAAATCAACCAATCGCTAATTTTCGTTGCATCAGCGTTGCACCTGAAGATTTGTCCGCCCGATTTTCTGGGTTACCCCGGCTAAAATCACTTTCAGTGATAATAAATGAAATACAAACAACTAAATTTTTCAGTTTGACGTACTCTAAGAAGAATTTAAATTCAAGAAACAGTGTATCATAGACTGCGGCGAGAGTGTCCACGTTGTTTCGAGGTGCAGCAGTGTACGTCTCGGCGCGTTGATTCGTCTGGCAGACCTTCACCGATACACGCTCGCGAGGACGTGCTCGAACGACTCTGGCAGCGAGACGAGCTTGGCAAAACGGGTCTACGCGCGTGTTATCGATCCGCGAGCGTTTCACGGCACGGTCGACTCCGCGTTTTCGTACCTTCCAGCTGGAGATAATGGAACGAACGTGAAGCACGCACCGCAAACGGCTCCTATAAAACATCGGTCGGATAACGGCCGCGACCGGTCCACGGTAAAAAGATCGTGGTCGAGGACAAGGCTCGGATCGGTCGAGTTCTCGCCGATTACGGGGAGAACGACTGTTCCGTACGCGGTGTTCTGCGGTGGAGCGGGCGAGGGTTATATAATCGGCGGGTGTTACGCCGCGAGTCTCGTAACACGTGTTACTGACGCGGCTGCCACGATTTACGAGGATCGATCTCGCCGTTCCTTTTCTTTTCTTTTTTTTTTTTTTTTTCACGCTCGTTCTCCTTGCAACGGCGAACTTGGCCGTAAATTATGGCCACTCGGGCCCCCCTCTCGTCCTTGCCACCCCCTCTTTCGCAGCCATCGCGCGCTTAAGTATTCAGCATCGGGCCACTTACGCGTTCGTTCGATGCATTTTTATGCGGCTGATTATCTTTTTCCTGTTCCCCTTCCTCCCCTTCCGGCCCACCCTATCCACCGTTCCTCGAACTGCGCCTCTCGCCGGGCAGGAGATTATGGATTCACGGCTAACGCGACTTCCGCGATCGTTACCCTCGTCGGGGATCCGGAATAAAAGCGGCTCGCGATTGCCTCCCTCCCCTCCCAGTTGTCCTTTTTTGCGTCGTTAAATATCGAGCCGATTTTTCATTTTTTTTCTCTTTTTTTCTTTTTTGTTCGCGAACGTCGAGACGAGACGTGATCGTGAGTGGTGCACCTAACTGGTTGGCAGCTTGTTTTTAAATTAGAGGGCGAAGCACGCGCCGGGAACGGTATAAAACGGTGTGGAAGCTGAATTCTGTTCCAGCAGGAGTTAACGGTCGGAAACGCAGTTGGTCGTTAAGCGCTTTTCAGCGGATGCCGCGAAGACGGTCGTTTCGCGATACAGTCGCCGCGCCGGGCCGTTGTTTTACGATCGTCGCGGAAACGCGAATCACGACCCCGTAAAGACGTTCGCTGTTTATCGAACGTCGTTCCACTCGCTGTGCGCCTTCTCCCTCCTGTAATTTTCGGACACTTTGAGCTGCCCGTGATATCGATATGATAATAGATAAGTTACGGATGTAAAAATATTATACAGAGTCAGCAAGAGACGTGCAAAAGTAACAAACAGGGGGTGAAATATGAATTTCGAGAATAAATTTAATTAATATTAAATCGATCTGGTTGCAGCGAATAATCAAATTGGACTACTTTATTAGACCGGGTTATTTTTGCGAGAGGTAAGAGAAGCAGGGAAATAGTATTATATTTCTAGTATTCTTAGCTTTTAACCGACAGAGTAAGTAAGTTTCACAGTTCGAATTTTTGCCAGCTTTCTTGGCCTTAATTAGGGAAATCAAGTCAGTGCGAAATTAGCGAGAATAAATGGATTTCCGTCGCAGGCATTGTCTCTCGTTTGTTTCATTTAATAGAATAATTTCGAAATAATTCCCGTGACGATACATCTTCATAGCCGTTTTCTTCTTCGTCTACTTAAGCACGAACAATACTTCAATTACAGTTTGCAATCGTACTCTCTGCTTTTTATTAAACACGTTTAACATCACTTTCTAACGAACGTGGAAAGACAATGACTCGGAATGAGAATTGATCGAACTGGGATAGCAACACACGTCCTCGTAATAAACGATCCCCTGAAACGCGATAGAAATCGACAGCATTTCGCGTGATTAACCGGGCACGAAAAATCCTCGGACGAGGGTTTTCCCAGCGAGACGCGATTAAAACGCAACTCGCGCGACAGAAGGGAAGAGACAGTGTCTCACTGGGAGGCGTCCTTCAAATCCCATTTGCCGGCTTCGTAAGCAGAAATCGCTGCTCGACCCTCGACCAAGACCGCGTCGCGATGGTGGTTCGATTATTACGCGCGTACGCGGGATTTCCAGGGGCGGGTGACGCGTTTCAGGGGTGAAGAGAACAGGGGAGGGCGATACGTGCTTCCCGTTTCTTTTTTTTTTTTTTTCTCCTTTCTTTTTTCTGCCAACTCGAGTAAATTGCGAATCGCGAAACACGGTAATCGAGAGTAGGCGAGGAACGCGACGAGGAGAGAAACGAAGGAAGGAACGTTGGCGCAAAGGGACACGCACTGCGGGGGAGAGTCGTAACGAGGCGAGGGTCTCCGAGCACACGCGAGGGGTGCGTTTTCCCGTGGCGAGATGAAAAGCGGATTCGTGCGTAGACGCGGATCACCTCCGCGGAATATCAATTTTTTTCTCCCCCCGAGGAGAACCCTCGGTCTCTCCCGACGAGCCGTTTCCAACCCTCTCGACTGTCGCGTTTTCCGTTCGGACACTTGGGCCCGTTATTGCGACACTTCGAGAAAGTACTTTGTCGTTGTGGAAAACACTAAAATTGGAGAATTGTTTCTGCTTTTCTCGAGTGTCAGTGCAGACTTTGCGAGAGAATCTCTGAAACAAGTCGGAAAACAACGAGGCAGGTTGAATAATACTAAAAATTGAGTTCGGAATGTGTATCTCTTTACCTGGGCCATTTGACCATGTTTTGCTTGAACATGTCGTTTCATTCTTTTTTTGCAAATCTACCATTATTTTATCACTGAAAGTGATTTAACTCATAAAAGTTCGGGCAACGCTGATGCAACGAAAATTAGCGATTGGTTGATTGGGATCACGTGATTCGTGAGGGGGCGTGGTGTAGACCTCGAATAGGAGTGACGTTGTCTGGTAGATCTACTGAGCGATCGCGCCTGTAATTTGTTTTCTATCGATTCAAATGTTTGCGTATCGATAAAATTTTGTGGCAAAAAAGTCGTCTTCGTTTCCTAGTCAGAACAGTTGCTTCTGGGCCTTTCAGTGAAACGAATCGTACTGGAGATCAAACTTATACGCATCTACTTTCACAAATATATAGACAGTTATCGATTATATTTACGACGTAATAATTCTTCTAAAAAAAAGCGGACGATCATCCCCCGGCTCGTCTCATGCTTCCTCAACATCAATATAAATGCATCTGACACTTCTTTGTTCCTGGCAGTTGTCGAGAGAAGACACGCAACTTCACATTCGTACTCTTCTGTTCAAAAGTTTTTACTTATACTTACAATTCATTACTAAAATTTCACGACAGAATTGCCAATACGTCGACACTTTACAGATACTTTCTTCCAAGTATCGTTTGACATTTGACCAACGATTTTTTACACTTAAATGCACGTGAAATGGACAAGTGCCCCTGTATTAAAAATTACACGAATCGAAGTCCGGATTCATTTGCACAGACGTGAAACAGAAGACATCCGAGTGAATGAATTTTCCATCAACGATGGAAACGCTTCTACGCGTGCGAGGTGTAATTACGTTTCGTCTCGATACAGCCTGGCTGTCTACCGACCAAAAGGGAGAGGATCCTTTGGATCGCGCGTCTCGCAATTAATTTCTCCAGTTGCAAAAGAACTCCTCCGCGCCAGGTTGCGATCCGTGAAACGCGACACGTTCGTCCCTCGACTCGCCGGTTTTTTCCCGCGACGATCTCCACGTCTGCTCTCGTATTTAAGCCCCCGTGAAGCCTTCACCGAGACGAGAGTGAAAGAGAGCGGCTGAATTTCCACTTGAAGCGTGTCGCTGGTGAACAATTGGCCGTGGCAATGGAGTCGTAAGTCGACTGTCGATCGATCGAACTGAAACTTCTTCAAGTTTTGGAGATCGACAAGCTGACGTGATGCAACCTCTTCGCGAGAGAATGACTCTCGCCCTCGCGTAATATCCGGAAGAGAGATTTTTACACTCTCTTTCTCTCTCTCTCTCTCTGTCGAAGATCCTTAAAAAGCCCTCGGAGATGCGGCGGCGCTGGTTAGAAAGTTCCTTCCGCTCGAGAAACTTTCCAATCGGCCGACAGACACGGCCGAAGAAGCCTTTCGAAGCTCGGGGAACGAGCGACGAGCCTAAAAGCGAGATTTCGTACATGTCGGGTGTTCCTACGCCCTTGTCGGGAGATTTTTCATCGGACGAAGCACGCTGCTATTATTTTACCGCACCGGTGTTCCGGTGACGTGAGTCTTTGTCCATGACGTGAGTCTGACGAACCAGACCGAGGCTTGCAAGGACCTCCTTGGAGGCAGAATTGCCTGCGACAGGTATGACCAGTATGGCCTTTATCACTAGTAGGTTGACGCATGAAGCTCACCATTGTCAGCCGATTGGGTTGGATAGTGGCTAAAAGCCCACATGGTGAGCAAGAATCTTCGGACTCGGCTGCGCTTTAGCTTGGGTGCCGGCCAAGGGGTTTAGAAAGCCTCCTTTCCCTCCGGTAGGAGTTGGGTGCACCGGTCAGAGCTTGCACTGACCGGTGCATCCACAGGGGAACGCGTTGCTCGGGCGTATTTCGATCCCTCGTCCGATAGAGAACCGCGTCTGGTAGGCTGTAAAGGCACGACACTTAAGTTTCTGTTATTTCTAGACATGATCTGTTGGATGTAACGTTAGCAAATGTCTGGATTTCAGACTCTCTTTCTTCATAATTATTGGGAACTGTAATTTTTGTCAAAATCAATGTTCAATTTATTCTCCAGTTTGTTTCTTGGCGTGTTCCTACTTCAATTTTCAATTTTGTACTTTGTTAAACCTTTGTCAAACCTTACCAAACTACGTCAAACTACTTGGTTCGATATCTTTCGCTCAGGTACAATTTGTTTTCGAAGGATTGATGCCAATTTTCGTTTAGGCAGAGACATAATTGTAGAAATCTGTTTATTTTAATAAAAGATGGATTGTTTTTTTGTCTCAAAGATTTTCGAACTTCTTTACAATTGTCAAAAATCAACCCTTATATCGTTGTTTGTTATGTTAATTCATTCTCCTTTTATTCCTTGATATATTTGAATTGTCATTTTTTTGATAGAATTTTTGCATTTTCGCTCTCAAACCTTACCAAACTACATCAAACTGTATTTGGTTCGATGTCTTTCGCTCAGGTGCAACTTTTCTCGAAGGATTAATACCAATTTTCGTTTAGGCGGAGATCTGTTTATTTTAATAAAAGACCAGTTGTTCCAGTGTTCCATCGTGACACGTGCATCAAGAACGCACGTTCCACTCGCATGTACGTGTATACACGGTGTACGTACGCGTAATCTTTTTAACGAAACGTCGAGGAGCCCGTCTCTCCTCGCCGTGGCGAGATCGATTCGACGGAGACTGCCGGCACCCAGTTCGCGAATCCCGCGCACGGCTCGCGAGGAATCGCTGCCAGAATCGGTTACCGAGCCGCCCACTAATTGCTCGACGATCAGGATTTCGCGTCGCGTACCGCGCACCGCAGCCGTCTGGCTGCCTCGAATTTCGGCGAATTGAAATTCAGCGGCGGCTCTCTCGCGTGCGCGTAGCGGAGGGAATCACCCTCCCCGAAGGATTCGTCGAGCGACCCGCGCGATCCGCCACGCGAACGCAGAAAGCGGCGAGAAGCGGCGAGATGACGAGGAGGAGCGGAACGAAGGTCACAGAGGCTGTATCCGCGCCGCTCGTCGCCTCGCCTATTGACGCTCGCAGTTTGCCTGATTGCACCTTTTGCAGCTATACATCGCGGCTGAATGAAACGGAAATCACGCGTGCCGCTGTGCCTCATTGTGCCGATTCCATCGCGAAAGAGCGGATACGTTCTCTGCGAGTCTCCTCGAGATCTCCTCGCGCGTCTCTCTCGGGTTTTCAATGGAATCGAACGATCCTTGCGGTTTCGTTGCGCGAAGACAAACGATTGTGATGCACGATTGTCGAGTTCTCGGCTTGAAACTTGCCTCGTAGACGAGCGTAGTAGTTAGTATCGTTTAGAACGACGTTTCGCGCAACGAACAATGTGGAATAATATCAAGAATGGTCAGTCGTTCTTCGCGTTTCTATTTTGTACAGTGAACTATCGAGTTCATTGTTGCATTCGGTTCTTGTAGGATATGTATAGGTTCGTGTATGTATGTGCATACGTTTAGTATAGTTCAAACGTTTTCAAATACATAGAGTACAAACGTGCAAACGCACGTGTTATATATATAAATTTTTACATAAATATATATAAATTTTTTATATAAATATATAAATATAGTGTAGATTTATAAAGAATCATGAAAAAACGTACGTACAAGCGTTTTTGACGCAATAAGCGATTTGAAACTGTTTGCTATAGTATGCTGTATCTCTTGATTGGAAAATTATTCCGATTGTCGAATTTAATAAATCGTCGCCACGCGTAGGAAGAAACCATGACTCGGTCATGGTATCTTTGACGTCATAGGAAGAATTTCCGACCAGCAATAAGAAGAAAACCGGCCGATGCGAATTTGTTTTATGCCTTATGTATTTCGTTATGTCTCGCCAGCGCTTCAGTGTCGACTGACAACGTAAAACGCTCGTACAAACCTGTTCCACCTACGAAGGGACGACGTTATGCGAGACGAATGCCGCGGGAATCGAGTCCAGCTTGCTTAGGAGATGACGCGCGACAGAAACGCCTCGATTATCGCTACATTTCCCTCCTCACACGCGCACATACACACGCATACATACATGCATGTACAAACTCCGTGGGAGAAAAATCAATTGGTCGCAATTCGAGCTTGATCTAATAAGAGCGTCGCCTCGGTGAAATAAAATTGAAACGTTCTCTCGGTCGGCCGGCCGATGCGTACACTCGGCGAAGAAGAAATTCGCCGCGTATTCTCTCCCTTGGAGGAGACGCGGGATAAACTGTATCTCTCTGTGCGGACGCAGCGGAGCGCGCTCGCTACTTCCGGCTTTCGTTCCCACTCGCGTATCCTTCGTCGCGCGAAACGTTCCGCCGGTTAATTTTTCTGAAACGATCCCGGGTCGGATCGGGGACGCGATCGAGCGAGCCGCGAGAAAATCCGGGCCCCGGCTGCTGCTCGACGGGAGAGAAGCGGCGACAAGCCGGGAGAGATTTGCTCACGGCAAACGGTATCAAGGGTATAGGAGAAAAGAAGAGAGAGAGAGAGAGAGAGAGAGAGAGGATGGGTCCGCGAGACGCAGCGGGCTCACCGCGATCTTTAAACGAGGCCAATAAAACCGGTTAAAGCCGTGCAAACAGCTGGGAAATCAAATATCGAGAGGAACGCGATTATTTGCGCGTGCAAACGCGATCCACCACCGCGGACCCGTGGAGGACGAAGCGCTGCGTTTCCGGAACGAGAGATATGTGTGTGTGTGTGTGTGTGTGTGTGTGTGTGCATACGTATCGAACGACTACTCTATCTCTCTCTCTCTCTCTCTATCTATCTATCTCTCGCGAAACGCACACAGGCAACTCGTGTTCGCGGTTGCCGGCGTTGATTCAACGCGTCTGCGACAGCAGTCGCGCCGACGCGGCTGCGATTCACCTGGCCGCCGTGCACCGCGTTCCCTGCCTTTGGTCTCTGGCCGTGTCTCGTCGCGACCAAAGAGAACACATCGCTTCCGGTAATAGGTACGACAATGAGCTCGGGAGTAAAGGTCGTACGCCACGTCTCGCCATTGTATCGCTCCCCATTGACATCCGTGGACCGTCTAATTGTTCCCTATCCGCGCCCTCGGAGAATACCGCGCGACCACTTACATAACCGTGTAGCCGGGAGAGCTTCGCTCTCGCAGCGCCCATGGCGCTCGGCTCCACAGCGTACTCGCGTACTACACTGTGTAGAGCGCAGGCTGCATGGCAAATTGGCCGCTCCCCCCGCGTCTCTCCTCTTCGTTTGTCGTCGTCGTCGTCGTCGTCTTCGTCGTCTTCGTCTTCGTCGTCTTCGTTTCGTAGGAAAACATTCTCGAGTGGCGGGACGACTTTCAAACCCAGAGAGAGAGAGAGAGAGAGAGAGAGAGAGAGAGAAGGTAGAGGGAGGTAGAGAGTGAGAAATCACGTGGGACGCATGGTATGTAAGATGGCGGGGGGAGGGGGCCGACTTGGCAAATTGCATAATGACGCGGTGGAACGAGAGCTCCTCGCCGCTCTGGGACACGCACCATTGACATCCATAGACGGTCTAATTGGGCTCGGTTCGCGGCCCGCACAGTCGCGTTATTTCTCTCTCGGACTTTACCGGTCGGCTTATAAATTCGACACTCACCCCCCTCTCCCCCGACTGCTGGCTAATAAGGCGGCTCGTGAAACCGTGGGAAAGACAGGGGCGAGGGGAGGCGCCGTCTAGTTTTTAATTAATCGATCCATTTCGCGGCGAAACGAACGAACGATTCCTGACAGAGAACGCGGCCGATCGAAACGAGTAGCAATTTGTCGAAACGCGCAGCCCGTTCAGGGCCAGAGGTTCGAGATCGGGGTGTTTTTTTTTTTTTTTTTTTTTTTTTTCTTTTTTATCGGTCCCTAGCCAGTCGTCGTCGATCCCGGTTAATTTAGCGCCGTTGGTAAATTATGCAACGGCACATTTGAAGCCGATATCGCGCGATACCGCCGCGCTGTTCAGAACAATAATCATTCTTGTTGTTAATTTATCGCGAATCCGGCGCACTTGGCGTCGCTTTTACGAATCGTCCCCCGACGACGTCATCTCGCGTTAGCTACCTCGATTAATCCGTGTCGCTGTGTCCGATGAAAATTCTCTCTTTCGAGAGGAGAAGAGAGGGAGAGAGAAGACAGAGAGGATGGTCGAGTCAAATGATTCGCGAAATAAGCGTCGTAAATCTTGTCGCGTTTTTGCGCCATTGTGCCGCGGGCTTTCCAGTTCTCGTGCTAATTGCACTCGCTCCGCCCACGTCCCGCAACATGCTGCGAATTAATCGTCGTCCGAGCTTCGTCTGTGACCAATTTCAACGTCCGCTGCGTCCAGAGGGCACGCGCGATCGATCGATCGATCGATCGATCTCGATACGGGGAAGAAAGGACCGACGTTGTGCCACTGAGAGAAGCTGCTCGCGCGCAAGTTTGTATCCAGATTTGCACGAACGAGGTTTCGTCTTCTGCGTCGGATGAGAAGAGGAGAGACGTTCTCTCGGAGTATCGAGGGGATAGCAGCGCGGAGTCACGTGCGACTCGCACGCGTTTCGCACGACATCATCGATCGCGTCAAACGGTAATGCCTGCTAATGCACGCCGGGCGCACGCTAATGTACCAGAGGGAGGGCAAATGAAGGAGTTGATAAGCCTTATCGAGCGACGACTCACGTGCACGCGCGCCGCCCGTGTGTGTGTGCGTCGGTTCGAGAGACAAACGCGCGCGCGCGCGCGCGAGCCACCAAAGCTCCAAAGCAGGAATACGTTCTTGGCTCGCGCCGCGGAACGAAGTGGCCTCGAATCCGCACAAGTGCATACACAGTGTCTCGGAGTGGATCGCGCTTGTGCATCGTCTTGAAAATTAACGACGAGACGGAACGGAGCAAAGCGGGAGAAAGAGAGAGAGAGAGAGGAGTTGGTTCATTCCCCGCCGGGGAAGAAACGGCGTCGCCGCACTCACGAAATTGCATCGGAATACATGGGACGCGGCGGGAATAAATGAAAACTCGGCCGACTACAGAATCCACGAAATTCGTTTCCAGCCTTGGACGTACTTTGTTCCCGGTGGCTGGCTCCGCGGAAGCAATCCGAAAGACGAGATCTCGCGGGGATTTTCTTTCTGGGAATCGCCCCGACAAACAAATGTTCGTCCCAGCTTTCATCGCGGTCCCGATGATAATAACGAGCCGGTTTCACGGCGCGCCGCGCCAACAAAAGCGCGTACGCGCGTACGTCTCGAGGCTCGTGTTGAAGATCGCGGGCAACGGAGAGAGATACTCGTTTCCGTTCGATCGCTTTACGTATTTTTCTTCATTTTCGAATTGATTTGACTCAAAAAGAGTCGTTCGTAACTCGTTCGCATCGCGAAGCGGCAAAAGTAAATAGATAGATATAAACGAGTTGATACCAGAAATACTCTTAAATCAGAGAAATTAAAATGCAAGAATCAGCAAAATTTTTAAAAATGCATCGTCGTGGATCCACAAAATTTCGACGAAAAATTGACAAATTGGATCATTTGGTAATTCTTTAATAGACTAGAAAATAGATTCTTTAGTAGATTCTTTAATAGACTAGAAAAATTAAATTTCTTTAATAAACTAGATTATAAATTAAAATTCTTTAATAGTCTAGATTATAAATTAAAATTTTTTAATAGACTAGAAAAATTAAATTTCTTTAATAAACTAGATTATAAATTAAAATTCTTTAACAGACTAGATTATAAATTAAAATTCTTTAGTAGTCTAGATTATAAATTAAAATTCTTTAATAGACTAGAAAATAGATTCTTTAATAGATTCTTTAATAGACTAGAAAAATTAAATTTCTTTAATAAACTAGATTATAAATTAAAATTCTTTAACAGACTAAATTATAAATTAAAATTCTTTAATAGACTAGAAAAATTAAAATTCTTTAACAGACTAGATTATAAATTAAAATTCTTTAATAGACTAGAAAATAGATTCTTTAATAGACTAGAAAAATCGACAAATTGGATCATGTGGACTACGCGTAACGCAAATGAGTCGACAGAGAATTATTTGCACAGATTGCTGTCGTTTATATTTTGACGAGCTTCTTCGATCGATTCCGGCAAAAATTGCAAAACCGGCGTGTAAAACTGGGCTGGCGTCGTCGGCGAGCCCGATACGGGGATGTGAATCGGAGTCGGACGATCGGTCGCGCGTGTCAGCGTCTCTCCTCAATTATCGGGCGGGCAAGTTTTTCCTCGCGGCGCGTCAAATCGTCGCGCGGTGGATAGCGATCGGAGGCTTTATTTTTCGCGCGCTCGCGGCGAAACCGACTCGGCTCATCAATCACCGTCACGCTGCCGAAGAAACGATACCGGCCGGCTATGGACGTGGCAACCCGAGAGAGAGAGGTCGGGACTCGTTCCGCACGAACGAACAGCCAAGCTCGACCGATTTCTCTCGCCCGGGCCGCCGGTCGCTTGGAAAAACCCGGGGCCCGACCCTCGGTAATCGCGCTGTCCGTTTCGTTTCCTTCCACTCGTCTTTCCCTTCGTTCTTGAAAATTTTACACGCCGCGAGAAAACGAGAGAGAGAGGGAGAGGGAGAGAGTCAGTTTGGCTCGAGTTACTCTCGAACCGTCTGGGTGTGCTCGGTAGGAAGGAAGAAGTTCTCGCCTGGGAACCGCCGTCTCGCTGTGAAAAACCGCCCGAGGGAAAAAATCGAGGACGATCCCGAGGTAGATACCGGAGCGGAGAGTCGATTTGGTTTTTCGCGTAACGCCGGTTAGTTTCGAGATCGGGCAAAGTTCCCCACGGTCGCTCGAGCCGCGTCGTTACGCGCGGTAGTTTTTTTTTTTTTTTTTTTTTTTTCCCTCTTTCCTTTTTTTGGTTACACTTGGAACGGATGAGGAACGAGACGAGGAAGAACTCGAGGTTGATAGCGAATCGGATCGACGCTGATATAATATCGGCGATACTTCGTCAATTTAGATAGCGAAACACACTCTGGCGGGACGCATCGATACGTATGGAAATGTTGGCTGTTTGGGTAGAATTCTTCTTGAATTGATGCTGTATCGAATCGGAATTTTGTTTGATATCTCTGCGAAAAGTATTGATGCCTGTTCTCCTCGGCGGTATAAATTTTAAAGCAGCAAGCATCAATCAGGTATCGAGCTGATATCGATGTTCCCCGGCTGCGGATATCAAACGTTCTCCGCTGGATATTCAAACAAGAATCAATATTGACTCGTAAAAGTATTCGTACACTCGTAGAAAATTTACGTGCGTTTGTCTGTATAGGTTTCTTGCGTGTATCGCGTGTCTCGCGTGTAAAAATTTATTTCGACTGTAATGAGGCACGTCGAGTCTCCGCAAATTACATTGATAACGTTTGAGACGAATCTGAAAATCTGTACAGGGATTGCAATGTATTTATATTCTATACTGTGAACAATCGTTTTAAACATACAACGAAGAGAATTAAAAATGAATATCGAGACTTAACGACGCAATGAACTATTATACGTGACTGTTTAAGCCTTCATATTTTGCAACTTGGGAGAAATTTACTAGAAATTGAACATAATCGTAATAATTGTGTCGCGACGGTGTCAAAAAATTTCACAAGTGTTGCGAGCTGCTACCAAATTGAAAATAGTCTAGTAAAAACTTGTATGCTAAATATTTTGCAATTTGTTAGAAATTTACACCAATATAATCGCAAAGGCTGTGCGAACGCTGCAAAACGATATCTCGCTAAATTACTAAATCGAGAATTGCGAAATCAACGTTGGTATCGATCAACCCCCGGTGTGTCGGTGCCGTTGCCGCGAAATCGATGGTTCGTGCCTGACGACGGAGGTTCAACGAATTGTTCGCCGACGGTAGGAATATCTCGATACGATTAATCGGCGAAGGTTCGCGCTCTGCCCGTGACTCGCCATTATTCCGCGGTAATTGCACGGCCGATGCGAGCGGCTAGATGGCCGTGGTAATTAGTTGGCAACTGAATTCGCTTCTCGTTCCAACTTTCTTTTCGTTCTTCTGGCGCTTAAGGAAATCAGGGATCTGGGTGAACGTGTACGACTTTGCTCTCTCTCTCTCTCTCTCTCTCTTTTTCGCTCTCTCTCTCTCTCTCTCTTGGTCTATCGCGGGGTAAACTTCGTTTAACCTCGTCCTAGAAAGCGAGGGAACGGCGAGGATTTAGTTCTCGCCCGTCGCTCGTATTTATCGCGACTTTTTCCACGACGAGAGACGCGAATATCGAGAATGGTAAATTCCCTGCCCCCGTCCGCCGAATTTCCACGACGAGTTTCCGATTAAGGGGAAACACCAAGCGCGGAAACTTGGGCGAGTTTGCTCAAGGAAAAACCAATAACCACGTTCGATTCTCTGACGGGAACAATCTCGAGGCTTCTAGCCCGCAATTATTTCGCGTTTTTCGTCGCGGCCACGTCACGGAATCGTTCCCTTCCTGGCGGGAGGGGGGATATGCAATCACCGGGCTGCAGATGTTTATGCACAGTTGCAGAAAGTGTTCGATCACTTGTCGGCGAGAAACTGTCGATACTCTCAACTGTCGTAGCTTTTTGAAAGAAGAAATTGTAGAATACGTTTAACTGGATTCAAAGTACTTTTATTCGCACAAGTGGAGATGGTTTCTTCAGGGTGGATAAAGATACTTCTCTTGTCAAAGATGTTTCCAAATTCAAACTTCTTTGCGAAGAATTTATTCGATCTTGATAATTGAAGTCTCCTAAAGTTTGTCTTGCGAGTCTTTTTCACAGGGGTGCGAAAATTGAAAGTCATTGGCAATTTTCTATCGAGCGTACGAGTATTTTCGTTTCAGCCACTGTGTCCGTTTTGTATTTGCACGAACGCGGCTAAGAAAGTGCAATTCAAATGTTACGACGATTTATATTCTGCCGTAGGTATTTGACGTATTTTTGCAGCTAAACAAATGCAAGTTGAATTTACGTAAATGCTGTGTCATGAGGTTTGCTGTTCCAACTAATCCAATTACTGTGCTCGTGCAAATTAGACTTCAGGGAATTAATGATCGTTAACGAAATTCGGGATCTTGGGATATACGTCGACTCTAAATTTGACTTTCCTAATGGCTGCCAATAATATTTTAGAACCTCTTTACTTTACTTTAGAAGTGTCTCTAATATTAAAATTGTCAAAATAATTTACGCGATGGCCAATAATATTTTAGAAGCTCTTCACTTTATTTTAGAAATGTTTCGAATATTAAAACTGTGAAAACAATTTATACATATTCTTAAATAGCTCACATTTAAAATATGCTTTGTGGGTACCTATATTTAACAAAGATGAATTTAAGAAGCTGTGCTGAAATGTATTGTGTATTAATCCTAATATTAGAATAGCTTGGAATAAAAATATTAGAGTGTCGTAGAATAATCTTCGATGTATATTCATATTCCTTTATATAAATGGACACGTGAACTGTCGCGACCTATCGCGACCTATAGAAGGAAGATTTCCTCGCGATCCTTCTCAGTTTCTAAAACCAACCACAGCTATCTGCAACCATTTGATAGAATTATAAAGTTAATCAAATCGCACGACTCTAACGCGTTTATGTACAAGATACTTCATTACCTCGGGCAACTCTGCCACGGAAATATTTGCAATCTTATTTTCTACTTTCCAATCTTATTTGTTGGACTTGTACGTTTTATGTAACGCAATAATAGTAGTTATTTATTTACACGATTACAGAATTAGATTTTTGCCACGTTTCGTGGATATATATTTATATAGTCCTTTCAGTTACCAGAACTATCAAAATGGTCAATTTGTAAATTTTGCAAAATTTTGTGCATATAAAACACTGTATTTTTGGAGATTTGAATGATCTTTCGTAAAGTTTTTCCATTTCCTAGTTCTGGTGTTGATGAAGTAAAAGCTATGCTATACTGAATTTTCTCCCCTAAAAAGCAAAATTTATATTCAGTCACATTGAACGACTACGACTAGACTAAATTTTTTTCTCTGCTTCCCGTTTCACGACAGTGTATGGTTACAATACAAACTAGCGTACCTATTTACAGAGAAAAATGTTCAGACGTATGCGGTGATACGCATTCTGTGGATGTTGCGAAATTTTGCAAGAGATTGCAAGAACAATGTAAAAATGTGAGCTGCCGAATATTGACGATCTGCGCGTCGACATCGATTTCCGCTGGAATCCGCGTCTCGCGCCGATTACTCCGAGACAATGGCGCGTTTCCCGCGACAGCGCGACGTCCACGTTGGAAAGTCCGCGCGTCACGGAAAAGGGGAGAAGTGGGTTACGACGATACGCGCGGAGCATCGCAGACGACACTCGGAAACGCGCTCTTTATAACCTTTTCACCGTTCCACCGTGCTCGCCGTTGCTGCAGCTGCCACGTACTCGGACGAGAGCCCGAGAGCCCGTGGAATAGCTGGCCGACTCCAGGGAGAGAGGAGAGCCCTGGGAAAAGTTCAAGCGTAATCTCGACGCGCGTCACGTGCCACCGCGAGGCATGTATCTGCATTTCGCGAACGTTTAACGTCGCCGGTGCTGCGTGGACGTGTGCAGCCGATACAGCCGCGTTCGCTATCGGGCAATCGGGGCCGCGATAATCTCGGAGTCTCACTGCGATGGAGGAAAATTTATCGTTTCGAACGGAAAGGAAACGAGGTGCCTAGCTATCGCGCGAACCTGATGGACGCGAACGACCGCAACCACGAAAATCGATCGTTATTTCGTGTTTACGCGGACAAAGAGACGAGAGATGAGCAAATAAGCTAAAACTGCACGACTTGTACCCCGGTACGGCACTGAAAGACCCAGAAGCAACTGTTCTGACTAGGAAATGAAGAAATTTTATCGATATGCAAGCATTTGAATCGATACGAAACAGATTACAGGCGCGATCGCTCAGTACCGGACAATGCCACTCCCACTCGAGGCCTACTCCACGCCCCCTCACCAATCACGTGACCCAAATCAACCAATCGCTAATTTTCGTTGCATCAGCGTTGCACCTGAACAGGCCCGTGTTTCTGGCTTACCCCTGGATTAAAATCACTTTCAGTGGTAATAATAAAATAGAGAGAGAGATAGAGAGAAAGGGCTTTACGCAAGATACTCCCTTACAGAGCGCCACGCTCGTTCCGAGTTTGGAAACATTTGCCTCGCGCAAGCTTTCGACTCGGTGCGCCCGGAGATACCGGCGACCACAATGGCGGGCTCTCGTTTGAAAGAGCGAAACGCGAGCTCTCGTTGCGCGAAAGGCAGGGGGCAAAACCGCGCGCGCCCTCTGCGGGGTTAATTAAGATCGGTGTAAGTTTGTCGCGCGATTTAAGCGGTGACGACGGTGCAGACGCCGAGGATGCAAATAATCTGCGACCGTGTTACGCGGTTCGTTGGAAGGAGGTGGAGGAGGGTGAATCCCGCTGCGCGAAGAATTATTCACAGAAGAATGAGGGAAGAGCACCCGGGGGATGCGGGGGAGAAGAACAAGGTGTTTCTCGTAGCGAGTTAAAGCGAATAAAGTAGCGAGGCGGCGGCTGCGGAGCATCGGTCGGCGAGCGGAGTAGTACGACTTAATCGAATTATTCCGCCGCTTCCCCCCTCCTCCTCCTCCCCGGCCGCCACCCTCACCCCCTTGTTTACGCGAAACTTGCCCGGTAACGAGTTGAAATTAATTTCGTGGAATCGCGAGCGTCGATTAATTTCGAAGCGGCAACACGCGTCGCGCTCCTAAATTCCATTGCGGTCGCGTACACCGAGCGACCGCCGCGCGATCCGGCAAACTGGCTGGCAAGTTTTGGGAACGTTGAAACGCGCGAGGCTGCACGATTATGCCGCGAACGAACGAACGAACGAACGAGTCGTCAGAGTCACGACAACGACGAGTTTCGCGCGCGTTTGTTCGAGCTCGCTCGAGCACGAAAGTCGCTTTTTCGCGCGTCTTTCGGTACGTTCGAACGTACCAGAGCGTACGCTCGCTGCCGGTGCCCCGAGTAAATTAACAAACTACGTACTCTATCGAGCAACGTTCGTTTACTGTGATAAACGATACGGATTTGATCGAAGCGCGAAACGAGTGCCCGTCCGTTCATCCGCGATTTCAATTTTTCGGAATTTGATTTCCCATTTGGTGTTTCTTCAGCTCCGTTTCGCGCGTGCCAGTTTGACGTACTTCCCTTGTAAAACGTTGCGTTGTTGCGTCGTTTTGCAGCACGCGAGTAGAGATAAAAAAGGAGCAGTTTTTGATGAAATGTGTGATTTGGAGTAGTAGATAATGTTCATTAGAGATCATGGAGTACTTGGCGGACAGTGAAAATTATTCTAGCTCAGTTACGCGACATCTTTCCAAAAACAATTCGTGCAAATGCACAGTTTGTTTAAAAACCTAGTTTTTAAGGGAAGCAAAATATGGCGTATGAATTTTTTGCGCGTGTTGAGGGATTTCGAAATTTCCAAGTTCATTTTCATTTTTTTTTTTATCACTGAAAGTGATTTTAGCGGGGGTAACCCGGAAAATCGGGCCTCTCCAGGTGCAACGCTTAATGCAACGAAAATTAGCGATTGGTTGATTTGGGTCACGTGATTCGCGAGGGGGCGTGGGCTAGAATACTAGAGTAAGAGTGGCGTTGTCTGGTACTGAGCGATCGCGCCTGCAATTTGTTTTCTATCGATTCAAATATTTGCACATCAATAAAATTTTATGGCAAAAAAGTCGTCTTTATTTCCTAGTCGGAACAGTTGCCTCTGGATCTTTCAGTGAGACGAATCGTACTGGGGTACAAGTCGTGCAGTTTTTTCTTTTTATTTTTTTCATCATAAATCGAAAGAATGTTACATTTCAAGTAAAAAGGTATCAAACTTGACGGTTAAGGAGACGTTTTGCGATGATTTGTCTCGAGGATGAAAACTGCGTAGTATCGCCAGAGGATTTTATCAATCATGGCATTGTCAGTTTACGAAATTGGGCACCAAATAATCCCCACTGAACGAGGATTAGTTCATTAGACGCATAATTTAAAAGTTATTTCAGGTTTCTAGTTGCGCGAATACCTAAAGAAATACACAAAACTACGTGCATCGCGTTACAAAAATATAGAGTAGTAGATCCACCCATTTACAACGACGAGGCTCGCGTTCGAAATCCTAGATCGGCCCGCGAAACTTTTCGTTTTCTCCCCGCAGCTCGGAAAAATCCATGAAAACTTACGCGAGTTCATCGACGGGCCGCTTCTCAACAACTTTCCCCGCGGAGTTTTAAACGTTTGCTCTCGGCAGTTCGAAGGTCGGCCGGTTCGGTGAATCGCGCGAAAGCGATCGGTGTCTCTCCTCGCTCGGCTCGGCTCGTCTCGTCTCGTCTCGTCTCGGCCACCGGAGTATCTCGGTCAGTGTCGGCGAGTGAAAAGTTGCGAGATAGTAAGAGGCATTTGGCGCGAAATCGCGACGAGAATCGGGATTATTCGGATAAACAGCTCGGAAGGAAAAGAAAAGTGGCGGAGGCGGCGGTGGCCGGATCGGCAAGGTAAACGAATAAATACTTCGGTTAACTAGCAGCTCGCGTTCCTGTCGTCTCGTCAAATATTTGTCCGTTCCTCGTTTATTTAATATCCGTAAGCCAAAGGGGAATCTTACGCGTTCCCGCAGCGATTTAAAACGGCGGGCAGGGGGAGGAAACGGGGCGAATACAAATATCGCGCGATGGTATTTTCCGAGGCGGAGGCAAATATCAGTTTTCACGAGTGTGTTCGATGAAACGCTCTCGACGCTGGTCCCGGCGTTCATCGAGATTCCACGCGATTCGTTCGCTCGTCTTCGCGCCGCTTCGTCGTTTCGATTATTTCGATCGAACGAATCGAATTATCCTGGAAATTAGCTTTGGTCGGACAACAGTGCGTACGTCAGCGAATTGATTTTGATTTGCTCGACTCCCGTCGCATACCATCGCGCTCTGAATTTCTTTTTCTCGTGTATTATTTTAGGATCTGCGTTTAATCGCGTTATTAGGATTCCGACACAGATTTCAATGGTTTGGAATTACTATCGATAAAATACTACTCCTCAAACGCTAGTACGTCGAACGTATTTAAAAACATTTAAAGTCTTTCGTGTACGAAATGTTGTTTCTGTTTTAACGCAATTAACGATTTTAATATTGCAGTTTTTAGCGTGAAAGATTTCAGCGTTTTAAATAACTGTTATTTAAAATATTTAGTTAGTTGAACACAGTGATAGTTGATTTGATCAAATGGAAAGAAATTATAATCAGTATAAATTGCAGAAAATCCCACTTGTGTGAGAATCGAAATGAAACAAATCACATGTGTACAACATACACTATCAGGTTTCTGATCTCCTTTGAATCCTCTGGAGAATTACCTTGCAGAATTCCAATTTCCAAGATTCGAAAGTTTCGAACCCACCCGGCACTCGTTCCAGATTCGAAACCGGTTTCTGTAAAATTAATACACTCGCCGAAACATTTTTTTTGATTCCCGCGAAACGGGACTTAAATGTCGAGCTTCCCTCGGATTCGCGAGTGGCACATCGGACGCCGGATCCTCGGTTATGGTACACGCGAGACACGACTCACCGCGCGCAGATTCGGGGGTGGAAAGGTGTCGGGCGCAGATTCGGCTGATTTCGCGTAGGCGATTTCCGACGAAATATCGTTCGCAGCGGCTGACAGCAATCCAGCTCCGACCGGATGGGAGTATCGACTCGTCGAGCAGGTGTTTACGTGTGTATGTGTGTGTGTGTGTGCTCGTCGAATCGAGAGTGCTGTTTAATCCGCCGACGTTAAGATTGCCACGACGAAAATTCCGCCGGGGTAGAGGCAATCAACCGGCTGTCCCGTCTTCGCCGAAAACGAAGGAATATCCGCCCGATGAACTATGACCGAAATCCAATTGAGCCGCCGGGCTGGTGGAAAAGCACACGGTGGAACCGAATCGGTGGAAACGGGGACGATCGAGCGCGACATAACTTTGCACAGGGGCATGCAACGATTATCGAGCGTCGGATCAATTACACAACAGAGTTTGCCAACCCATTATCGTACGGGGTACGCGAGTTCGAGCTCGGACGAGCGGTATCCGATATACCGCTTGCAATTTGCTGGACACGGATGACCCAAATATTTCGACAGCAAAGTACTCGAGGACGAGAGAGAGAGAGAGTGCCTCGACGAGTCGAATCGGATTTCTTCGCTCGCGTCTCGTCGAACTCGAACTCGAACTCTTTCGTGAAATTTTTTCAAGTGTCTCATTATCTCTGGATAGTCTGGGTAGTCTGCAACCGATGGGTGATTGAGGCTCGGCGCGAGACTGGTGGAATGGAACGAGCGCGTATCATTTGCAACGCGCAGAGTCTAGCGCGCGAATGCACGCCGCCATTATTTGACAGAAATTAACTACGCAACCGTGCCAACGAATTTCCAAAGAACTCGTCTCGGCGTTCGCGCTGTCGTGGAAGCGAAGATTAAACAAGTTTTGTTATCGTGCGATCTAGCGATTGCACAGAACGAACTCTCCTGGATCCAAATTGGATACACACTCCATCTTCTTCTTCGTCTCCTTTCTCTACGATCCCCTGGTACAATAGGATCCGCTAAATCTTTGGTTGAAAGTGAAAAATATCTCGACACGCTTGATTTCTTTCGTTATAACGAACTGTTCGATCAAAATTACACGTACCAGCCAACAATAACGAAGCACAGTTAGTGTGCTGATACTACCCCTCCACGTTTTCCTCAAGTTACAATTAAATTCCTGTCGACGAGTAAGTTTTCAGTAAAAACAGACACTGTGATACTTTTATATCACATGGTTGGAACGCCAGGTACCTGTCACTCCAGTTAAACGTCGCGGTGGTTGCTTCAACCGATTTCGAACGCGTTAAATGAAATCGTCGAGGCAAAAAAAAAAAAAGAAAACGCGAGCTCATTCGGTATAAACGGATCAACGCACGGTGATATCGATTTAGACCCATTGGTCAACAAAACAGGTGGACAGGTAAGCTGTCGCGACAGCCGTCATCGTGTTGCGTGCGTTCGTCTGTCATCAAAGTATCGGCTGCGAGTACCTTTGTAAACCAGCCGATGGATACCATCGCCAACCCTCTCTCGTTCGCTCTCCTCGCCGTAGCTACCACTTGTTGATGCGAACAATTGCCAGCAAACGATTAGGTATGCTTCCTGTCGAATGCACACACGCAATCCTACCGACGACACCTTCCTTCGATACCGTTTACCCTCGGCGTCCTCGCCGAACGTGACGATCGCGCCTCCATGGATGCGAGATTTCCTGTCCGAATATCTCCACTTCCTCTCCCTCCCCCCAGAAATCGGAAGTTGGTATCGCGACGGCGAAGATCGTCGTGAAATTCGGAACGTTTCGGGTCGAAGAGGATTCAAGATCGAGAAATATTCGCTCACATTTGCCGCGAATAGGAAAATCGGTGAAGATCGTCGTGAAATTTGGAGTTTAGAGCGAATTGATACTTATTCGTCCTCACTTTTGAGAGAATTCGAGGCTTAGATATTCGTTCGTACTTGTCACGAGCATAGGTTCAAAGCAGACGTTTCTATTTGTGTGAAATTACGAAACACGTGAGATTAGAGTCGATAGAAGAATCGCTGTTCAGATGAAAAAAAAAGACACTTCAAACTACGTACGTCCGTGCGCAACAACTCCAAACGAGAGAGTTTGCACGCTCGGTTCGCTTCTAATCTCTGAATTCGCCGTCGAGGCGGGGACCCTTGGTCCAGAGAAAGAAAGAAAGAAAAAAAAAAAAGAAAGACAGTGGAGGGTTGGCCTGTTCGAGGAAGCCTGTAAATACTCGCGGCCATCGTGGAGACTGGTTGGCGGTGGTGGTTTTCGGTGGAAAAAGTTCGGTCGTGCCGTACGCCTGAAGGAGGCGTTCTCTTACGGACAGAGAGGAACCCCGCGGACGCAAATAAAGTCTCTATGAAACTGCCTCGGTACAAGGCACAACGAGAACGCGACGAGACAATAGGTGCGCTGGGCAAACATCCTTTGCGGATCGAGGCTGTTCGCTGGGGAGAAAAGCCGAGCAGACGGATGCAAGACGATATATAAGTCGTTGTTTGTAGGCGTTGTCGCGTCCCTAACGTTCCGTGTAAACGCGGTAAATTCGCTACGCGGATGCACGAACTGCACGCTGGTACAATAATTTCCCCGCGTGCTGTCCGACCGAGGTGACCGTGCGTCTGTTGTCAAGCGCTCGTATAAGAACGCGTAAAATTCTATTTGCGCGAACTTGCCTACGAGGAAATAGAAATTAATCGTGGATGAGGATCAATTCCACGCCTCTTTTTTAGACTGTGATTTGATTTCGCCTTTGAATGAAACTCGATGGGAAATTGATTTCCGAGTCATTTAGTTTTGGTTGAATTTAATTGTTCAATTTCTTCGAGCTTTCGATTTTCAATCGAGTTCAGCGTTGAATTAATTTCTACGTCTAAGCGATTTTTCGTTTGTATAACAACGGGTGTTGATTAAAACTTTGTTCGAATAAATTCTGAAAAGAATTCTGTTCCAATTTCGGTATCCAATTACTATCTTGGACTATTATATTATCACTGAAAGTGATTTTAGCGGGGGTAACCCAAAAAATCGGGCCTCTTCAGGTGCAACGCTGATGCAACGAAAATTAGTGATTGGTTGATTGGGCGTGGGGTATATCTCGAGTAGGAGTGGTGTTGTCTGGTACTGGTCACGTGACCTAAATCAACCAATCGCTAATTTTCGTTGCATCAGCGTTGCACCTCCATCTGGGTTACCCCCGCTAAAATCACTTTCAGCGATAAAAAGGACAGAAACATTTATCCTACAGAGACGTTACGTGCAAATGACTCTGAGCGTAATTGACTCAGGTATGCATTTTTAATCGCGTTCCACGCAGACTTCTACAAATCTCGCGAAGCGCCAAGCGTCAAGATTCCCAGAAAGCAGCGGGAACGCAGCGGAAATCCCTTAATCGAATCGCGCCGACTAATCTAAACGTGCCCCGACGTCAACGACGATGCATGCACAATAAATATATTCAAAGCTTGTTGCCGTAAATAAATTCTGCACGCCGGTTGCCCGTCAAAGAGAGGATCCCGGAAAAGGAAAATTCGCTGCCGGGGAGAGGACACTGTTAACGGAAATGGTTAAAGAGCCGGCGTTAATGCGCGCGCGGAAGTTAATGGACTTTTTGCCCCCGGTTGGGTCCGACGTGTTCGTTCGACGAAACCTCCATCTTGATTAATTAAAGTAGAATCCCTTTGGTCGAGTCTACTACGAAAGACTACGAGACGTTGAATGACAGATGACGATCGATATGCCGGCAGAGACCACCACCCTCTCTCTCTCCCTCTCTCTCTCTCCCACCCTCTCTCTTTCAGCCCTCTCGCCAGCGGTGCCACGTTCGTCACCGGAGGTGAAGTTTACTCACACGCGCGGGAATTGGAAAATTCGCGTCGCCGTTGCGTTTCGTCGATTAACCCTTGATCGATCGTCTCTCGAGCGCTCCTCCCTCGCAAACCGGCCGCTGTTTGCTCGATTTTCCGAAGGCCTCGAGTTAATCGCGGCCCGTTCTGCTCTGAAACAAAGTGATCCATAAATAGCGGAGGAATCGGGGCCATTCTCTCTGCTGGAAAAGTCACGGTCGAGAAGGAGAGAGAGGGAAATTAACCAGAAAAATAGCGAGCCGCCACTGTCGTTCGCAGCGACCGAGTTTCAGAGATCCAAGGATTTTCAGAGATCCTTTGGAAAAATCACCCACGCATCGGGCGTCGCGGTATTAAAATTTAAGGTTCACTTTGGAGTGACATTGTAGTTGTTTGTTGCCTGTTAGAAATTAGTCGAAACGAAATAAGTTTCAATGTCCGTCTTAAAGTAATATTACCAAATTCCCTAGATTCGATGCATTTTCTTCGTTCCAAATAATTCTACAATCGTTACTGATCGTTGTTCGCGTTGTATTTGTATTTTCCGCGTGAATTCCAGGTTGTCTGTTCTTGTACCAACTTTTCTTTCAGGTAAAAGTTTTACAAAGCTATACAATTCGACATTCATCCATAGTTCGTTTAAATTCCATAAATAATTTAATCTGTAGAATAAAATAATCGAAAAAGTACGGATTATGCATATTGAATTCGGCAAGCTTCAGGTTTCAAGTCGACGAAATAATAAATATTATTCTTTCATTACACATATAGCGCTGTTTCATTATGCGACAGCCAAATGTAATTTTTGCTTAATAGATCACCATTGGTACCGTTTCTCTTTCTGGAAATATTATTACGATTTAAATATAACGTGAACGTCGTCGACGAAAGAAGAAATATTAGGTCGGTGCACGAGAAATATCGATTTTCCAGATGAAACTTTCATAGCAGCAAATTGAAGTACATTAATGAAGCTATATTAATTAATCCTCTATAATTATTTATTCGTCCACCTGTAGAATTGCACTAAAAGATACCCCGTCAGTTATCTTCTGTGTTAACACTAGACCAACCAATTTGTAACACACGTACCAGAACATTCGATTATAATTCAAAATGACAACAATTAAAATAACTAGATTCGTCCAATTATGTTTCCGTCTAAATAGAAATCAGTATCAGTGTCTTTCAAGCGATTGTAAAATAATTCTGAAATTCGTCATATTGACGTCATATTGTTAATCGCCAAGTTAAATTGCAGTACGTATTTGAAGCAACATCATCAACGACGAATGGAAGAACGAGAGCCTGTACAAAAAAATGTTCGATAAATATTAGCCTACAACGCGATAACACTCGTAACAGACACAAAGATAAAAATCACATTTCGAACAGTTTCGAGCATTCCACGGATTTCGAGCCTAACAATGGCGCCGGTTCGCACACACACGCGTGCACATACGTGCGCGAACAACGCATCCCTCAGGGGTGTAAAGGGAAAGGACAAAATCCCCCTCGTGTTTCCAGCTACTGGATCGATGGCAATCAGAAGCGATAATGTATCGCGTGGTAAATTCATAGAGTGAACGATTGATTTATTAGATCGAACCGCGCACGTCCGCCGGCATTAAGACCGGCAAACACTGCCTCGTAATCCGATTAATTTCGCCGAGGCGATCGTGATTCTGCGCGGCCGTTGCAGCCTCGCAAGTAAGAGCCGGTCGCATTGCACTGCATCGCGTAATTAGTTGCATCAACGGTGCGCGCACGCCGACGATACGGCCACTTCGATAAATAACCACGGTGCCGAACCCCATCGTCTTCCATTCAACCTGATCGTCGCCACCTGTCCGCCATTCTATGTCGTTCCAGCGGGAAGTTTCTTAGAGCTGGAAAAAAATCCGATCGCTTTGCAACTCGAGATTCTGAAACTGGTCTCAGAATGTTTATCACTGAAAGTGATTTTAGCGGGGGGCCTCTTCAGGTGCAACGCTGATGCAACGAAAATTAGCGATTGGTTAATTTGGGTCACGTGATTCGCGAGGAGGCGTGGAGTAGACCTCGAGTAGGAGTGGCGTTGTCTGGTACCGAGCGATCGCGCCTGTAATTTGTTTTCTATCGATTCAAATGTTTTCATTTCCTAGTTAGAACAGTTGCTTCTGGGTCTTTGAAGTGAGACGAATCGCGTCTTGGACATTGAAGCGTACAGTTCTTGGACATTGAATTTGAAAAGTATTCAGAATTTTTAACATTATATTTGAACTTTCTTTATTAACACGAGTGTTTCAGAATAAGTTCAGTCATTGAATTAGTACCATTCAGAACATTCTACGAACTTTCTTTTTTTAACAGAATTGAAGGGAAATTAGTTGAAGCACGAAAGAGAAAAATTCCGAGTACCACGAATCCACGAATTGGAAAAAATTAGTAGCTACGTCTCAAACGCGTTGAGATCGCGTCGTCCATTTAACCTTTACTCTTTCCACCTTCCTCTTCACGGGACACGTGTGTCGATAAATCGTTGACGCAACGTATTGATATCGTATCGATGTCAACACACGTCATGGCCCCGATTCCGTGCCATTAACTGGATGACAACCTTTATCATCTGTCAAATTATAACGCGGCCGCGCGAGATCGTTTCGTCGGGAATTCTATAACGATCAGAATCTACGTGCAAACGGTTCCATAAATTTATTATCGCCGACCGAGCGATACCGACCGAGTAAGAATACACGTACACGGCCCACGCGTTCCTTTCGCGGCAATATCTATCGACGTGCGCATCGAACGCGCAGCGGCTAACGAGGAGAACACCCGCGGGTCCTTGTACCTCTGGCAAAAATCGAGTACCGCGTATATACGGTGGTATTTTAGGAAAGTTCGATAACAACCAGAGAATGTTCCGTGCGGTCGCCATAAATTCATTATCGCCGCTGAAACGAAAGGGGTTAGGGGGGGAGGGGGCGAACGCCGCTGCGGTGGCGTGAAACGGAACACGGGGAACGGGGCTCGTTTCCCGTTTTCACCGCGGTGCGCGCGCGACGCTCGCCGATAACGGCCGAGAAAATTGAAATAAAGCCGCTGGACCCCGAAAAAAAAAAAGGAAGGAAAAAAATGTACGTTTTTCGGAACACACGAATGAAATTAAGGACACGCCTGGAACCGCTCTCGCGTTTTGTTATTGCCGCGGTATCTGCGCCAAACGCGGATGGAAACCTCCCTCTTCTCCCCCGCCCCCCGTTCCCCCATCGATTCGATCGTCGATTAATTTACTTTGGATGGACGGTTGGTTTAGCAGAGGGTGAAGGAGATAGTTTTCACGGTTGAAATTGATTCGCATTAGAAGCGACGCGTCGCGTCGTACGCGCGGAAGGAAAAAAGGTTGTTACATCGTTTTAAAATGGGGAGTGGCGTCCGAGTGACGCTTAATTCATATCGCACTCATGAGAGTGCGTGCAATTTTCTTTTCGTCATATCGTCAGGGGAGTGTGAAGAGAAGTACTCTAAATTTATCGCGAACGTGCCTGTATAATTTTTACTTCTGGATTTCTTTCTATCTTTAGAAATTAGTACGAACGGGCTGATCGTTCGCTTGTTAATGGTTTCCGAAAATTATTCATTTAACGATGCGTTTAGAGTAAACGAGTGTGCCGAAATTCGTCCCGAATTTTCAACCGGATTCGTGCTCGTACGAATGACATTCGTTTAGCGTAATAAATGGCACGAGGAATATCAGCATAAATTTCAGCGTAGCTTTACGGAGATAAACGAGCATTCTTTCGTTTGGTCCAAATACATCGCGAAATATGCAACAGTTCATTTCGTATGGAAAAATCTGTTATTTTTTTTTTCTTTTTTTTTATCACTGAAAGTGATTTTAACGGGGGTAAACTCTTCAGGTGCAACGCTGATGCAACGAAAATTAGCGATTGGTTGATTTGGGTCACGTGATTGGTGAGAGGGCGTAGAGTAGACCTCGAGTAGGAGTGGCGATCGCGCCTGTAATTTGTTTTCTATCGATTCAAATGTTTTTATTTCCTCAGTCAAAACAGTTGTTTCTGAGCCTTTCAGTGAGACGAATCGTACTGGGGTACAAGTCGTGCAGTTCTTTTTGAGAGAATTCTGAAAATTCTACAAATCGTTCTACCTACAAAAATGTCAACGCTGCTAATTAATCAAATCGATCCATATATCAACTTCTTCCTCTGTAATGAACTCTTCATGCAAATAAATCAGATATTTATAATTTTTCTCAACGAATTGTCACGTATTCGACAAACTCCTTTCGACAAATAATCGAAATCAAACGCGGAACGCCGTCCAGAACAGTGGAAAGAAACTTGTGGAAATAGATTTTCGTTAATTGAAAGAACCTTGCGCTGGCTGTTTCCTGATCCACGCGATAAACGAAACGGCGGAGGAGAGGAGCAGGACAGGAGAGGAGCAAGAACGCTAATTGCGGGTGAAAGATGACGGTGCACGGGTGAAAGAGGGGTCGGAGGCGAAGACGCGAAACGGGATTCGGTCGGGCGAGTTCGATCGCGCGTTCAATGGTAATTAACCATCGGGGCCGAGTTCGCGACCGCGCTTGTCCATTCCGGCTTGAATGATTAATCCCGCATTTGCGTTAACCCGCACGTTGCGCGGTACCATGCAGTTTCGCAAACGATTCACGGCTGCGGCCCGCCAATTATTGCGAGTCGCCGCCGCGGTCGAGGTTAGGTCTGCCCTCCGAAACGAGAGGAAACTCTCTCTCTCTCTCGCTGTGAAAATGAACGCTCCCGACGACCGGCTACTTTTCGGAGCAACTTTCACCCCCGAAAATGGTTGACAAGTTTTGTTGGAAATTGGCAACGAGGCGAGGTAGTCGTCGCTAACTGGTTGAAAACCACACGGCGACGTTAAGTAACATTGCCGACACGTCCATTCGCTTGCAGTGGCGTCATTGATCATCGTCATGATAACCCGTAGATCGTCAGCAACGTCGCCAATTACCGAACCCCGCAAGTCTCGCTGAAAATCACACGAGGCCACGCTGACGTCATCGATTACTTAGCGCTGAAGGTCGCACGAATGATTATTACAGTAGCGTCATCGGTAATTAATCATGGAAGATCTTGTGACGCGGCTTATTAAGTGCTGAAAATTACACGATGCTATAGTTACGTCGTACGCCCTACGACCAGGAGCGACGAAGCTCCATTACTTCCCAAAATTACTTGAAAACTGTGATAGAGACTTGATAGGACGTGACACAAAAAATGAAGAGTCGATATTTAACTTTCAAATTTGTGTCTTCACTCTGTTTGACCTGAAGTCGACTCTATGTAAATTAGCTTGTACACTCAGGAACCATTCTTTGACACTTCGATAATTTTGATTTTTAGACTTATTCGAATTGTCGCGCGTTTGTTTTCCGGAATTCAACGAGACTTTCACAGTAATCGCTAAAAATCGTACGTACGAATCATTCAGCATTCCAACCGTGAAAAATCACACGACGCCATCGATCGCTGGCAATAAGCGTTGAAGATCGGTCGACGTTGCAATATTGTCAAAAACAGTTGTTAACCGCTGAAGAAACTCACAAAGCGACGGTGGCACGGTATCCTTTTACGGCATTATCGCGCATCCGCGATGTGTTCTTTTCACAAGAGACGTGCTTTGGCCATTGGGCCGAGCGCGGGATGGAAAGGAGCGTTTCCGCGAAAGAGTAGATGCGAACGAGCTCGGCGAGGGCAGCGGAGTGCAATGCGATGTAACGCGAACGTATCGACGCGAGGAATCCACTTAGCCACTCGAGCCGAGGCGCGATTCAGGCTTCGAGGCGCGATTCGAGGACGACGAGGACGACCCGATATCGCGCCGCAGCCTTGGCTGCATTCTCATCTCGACTTCCGTCGTGTCGCGCCGCGTTAACCCCGGAGCACAGATACCGGAGGCTCGTCCTTGACTTATCGCCAGAGAGGAGGTCGAGTACGATCGGAACAAATATACGACGTTTTAAATCGTGGCTGACACAGTTTCTAATCTTTGCGAGTTTTCTCTCTCTCTCTCTCTCTATCCTTGAATCGAGGATTTACAAGAAAATTAAACTCGACCCAAGTGTAGCTGAGATTATTGAAGACTTTGATCTTGATCTTTTGGATGACTCGCAGTCATCGGATTGAACATAAAATGCGTAATGCGGTACAAACACGACGTAACATTGTTTCTTTTACATTTATATTGCTGTTTGTTTTGTGTTCTTTCTTTCTTCTTTTTTTCTTAGTGGGTTTTTTTCCATTAAATGAATAAGAAAATTTTTGATGGAAAAACTGACGAATTAACATTTTCTGACTGCAGTGAGGGTAAAGGCAACAGATTTGTTGTCGAAAATTGTAAAAATTTGAAGACCTCCAGAATCGTTGAAAAAATTTTTTCTACGACTAGATTTACCATAATCTCGAAGATTGAAGTATTTTCTTTGTATCAATTTTTTGAAACTTGTTGTACGACTTCTTTCCGTCATTTTATTGAACCTTGAACGTCAGAGTAACAGGACAAGAATTCAAGAAATCTTGACATTTTGCTGTTCAGTCCTAATGTTTAAAGTTCGATAAAATGGCGAAAGAGAAATGGCACGGCAAATTCCAAGAGGTCGTTGAAAGAGAGACTTCAATCTTGATATATTTGGTATATTTAATTACTATAATAAATTTTTTAATGTTTCTACAGTTATTTGAATTTTAATTGAATTTTGATAATTTTCAAGAACAAGAATATCCTTCCTACACGATTTTTTTGAAAAAAAAAAGAAAAAACTAACAACTGTAGCTTGTGGACTTTGCGCCTCGAAACGAGGCCAACTGAACTGTCGGACGACTTTTTTTTTTTGTCAGTGCAGTCGCAACGATCTAAAACGTATATGGTGTAATTTTTCACCGAATATTTTCGCGAAATACTTTCGTCCACCTCTGCGCGTATTAGACCCGATCCCATCTCTCTTTATTGCCCGGATAAGAAGTGCGTCCGTGGCACTCGGTCGTGGCAAATCCTGGCAAAACCTTGGTATGGTAGTACGTATCGGTGAACTGGGTCGGAGCGAGTTTCCATCACGCTCGCGCGCTTCCAACAAACTCGCCGCCACTCGCTCCTCTCCGATATCCAGCCTCTTCTTTATTTCGCCTTTCTTCACCCGCTAATTGAAGATCTGGCCGTTTCTGGCAAGTTTGAAAACTTCAATCCCCCCTTCCTCCCCACCTCTCCCCTTCCTATCAGAGATCCAACAGCTGGAACCCTGATATCGGCGGTTATTTGTTAGGGAAACGAAAGTTTCGCGGATGATCTGCGACAGCTACGGGCTAACGATGTTTCGCTGAACACAATCGAACACGCCTACCTTTTGTTTTCGCGCGGTTCGTATCGTTCTCGTTAGTGTTCCCGACCGGATTTCACCGGCGGCGAGGCTCTCTCTCTCTCTCTCTTCCTCTTCCCTTCGATACCAGTTGACCTACTTCGCGGCCTGTTCCGCAATTTTAAGTTATTTAGGTATCCTTCGCTTTAGGGGCGGATATAAAGGAATCGGCTGGATCGAAACTTCGGCCACCCCTTCGTTCGCCATTCACTCGACGTGGGTCTAGAATGCGTTTCCCATCGAATCGGCGACGCTTGGAATCGGTATATATACGTGTTATATACATATCTCGCTTCAAAGGAGGGACTATTGAGAGAGTCGACCTCGTTTCGCGCGGTATCGCGTGCTTAGCATCTTACGAGGTGTTAGAGAAGCTGGTCGAAATATTTCGGCGCGAAGGAAGTTTTCGAAATTAAATACATTTCGGATCCACGAATATTTGCTGGTTTATTGCATTGTTGTTCGTGCAGCTCCGAATTCGGCGGCATTTCGTTTCCTCCGTTGCGCGAGTAAGTAGCTACGATTGATCTTTTTCCTTCTGTAAGCGAAAGATTCGTTCCAGAGGGATTTCGTAAGAATCCGACGATCAATAGTCGTTGTAAATTATCCATGTTTCTTTTTTTTTCATCGCTGAAAGTGATTTTCACTTCAGGTGCAACGCGTAATGCAACGAAAATTAGCGATTGGTTGATTCGCGAGGGGGCGTGGTGTAGACCTCGAGTAGGAGTGGCGTTGTCTGGTACCGAGCGATCGCGCCTGTAATTTGTTTTCTATCGATTCAAATGTTTTCATTTCCTAGTTAGAACAGTTGCTTCTGGGCCTTTCAGTGTGAGATGAATCGTACTGGGGTACAAGTGACGTGCAGTTTTTTTCATACACTGTATTGACACAGAGCATCTGCACTAATACGGTGTATTGCGGATGTACAAACATGCAACTTTGATTATTAAAAACAACTTGAATTGAGGTCCGAATTTGTGTTTACCCACACGTGAGGCAGAGATCTCTGCCGGGGGACAGCATCGAGCGAAGAAACAAAGCAGAAAAAGAAAGGAAACGGGGATGGAAGATGGCGGAGGCGCGAGATCGATTCGACGGTTCTAGTTCGGTCTTCTCCGGCGGGGGAGAAGGAGGGGGAGACGGTTCCGAGACGGTTTGGATCACGGGAGATTTGGTACGATCGAGTTCGGGATCGAAAGCCATTACCGAGGTGACAATGCAGATACATCGAGGGCCCCGCGCTAACGATCGAACCACCGAGCCGAGAGCCTTTCCCTCTCCCAACGGATGATCTCGTTTCCTTCGTGGCTGTGTGACGTGCCAACGAACTCCCGTGCTACGTTCCTGTAAAGTGTGCACCGGCGCGATAAATGCCAGGGTCAAACCCTGGCGAGCCCAGGTTCCGCCATTTTACGGTACGCTACGTTTTCGGGGGTAGTCCCCAGCGGGCATCGCGGCTGTGCCAGCCTCCAACCCGCGTTTCTTCCGACGGCAGTACGCATAAAACTTTACCGTCTCCTCCGCCGATCGCCACGAAATCGAGTTACTCGCCATAGGTGAGTATGCCACCTACGTGTGCAACGGTTGTCCGGTTTTATTAATGCCCCCGCGTTGGCGAATTTCTTTCTATTTCCTGCCGCTGCGGCGACAGGCCAGGCGTCGATGAAGGAATAACTCGGAATTCAAACGTAAACTCGTTTCCTCGTTGAGATTTCGCTTATTCTCCGAGCATATACTCCCATCGACTCTGCTTGTTATACTCGATGGTGAAATGGTAAAACACTTTCTGTGTTTATTTGCAACGAATACTCGAATACTCTGTTGTCGCGTATGGTAGAAATTTTTGTAGAACGTGGCTAGTTGCAGGTACGTACGTACGTACGTGTCTCAGTTGGTCCGAGATCCAGGAAAATGTATTTGAATCTTTGAAACCCGATAAAACTCTCGTGTAAATGTCCTCTTTGAAATTTATTTGTATTTGTTGTACCTCAGTTGCTTTGAAACCTAAGGAAATGTATTTGAATCTTTGAATCTGTAAAACTCTCCCGTCACTTTTTCTTCTTCTCTTTTTTTTTTTGTATATTCGTTTGAATAGATTATAAATTAAATTGAAACATTGTCTAAATAAATTTCACAACTTCTTGTCAATCTCTCGGTGTATCCTGATGACTGAATGTAACAACATTTCCACTATTTGAAATGTGTCTATACGCGTAAAGTGCTGTAAAGTAAAATCAGAGACCGTTAAAGTTAGTCTCTCGTTTATGTGTTTTACACGCTTCTCCGCGAAATCATCTCCAGGAGCGGTGGAAAAATCCGAGCGAACACTGGCGCCCGCTCTGGCAACTTGAAGGGAAAAAAATTTCACCCGAATGTAAATGCAACTCGATATTGCCGGGCAGCGAAAGCCAGTCCGCTTCGGTCCGCCTTTCAGCCAGTCGACGAAGATAAACGTTTGCGTGGAACTCGCAAGACTGTCCTAGAGGGAGAGACGCAGCCAGTTACGAATCTCGTTGGAAAGGGTTTAAAGCCAACGTCCGATAGGGGAGAGCCGGTCCGGTCGATTCGCAAACGAGAGACGCTCCCGATTGCTGTCCCTCGTTAGCGATGTAAACTCGACGGCGAACGAAAAAGGGGGAGAATAAAAGGTAAATACGAACGTTGCAAGAACGTTCCGGGGGAGTGCCTTTTACCGACGACTTAACCAACGCATTGTGGCAGAGCCGGTCGAAAGCCCGCCGCGTTTCTCTTTCTTTTGCCTTTCAGTGGAATTACGCGCTCGACAGTCTCCCCTTCGCGCTTCGCGCATCGATCACGCGAAACCGGGTGAAATTTGTTCTTTCGGAGAGCGAACCGAAAGGCCAAACGATCGTCCGGGGAGATATGGTAGACGCGACAGTCCGTTTCTGTGGACTCGGTTCGTTCCGAGCAAAGTTTGCCCAATGAACGACGGAGCCAGTTGAAACAGAGGAGAAAATCGGTATCTACCCCCGTTTCGCTCTACGTGCTTTGTTGCTCGTGCTTTGTTGCTCCAATTTCACCGAATGCCTCTGGAGTGGTTCCTGGTGGAACCGATTAGGAGACGATCGCGAGACGCGGATGAAAATGAAACTTTTGCAAAGTAAAAATTGCAAAGCAATCTTCCCCGGGGGGAGATTAAATTGATGAAAATTCATCGAGCACGCGCTAATTCTTAATTCAACACCGTTCGTAGTTCAAACACTCGCATTCCCTCTGGGAATGCGTTGCGTTACTTTTTCTCATTTGAACGGAGAGATCTCTTCCTACGAAGCCAGTGCTCGAATTCCATTTCCTTGACACGCGGTGGCCTCAAATTTTATTCCACGTATTTTACACACGCCTCGTCTCGTTCGTCGTCGTGGAATAATAATTAAGCGAATCGCGCTCGACGACTATTTTCATATTTGAACGAAGGCGCTTCAATTTATTCCCCCGCGCTCTGTCGCGATTTCAAGACTGCGAGCCGTTTGCCGGCCAAGTTTGTGTAATTGAAATTCTGCTGTAACTGACCTTCGGGACACGGACACTTGCCGCGTGGGACGGGGAGCCTGCTCGCTCGCCGAGTCATTTAATCATAGGACAATTTCCACGACTTGTAAAGTCGTTCTCGTCCGCGGCGGGGACCGCGTCCCCGGGACAAAAATTGTTCTTTCACGCAGGAACGGCGATCCTCTCGGGCCGATTACCCTCGGTGAAACGCCGTCGCCGCGTCGTATTTGAATCTCTCTTGGCTCTCGCTTGCGTTTCCTTCTTTTTCTTTTTCCTTTTCCTTTTCCTTTTCCTCCCCCTTTTCGCCTCGTTGTGTCTTTCCGGCTCGCGTTTCCCACCCCCGCTTTCTCTCGCTTCGTCGGCCCTAACACGTGTTGTTGCGTCGCCGGCGAAAATTGAAGTGCCAACGCGACACCTCGGTTTCCCAAGCCCGCGAGACTCGGGAACGCCGGCTGTTTTCTCCCGGCGGGGTAAGGTAATTTTTCAGAAATCTCCTCTTCCGATTCTCCTCCTCGCTTTTGTCCGTCTTTCTCTTCCGCTCGGGTGCCCGGCCAAGAAAATTGAGATTCGCGTGGAAACGCGCGTGCACGCGGGCTAGACCACCAGCGGCTAATTTAATTAAAAGTTAAATTACGAGAGAGAGACGGCGTCGCGCGCGCGCACGCGGACACTGCTAATAAAGCAAGTTGGCCTTTGGATAGAGACATCCGCTCCTGCTTTTTCGCTCGACCGTTCCTTCCGCTTCGAACAATTCGCTTCGACCGGTGGGGGAAAAAAAGAATAACTTCCGTTTCGTTTCCGAAGCGCGTCCCGCTTCAACGGTGGCGGGCAGTAGCACGGCCGCCGTTGAACAAACAGAGGCCGAATATGCGCGCAAACCGTGCAGATCGATAATCTAAATAGACAAACGATTTAAATATTTAATCGAAACAAATTTAGGGTGCAAACAGGGCTGCGAGAACGTTAAACACGTTCCCATCCATCATCGGGCGGTGGGAAATCGCGGGGCCTCCGGCGCGATACGCTGAACTCCATTTCTATCAACAAATTGTTACATATCGCGAGCAAGTGTCCGCGCGAAAACCTTGGCGAACGTTTTTGCGAGCGCAGTTCTCGCGTAAAACGTTTGGACGTTTCATTAACCGAGGCGTTAACCGAGCTGCAGCGTGGCACCGTAAAGCCCCCCGGAACTCTTGAACTTTCAATTAATTTGCGCGTAAATATAGAACGTCTCTGACAATTCATTTTGCCGATTTACATTCGTTGCACATTTTCGTAACAAACATAAGGGAATGGAGTTGCCACGTCGTAAGTTTCGTTTTAACTCGCGTTGACGAAACTCGCGGCCTTGTGATTAAGGGGAATATGCGGAGTCTCGGAGAGTCTCACGCAGCAATGAAACTGTATGGAAATTAAAAATACGTTTATACATATCGTGATATTTAGTATAACATTTGCGCATTTATTGATACGTTGATTGACCGATATTTCTATTCTAATCAGTATTTTGGAAATTGTATAAAAAAATAATATATTACATGATTGAAGATGACTGCTTGTCATCTTTTTTCTCGAAAAAAGTGTGAAGATTCAAACATTTTATAAAAATATTTTTTCGTAACTAGATCTACGATCATTTCGAAGATCGAAGTTTCCCTTTTATACCGATCCCTTTCCTTTTTTCTTTGACTATTTTATTCAACGTTGAAACTCAAGAAATCCTCCGAGTTACAAGTTCAACAAAATAGGAAAAAAAAAAGTCGTACGGTTCGCGGTAAAGAGAAAATTTCATTCTTCAAGATCGTGATGTATCTAGCCACGAAGAAAATTTTTCAGCGTCTTTGCATAATTTCCGTAATCTTCGAAAAGAACGAACTCACAACCATCAAAGTAAAAGCCTCGCGCTTGGAAGTAAGACCAAGTGCGAATCTATTTTTAATTTAAACTTTGAATCGTTGACATTTTTTCATCGTCGTTGGTAGCATTGCGCTGTTCGTGCAGTTAGAAATTTATCAAAGATTGCGAACCGTAGGTCCGAAGCTTTAAAAAAGTTGGAACCTACTTTGCAAATGACCTAACTTTGTGCGCTCGACTTGATAGCACAACACCGCGATGATGGCAAACACCTAAAAAAGATTCAGATTCCTGCTCGATTCCTGCCTTAGCTACAGCGTTCGTGTCCAAAAAGCCGCTGGTCGAACGATATTTCTCGCGGATGTTCGGACGCCGGTGAAACCAGCGGGAAAGACTCGGAGTCGGTTGATGGGCTCGTTCATTAGTCATGGTTTAACCGCGGGTCGAAGACCGCAGTTTCACCCATCTAGGTATGTGACTGCGTAGAAACACACACACACACAGACACAGAGAGCGAGAGTGAGTGAGAGAGAGGTAGCTGCAGGGGGGCTGTTAAAAAATAATGGGCTAGGTTGCCCTGGCAGTGGCGTCACCCTGGCACGTGCGAAACTTTAATGACTTTCACCCGACATAACGCCACTCCCCGTTTTTCCCTCCGCGTGTGTGTAAACCGGGTCTCACCGGGTCGGTCGGTGTCCACTCTTGCGGCGAGCCGTCAACGCGGATAATCCACTTCTCGACTGAAGGAGAGAACGTACTTTCGTACCTCGGCAGACGATCGGATAGCGAGATAACGTTGCTCTCCGGCCTCCGTTCCCGCTTTATTAATTCACCGGCCGTTCCTCTGTCGTGCGGCCTCTCCTCCTCCCTCTGCCCCCTCTGTAAACGTCAACCGTGCTTGGATTGTCGGGAAAAATGCGTTTCACCTGCATACGCCGTGCCACCCTTCTCCACGTGCGTCGTTAAGCTCCTCCTTGCGAACGGGTGATAAAGCTCGGTCGGTCGCGTTATGAGACGCGAAACTTTCGCGAAATTGTTCGGCCCGGGTTCGCGAGAGCGAGCGTTAAACGATGAGAAATCGCCGGGGAGGAGGGAGGCGGCTGGATAACGTCCAAATCGTTTGGACAGCGGCAGCGCGAAACTTTCGAACTTGGAGCGACAGCGGATAAACCGGGAGCCCCGGGTTCTTTTGTGCTTTCTGCATATTTCTCTGTACTCCTCTGCCGGCGACAAACGATAGGTTTCACTGCATTCGAACTCGATTGGAACTCTCCAGGCTACTTTACAAAACGTACGAAATAGATCGAAGCAATATGTAGCGCGGAAACTTTTCTATTGAAAGTTATTAAAAACTTTTATCGCGTATCGTGTCGTTACAAACTGTTCAGCTTCTCGAGTATCATCGCGCAACGTTAAAATTACACTCGCAGAACCGCTCTGAATTCGAATCTTTCCGGGCAACAGGATGCGTACATACAACAAATGTAACAGAATTAAATAAAAGGAATCGTACGACTCGCGCGTTCAATTGCCATTCCCCCTTTCTGGCCGCCCGCGTCTTTCGATGGCAGGGAACAATTCGCTCGAGAATTGTCAGACTCGTTCGGCCGCGTGCATCTTTTACCCCGTGTCCGCTCTATTCGTCGGATTTCCGTCTGGATGGGCCCCCGCTGGTCTATCCGGTGTCGAGCGGCGGGGGGAGGGGAGGGGAGGGGAACAGCGGAGAACGATCTCGCAAACTTCGATCGAGCAAGTTTGACGGCGGAGTCGTAACTTTGGACGGGTTCAATATTTCCGAATACGCGGTGCGCCGGGGTTTCACGCCACGCTATGCCACGCCGTGCCACCGCCTCGACAAACTTATATACGTGATTTGTGGCCTCGCCTGCCCGTGCCCCTCCCCCCTTCTCTCCCTCCCTCTCGGCTGGACCAGATAAATTCACTTTGCTCAATTTTTTAGCGATTCACGAACAATCGTTGCGTTCCGTGCTTGTCGGTGATGTAACGCGCTCGAGATATCGTGAAATATCAGCCGCTCGTTCTCCCTTCGAGTCTCCGCCGGATCTAGCCACTGAAACGGCTATTTAATTCGCCATGATCGAACACCTAACGCGGCCTTTCGCCTAGGAACAACCCCCGAAATCGATACGTAACGCTTCCTCCTCGTTAGGAGGCGTTTGGATCGTTCATCGGCAACCTTCGGTGATCAGCTGTGTCACTCGGTGGACCTCGATCCCCACGTACAAGCATCCTTTTTTTTTTTTTTTTTCTGGAGGATGATACACGTTTATCAGTTTTTCTTTTAATTTTATCACTGAAAGTGATTTTAGCGGGGGTGATCCAGAAAATCGGGCCTCTTCAGGTGCAACGCTGATGCAACGAAAATTAGCGATTGGTTAATTTGGGTCACGTGATTCGTGAGGGGGCGTGGCGTAGACCTCGAGTAGGAGTAGTTGTTTAGTACTGAGCGATCGCGCCTGTAATTTGTTTTGCATATCAATAAAATTTTATGGCAAAAAAGTCGTCTTCCTTTCCCAGTTAGAACAGTTGCTTCTGGGTCTTTCAGTGAGACGAATCGTACTGGTCGTGCAGCTTTTTAATTCCTTTTATTTCATTTTTATCGGCACATCTCATCTAGGATGAAAGAAACAAACAAAAGTAAAATTACGTGGTCGGGACACTCACTTGTCGCGAGAAACTTTTTGATGAATATTGACTTGACCGACGGTAGCTACGTATCATCGGAACTTTGGCCGTGCAGAGTTTAATATTTAATCTCTCGGTAGGACGCTTTACACTTTCTCGGGGACACGTGCGTCCCCGTTGTAACTAAAAAGGGTTAATTTCTCCGCTCCACGTTCGGTATTAAACTTTAGGTGATTCTAACGAGCGCTCGAAAAGGTCCAAGTTCAAAACATCTCTCTCGGAAGCTAATAACTTTTCGACCGAGTGATACTCCTTCGTAAAAAAAAAAAAAAAAGAAAAACTGCACGACTTGTACCCCAGTACGATTCGTCTCACTGAAAGGCCCAGAAGCAACTGTTCTGACTAGGAAATGAAGAAGTTTTATCGATATGCAAACATTTGAATCGATACGAAACAAATTACAGGCGCGATCGCTCAGACAACGAGGTCTACGCCACGCCCCCTCGCGAATCACGTGACCCAAATCAACCAATCGCTAATTTTCGTTGCATCAGCGTTGCACCTGAAGAAACCCAATTTAGCCCCGCTAAAATCACTTTCAGTGATAAAAAAAAGAATATCGGGTTGCATCGATCGATCGTTGCGAGTCAACCGCAGAAAAATATATTCGCAACGCGCGGGATACGCGCAGCTCGGAACCATTCGTCTTTCGTTGTGACGTCACCCGCTGCGGATGATGATAATGACGTAAATCAAGATAGCAGTATCAGGCGAAGCGCGCCCTGTCAGACGAAGCTCGACGTTCACCGCAAACTCCTGCCTCGTCGTGTCCTGTGAAAGGACACGGACGATGCACGCGGCTCGCCCGGTGCGAACGACAATGTTCAAACCGGGGAACAAACGCGGCCGCGAATTCTACCCCCCTCCCTCCCTTCCCCCGCGTGATTAATACGAGCGGCGGTTGTTGGATCTCTCGGCCGAGAGGAGGGGCGGAGGGGAGGGGCTGTAATTTCCAGCTGGAAATTAGAACGAACGGCGAAACGGAATCTTTGCGTTTTCGCGATGGTCGGCGCGCGAGATTGCAATCGACCGGCTAATTTTGGAAAGCGATAACCGAGCGAGCGGTGGCGGGCAGGGACCTACAACCGATGGGAGTTGCAAGCTGGCCCGTTTAATTTCGGAGCCAATCAGCGAAAGAGACCCCGTCGTTTTATCCTCGTCTTCTCTCCTTTGCGTTTCGTCTACCATTTACCGTCTCTCCCTGCCCAAAAGTACAAGTGCACGTGCGTATTTTGACATGTTCGAGGTGTTGGAGGACCTCTAGTTTTCGATAGTAATTAAATTTGTGTCGAAGTGACGTAATTTGGAGGAACGTGTGTGTGTAGTGTAAGTGAAGTAGCAAATTTCTGAGCATGAAGAGAACGATATCCATCAGTCATAAATCTAACCTAAACCTGATGATATTAATTGTGAGTGATATTTGTCAAGTGACAAACGTGAATGGTGTTACTCGAAATTTCTACAAAACGTTTGTCTAAACAGAAGAGTATTCAATCACGCACGTCGAAAAATTTGCTTTTCTCTCATAAATGTTACAAGTGTAATTTGTATCTTTCGTTTGTCGTTCTTTTTTCTTTAGGTTAGTCATCTGTTACTACACGCGTCAATATTTTTGTATACTAACAGCGATGCTCATAATCATTTTTATTTGACGTTAAGACTAGCACGATGTTACGCAACAATTGGAAAGCTTATCCTACTGAATTTTTTCGATTGCACACAGACCGGCGAGATTGAATAATTCTTGTTAAAGAATCTTAAAACTATACGCCGCGTCGTATTTGTTTGAAATACCTGGGGAAACAAGAACTAACAATTTCAATTAAATTGGCGAACACGGAGAAATTTCAACGCTTTCGAACACTTTTGTTTGATCACTTTTTCGCCAGGGGACGTACAACAAACAATTTCTAAACGCACACAGCTCAAAAGTCTTATCATCCGCGACAAACACCGGATATCAAACGACGCAAATGACACTTTTGCGGGACGGAGGGGGGGACGCGCGTCCCGGTTTTTGCAATTTCGCCGCGTTTGATTCCGCGAAAAAAGCATCAGGTAGCTCGGCGGTGACTCGATAATTATCGATCGGGCGGCGGGGGAGGTGGGAGGAGGGGGGGACGCCCGGTTCCGAACCCCGCGAGTAAAAACCAGTCAAAAGCAGATACCGTAAATAGCGATGTAACGTTTCTCCACGCGGAAAACGTTTAATAAGCGGACAGCCGGCTATTCGGCTATATCCCGAAGCGATCTCGTCCCGATTTTCTATCTAAAACCGTTTCCCTGTCTCCCGTTGTCTGCCCTCTCTCTGTCTCTCTCTCTCTCTCTCTGCGTGGCATCGTCGATCCCTCCGATCCTCTCGGGCATTCCCGTCCGACCGGGACGAATGTAACGCCGGCCAGCGTGACGTTAATTCGTTTCCAGTGCAAGACGTATGATCCTCCGATAATGGGCCGGTGAATCGCATTCACCCGGTAGTCCGCGGCTATCGGCGACCCAAATTGCATGCGCGAGACAAGCATCCGCTCGAATCATCGGTATTGACTGATGTCGCTGGGCCGCGTTAATTGTGCCTCAAACGTTGCGACGACGGTGACAATCCACCGCCTTGAGACACGACGGAGATCTTTGACTCGTGGATCTTGTTCGAAAGAGTGGCGAATTTTTTGGGGGGTCGGCTGCTACGAAGCGAAAGGTTTCAATATTTTCACGGTGTAACTGCACTAACGAGCGTATACATATATATATATATATATTTTTTTGTTGTTGAAATTGGAGATGGATAATTGGAACGGGCTACGAATGAAAGTCTCTCCTGTTTCTTCTTTTTCCATTCTGTATAAAGGAAATGTTGAAGTAACGTGGTGAATTTAAAAAAAACATTTTGAGACTTTGGTTTTAAGATCGTAAGCCTGAAACTTGCTTGAGAGATGAAGAAAATGTGCATTCGTTCAAGTGTTCTTTAAATCGATCGATTTTTCGATACTGTTAATTTTCGGTATTTTCATCGCCTTCGTCCTCCGATATTTTTCCTCTTAAAAAAGGAAAAAGTGTAATTTTCTACAGTTGCGTGGACTACCCTGTATAAACGTGACTAATACATTTCTATTTTCCAATCAATGAGAACTTTTTACTCGGAACGTTCGAATCCTTTGCAGCAACAACTGTCAGTAATCGAAATAAGGTTTTTGAAGCTAACGAGCAATTCCACCATTTTGCACCATTTTAACTTAACAAAAAAAAAAAAATAAAAATAAAAAAAGGAAAATCCAAATATAAAGCTGAAAGTCGTTTTACATTTGTGACTTTTCATTTCGTAATCACTGCGGATTTTTACGCATTTAGTGGGAAATGTTAAAATTACAAAGTTGCACGTAATACCGCGTAATCTGAAATAAAATGCACGAAATATCGAAAATACGATATGCTCTTTGTAATATTCGTCACACGTGAAACACTCGTTTCTGTCGTACATCTTAAAAATACGAATTTACGTAAAAAAGAAAAAATCTAGTGAAAAAAAAAAGAAAAAGAAACAGCAAAAAATCGCAAACTTCGCTTATTTTTCGACGGCTCGATCCCCTTAATTTCGTCGCCGTTCTGCGTCTCTGTATGTACCGACGTTCCCTTTTTTCTCCCGATGGAAAGCGCTGGAAATCCTTCGTCGTACGAATAAATAAAAATCTCGCTGGAAAACGATTCCGGTTTCGATGGGAAACCGTGGTTGAAAGCGCGGCTCCCTCCCCCGCGCTCGAAACAGATATTCCGCGGCTGGGAATCGTTGAAACGTGCGGAAACGGATGAATGGAGCTCGGCAAGGTGGACTCGCTCGCTTTGAAAGTTGATCGGAATTACGTTAATTACTTTGCCCGAGCGTCTTGCGGAGCGCCAAAGTGAATAGCCGCGTTCGCGGGGATGGCGGTCCTTTCACAATGGGGGGCCCCCCCGTTCAGCCGTGGCGCGTTCGCTCATTGTTATTGTCGGTGCTATCGCGTGCTTATCCAGCGACCTAAATTGCATCGGCCGGACAGAAAGGACGGGTCAGTGACATTGACTGACGTCGAAACGCGGAAACACGTCGATAATTATGCCCCTCGGTCTGTGTCGCCGAGCGCGCCCTCCGGATTGGGAATTGGCCGGTGGACGCGCTCGACTCGATCTTACGTTGCGATTAAACACCAGAGTGACCAATTCGGTCTCTCAGTTAACGTTCCACAATTTCGACGAAAGATTCTAAATCTGAATAATTAATTTCGGCGTTTCCACAACGGGGAGGGAGGATGCAGCAACAAGCAAAGAGGAGGCAGAGTTTCGAAAGTTGCGAACATTCGGATGTGTAACGTCCGAGTTGTGCGATATCACCAGAGGATTAAAGTGGGAAATTATACGCTGGACGTCATTTGAAGCGTGTGGCCAGAAATTTCATTCATTTAACGAACCTCTTCGCGGTCTAACGTTAGTCCGTTTAAAACGGGCAACGATTCATTTTACATTTCCTTTCTATTGACTCGACCTTTAATAAATACGTACAGCTACTGACGAGTATAAAGTAACGATCAATTATAGTAACCTGATGCGTTAATGACGATCGATATCTTAGGAACCACGCGCTATATCTATGAATATATGAAAATTAAAAATTCCTAATTGGAGTCATTTCAACGATGGCGAACTGTGAGTCAAATCGTGATCGACGAGTTGACACACGGGGCGCACGCAGCACCAACAGACGTCCCTAATTGCAAGACTAAGCCTTCCGCCTCTACGGTCAGAGCCGGCACAGTGGTTTGGCTTAATAAGCGTAATAAGTTCCTTTTGACCGCGATTCCAAAGAACAAAGGTTCGATCGATCGATCGTTAACGAATCTATCCCGGCGATCGACCATTTTTTCACCCGGCAGGAAGCTACTTCATTATCCGCTAATTACCTATCTATTAGTTTCAACGGTCCTCTCCCCCCATTCTGGCTGGCCCTTTAGCCATCGATCGGTTCTCCTCCACCCCCTGTCGGCGGCACTCCTCCCACGCGATCCTCTCTCGGAGAACGATGGTAGTTCGTTCCGCGCCGGACAAATTTCACGGAAATTCGCGAGACTCGTTATCGCGTATCTTAATCAACCGGGGCCCCTCGCGCAACCCTTCCACCTCCATCTTAGAAATGAAGCGAGAACGAAAAGGGAAAAGATCAAAAATTCCTCGACAATTTGTAACATCACATGCTAAAGGTACAACTTTGAACGATTGAAGTTTGCGTAAAGTGTTTAATTAATATCGATACGGTACTTGGACGAGTCGATTTCCCTTCCGAAATCAATAGATAATCGGAAGGTACAAGGAACAAAAGAAATTAAATCAAAATTAAAGTTGCTTCGAGTTTAGGTTAGGTTTATTATATTAGGCCAAAAAGAAATTAAAGAGACACCAAAAAAAAAAATCTGCTTGACAAATATGTCGTTTGCCCGTATTTCTCGCCTGGTTTAGGTTAGGTTTAGGTTAGGTTTAAGTTAGGTTTAGGTTAGGTTTAGGTTAGATTTAGGTTAGGTTTAAGTTAGGTTTAGGTTAGATTTAGGTTAGGTTTAGGTTAGGTTTATTATATTAGGCCAAAAAGAAATTAAAGAGACACCAAAAAAAGAAATCTGCTTGACAAATATATCGTTTGCCCGTATTTCTCGCCCGGTCGGTAACAATCCACTTACCCCTCGTCGTTGTTCCGTCGCGAAAGGAACTTGGTAGATCGACCCACCCTCCCCCTGTTAATTAGACGAATAAGATAATTCCAGCTTTGAAACGATAGAAGGAAAACCAACCAACCGACGTTCCTCTGCTTTTCTTTTCCAGGTGCGGAAGATGTGTTCAGGTTTACGGGGAACGAGACGCACACAGACTACTTTCGGCTGGTGCTCCGGGACGGGAACTATCTTCTGGTCGGCGGAAGGTAAATAAAGGATTCATTTGGAGCGAGTGCTTTAATTAAAGGACCCGTTTCTTCTTCTCGTTCTTTGCTATATCGGTTCGAGGGCCTACCGCGCGATCGACGCCCTGGCTCTACGTGTGCGGACTGGTTTCGCCGAGGAAAATCTCGTTTTCACCCTCTGTCTGTCTCTCTCTCTCTCTCTCTCTCTCTCTCTCTCTCTCTCTCTCTCTCTTTCCCCTCCACCACCTTTCGAGTTTCGCCAATCGTCGCCCCCTCCCCTTTCCAACGATGAATTATTCTCCGAGAGCCAGCCGCGGAACCCTGTTCTCTCTCCTGTTAATGAGATCGTCGAACTTTATTTAGAAACTTCTTTGTACGCTTTATTTCGCGAGCCTTCCAGCTCTTTAAAAAAAACTTTCTCCCTTTCGAACGTGGGTACTGTGAAATTACGTAACGCGTAATTAAAATTTGGCGATGTATATGCATCAGTCACTGTGCGCGAAATGGAGCACGGATCTCTTCCCTCTCTTCGGAGGAACGCGTTTCCGGTTTGTTATTTGGGTCGTTGGTTTCCTTCGCACCGCGAATCGTTATGCCCCCTTCGCGTTGCCTTCCCGTCGAAGCTGATCGATTATCTTTCCTCCAGAAAACGGATCTTTGCTCCACTCGACTCTCTTCCGATCCGGAGAGAGACAGAGGAAGAAAAACAGAGAGAAGGAAGGGGCGAAATCGGTTGCTGGTAGGTCGAGACGAATAATTGGGTCTCCCTTGCGTGAACGAGCGGGAATCGATCGCGTCGTTGTGTCGTCGTTGTCAGTAGAATTACGTTACTTTGCTCGAGCAACGTTCGACGAACGTTGTTGTTCTTGGTTTCTCGTTATTATCGTCGTCGTTTATTTATTTCGTGGCTAATGAGAAACGCTTCGACGTACGAAAAAAAAGTTGATTACCCATTGAGGTCGCGGCGGTTGCTTTTGAGCAACCGCTGAAAAGAGGAAATCACTGAAAATTGGCAGATCGACAGAGGATATTAAAGTTAATACAAAGATGGTGCAAACAACCTGACGAGTCTGAGATGCAATTTAAATAGAAATACGGTAGAATCTCCTCCGTCTGAACCAGCAAGGAGATGAAAGTTTTCTCTCGGTATCAAATTCTCGGATAATAAATAAAACAACGATCTTTCTGATATTAAACGGAGATCGTGGAAATTGCTTTTTGGTAAAGAAGGAGAATGTTCGATCGTTCAAATCTGTTCGTCGTGTCACTTCACTCACGAAAACTCGTCGACTCGTCGCAGAGTCAAACGCGATTGTTCGACAAAGTTTCACACTGGTTCTTCGTACCGAAAAACGCCTCGTGTCACGTTGAACGTACAATGCAATAATACGTACAAATTCCCCAGCTGAGAAAAATATCCCACGAGCTTTTTCCGTACCAAATTTCTCCCCCGATTTCGTATTAATCATCGCGCGATACCGAGAGACAGCCTCCCGTGTCCTTTTAGTGTTCGTCGGTTTATCGGTCGCGGGTCCTCCGGCTCGCAGCGGCGCATCGATCCGGCGGCAAAAAATAGTCGATCGAAGGGCCGTGAGCCCCGACGTCCCGATCCGTTTATTACGAAACGGGCCGAGATTTATGGCGGCCGGCTCGAGATTAATATTCCGAGAGGTCTCGAGCTGCAAATTTCCCTCGTTGTCTCGCGACGGCTCGCAGTCGCGCGCGATTTAAACCGCTGCCGGCGACGACCGTTTCGCGTTTCGCGTTTCTTTCGACTCGGTCACCGGAGTCGGTATCGGGGAAAACGTTTCCGATTCCAATTAAAACTGCGTGCGCCTTGGCCGACAAGTGAAACTCGCAACCGTGAAAATTGGAAATTCGTCTCGTACTTTGTAACGAAATTGAGTCTCGACAGTTTCCTCCAACGATAAACTGATGGGTAATGTGGTGGGTAATCATCGAGTGCCATTATTTACTCACGAAGTAAAAATTGGCTGTTCGTTTATAATATACGAATGTAAGACATGATAAATTGATAAATAAAACGGGTATTCTTGTTACTCGTCGATTCGATGCTACTCTCGTACTGCACAACTATATTTACGTGGCAGGAGGGGTATTTACTAGTAAATATCCTATTCGGATTATAGAATGCTCGGATATTAGAGTGTTTGAATAATGGAGATTCGAATATGAAAGCTATTACTGCACTACGATATAATTTAATATCACTTGATATCACTTATTCGCTTGTTTATTTGTTCGTTTCGAGCAAACGATGGGAAAATCCCGTCTCTACATATTTAAAGAGAGGAAAAGAACGAAAGCGACTTTGAAAAGGTTCATTGAGTCGATAAGACGTTACAACAAAGTAAACGCAAAGATGTTACGTGAATGGTGTAGTAACGGTGGAGTAAAATATGGTAATAAATAGAAAGCGTTAAACAACAAGTTGGATAAAACGATAAAGAAGGGGAGCTGCGCCGCGATTTCTCTTTATTGAAACCGTTTGTGGCGGAGAAAAAAAGTTCAGTTTATTAACGCGTTAGCCAAGCTGCGATTGTCTTTATATTATCTGAATGATACAACACTGAACGTCACGTTCATCTCTTTTCCGATTTACGGTCATTTTTTTTCACTTATAACAAATTGTTACGTTAGAAACTGAAAAATTGAGAAAATTAAATTCTGCCATTTGCACTATTTATATTTGTATGTGTAATCGAATGATCAAAATCGAATTTGCGTGCATCACGTTTTAAACAATTTTGACAAATTTTTGCCACTCCCGCAGTGGCACTTGCTGATTATCCGCTTATATAAATTATCGTCAGTTTGTCATCGAAAGGAAACTTAACGTTGGTTACGAATCTGTTTGATGTAATCTGTAAAATTTTGCTCGAGAGCAAATTGAATCCGGGAACAATCGTACACGCGAGTGAAGATTAAAGCGCGAAGCTCGAGGAGACGGGCAAAGAATGAGCATACCGCGCGATCATCGGTTGCAAATGCCAAGCAAAGAGACTCAGCCACGTCAAAGCGTGTTCTCTTTCGTCTGTTTCAGAAATCTCGTGCACAATCTGAGCCTGACTGATCTGACCGAGCAGCAGAGGTTGACTTGGTACTCGACCGACAGTGACGTGAAGATGTGCCTGGTGAAGGGCACGCCCGAGGAGAATTGCCAGAACTACATTCGCATCCTCGTCAAGACGGACACGAACACGTTGCTGGTTTGCGCGACGAACGCGTTCAAGCCAATGTGCCGTGACTACGGCGTACACGCCGGCAATTATACGATCCTGAAGGAGAAGGGCGGCCAGGCGATGTGCCCGTACGACCCTCGCCACAACAGCACCTTTGTCTACGTGGACGGTGAACTTTACACCGGCACGGTGGCCGACTTCGCGGGAATGGACCCGATCATCTACAGGGAGCCGCTGCAGACCGAGCAGTACGACTCCAAAAGCCTAAACGGTGAGTTTTCTTTTCCTCTCGGCCGTCGATCCAAGTCATGGAAGAGCTTTTATACAGCTCCGGTTTGTTCTTTTTCTTTTTGACAATTTATTGACGAATTTTATTATTCAGTTCAAATTTTTGATAGACGGAGTTTCAGATATTTCGTTTTTTTGTTTTCTTATTTTGGAATCGTATAATTTAAAAAAGACACGACATTTAAAAAATAAAAGTGTGTTAGCCTGGTGTACGTTGAAGAATCATTAATTTGGGGGATATTTCAATCACAATTCTGTCTAACCAAAAATCAGTCGTAAGAAACCTGTCTCTCGTGCATAGATTATTATTACTTAAAATAACATCTTCTGAACTAACCATTTTTCGTACACAGGTACACAGGTTAGTACTCTTTCACAGAGAATGTCGAGATGCATCGACTAATGGATCAAAAGACGTATCAATTTAAAAAATTGAAATCTCTCTCTACCTTACAAAAAAAATTGTAGAATTTCTGCCATACTCTGCAACTGAGTAATCTTTAAATTTTCTCCAAAAACCATCAGAGTTTAAGTTGCTCAAATTAAGCGGCACACCCTGTGTGCTAGCTCCATCAAAGTAAAATCAACTGTTGTAGAAAATTTAAACGACACCCAGAATGTTGGCAGACTTTACAAATCTTTTAATTAGAAGAAGACGAAACTGTTCTCTGTTGCGCAAAATATTACTCGATTCATTATTGTTCAGTCTTATACATCGTACCACCCTACGCCTATCACCAAACGAAAAGTAATGAATTAACCGATGGAAAATTAATCGGCCGA